>JAVMKO010000019.1:2021172-3221172 GCA_032164245.1 Sternotherus odoratus
GGTCCAAATAAAAAAGAATCAAAACATGGATGTTGTTTTTTATTATTTAATATTATTTTATTCAGTTATTATTTAATAACACATTGATGCACTACACATGAACACCTGTTCACCACACATGAATACCTGTTCACTACACATGAACACTACACATGAACACCTGTTCACTACACCTGAACACTACACATGAACACTACACATGAACACCTGAACACTACACATGAACACTACACATGAACACCTGTTCACTACACATGAACACTACACATGAACACCTGTTCACTACACATGAACACTACACATGAACACCTGTTCACTACACATGAACACCTGTTCACTACACATGAACACTACACATGAACACCTGTTCACTACACATGAACACTACACATGAACACCTGTTCACTACACATGAACATTACACATGAACACTACACATCAACCCCCAACTGACCCACCCAGCCAGGTCTCTCCCCCAAAACCTCCTTTCCTCCAACTCCCCCCCCCCAAATGACCCACCCAGCCAGGTCTCTCACCCCAAAACCTCCTTCCCTCCCACCCACCCCCCAACTGACCCACCCAGCCAGGTCTCTCACCCCAAAACCTACTTTCCTCCAACCCCCCCCCCAAATGACCCACCCAGCCAGGTCTCTCACCCCAAAACCTACTTTCCTCCAACCCCCCCCCCCCAAATGACCCACCCAGCCAGGTCTCTCACCCCAAAACCTCCTCCCTCCCACCCACCCCCCAACTGACCCACCCAGCCAGGTCTCTCACCCCAAAACCTCCTTTCCTCCAACCCCCCCCCGAAATGACCCACCCAGCCAGGTCTCTCACCCCAAAACCTCCTTCCCTCCCACCCACCCCCCAACTGACCCACCCAGCCCCGGTCTCTCACCCCAAAACCTCCTTTCCTCCAACCCCCCCCCCAAATGACCCACCCAGCCAGGTCTCTCACCCCAAAACCTCCTTTCCTCCAACCCCCCCCCCCCCAAATGACCCACCCAGCCAGGTCTCTCACCCCAAAACCTCCTTCCCTCCCACCCACCCCCCAACTGACCCACCCAGCCCGGTCTCACCCCCCCCAACTGACCCGCTCAACCCGGTCTCTCCCCACAGACCGGTTCGCCGCCTGGCAGTGGGTGGCTCCTTGTTTCGCCCCCTGTAACTGGGTGGCGGTGCGGCACGTCCCGGCCCCAGCTCTGAGCCGTCCCTGGCCGGCGGCGGCAGCCGAGCACGTGGCGCGCCCCGGCCGGCGGTGGCAGCCGAGCACGCGGCGCGTCCCGGCCCCGGGGCGGCAGCCGAGCACGCGGCGGGTCCCGGCCCCGCGGCGGCAGCCGAGCACGCGGCGGGTCCCGGCCCCGCGGCGGCAGCCGAGCACGCGGCGGGTCCCGGCCCCGCGGCGGCAGCCGAGCACGCGGCGCGTCCCGGCCCCGCGGCGGCAGCCGAGCACGCGGCGCGTCCCGGCCCCGCGGCGGCAGCCGAGCACGCGGCGCGTCCCGGCCCCGCGGCTGGCAGCCCGCGCGGCGCTTCCAGGCCCCAGCGCGGAGCCGTCCCAGCGAAAAGCTCAAAAGAGCCAAAAATTCCCTAAATAGCCAAAAAGATCTCCGCGGGCCGGATGAGAGGGCCTCGCGGGCCGCATCCGGCCCGCGGGCCGTAGTTTGGAGACCCCTGCCCTAGGCTAACTAATAGAGAGCAGTAACACCTACTAAGACAGTCATGTAGGTTATATTGGACGCTGATTAGGATTGTGTAAAAAAGACAGTTTAACTTGAGATGGACATAAAACTTAGAGAAATTGGAGAGGACTAGGAATTTTTAACACTTGAAAAAATGAGATAATACTGTGAGCTGGGTAGATTCACCTCCATTTCTCCAGCTCCATCAATCACAGATCTTGGAATGTTATTCATTATTACAATTAATTTAATGACAACAATTGTGTTGGGTCCTGTACAATGCACAAAAAACCCAAACAGTCCCTGTACCCATACCCTAGAGGCTCTGAAGAATGAAGGCAGAATGCATTGTGAAACCACACATTTGAGGCTAACTTAAAAATTTTGAGGAGGTGGTGAAAAATATGCCTCTATAACTACAATAAACCATGGCTCACAGAAGGAATTTGGTTTATTAGAAGGGATTTGAATGAGGACAGGTTGGTGGCTTTTCAAACTGAGGAGATAGGGGACAGGTGTGGATGAAGAAAGTATGCAGATACTAAAGGTAGTCAGATTTTTTTCTGTGGCAGTATTCAATTAAAATGAAAAATGGTTAATTTGTTGTCAAATTTCAGTGGAAAATTTGGCTTTTTTGTGAGAAAAATGAAAACAAAAAGAAAAAATCAGCTGAAAAATGCCACAACCTGCCCCTCCCCCCAAATTATCAAAATCTGAAATTTTGACTGAAAGTTTTCTTTTTTCCAACCAACCAAAAAAAAAATCAAATATTTTAAGAGGACAACAGATACTAGCCAAAAAAATATTATTTCCTCAAAACCCATTTTTTGTCAAAAAAATGTCAGTGGAAAACTTTCAGCTGGTCCTATGAAATATTTTCTTCCCCAACATGATTCAAGTTTTCTCCGATAAGAGACAATCCTGGTGGTGGTTTTTGTTCTTTGTTTAACATTCTCAGGGGGTGCAGCGTATGACAGTCACCAGTGAAACCTTTTATCAAAACACACCAGAGATATTCCTTACCCTGCCCGTACGGTGCGGCAATTACACCGGACTGAGTGGAGCCGCGCCTGATTTACTCTGGTGTGAGAGGAAAATCAGGCCCTGGAGTCTATTTGTGCATGTTACAGTGGCCAAAGTTTTTCTCCTTGTAAATGGCACCACAGTAATAAACTGCTTTGTCTGAGAGATTTTTCAGCCCTGTGTAAGTGTATAAATCCAGTTCATATACACTTAAAAATGCCGTCCCGCCATGGTAAGCAGCAGCACTGCAAGGACTAATTGCTCTCCCTGGTCTCGACTTGCCATTGATTTCCCATTTTCTGTTCCTTTCCTCTGCTTTCCAAAGCTGTTTTCCTGCTAATGCCACAAACACAGGTGTGTTTAGTTAGTTGCTTTGTCGTGGTGAGAAGCTCTCATGTTCCCAGCTGCTGGCACTTGTGTACCAATAGATATCAAAATTCAATTATCCAGCCCCACTCAGTCACAGAGGAGAGCCTCAGGTTTGGTTTGGGTAGATATCAGTAAGGTGGATGCCATGACTTTGGCCTCGTCTACACATGGGGACTGTAATGGTATAGCCATGGTAGGATTTTTTTCAGCTCTGCAGGAACATAACCTCCCCAATCATTCTTCCACTGACCTAGCTGTGTCTACACCCAGAGTTCAGTTGGCAGAGCTAAGCACTCAGAGCTGTGGATTTTTCATACCCCTGACTGCTTTAGTGAGGACCAGGCCTTAGAAACAAAGTTCAGTTAGTTGGGGCACTTGTAACCTCACATCTCTCCCTTGCATCAGTCACTTTCACAATGGTAAGATGTAGGGTGGCCAGAAACCTGCTTCTGCTCTCCTGCTCATACCCCCTCCACATCAGGCACAAGCAAGATTTGGACCCATTACCAAAAGACTGAGCTCCAATGCTGGAGCTAAGTCTCAGGGGAGCCTTTGACAGCACAGCTGTGGGTTAGAGCAGATGAAATGGCTAGCTGGGGAAGGGGGGGCTGCCCGCTGAGGCCAGAATTGTGAAGTTCCTATCAGCTCTTGTACTGGGCTCTCAGGCCCCAGTCCCTGTCCCTGGATCACAGAAGATGTAGTGTGTAGCTTGGCTGTGTTCATGTGCAGAATGCTCACAGCAACTCCTGTCTCCACAAGGCACATCAGTCACATCTGCTGCTCTCTCCGGCCTCCAGCGTGCTGGCACAACAAGCTTCTGTTTCCATCCCACGTTCGCCGTGAGGTGCCTGCCATGAACACTAATCCGTCTCCTTCAAGTTACCCGCTCCTTCCTGTGTCTCCTGGCCAGAGAAGGGCACACGCTATCAGCTAAAACATTTTCCTTGAGCCCTTGCATCTCCGTCATTCCCTCACCACGATCCAGGATGAAATTCCACTCCCCCTTCCAAGAGTTCCAAGTGGAGTATGTTCGGACCCTGCTGCTGCTAATGCCTATCCACGTGCCCATTGGTGCACAGAATGGACCAGGAGAGCAAACTCAACAGCATCATGGCGCGTTTTCTTCCTTTTTTTCCCCCCCCTGGCTGAATCAATAATTTAGCATGTTCTAAGTAGTGCAGTTTTGCTTGAAAATTTCCATTTGGCTCATGCATTAGTCGGAAATGAAATATTTAGAGGACAGAATTCAGTTATAAAGCAAGAGCGTATTTCTGTCTGTATATTTAAATTTTTTAAAAAAATAATGAGGCACTGTAGCCCATCTCCAGCCTCTCCATATTGGTGGCTTTTCCCCTTTCCCTTTCCCTTGGGAGGCGGGAGATAATATCCCCCTTTTAAAAAAATAATAAAATCAGATATGTCTAACAAATCTCAGGACCCAAACTCTCAGACTTCAAATTTTCAGAGAAATTTCCCGGAAGGCTATGGGGTGGGTGGGTGGGGGGAACCCAGCACCCCCCTAGTTATGCTTGGGCTAACTGGGGATTTATTTGCAAGGGGTAAGTCAGAAAATTCCCTTCACTAAAACTATTTGTTCCCTGGTGCTAAATTTTCAATAATTTCCCAGAAGGGAAATGGATTCTTGTCACACATGCACATAAACCCACCACCTCCATCTCCTGCTCTGTTTTTCTGTGGTTTGTACTTTCACTTGTTAAATGTATTATGACGTGGTTTTTACCTTTGTCTATGCTTTGAGATGTTTGCAAGAATTTCTTCCCCCTGGGAATTTCATTAATAAATTACTGATGCTAATAGCTAAGCAGGGAAAATATTAGAAGTATTTTATAACTGGGTTTTGGGAGGGATGTTATACTATGACATCATTTTTTAAAAAACTGAGCCGCCATCACACTTTCTGGTCTGCGGTTATTTGGCAGGCAGTGTGGCAGAGTGGGCTTAGAAAGACCAATGCTCTGTTCCAAGCTCTACAACTGGCCTGCTGTTTGACCTTGGGCAAGCAGTGTCCCCTCTCTTGGCCTCAGTTTCCACCTCTGTTAAACAGGGATAACGGTCCTGATCTCCTTTGTAAAGCACTTAGAGATCGATGGATGAGAAGTGCTAGACAAGAAAGAGGCAGTGTTATTAGTCTGATCTGTTCGTAATCTGTTAACAACAGTGGGAGTTGGAGATTTACAGAAGTTGCTTGCTGAGAAGTAGACAAACCTGTAACATACTCAACCTGAAGAAGGGTACCTGACACAGCACAGCAGGTGTGATATTTCCCTAATGCATTCAGCAGCAGAGTACAGGTGCATTCTGCCTAGACAACACTCAGTGGCAGTCGAACAGTTAAAATTGTGTCTATGGGTATGCCTACACTGCAATTAAAAACCTGTGCCAGCTGGCTTGGGCTAAAGGGGATGTCTAATTACAGTGTGGACATTTGGGCTTGTGCAGCAGCCCGGACTCTAGGACTCGGCGGCGGGAGGGAGGGAGGAGGGGGTGCTCTAGGACTCTCATATTGGGGAAAGCATTTGAATAAAACATGGTGAAATATAGACATAGTTGTCTTTCATAGTGTGTTCTCTCAAGCTCTGCAGTCCTTCTACGCTCAGATAGAAACATTTCCCCCATATTGTGAACATTTTTGAGATTTCAAAAAACTTTCCCATCAGCAATGATGATGAAAAGTTAAAATCTCAAATTTTCATGAACCCAAAGTCTGGGGGGGGAGGGGAAATCTGGGTCTGATCAATCAAAAATATCTTCTGTTTTTTTAAATTAAGATTTTACTATAAATTCACTTACATTTCTCAATGAAAAGTTGTTTCAGATTTTAAAAATGGAAGTTTTTGTTTGAAAAACATTGAGGCAGAATGTTTTGACAATCTCGGTGTATTTTTTTTTCTTTTTTTTTAATGAGAAATTCACTGAAAGCAACTCTTTCCTGTGAACAGCTTCAGTGCCTTTCTGATGAAAAACGGTTCAGTGTTAAATTCCCTAGCAGCTCCAACCCTTAGTTCCTGCTAAGAATGATGAGGGAGACAGCTAACACTAGTTGAGGGTGGTCGCATTCTGTGCAGATACCTACGATTTCAAGGACTCAGACCCCCCATCTAATTTCACATAGGCCTCTTAGCGACCTTCAGTGATTTTTTTTCAATCATTATTGACCTGGGCTGGATCCCCAGCAGTGACCTGGACAATATCTTTACTGTGAAAAGGTATAGTAAACGCCATGTGAGAGGTACAGTGTGGAGCTTAAGTAGCCACATCGAAGCTATCTGTGCTTTGTCTCCACTAGGATTTCACGTTGAGACGGCTATCTCAATGTTGGTTCTAAAAAAGCACACTCAATCCACCCCTTTCATCACAGTGAAGACATAGCCCTAGAGATGAGAGGCTGCGTATTCCGTTCCCATCTGCAGGCACTATCCGCTTCTCCTAAATATTTCTCTTTGTGACTGTATTTCCTTCATGTTAGGGTTTCTGATCTCAGACAGATTTACATGGGTATCATAAGGTATTTTCTGCTGATAATATTGATCTGGTTGACTGTTCCCACAAGCTGATTAGTCCTTACCTCAGTTCCACAAAGATGTGATTAAAAATAAAAAATAAAAACCTTCTGTTTCAGGTGCGAAACAGCTTAAGATAACTAATTATTTGCACAGCTTGCCTCTCTAAGCGCCTCTGTACTTCAGATAAATATTTTGTATACGTTTGAACTTGGAAATTAGGGGAAAAGTTGAGCAATGTTGATCTTGAATCCAGCGTTGCTGTCGAGATCTTACCATGTTTGAGAAGTCAATCCATTCATCTTCAGCAAATTGGGGAAGGCAGAAAATTGATATTTTTCTAATATTTGCTCAGCCTATTGTCTCTTGCTGTGTATTCCCTGGAGGAAAGGCTTTAGCAGAAATTTAATCACTGGGTCTTAAGGTCTTACTGGCTATGCTGCTTCGGAGTGAACGGTGTTGAACATACAATATGTTCACTGGGCCCAATTCTCCTTCACTCACACCAGTTTGAACTTGGAAATGTTGCACCCTTCTTGGCTCTGGCCAGTGGGGTATTTCTGTTCCGTTCCTAAGCACGAGGGGCGAATTCATCCCTGTGTTTGGTGTCAGGGCTACCCCTGGGATTGAGGACAGACCACTGCTCCCAGTCTGGGGCTGTGCAGCCTCCTTGGCCCCCTCTGCATGCTACTGCATCCCCAAGGGCACCCCAGCTGCCATGGGGGATTGTCAGAGTTCAGGATTGCCCCACCATGCTTCTTCTTCCTCTCCCCTTCCTGCAGATCCACCCATCCCAAATTGCTCCCTGGTCAGAGCTGGCAGAGTACACCTACCAACAGCTTAGGCAGGTGCAAAGAGGCCCATGGGGGGCAATGTATCCATACACATAGCCATTTCACAGTGGCTACGTGGCGAAACGTGGCACTCTTTGAGAGAAGGTTTTAAAATGCTGAGCTGAGCAAACTGAGTGCAAGCAACTTTCTCTTAAGTGCCAGGTGGTCTGTGGCATCCTTAGCTTATAATTTCCTTGTGTTTACTGGTTTAAAGCTCAGACCTATTTTAAGCAGCACAGGGTTGGTTCATATTTCCAATGCTGGCACTTTAACATGTGGACAAAACTATTGCTTTTAACTCTCTGGACACTTTTCAAGCCAGTTGCTGAGTTAAGCAAGACTGAAGAAAGAAGAGCAGGGTTCTCGTTCATTAATAAGTCTCACTGGCAGTCGGGAGGAAATCTTTTTAGTCAGGTCTTTGTAGTTAATTCTTGATAGTAGTCCTCCCATTGTTAATATTGTTGTTAAACTCCTGTATTCTCACTGAGTGAAAGCTAATTATAATAATTAACAGAGAACTCGTGAACTCGTCAAACTGGTAATTATAAACCACAGGAACTTGTATCATTAATAGATGCCAGTCAGCAGTGGGGGGGATGGAAAATCTCTTTTGATTAAAGATTTGCCAGCAAATTTCATGCCTCTGTCCAGCCTTGATCTCCTCTGGAATCTGGACTATGGCTCCCCCAAACACCACAGAGACCAACTAACTGGTGCCCTGGGTGAACCAGGATTTGGCATTCCAATCTCCAAACTAAACGAGCAATTATGCAACAATAGTTGCCTGGAAATCCAATAGAAACCCGCCTGGGCAGTCTTCCCTAGGCCAGTGCTGCCAGTGCTTTCAGACCCCGGACACTCCCTGCTCTCTCACTTGAGAAATGAATTTTGGATCAAAAATATCTATTTTTGACTGAAAACCTCAAAAACTAAAATATTTCAGCCCCAAACTGAACTCGTGGTGAGAAGAAGCTGTACATTGTGGAGTCCAGGCTGTGGTCCATTGCGGAAGATGGGATCCAGCTGGGGATCTTGTCCCTTAGAGGTGAATGGGGGCATGAGAAACAAATGAAAGCTCCGTAGCTCCCATTTTCAGACAACATATTTTGACCAAAACCTCAAAGTTTTCCATGAAAAGCCGACATTCTTTGTACAATGTATTTAATCGAAAACCCAATTTTGCATCCTAAAGTTCTGTTAGAGTCATTTTAACCAGACTCATGCTGTCGTGGTACTTGAAAGTGGGTTTCATGGGGTGATTGTAATAACAGCTACAGAACAAAACTTCCGGTCAGTTTTTTCTCTACTTCTTTGTATGGGTGGGGAAAGGGCCGGGAGGAACTGCCTGGGCCCTGTTTATGTTGGGTCATAAACTGAACTAGCCTGAAAATGACACTCAAACATGACTGACAAGAAGATGGTTGTTTTTTAATTAATTCCACCTTGCTAGCTTTGCACTGGGGAAGAGTTTGTGTCTCATCTGAATACATGTCACTGGTTCAGCGCGGAATTTTTTTTTCTCCTTCTCAGCTCATTCAGCGACTTTTGCTTAGCTATTCTCCAAGTTCCCTTCGTGTCTATTGTGAGTTTTCTCTCCTGGACAGTAAACAACAAATGGTCCTTTTCACCCAGGAGATAAGATTGTTCATCTTCCAAAGTCACCGCCATTCGTTCACTGGGTCTGGAACCGTTTGAGTAATGAGTCTCCCAGAGAACGTATGTTTCTTTTGCATGTCCTTTGCTTAACAAAGATCTGAGATTCCCAAGGCAGCAGCTTTACGAGAAGGCGAATGCAAAGAGGCTGCTTCTGAAGGGCACAAGTTACAGAGTTGTCGCTTTTTTTTTTCCGGGTTCCAATTGTAGTTTTTGCCAGGCACAGCCAATGAACAATAGGCCATTTATGCAAAAATTCCCGCCTGGAATGGCACAAACCTTGCAGTATAGATTTGCTTCCCCCGCCATACAGGCTGTGGTGCTGCAGTGGATTAACTACTGATTTTAATTTTAAAGGAAACAAAAAGTTCCCTGTATCCTCAAAGTCTTGCTTTTGTGCCTCTTCTGTGTTATGTTCCCCCTTTCTGTGTGTGTGTACACTCCATCGCTGGTGTTATCCCCCCAGGGCTGGCTCCACACACCAGCCGAGGGTGGCACATTGTAGGGGGCAGCATTCTGGTAAATCTTGGGGGGGCATTTCAGGTGGCTTTTTTTTTTTGATTGGGGCAGCAAAAAAGGTACAGCTGGCCCTGTATCCCCCTCCCCCCCCATGTCTGAGACAGACTCTTCCCCTTGCAGCTGACCCATCACTGTTTTGCCTGCTGTATCCAGGTCTTTCCTAGTCCCCTATTCTAATTCTGCAGCTCTCAGTCCCCTCACCTGGATCATCTTTGGTAGATGCATTTCTCATCTGCATCCAGAACCTGAACTGACGAGGACACAAGCAGCAGGAGAGGAAGAGATGAGGAGTGTTTCCCAGCCAAGCCCAGGGTTCATGTACATCAACATTTTCTCCAAAGCTCTCAAAGAGCCTTTTGCCCTGTGCTTCCCAAATTCAGGCACTGAGATAACATGGCGATGGGTGCACGTAAGAAAGCATTTACACCCATCCTTATTCAGGACAGCATTTAAGCAGGTGCTTAACTTTGAGCATGTTCAAATCCCAGTGACCCTGAATAGTAGTGTTTTCATGAAGTAGAGTCCAAATAAAGTCATTAGATATGCCTCATTTTCCTTCCTCTCCCACTCCTCTCTCTCCCTCTTTTCTCCCCCCGCCATGCTCCCCTGCCTATTTCCGTTTCCCCTTTTGCTTCACCCCTACAGTAACCTATAAACACTCTTCTATTTCACTTTTTCTTCAGCCTTTGTGCCATGTCTAGTTCCTCCTTTCCCCCACATCTCACTACTGAGTTTGCCTCCTTCTGTTCCCCAGTCTTCCTAACAAGAATATAATGTGTAAAATTAAAGCAGGTCTTGCAGCGTTTACATTAAAATGTGAAGGGCAGGGGGATGGAATCACAGCCACATTAGCAATGTTCGCTCAGCATGATTGTAGTGTAATCCAAGTCTGTAAATTAGACAGGGCTCTGGGTAGACCAAAGCAAATGTGTCCATCAGCCCAACATTATTAGCACTAATCCTAGACAATACAGGAGAAAACAGAGCAAGCATCTGCCTGCAGTTTCACTCCTGAGCTTTTTTTCACTGATTGTCCTGTGCATGCAGCATACTCAAACACCTATAGACTTCAGGATGCTCAAGGCCTGAGCCACCAGTACCTGGCACTGACACAAGTGCAAAGTGAATGCACAGTGGGTGTTCTTCCTGGGAATATGACTTTGCACTGGTGTCAATGGTGACACAAGGTATGGGGCACAACAGAGAACTGGGCCCAGGGTGAGGTGAGGTGGTCCCAGGATTCACCCCACTCCACCCACAGCATTCTGGAGCTCCGATTTTATCTGAGGAGACAAAGCTTCAGAGCTTGGTCCAGAGTATTTGCTTTTTTACCTCACAACCTTGCCAGCCTTGCCAACTCAGCCCACAATCTGGAAGTCCACCAGGAAGAGAAATTATTCGGGTCAAATTAGCCTCTCAGCAACTACCGTACAACCCCCTTGTCTTTTAATTATGACCTCAGGGACACCTGGACAAACTCTATAGCCAGCAATGGGATTCCAGTTGGAACGGAGTAAATAATTCTATTGATGATGCACAAGAATGAACAGAACCCTGCCCCCTCTCTATTACCTGTGCGGGCTCTGCAGGACAAATGGGAGTGCGAGATTAGTCAGTGGCCCACACTCAGAGATCATTCAAAGGGAGCAGTATGAAGGAGCCATTTCCACAGAGTCGCTTTGCAGAGCAGAGCTGCACTTTTGGAAACATATAAGACTGGGACAAAAGTTCGGCTGGGTTCTTTTATGATGCCAGGGAGTCTGGCTCAGCCTCACTGCCATTGTACACAAAAGCCATTGAAAATCTGAATGCACATTTGACTTGCTGCAGGCCATTCCATGCATGCTGTTTTGGGGGCAGCAAACCTGCTTTAGAGGCCATGGTAAGAAGGAACGGGAGAAGGCCCATGTTGCACTTGTCAGCCTTATGCACAGAGGCATCATGCGCATTCAAGCATTTAAAATACATTAAAGAAGCACTTCCTTTGAAGTGGGAAACTATCTCTATTTAATCAGAGAGAAACAACTTTTCAAAAGAATTTTTTTTCCCCTTTACCTTCAGCTGTCTGGCTTCTCCTGCGGATAGTACCATGAATAAAACATGCATATCCCAATTAAATCTTGATTTAATTTCACTTCTTTGCAAAGCTGATGAACTCGAGTGCTTTCATAAAGACACTGAGCATTAGCATTCTTTTGTGATGCACAATCCAGTCAGAGGAACAAGAGACTAAAAATAATCACCCGTGTCTTTCCTGGCCCTGCCAAGCTCTCTGCCGATTTAGGGAATAAATCCCCAGCTGGGATAATCCTCAGGATCAGCAGCCGTATCCAGCTCATGGTCATCAACAGACTCATTGGGTTGGGGACAGGACCAAAATGGAGGGACCCCAGCTGAAAATAGGAAGAGGGGAGGGAAATCAAGGATGAGTGGTTTCATATGATCAGAGTCTAGTAGCCTCTCAAATGCTGTCCATTTTTTCAGCCAGCTGGTCTGACTTAAAATGTGTTCATATATACCTCCTGCAATGTTGACTGAGCAAATTATTATTAGTTCATGCTTATGTGTTTATCGATTTTGTATTTTCTTAGTTCCTAGGGAACCCCCATCAGTAATGTGCTTCATGGACTGATTGTACTATGCGTAGTACAAGCAAGTAATATGAAGATAGTATCTGGACCAGAGCGATCACAGTCCAACAGGTAAGATGTGACAGGTAAGTAGGGACTGTGTAGAAGGGGGAAGACAATCTTATGTATTTGATGACATAACAAGATAACAGTAAAGTAAGAGGGTTTTTAATAGCAGTTGCTCAAAAAAGAAAAGAAAATGTATGAACATTTTTAAAGTCATTTTCATTTCCATTTTTTGTTTGTTTTTGTTTTAACATGTTTTATCAGGCCTTTTTTTCAAAATATTTAATTGACAATTTCTATTGATCATTTTACATTTTCAAAATAAGAAATGTTTAGAAAATGAGTTTTGGTTACCCTTCTCACATCCTGGGAATTGCGATGAGTCTATTTCAAACATTAAACATTCTATTTTTTAAAAAAACTGCTTATTTTGAAAATGGAAAATGACATTGAACGAAAAAAAATAGATAAAAATTTCACAAACCAACAACTTTGCATGAAAAATGTGTCAACGTCAAAAAGAACAATTTTCAGTTAGAAAATAACTACCTCTAACTAATCCAGCGCACATGAAGTCATTGGAGAGACTCACATGGATTTCAACAGGTTTTGAATGAGGTCCTATTTGCCAAGCCATTGTCTTAACACGTGTCTAAATACTCTGTTCAGTGCCTTGTAGGATCGAGATGATTATACCCATTCCCCAGGGGGGAAATGTAGCCCATCGAGACCCATGCAAAGTAAGATTTCGTGAGAAGCAGAGCACTGAATATCTCTCAAGCTGCTTCTTGCACAAGAGCTCCATGAATCCTGTGGAGGAGGGAACCCACCAAGAATTTCTGCAGCGAGCTCTTCCCTAGGGTAACCACTACTGCGAGGGAATGGTGCTGGTGACTATTTCTTGAAGAAATCATTTGCCACATGGTAGCCAAGTGAGCGCACAAGCCATAGTGATCAACAGTTACCAGTAGTTATACCAGGGGCCAAGAAGGGTTGAGAGCCTGGAACATAGCAGCAAAAGGATTGCCAGACTGGATCAAACCATTGGCTCATGTAGCCCACCGTTCTGTCTCTCTGACAATGGCCTAGCTCATTTAACCAGTCTAGTGACATGGCCCACCTCGCTCAGTGTCCTGTCTCCCTCTGACAATGGATAGCACCAGAAGTTTCATTGGAAGGGGTAAGAACCTCACTGTAGGAGCGGTGGGACAATGTTCCCCCCACATCAGGTCTCATCCTCCTTTGTAGTGGTTAGGGATTGGCTCTGAAGGCTGCACTTAGAGGGAGGAGAAGAAAAAGATGACTCTCCAGTTAAGAATCTGAAGCCTTTGCCCAGTTGGTGTGAGACTTATGTCCTCAGCATTCCCAAAGGGCAGCTTATGCCTATTTTCGCATCTGCAAGAGGGGGAGACGGGAGTGTTGAAATAAAGGAGTTAACTCACTGGCAGGAGATCACGGGAAACACTGTGTTTAGTGGGTTTTAGGAACCCGCAGGGGAAGAATGTATAAAATTGCTATAATAACCCCAAGTACTAGAATCTGCTTCCAGGAGGGTGTTTTAGTGAGTTGCTAAGCTATCCTGTGACAACACTTGGTGCAGGATGTACTGTAATATATAAAAATCAGGGAAATAAATTAAAAACAAATTACTACTTCTGATGACTTTAACTCCACATCCATTTCTGGACAGATGCCCCAGCTCCATTCATAAACATTGGATCAGGTTGCCAAATTCCTTCCCTTCCTCTTCTCCCCCTGCCATAGTTGATTTACTAGTCGATGTGATCGATACGCATCTGAGATGCCTTATTTATAAGACGAGGATTGTGATTTACTGCAAAGAAGTTTCAGTATGGGTTGCTTTTGATTTATGGATTTGCTGACGCTGTTATAAACATAGACCCTTGTAAATATCCGATTTATTTGTTAACTTTCTGATTCTGCGGGAGCAGCGGGGATAAGTGGATGGCATAATGTCCCAATTTGGGAAACCAGAGCTTCAACACAGTAGGGGTCAGTGTCTAATAGCTCAGAAGTTTGACTCATGTAACAACCTGGTTGTTATGAATGTGACACTAGCAGACCAGGTGCCAGCTCATGCCAAGGCCCCTAGGTATCAGTGCACACTGACAAATGTGTAGCTGGAAGCCTGTCGGTCTCACTGGTGTGTTAGTTAAATAGACATTTGAGTTACAAGAATGTGTTCTTGTGTTTATGCAATGCTTGTAGGATGCTGCATGTATTAATCTGACTTATAACATCTGTATCCCATGGGATATAGTAATAGCTAAGTGTCTGCTCTGTATCTGTAAAGGTGTTTGCTAAAACTCTAAAACCCCACAGTCAGGGAAGAAGCATTACCAAGTGTGAAATGCTGACTCCCCACAAGAGGTGTCCTCTCCCTTGCTTAAAGTTAGACGTGTTTAAGCAACTGCTGACTGAGGACCATATCTATTATATCTCCAACAGCTGGGCATTCTCCCATTCCACATGCAAGAGGCGCCAATGAGAACGAACCACACAGCCATAAACTCTCTGTTCAGTTACAGCAGGAAAATGGAAAACGGAGGTGCATGCTCACTGTCTTTAGAAAACAACAAGGTACCACGCTCTAGGTGATAAGTAAGGGTGGGGGGAAGGGAAGCAAAGAATAAAGTTCTTTTACCTGCTCAGTGGGATAATTAAAAGCTGCCTGAAGCATCCCTCACCTTTTTCATTACAGTGCCATTCATTATAAAGCCAGAAAGAATTAGCTCTGCTGCATTATCAGATAGTGAAAAAATATTAATAGCAAAAGTGGGAAAGAGAAAGGAAGAATTTTTGCTGAGTTAATTAAACCATGTGTCCTCAATGACTTAAGAGAAGGACTGGACTTCCTGAGGCTTAGTGGATCCCTAGTGCATGTGAAACCATCTTTCAGAAAGGAGCTCACCAGTTCGAGGAACTTTTCTATGTAAAGGCAAAATCACAGGTTGCATCACCTGCTCATGCGTCGGTGCCACCTTGGCTGGCAAACGTGGTATTGAAAGGGGACCTCCAATGTTCAAAGCATGAGTCACTGCAGCTGGAGTCTCAGTCTTTGCCGGCAGGGGCTGTAACAGTCTGGCCTTCTCTGGGGATCAGGTACAGAAAAGGCTGTACCACACATGCTGACTGCTGAGTGTCTCCTGCACAGTCATTATGAGGCATCTTCACTCTTTTGCATCAGTTTACTCAAGTTGGGGCGTCTCAGGGTACGGGGGGACAGCACGTTCCATGGGCCATTGCTCCCTCTCCCGCACAGGTGAGTGGAGAGTGGGAGGAATGAAACATGGGCCAGTGCTGCTGGCCCATACCAGTAGCAAATTTCCTCTATGGAGTGAGTGGGGAGTCCCTCTCAGAGTCACAGTAAGCTCCCCTGGGGCAGGGCACATACGAGCTGCTCTTTACTATGAGTAAAAGTAAACCCTCGGTCTAGACCCACAACAGCATTCTGAGAACCAGAAAGCAAAATCTATTCTACAGTAGAAGGTTGAGCTGACAAGTTTCCTGTCATAACTTGAGTGGAATGCAGGATGCAAGCAAGCAGTGCAAGTGGTGAACACGCTATCCAATTTTAAAAGTGATGTCAGGCATTTAGCAGTAAGAACTTGTAAACATAGATATGAATTTTATCACCACAATGTAACTTTAAATCAAGCCAAAAGGCAGACAAGAAATTTAAACCAGAGCATATCACAGCTTGATGGGGGCCTCTTTTTTCAGGAACCCTTTACTCTGTGTGGATTTTGTTCTACGTCATAAAACCCCAAGAGTAACAAAACTCAGCCACAATTTCTAATAAATAGCAACTGACGGAACCTGTAGCTTCACCTCTCACTTCACTATTCCACAGTTTCAGACCCGGCTCAGCTGAATAAAAATTGGCACATTTCACCAGGAGAAAGTCGATTTTTCAAGCCAGGAGAAATCATGTTGCACAGATATTGGTTCTCAAACTTTGAATATGTGTGTAAATGCTGGTAAAACACTGTAGCCTGCATGGGGTTAATTAACAGAGGCACTCTTGTGCTAAGTTACAGGGCAAAGCTCAATTAAGTTGGGAACTGAAATGGATAATTCCATTAAAATGGATTTATTCACTATGTCTGCCACTGACACGTGTCATGCCGAGGAATCTGTTCAGGGAAAGTTTGTATTTTACCAGCCTTGCTTTCCTATCGTTATCACCACAAAGAGATAGGAGCAATTTCTAAAGCACCGTAGGCCGAGTCTATGCCTGGATTAATGCCATCACTATCAGTAGATACTCTGGGGATGAATTGAGTCCATAAGCCACAGGAGAGGACCCCCCTTAGGGAAAATGTGGGCTTTCTGATTATATTAGGCAATTGGTGCAGTTGTGCTGTTCTGATGCTGCATAGTGCCGTGAGGGAGAATCAAGTCCAGTTCCAGTTCTGGGCTAGATCCTGGGCTCACAGCAGCATCAATAGGATAATTCTACTGACGTCAATGGAGCTACTCTGGATTTTCCCCTAGCAGTGACCAGAGTTTTGACTCTCAGTTCCTAAAGGAACAGGGAGTGTTTTTCTAAAGATGGCAGCCATGGGGAGGGAAGCACCAGAGCACTTTTATCTCCAATCCTTGTCAGCGCCAGCAGAATCGCAGCACAGCACAGGAAAGGGGACCACCCACGCCCATGCCACTCGCCCAGCAGATCAGCACAGCCAAAGAGCGGTAATTAATAGACACTCACGGCGTTAAGCAAATGCAGACTGACAGCAGCCCTGCCTCACCCATAACCTGCGCCTTGCTAACATTAGTTCTACAGCGAGTCCCGCTGTCTGTTGACATGTTGTTTCTCCACATTAATAAATAACTGCCTGAAACAATTACCCTGCTCAAAACCAAACTGATTGTTTTTAATTTGTTTGTTTGTTTCCCCTGTGAGAGGTATCCAAAATAACTAAAGTGCAGGAGGCCTAAGTGAGCAGAACTGCAGCTGCCCCCGGGCAGAGGTTGTTCCTTTCCCAGGCAATTTCTCAAACTTTGTCAAAAGCTTTATTTTAAACCCTCCTCTCGGGGCTGTCCCCCTTGTTCCTGGTCTCCATGCACAGGGGTTGCTCACAATTGGGTGTCTTAGCCCTGGTCTACACTGTGGGGGGGGGTCAACACTAGATGTGATAAATCTATCCCCGATAGATCAATCACTACCTGCTGATCTGGCAGGTAGTGAAGACGTGCCCTTACAGACTTATGTCCCTGCACCCTGGTGGCACTTGCTTTGCACTCTCACATGGACTGTCTCAAAGTGGTTCCAATTTTGGGATCTCACACACATCTCAATGCACCTCAGTCCGTCCTGCCCTGCAGTCCCCCTTGATAGTCCAGTCCTGGGCTGCCCAAACAGGTCTTGTTAGCACTCCTAAATCCAGACCTGAAGCACCGCTTGCTATTCCAGTCCTGGGGTTGTCTTGGCCAGAGATAACTCCCAATCATGCCAAATTGTACTGAACTGGGGGCAATGCAGTAATGTTGACAAGTGGGGATTTGGCAGCGATCCACCCTATTCAATTCATATTTGACTGGATGTAGCACTGAACCCCAGGGGTAATCTTCTATAGCTCAGATAGCCATAAACTCCTAGAGCTACCCAGCAAAGTTCTCCAGCAGAAACCCAAGGTATGCTGACAAAAGGAGTTAAACCACCTCCCCAAATGACAGAGCAGTATCTGCAAAAGGCATCTTTTGTCAGGATAAGCTGCATGTACTGGGGGGAGCAGGGACTTTCTATCATAGCTATGTCAATTACGGGGTGACTCCATCACTGCCCTAATAGAAATACTTATGCTTTCAAAACTTGGTAGTATACCCCTCTTATAAGCAGTGACAAGCTGGTGGGCAGATCAGTGCGCTACCCATCCAAGAAGCTACAGAGCAGCTCAGTATTGTAAAAAAGAAAAAACCCTTGAAATTTAATAAACAAAACTGTTTCTTCCTTTCCCAAGGTCAGATGCTTTGCAGTCAATTCAGAACATGGGGACAACTCTCCATTTCATATCTTCTGATTAATTCTCACCACTTCATTAAAACCTGACCTTCCTGGCACTCTATGGCTACTGCAAATGTCCAGCAAGAGAGACCATTATATTTCAAAGGCTGTTAAACTGTCCAGTGGTATTTTAGCCTCTTTTTTATATTTGTTAGCAAATCATCAATCACCATCAGCAAACTTAGCAGAGAGTGGAAAAGACAGGAAATATATTGAAGTCTAGCAGGATAAACCAACAAAATTCCTTTTTTCTATAAGCAGAGGAAAAGTCAGGTGAGATTCCAGTCCATTATCTCATTCTGTTTATTGATAAATCATTGGAGGTTTCATAGCTGTCAGTGAGTGACTTGAAACAAACAGATATTTAGTTAAACGCTACAAAACGGACAGAGATGAAAACCGTGTTAGATATAAATTCTTATGACTTAGCCAGGCGCCAAGACAAGTGAAGGCCAGGATCAACTGACCCCCTAAACTATCCCTGACATGATTATTTGCGCTTCTGATTTTGTGGTCATAGAAATACAGTTGAGCAGACAGGTAGGAGCAAGTGTCCTAAAAGGCAAATGATAATATGTCATGGGGAAGCTAGGTTGTGTACTCGGTTAATTTAACTTTTAGCAGCTGGCAATCAAAGCCATTTTCAGGGAACAAGTGCAATGAGTTTGCTAGTTGCCAATGGCTTGATCTCCATTTCCCCCCCAACACACACACACACTTCAAAACTACTAGCTGATTTCATGTGGCACAGCTCAGCAAGACTGACATCCCTCTGCTTGGGACGGTCCCAAAAACTGAACTGCAGGACAGCATTTAAGTGTGCAGCCAGTGCTGAGTGGGGCTCACCAAACTGGAATAGCGGGGGGAGTGCAAGCTGGAACTGAGATGCATTGGCAGAGCTGGGGGAGAAGGGTGCAGGATTAGATTTGCAGGGGCTGCTTCAGGACAAGGTTTCAGTACCTTGATAGAACAGGGGGTGCATTTTGCTGAGCAATTGCCACCTGGAAATCAGGCCCCGGAACGTGTCTCAGGCTGGGCCCCCAAGAACTGAAGAGCCCCAAATAACTAGTCACTTTTGAAAACCTTGGCTGTGTCTTTATATGAGGGCTGGATGAAAATGCACCAGCACTCAACCCGGCCATGCAACTTTCACAATACCATGCTCAACTTGAGCCCGTTCTGTGGCACATCAAGGGAGAAGGGGGCTGAACAGAGAGCCCAGCCTACAAAGGAAAATTAGACCATGAGCCCCCCCGCCCTAAACTACGACTCCCGTACAGCACCATGGAGGCATTTCAGAACTGAAATGTTTCCGTTTTCATCCTAAATATTTCAGATTTTCATCTTTTTCACCAAAAATTACTTTCTGTGGGAAAAGAAAAACATTTTCCAACTGACTCTGCTGTGCACGCACTTTGTACAACACCTAGCACAGCAGCGTCGATCCTGTATGGACGCTACCATGATACAAACATCATAGCACAATATTAATAACACAGGAAAATGAATTCTGAATGCTTGTAAGTCCAGCTCCTCAAAGCTCTTTGTGTGCTGAACTTCTACTGACCTCAGTGTGAGTTGGGTGTCTAGATGCCTGGTCTGTAAAAGCCTCCTCCAGAGCCTGGCAAGGAAAGAATTAACCCTCAAGAAAGGTTTACAGCTGATTAGCTAAATGCAGGGATTTGCTGAGAAGGTGGGCTGGGCCCCCAGCTGTGGGGTATTAATTACATTTCCCAGACTATGCTGAGGAGCTGGTCTGTCTCACCCAGAGGGGCAGCCGTGGAACCCTAGCAGTGTCTCCTTGGTCCCTAGAAGGGACGTGTGTGGCTTTCAGCACTTGCAGCATTTTCTAGGCTTGGGAGCAAAGGGAAGGCTACCTGTCAGGGTGCTTACTGCACCCAGCCCTGGGATACCACAGTTCCATGTCAAAATACTCTGCTTCCCACTGCAGATCTCAAAGCACTATACAATCACTAATGAGTTCAGATGGAAATTCAGAAGCGCGTTCTGCCATGGCCCAGTGTGGAACATTAATGAAGTACCATGCAGCATGTGCCACACAAGCCTTTCGTGACACCGGCTGGTATTTGGTTGTTCCATTTCATTTGCTCGTCTTATTAGAAAGAGAGGCAGCCCAGCTTTTTTATTTCCCCTCTGTCCATCTCTCCCATAGTGTTTTATAAATAGTGTTGATCACGTAGCAAGGCAAGGCAGAGGCATGTGGAGAGGTAGGCCTGGGAGAAGAGCTGTTTAATAAGAACACTGGAATGATTTATTACTTACTGCTCGAAGAGAGCAGTCTTTCTCTCCAGGAAAAGCACACCCTCTAAATCCGCTCCTTTAATTTGCATAGGTAATGGCCAGATTATTAACAGCTCACTGAAAAGTCAGAACCATGTGACCAAACAAACCAAGAACCACTGGACTAGAGACGGACAGTGTCCCTTAGCTTGTAAATTACAGGGATCATGCAACCTGTACCAGCTTCAAAATCGCAACTTAAAAAAGCAACTGGAATGACAGGTGTAAAAACAGTGGCTCATGGAGCTTATATAAAATTAACCTATGAGGAGAGATGTGCAGAATGAAGGTTAAAATGGCCCTGTAGTGATCGTTGCAGTCCTGAGCTGCCTGTAATGGAATGAATGTCTGTGGGCTACAGGGAGGGAAGGATGGACAGCAGGGGTTTAGCGGATGCTCTCTACAGTGTGGGGTGGGTGGAACAGCTCGATTTCACATGTGCCATCACATGCTACGAGTGTATGTATGTCTCAGTAGACACCCCGCTGTGCCTTGCTACTGTTTGTTTTCCAGAAGCACCATTCAGGATTCAGGCCCCATTTAGCAAGGCTCTGTACACATGCAGTGACAGAAAGTTTCTGCCCCGATGAGCTTACATCCGAAGAGACAAGACAGACAAAGGATGGGAGGGGAGACAAAGGCATGGAGGTGGGGAAGTGAGTCACTCAGGATATTGTACTACAGCCATTAGTGCAATCCAGTGTGGTCATTTTTATGTTACTGTTCCTGGGCCATATAGCAACCCGGGACTCTCTCATTGCTTCCTCTATCCACACACACCCTTAGGGCTGCCTGTACTAATGGACACTGCAATGTGTTGCCGGCATCTTGCACAGTCCATGCCAGCTCTGTTTTTTGGCCTCTCTCCAGCACTATCAGTTCTTCCACTCTCATAAGTGCTCTGTGAATTACCCCTACAATTTAAAGAATGGGGGAAAATTATAAATTGATTATGAACCAATCTTGCTCAGTAGGTGCCTTTGTCAGGAGACAGAGCTCTGGAGTCCTCGAATGACTAAAAAAATAAAACAGGTAAAAAAAATGGATAAAATATAAATTAAAAAAGAAGAAGAGCTGGTTTCAATCAATAGCCCTTGAATTATTGACTGTACCTGCCATTACATTCTTATACCCTGGTAATCTTGTAAGGGAATTCTATGAAGAGCACATCTGCAGGAGATAAGATGGCCATTGTCAAAAGTTATAATTCATTCCACTCCAAAGCTGATAGGCACACCAGGTACTCTATTTTTTTTCTTCCATGAGTGATTCGGTATCATCGCAAATGACATGACATCATTATAGCCAAGCCATATTAAATATTATCAAAGGAGCCATCTCACATGTCTGTTGAGCTGTCATTATAGACAGGAGAACTTGTCTGAGTAGGACTTTTGCTTTCCCTTTTGTCAGCTCAAGTTTAGACAGCTTTCTGACATTCAAAAGTTGCTGTGACACACAAGTTTTTGTACTGGAGAGCTGTGCGGGGAAGAGGAGAAGGGAAAAAGGAACACGTTTGGATAACATTAAGTGTCATGTGACAGATATATCTATAACAACCGCTTTTCTATTGCAGTATTTCTTATGTAAGGTGTTGGCTTGACAGCTTGGAAGGCTGCAATCCTTGATCAACTTCAGAACGTGGACAGTCTGGAGGATGAGGGCAAATTTCTCTATATTACCTTGCCAATGTGATTCAACTCTTCCCTGGAAAAGGCCACTTTTAGGCGCCAGAGCACCATTCAGTAGAGCTCATCAGTATATTTGTATTTGCTCCTGTGAACATTTTTTGAAAGTAAAGGAACATTTTTGTTTGTTTGTCAAAATTTTGGGGTGTTTTTGGACAACTCGCCCCCCCCCCAACTTATCACTATCAGACGTTTCACACTGAAATGTTTGTTTTGATGAAAAAGCCATTTTTGTAGAATAGACTAGTTGAGATTGCCCACTAATGCTGTTAGTTGTGGAAGTGCTTATTGTAGAAAAAAGGAGATCTGTCCACTGGGAAATGAATCAAGGCAGCTATCCCTATTTCACGTAGGTGAATAAACAGCTACCAGCCAGTACCACAACTTTCAGTCACTATTGTCCGAAGACAGACACAAGCCAGGAGCCTAGGAGTGAAAGCCTCTGGAATATATATCAAAAGTGAATAGTGGTGCCCCTCTTTTTGGATGCCTCAATGGAGCCTCATTTTCAGAAACCACGGATGAAAATCGGGACTCTCTGTGAGACTCAAGTTGAACATACACAATCACTACTAGCGTTGAAAATCTTGGCCTCTGTGCCCATCATCAATCCTATGATACATCGAATATCTTCAACCAAACTTACTGAGGTTCACTCATTGCTATTTTTAGATGATTTTGTCTATAGTGAGTTTCAGATTCAAATATTCAAACCTCAGCATTAGGGGGCAGATCAGTAAAATATGTGCACGTACCTATTGCCATTGCAAAATCCTATATTTGTTCTTGAAAGTCAGATAACTGCACAGACAAATCGGTAGGCCAGTGTGTAATTTCCCAATCCTCACACACAAATCCCTATTTGCATACACTAATATGGATGCCGCAGACCATGCATTCACCTGCACATTTTCAGATCTATCATAGCTCCCCAAGCTCTGAAATGTCCAGTGAGTTCTCCAGCCCTCAGCAGGCAGCTGCTGGCCTCCTTCTTCCCCTGAAATTGTCATGAATCTCTTTCTTTCACAAATTGCATTGGATTTTTGGACCAGAGGGAAGGAGGAGGAGGAACGAGAGCATTAGAAAAGGCATATACCGTGCCACTTTCTCTGGGGCATTGTGTCCAAATAGAAAAGCAAAGGTCTGCTGATTTTTATTATTAAGATTTACAGCTAGGAGTTATTTTTCTTGGCAATCCTGTCCACTGCGTTTATGAGCTGCAATTACAAAGCATTTGGTACCTGGGAAAGCAACAAGCTCAAGATGAAATTCTCTGAGTGTATCACTCTGAGGAGCAAACGTCTTTGCTAATAAATACCGTTGTTCATTAAGGTAAAACACAGAATGCAATCTTTCCCGAGGAAGTCTCCCTCCTCCTCTGAGCTGCATGTTTGCCTTATTTACAAGCGTCCTTCCCATCCCTGCTGGAATGAGGCAGGCACCAGGCTCAGAAGGAGAACTGATTAGATTCAGGGGGGACCACATGTCAGAACAATGGGAAGGAACACTTTGCTCCCGTCAGTTTCATTGTTATTCTCCTGGCTTTGCGGGAGAGAGTTGTTTGAGACTGTGAGTGAATTTTCAGTGTGAGCAAAAGACGCCAGACTGGCATCTTTGGATGCTGAAGTCCTGTATACACTGTGGGCTAGATCACATTCCAGGGTCAGAGATCAACTAAGGAGCCAGCACAGGAGAATCTCAGGGCAGGAATTGTAGCTCTGAAAGTTAGTTTGCTCACTGCTCCTTGTTTTTTCCCGAGGGGAGACAATTTTGCTTCTGAGCTAGGCCAGCTGCAAATTACCACTCACCCCAGCTCAGCTGTGCTGGTTGGTACACTGCAGTGGGGGAAGTCAGACCACTCCCCACCGTTTCTGGTGCACAGTGCCTCTTACCTCTGTGCCCGTTCAAGACCGTACGTTGTCGGGGGCATTGAGGAGTCTGACTCCCACTCAAGCCCCTGTGTGGTGGCTCAGTCTCAGTCAGAATCTAGCCTGGTGAGAGGGTCAGCTTGGGCATTGATCAGCTGGCATCTGTGGGACAATCAGAGTGTTTGGAACACTGAGGAACAGAGTGATCCAATCTGCTGTTTCGCAGACAGAAGACTAATAATATATAGAACAAAGCATTTTCTCAAAGAGCCAGTTAAAAGAAAAATTATCTTTACTTTCCACCCCTCTCTGGTCTCCTGCCCCGGGCAATGATTTCTAAACCTCTCCGGGTGCACCGATTCCATATTCTAAGGGCTTTTATTTTCAACCCTAGCTGGCAAAGGGTGAAATGTAACCCTAATGTGACTAACTTCCTTTAAAGAGAAAAGGAGGACTAATCCAGCTCAGTGAAGTAATGAGAGACTGTAGCTCTCTCTGCAAATCAAGATGTTATTGTTCCAATGCAATATTAATGATCAAGGCTACAACCATTTGTAATGTGGTCATCACAAAAGCAGCTGTTACTATTTACATGTTGGTCTCCCAGAGTACATTATTAAGGTAATATTTTATCGTGCATTCTAGTAGCTATGGGGCTGCATTCCTGAGTGAACATTTCTCCTATTTATAAATAATCATTCCTTTCCTTCGCTTTAACCACACGTTAAGGGCCGTGAAAAAATTCAGTAAAATCAGAGGCCACATTTTTGTGTGTGTCCTTATGAATAGGGGGTGGGGGGTGGGGGAAAGATGTAGGAAAACATCTTGGGAGCTCCATAAATTTTAGTGTGTATTTAAAAATAACCCAGTTGGAGTTCTGCTGTCACTGCTCCTTGGCACTGAGCACTGGCTTCAACCCCCACACAACTCAATATTTATACATGAGAAAGTAAATGCTCAAAAGATAAAAAATAAATCAGGTTAAAGTCCCTCTAAGGGAGCCGGGATTTAGCAAAGGAGAAAAAAGCAAGAAGCTGTGGTGCTGGAGCTTGACTACTGCAGAAAGCATTTGCAGACCTGAGTAGAGGAAGAGTCTCCTGCAAAAAAACAGGAACTATGAGGCTGTGGTAATTTCTGGGGTCTGCACTTGATGTATCCCTGGGAGAGTAAGTCTTTTGTTTGTGAGAACAAGGAACTTAAAAGTTTGGGTCAGAGAAAGGATCCCAAAGTTTGAAAACTTCTCCAAACTCACCAAATTGTTTGGGTCTACAAATGTGGACCTTGAAACCACGGAGAAGGGATGTTTATTGTTATGTTTTGCATTTTTTTGTTGGCCAGACAGAACCAAAAAGAGTTGAAAGGCAACTCAAACTTGCTTTTAAATTGAGGAAAACAAAATTAACTGAATTTAGATCAACCCTCAGTAAAAGTGTGAGGTTGCACTCCTGTTTCAGAGATGCTTTGGATGGGTGGGGTTGGGGGATGCCTACTTCTAGCTAGAAAAAGAACTTTCCCTGGTGGGCAGATTGCCTTATTACTACACAGTTCCTTCCACCTACCTCTGAAACATCAGGTGTTGGCACTGCTAGAGGTATGACACTGAGCTAGATGGACCTGGTTTGATCCAGTAATGCAAATCTTTTCACACAGTGAGGTCCCTTGGGGAACCTCAGATCACCTCTGTCTCCACCTCCTCTCTTGTCACCTCTGTCCCACAAGAGCAAAATGCAGGAGGGCAATTAGCAGGTCAGCAGTAGCAGCTTCAGGGAGCACCTTAAATCATAAAAGTAGAGATTTTCCGCTGTAATTGCCTTGGATAATCAGTGAGATTCTTCCATTTCCTTCTGCTAATATTTCCTGTTCAAAATCACCCAAGTGTTGCTATATAAATTTCAAGTGTTAAACCCAGAGCAATAACAACCCTGGGTCTGACTGGGCTGCCGGTGCAGGGGAGAGGGTGAAAGGCAGGTGTTGAGAGACGGGGTCCTGAACCGATAATTCATTGCTGCCTCTGTGATGCTATCCTCCTAAAAAATTGTGAGTCACAAAATGCCCAACATAATAGCCAGCTCTGGGCAGGGATAAGTGACAATTAGTGAGAATACGTGACACCGCAGACACAGGGCCACGTTTCCCTCTGCCATGTGAAAAGCTGCATAGCAACAAAAGATAAGCAGTGGTGAGCAATTTGGCCTGAAGGCTGCAGTCTTCCGGCTGCTTCTTTCTGTCCAGTGCTTGGAATATAGCAACCTAGGCCCTTCCAGCCATCCTGCTGTCTCTGGGATCCCTTGGTACCCGTGAAGGGCCACAATATTTGTGCAAAGGGGCTTTTGAGATGCTCTCCCAGCCTGTAGTGAGGCGGTGTGGTGCCCCATCACCCCGCAGAGGAAGGAAGGAGCATCCCCGGATACCAAAGTGGGCAGAACTAGTGAGTCCTGCGCCCGCCCCCCCCAGAGGTCACGGCGCAGGACAGGGAGTATAACAGCCCAGCCCCAGAGCTGGAGGCCAGACGCTGCCGGGGAAGCTCCTGACCAGGAAGCCCCAGCGACCCGCGGTGAACCTCAGAAGTGGCCAAGCCTACCCTGCGCCAGCTACCCCAAGGACTGGCCAAGCCTGCCCCACGCCAGCCACCCCAAGGAGGTGCTGAGCCTGCCCCGCGCCAGCCACCCCAAGGAGGTGCTGAGCCTGCCCCGCGCCAGCCACCCCAAGGAGGTGCTGAGCCTGCCCAGCGCCAGCCACCCCAAGGAGGTGCTGAGCCTGCCCAGCGCCAGCCAACCCGAGGAGGTGCCAAGCCTGCCCCTCGCCAACTACTCAGAGGACTGGCCAGGCCTACCCCGCGCCAGCTACCCCGAGGCGCCCATGCTAACCGACCCCCTGGAGGACACCGCTGGAACCCAGGTACCTCCACGGGGGGAGCGGGGACGTAGCCCGGGGCCAGTTGACCCGAGTCAGGCTGGAACAGAACCGGAACCGATGTCAGTGTGTTGCAGCAGGGATCCCCACTACACTGCAGCGGGCCTGTGGCCCCTGCTAGGGCCCCGGGCTGGGACGCTGTGGAGTGGGAGGGCCTGCATCCCTCCCCCCACGGCCACCCCCCTCACAGGTCCCCTGACGCCCAGGCTTTGTAACTATTACCTGTGTTTGCTGAGTCCATGCCTGAGGCCCTGAGCCCTGACTGTGCTGCCCTGACCCCTGGCCTGGGCTTATATTGAACTGTTGCTCAGTCCCTGCCTGAGGCCCAGGGCTGGGTATCCCCCAACCCAGCTGAGGCGGAGTGGTGCCCCACCACCCCGCAGAGGAACGAGCCCCGGCGTTGTCCTCTACACGGCACCTCTATCTCAGTGGGAGCGGAGCTCTAACCGTGCGTCTCCACTGCAGCTGCGAATGAGCCTCCCAGCCCCGGCAGGCAGATTCACCCTCGCGGGGCTCACACCAGCTCAATAAAACAGCAGGGTGGACTTTGTGGCACCGTAGGGGCAGGCTCTGGCTAGCCGCCTGAGTGTGGACCCAGGGAATAGGGCGGACTTGTGCACAGGTGGCTAACCCGAGCCTGCACCCTCACTGCAATGTGCCCTAGCTCAAGTCCCATGCGTGTAACACCATATAATCTCTCTATTCTCTGCTGCAGTTTGGACACTTTTATTTCCTCGTAATCTTAACTGGGCCAAGCCCCTCCCCCCTCCCAACATTATTAACCCCAAGGCCTCAAAAATCATGAGGCTTAAAAACCAGGAGGGTTTTTAAAAAATAAAGAACGTAAATGTAAACCTCTGAAACCACTAGGGATAGGAACTAATAGGTAACCAGAGAGAGGCTCACTGAATCACAGGGCTCCACAGCTGGGGCTTTGCAAACGACATCAAATATCTTGCAACTCACAATAAAATGCCACAAGCTGGCAACAGGACCGGATTGAGGGGCAGGCGAGCACTTGGGGTGCCGGGCTTGAGGGGCGCTGGATGCCGTTAGTGACAGAGGGAAAATGGACGGTCAGAAGCAACATGTGTCAGGTATTCCATGTGTGGATTCACCTTTCACTCACCTCCTGGAACATTCCGGACCTCGGTAGAATCTTGGGGAACCTTCCAGACCTTCTCCTCACACCTCCTAGAATGTTGTCAGCCAGGCCCTGGTATAGAACGGGTGAGGCGTGGCCAGCAGTCAGTGAGATATAAATACAGATTTACCGGTCATAGCATGCAAATTTATCATCTGACACGACAGGGATAAATCATCCATGCAAATCGTGCATCAAATAAAAAAATAAGATATTCAAGGGTTTAATAAAGGGTGGGGAGGCGCCAAAGATGCTCCTCATCTGGAGTGCCACTCGTCTAAGGCTAGTCCTGCTTGGCACCATGGGCACACAAGAGATATAGAGGCATGTGTCAGGAGCCCATGGAGATTTATTTAGACAGGGTCAGCAGGTGACACCTCGGTTCAGTGGCAGAAACAGAAGTAGAAAGGACCTGAAAGTAAAATTAAAACACGCTGCTTCTCATCTGCCTGTGGTTCCATTAGCTTTGCAGCCCTGAAAGCCTATTTGGGTCATTAACACACTATGTGCAGAAAGAGGACTCTGGTGACACAGGGAGCACACATAGGCAGGAACATCTGACCATTATTAGAGCCTAACTTAATGCTGCCCTAATATGAAGCCAGAACAAATGCATAAAATGTCTGTCCTCTAAGAGGTTTGTGGGAAGGGAAGAGTTAACGGGGCCCCTTCTCTGGGGGAAAGTATTCAATAGCAAACTAAGCAGCATAGTGAAATGTTAGTTACTTAAAAAAAAAAAGTCACCGCTCCTGCTACAAACGCTGCTAGCAATGCACATTGACTCGTTCTGCCACCCCCTTGTTAAATACTAACATCTCCCCTCTCTGAGAAAGAAGTCTGAGCTAAAAGGCAAAGGGGTGGGGGACATCCTGCAAGATCATGGCATGAGCTAAATAATTTACTGTGGGCTTGAAACCATTAATATCCCTTCCATTTCCTCAGTGGCATTCAGAGCCCACGCGTAGGGCAGCTCCAGTCATGGGACAACACTGAGGGGTGGGAACGGGGATGCCTGGGTTTGGATTCAGACTTTAGGCAAGTTGTTTCCCTGCTTCAGTTTCCCCATTTGCAAACTGGGGGTGGTTACTGAGCTTTGTAAAATTTCCTGAGATGGAGGGATGAAAAGCCATAATATAGTAGTGCCCAGTGCTCTGGCTGGTATTGTTGGTGACATGGGTTCTGGGCAGTGGGGCTGGTCCCATGCTGTCTGCTTGACACACCTAGAAGGACAGTCATAGTACGTCTGTTATATCATATCAGTAGACATGCAGGGGGCAAATAAGAAATGAGAACTCAGGTTACAGCTCTGCTCCAGCTGCTCCCATCAGACGACCACCAGAAGCCCGTGGTTTCATTCCAATGTCCATGTGATACAAACCATCCCCACAACAGCTATCCATGTAAGGGATTGTCTTTTTGTTCTGTGTTTGTACAGCGCCTGGCGCACTGTGGACCTGGCCCATGACTAGGGCGTGAGGGCATTACCACAACAATAATAACACCAGGGGAAGCAGTGGGTGGGTGAATAGGAGTATTAGTAGTTGGGACACGCCTAGAACATGTTTGGGTCCTTAATGCAATATAATAAAAGTCATTAATAGGTCTTGGTCACATCCCTTAGCCATACAATAGGGTCCTCCGTGTGTAATCTGAACTATTATGATGGAACAATATGGAGGAAACTGATATTGCCTGCATCTGTGCTGGGGATAAAGAAGGAACTTGAGTCTAGTTGGCAGAATGTTTCGGATCCAGTAGGATGAAAGACACTGCACAAATGTAAAATATGATTTTTATTATCTCACTGAGCTGCTGTTCCCCTGTCCTCTGTGCCTCACAGCAATGCTGTTGGATGCCTCTTTGTTTTGCTGAGGATGGTGTGTTTGGTTCTAACTGACAGCAATTTACAGTAGCTGAGAGTCAGCTTCGCCCTGTGCTGCGTTCATAAATTAATCTCTTGGGATTAGGCATTGCATGTCAGGAACACTCCCAGGGCACGTTATTTACACATTAGTATTATTAATAATAATAAAAGAAAAGCAAGACAAGTTCTGACAACTTTCAATAATGGTCTGAAATAAAAGCAGAAAACACAAAAGCCTGGCCTTGGTTCCTGGAATTAATTAGGACCGTTTGGTGCGGGGCATTCAGTTCTTTTCCTTCTAGGTGCCATTTGAAGACAACATTTTCTTTTCTTTAAAAGATTGTCACCCAAGAAAACATCTGAAAGAGCAAAGAGTGAAGCTGCTTTGATTTCTTTATATTTATTGTCACTTACGTTATGGTTTCCTTTAACTGTTGTGTTATTTTAGGAAGATGATGCAGGTTTGGATTTATTATTTATTGCTGTGGTTCCTACAAGGTGCTTGTTTCAAGTTCTTAAGCACAAAAACAATTCGAGTTTGAAGAGACATGTTGCAGAAGTAATACAGAGCTAATGCACCATCAAAACTCAAGTGCTGCCCAACCCCATAAAAACAGAGACATTCCCTCGCTCTGCTCCTTCTCTCAGGAAGAGCCTAGGTATCTAACATTTGCAGCATACCCTGAAAGTCCACCAAGACCATAAATTCCAGTGCTGATGGATCTTGGATACATTGGGCCAGACAGTCCGCTTTTACGATCAGCTTAGCTCCACCACCTCTATTACTCCAGGCTCTACATCCAGAAGCAGAAGGGTTAATAATAATGTCCTCTGCTACCTGTCCTTGCAATCCTCATTTACCTGTCCTGTACTGAGGGCTTGATTCAAAGCCCACTGAAGTTGATGCAAAGACTCACATTGATATAAATAAGCTTTGAATTCCTTAGAAGCTGCAGTGATGAGTTTTATAGAAAAATCTTAGCTAGAGAGGACCACCTTGAACCACAAGCTGGAGTTTTCTGCTGCTTTTGCTTTCTTTTTACAAACCTTGGAGCTGCTGATCGGCATACTTCTTAGCACATTGTTTTTGTGGAAAAGACCTTGCTGATTGTCTCTCTCTTTTCTCAGATGCATCACTCTACTCAGGGGTCGGCAACCTTTCAGAAGTGTTGTTCCCAGTCTTAATTTATTCACTCTAATTTAAGGTTTCACGTGTTGGTAATACATTTTAATGTTTTTAGAAGGTCTCTTTCTATAAGTCTATAATATATCAATAGACTGGTGTATGTAAAGTAAATAAGGTTTTTTAAATGTTTAAGAAGCTTCATTTAAAATTAAATTAAAATGCAGAGCCCCCCAGATTGGTCGCCAGGACCCGGGCACCGTGAGTGTCACAGAAAATCAGCTTGCATGCCACCTTTGGCACGTGTGCCATAGGTTGCCTACCCCTGCTCTCCCTGTTCACAGGGAGCAAGGATACTATACTACGAGGGCATCCTCTCTGACTAGCCAGAGGACCACAGGTAGCTGCTACCCCCTGTTTCGAAAAATCTTTGAAGGTGCTGGCTATGGGCGAATAAGCAGCCCAACCAAAGTTGACTCTCCCAGCTTTTGTGCGTGTGTTTTTTCCCAGAGCATGAACATTTGAACATCTGCAAATGGTGAAGAATAATAAAAGGCAGAAAAGTAGGATTCCATTGGCTGGGCTGAGGGGGGGAAAGGGACCATTAATGCTAAGCTTCAGCTAGCGGAACACAAAAACCGGTATTAAAGGATTTGCTTTTCATGACCATAATTCAGAGTTAATGTACATTTGATGTTTAATGTATGAACCACAAGTGATTTCAGACTGGCACGGCCTTTTCTAAATAGTGTTTTAATCTAAGGGTTGGGGGGGTTTTTTCCCCCAAGGTTCAGACTGAGTTTCTGTCAGACAAGAGGAGAAAAAAAACAAGGCAAAGCTCGGTGTGAGGATCCGATCTGGGCACAGGCTTTTGTTCAGTCTTTTATTGAGGTTTTACCTCTAATCTCTGCCTTTTTGATGCAATTTAAGATTAAGGAAATGAAAGGCAAGGCTTCCTGTGAACAGTTATACAAACAGGACAGCCACGGGGCATTCGTCAGATAGTTTTGTAAGGGCTTTGGGCCTTTCCCTGGAAAGGACGAGGCCCGGAGGTGAGCGGCAGCACACGTGAGCACTGGTGGAGACAGGAACAGGGCCAGTTTCCTGTGGCTGATGCTCAGAGATAATCGACCTTACTATTTAAACAGAACATCCTTTTCAAGAAGGCCAATGAGCAACCCATGAAACAAATACTGCACATGCATCCTATAGTGCCACAAACGTTGCTCTCCTCTTGAGTTCAGACATGCATGTTCCAGTTTAGTTCCTCTCATCAGACTGTCCCCAGACACTGACTCAGGAAGGTACTTGAGCACGTGGGTCACTGTAAGTAGGTAAAAAGTCCCACTGAAGAAGTCACTATGTACCTTCCTGAATCGATGCACCAGTGGAGATCAGAACGGGCTGCTAAAGGATTTTCTTGCTTACGGACAGATCCAACACCTACTGCAGCCAGTGCAAAGTCACCCATTGACTTTAAAGGGCATTGGATTGGACCCTTCATGGGTACTTTTGGTGCAGAAAGTCCAAACTGCAGGTCCCAGTGATGTCCTAGCTCTCTGTATTCATGTAGAGTCAGTTCATTATACCAGCATGTGATACTCTGCCATGATCGCACCAGGCCTGTTAAGATATGCTGGGCTTGATCTAGCTCTGCTGGGACTCCATTGACTCCACTGTGAATTGGCACTTGATGCTATTTGCAGAGGCCTCCCCCACTGACCCATTATTGTCCGGGTGGCAGTTTACTGAGAGTACCAGGGTAATCCAAGCAAAAAGAGTAAATCTGGTTTTCACTCTGTGCGGCAGAATGTTTCCAACTTTGCTATGTGCAAGTTACAGTTCTGCAACTCTTGCGAAAACCAGGAGAGTCTAATGCATGGGGAACTGGACTAGGAATCAGGAGACTGTGTTCCATCCTGGTTCTGCTCATCACAGGAGGGTACTCACTTCATCTCTCTCTGTTTCCCCTCCCATTTTTCATCTATTTAAATTATAAGCACTTTGGGGCAAGTAGATACATATACAATGGCTTAGCACAGTGGGGTCTTTACATGCTACTGTGATCAAAATAGTAAACAATAACACTCTGTGTCAGGTCTCTGGATTGAATTGTGAGAAACACCGCCGTCTCCCAGTCAGGATCTGCCAACAGTTACAGTTTGCCATTAATTTGAGCTGAAGTCATCGCATGTGATTGCTTGAAACGTTGAGAGAATGAAGAGAAACCAATTCCTGCCAGACAAGCCATCTAAAATAATCAGACCCCTTCATGTGGCCTGCTGATAAATAGGTGCTTCTTAGCCTGATGAACAGACATGTCATTGGCAGACTTCACAAAATAATGATTAAATAATTCTGACATTTGTTCAGGATCAGCTGCCACCTCAGTACCCAGATCAGGAGATATCTTTGTGTTCTGGGCACAGCTCCAAAGGGGTCATTAATAAGAGTGGACCCAAATTTTGCAAGAGGAAGAAAGATTTATCTTCAATTAAGACAAGTGTAATTTTCCAAGCTTTTGCCTTTCAGATAAACAATTTGTCTGGAACTTTTTTAAAACAACTTTAAAAAAAAATACCCAGAAGGGGAAGAAAATCTGTAGTCCCTGTCCTTTGGGAATCTAAACTTAACACAAAATAAAGGTCCAGAAATGAAAAATAGAAAAGAACTGTGGACCTGATCCATGGTTTACTAGTTTAATTGAAACTGCATGCTCTTTGATACAGGGGCCTTTCCTTCTTATTTGTTTGTACAGCACGTAAAATATCAGTGGTGCTAGCTGACATAAGTCATTTCTTTAAACTTGAAATAAGTTTCTTGGATCAAAAACTGTCAAATAAAAATCTTGAAAAGTTTAAAAATATATATTTGAAAGAATTCTACAGCCCAGCACACAGTCATTAATAGTTCCAGGACACTGTTTTCATCAAAATTTGCAATTTGGACCTAAAAAAATTGGCAACATTTTCATTTTTTTTCCAGTCCGCTATAGTTGTAAACATGGATGAATGGGATTCATCACATTGATCTGTAACAACACAAATTGTCCTGCCATCACTCATCTTTGCCCCAGTACACCACACTTGGGGATGAAGTGTAGCCTTAATTATATCTAATAATTTCATCGATTTTCCCACAGGCTGATTTTTGTATTTCCATGACTAGAGATACAATTAACAGTGCAAGTGCTAGTGGGCCAGGTATTCACCTTATAAGACCTGTCAGCCAAGCTGTAATTAATTAGCTCCCTTGTTGACAATTGGGTTGATCATGCACCTTTAAAGACAATGGGAGTTTTGCTGTCAGTTTCAATGAGAACAAGATTGGGTCTAATATCAGCAGAGAGGCCAGGAATTTCATGAGCCATTGACATTGGTCTGATCACTGATGTCAATGGAAAGGTTTATATTGACTTCAGTTTACGTTGGATCAGATCTTTAAAGGCAGTCTGTACAGGTCATATCTGGAGTACCCTGGTGGGTGCAGAGCAGTGTATGGAGAAATCTGTCACTTCCCTTGCTATCCTGTAACACTATGAATAAGCAGTGCATGGTTTATAAGGCTGGAAGAGACCATGATTGTCATCTAGTCTGACCTTCTGGCACTTCTCTCTCCAGGGCAATCAATCCATTGGCTTTCACCAGCACTAAATTCACTATTAAAAACATTGTAAAAGAAAAGGTATTAACAATAAACAATGGAATGCCCCCAACTAAAGTAGAATCCAGTTCCCTTTGAACATGTTAATTGTCTAGCACGTTTGCTTTCAGCCTGACTCTGATTCCAATTCCCCTGACTTTGCCAGGCCTTTTGCTGCTTTGTAGCCTTCTTATATTTCCCCCCAGATTTCCCCATGGAATCCTCACGGCTGCATTACCTCAGAGGTGTGAGTTTAGAATGACATCATTGGTAATGGGATTGGCGGCAAGAGCCATTAGCAAACAGTTTGCCCTTCACTTTTGTGGTGCTGAAAATCTATTTGGCTGCTGAGCCAGAGAAGAAATGTCCTTGTTCTTCCCTTTTTAATCTGGCAGTCATTTTCTTCCTTCTGGGATTCTAGTTCTGGTCACTGATTCCTCTAGGACACTCGATATGGCCTTGGAACAATTTCCTACATGCCTAATTTGGTGTATTAGAAAGCATAAGTCATACTGTATCTGAAAGACAGCAGAAATCCCGCTCCAAAACTTAACTCCAATAGGAAAGAAAGGCAGCTTACTAGCTTGCCCTTATAGTTATCCAAATATATCCCAGATGGATTGAAAATATACTTGTTCTATTGTCCACGCCATGTAGGAGAACTTGCGCTTGATTTCCTGCTTTGCTTTCATGGTCACACAGCTACGCACATGGTTTGTTTGTTGCTGTTGTTTCTAGAATTGTTCTATATACCCACTGCCTTGAAAATACAATAGCAAATGCGAGGAATTACTGTCCTAAGAAATAACGTCTTTCATCTTTTACTATGGACCTTAATGGCCTAAAGACCACAGAATAGACCCAAATTATCACCAGGAAGATCCTCCTCTGGAAAGTTATTTTTAGGGGGATTGATTGTATGATAGAGGGGGCTGAGGTGCCATCTAATACCACTGACAGTTCACTTCATATCTCAGAAGTCCTCTCATCTGTGGCTCATCTCTATCAAAGCTGCTCTCATCTATGGCTGTTTGGTTTCCTATATGAAATGTGTTGATGTTCAGGGGGACAGGTGTCGATGTCTCAAAACAACTGGCCCCCTTTTCAGCAGCCTTCACAAAGGCCTAAGAGCTGAAAGGACCATGTACTTTGGACTGTTTTCTCCCTTTTAGAAGTAGCCCCTTTGTGTATTACAATATTCAGGGACATTTAATAGGGCACAGGGTGGGAAGTTGGTAGTGCACTCGACATATGACTATAGAAAGCTTCAGTTTCAAGCTCTGTCAATTTAGCACCAAAGATTTTAAAGCAATTATGCATTCCTCCGGCATTTTCAAAGGCCCACTGAGACTAGGTACCGCCCGTCCCTGCGCCTCTACTTTTTCAGAATCAGTTAGGCGTGAACTGAATGAAGGAGCCTTTGCCAACTCCTAACTTCCTCCTTCCAAACCATGGATCTTTGAGAACTTCGTGGGAGTGATACTCCCACCAAATGAGTATTTATTCTTTCTAATTTTTCTGTTTTCACCTGAGCCTTTCTCATAAGCCACATCTCCTCCATGCATTGCTGATTACAGAGGCTGATTTACACTTGGAAGCCTTGCTCATGTGCCAAAAGCAAAGTGCCTTTCGCCATAGTAGAAACTGCAAACAAAATTCGAGCTCAATGCACCAAATTTTTCACATAACTAGCAAAATTGTTTTACAAAAGTAATGATTTTCCCTCCACCTTCTGTCTGCCAACTGCATGCAGCAAATTTTCACACCGTTTGCCCTGAGAAGCTGTTTGATTCTCAAGCTAGAGAAGGAATCTGGATGTGCAAACCAGAACTGGCTGATATAACAGCAAATGAAATCTCTCCAGATCATTTCAGTGATGAAAAATGCTGATGGTCAACTTTTGGAGTTTTTCTCCCGGAGCCCTGAGGATGGAAGGGGGGGGGGAGAGGGGGGGGAGGGGGGGGGAGAGAGAAGCGGTGAAAGGAAATGCACCACAGGAGCTTTCATTTAAATAAAGAGCAGAGTCGCATTGTGCTCCATTGATTACCATTTTTTTCTGACTGTTGTGACATTTGCAGAGAAGCTAATTTATTCAAGCATGGAAATCTTTAAAAACTTAATTAAGTTATTTCTGCGATTTCCATGTCTTATTGTTTCGACTTCACATTTAACTTTAATTCTGGTTAATATTAAAAAGAAGAAGAAGGAGATTTTCTAAAAATGAGAAAGAATCAGCAAGTAGAAAATCCAATTTGTGTCGTTCATTGGCTCTGCTTCAGTGGGCCAGTCCACTAGAAGATGGGCTCTGCTTTCCTCTGCCTTGGGATTGTATGTGTGATTACTGTAGATTCACTACGATTTGCCTCACAGTTGTCCCTGGCATGTGCCGCTGTGCTTGATTAACTTCAGGGGTGTTGATTTCTACGTGTGTTGCAAGGCAAGAGCTTTTGAAGGTAGATGGCAGGAGAGAGCAAAAAGTGACACGGCCAAGGTATCCAAGCCCCAAACTTGGGTGATGGGAAGTTTGTACAAAGTGCAAAGGGGATTTTGGAGAAGCTGAGTCTCAGAGGAACAACGTCACCTACCTAACCCCACCCAGTGGTCAGTGGCAGACTGGTGAGTTAGAACCTACATACTCCACTGTAACCACTACCTGCACTGCTTCCATAAACAGCCAGTCAACGTCAACACGGAGAAGCGAGGACAGGGAAAGGAATGCTTTTCTACATTGGCTCCCATTATCATAGTGTCCCAATCCTGCTGTGTAGCAGGGAAGTGCTATATTCTTTTTTCACAAATGGAGAATTCAGGTGGCTTCTCCAAGCTCATGATGGAAACGTCTGATGGAGCAGGCAATGAAACACGGGTCTCCTAAATCCTAGGTTAGTACTCTAACCCTGGACCTTCGTTGTCCAACACAAGGCAGATGAGTTCTATAGAGAATCTCTATTTGCATTAAAAATAACCGAGGCCATAAAGAACTCCTGATATAAAACACCCAGTGCTATAAGCTGTCCCAGTGGTGTCGTTTAGGGGCCATTGAAAAAACAACAGCGCTCACTGTCCAACGTTCGCTAAGCATTAGGCTGATTTCCCTGGGGCCTGCGAACCAGGCATTCTGTATTCCTGCTACATTTCTGTATATTATTTTTAAGTAATTAGTCTTTGCCTCATATTGTGCATCAGGAAGTTTAATAAGAGGAATTTGTAGTGTCTCCTCCAATCAACACTATAATTCACAGTATTGAATGTTCTTCCCTAATGGATATTGCTTTCATCTGTTTCCCTCCAGCCCCTTCTTTTTGGAGTTTGTTAGCAGGACTCTCATGGTCTATTAACAGGAACAATATCGCTCCCTTCCAATCAGTATAGTCACCTGATGTGCTGTGGATTTGCACATTACATCAGCTTTGGAGGGTCAGCTGAAAGCACTTGAATACTGCATCAGGTTTTCGCTTGGCATCATTATTTAACCCACAGTAGAAGTATCAGAAGTTAATGAGTCTACTGCAGCTGGCAGCTAGGGGATTTAATCTCTTTGTTTTAGCTGTATAAATCCTGGGCTTCAAACCACACCATCAGCAAGTAGGATCATTTATAAAAGCAAGGCCTAGTCTTGGGCTAGGATCAGTAGTAGCAGTCTGTTGCCTGAATGCCCATTGACAGTCAATGGGATTTTGGCTGTTATGTGCCTTAAATCCCTTTTGAAAATGGGACATTGGCAATGACCTTAGAATATTTTGCCTCCCTCTGTAGCGTGTGGGTGCAGGTCATATGCCGAGATTATCTGGGTATATCTCATTTCGTCAGTTCCCTGCCACCGAGGAGCTGTGGGATATATGGGAATTTCCATTCATGACAAATCGAATTGTGAATCGTTTGTCCATTTGGTTTCCCAGGGGTTCTGCACTCATTTGGTTTATGAATTCAGTAAACCCAAAATGAGACAATAGAGAGGCTAAAGGAGCACTCAAGGACGATAAGGCCATTGCGGATAAACTAAATGAATTCTTTGCATCGGTCTTCACGTCTGAGGATGTTAGGAAGATTCCCAAACCTGAGCCAGTCTTTTTAGGTGACAAATCTGAGGAACTGTCCCAGACTGAGGTGTCAATGGAGCAGATTTTGCAACAAACTGAACAATTAAACAGTAATACATCACCAGATGGAAATCATTGATCTGGTGTTGCAGTTTAGGTGGGCCCATTGCAAAGAGAGCCGAATAGAGCTACTAGTGACAGGGAACTGGATTGGACTCAACAGGAAGCAAATCCACTTTCTTCCCGCCTGTAATGTTTTTTTCATTTTCCGTCCACTGTAACTCAAGTGAAATGTGTGTTCCTTAGCCAATAGCTGTCCCGTGCATATGAAATACATTTGCTTTGGGTGTTTGCCATTAACGTTTTCATTTCTGTTTAGCGTCAGGAGTTTTCGATTACTGGCCTTGCAGAGCAGAGAGCTTTTGTTTTCACGCTCCCTTTGTTTTCATTTCCACATGCCATCAGAGTAAATTACAGGACAGGAGTCCTGCCCCGGGGAATGGAGGAAGAAATCTAGCTGTTAGACTATATTTGAATTTGTCTACTTTGGCTGGGTCATGGGTTAACAAGACCCAGATCTATGCGTGATCCTAGTCCATGCACACAACGCAGAGCAAATCCATCATTCATTCTGCAGTTTTTCCAAGTTTCTTGACCCTTATTTAGCAAGCTGGTATTCTTTAAATTTTCAGTTCTCTTCTTAAAATGCCAGTGGTGCATGCAGGTAAAATGAATCGGATGCAAGCATGACTCCTACTGTCTCAGTCGGGGGGGGGGGGGGGGGAGCGGGGAGCAGGCTAACTTTTGCAATCCTGTGAAACCTGTTGCCTATGGATCATTATAATCAATGATCAGACCTTGGGTGCAGTAATGTGCCTGAGCCCTCTCCTCTGCAGCTCCTGCCTTACTGTAGAAATACCTTATTGAATCGCTGTCTCTTGGCTATGCCTCTCCCTCTGCTGTAGATTTATATCTCAACGAACGGAAGCAAAGTACAAATAAACTGCACTATCCTGCGTGGAAACAGGGTCCAAGTAAACACACACCCTGACTGTAACTGCAAAGTCCATATTTCTGAAGTGCCACTTTCCTAAAATGTAATTAAGCCATAATGTTTAGAAGTGAGTAGCTGAAGGAGCAATAAATGGCTGCCAGGTCAGGTAAACAGCAAAGCAAAAGCTAAAGCATTTACCAAAGCTGAAAGCCGTTTATTGTGTGTATACTATTTGCTCCTAAACATTATTGCATTATACAGGCTGTCACCAGAATGTGAACAGTAAATAATTAGGGAGTAGCAGCCTAAGAAGGCTGTGGAGCAGCCGCTCCATTCCCATCAGGACTCAGGCGCAGAGCTCTCTGGTGCTGGTGGTGAATAATGGATCGAAGGCGGGATTTCAAACCAAAAAACAGATCAAAGTGCAGCTTTGTGCTGGGAAGCATGAGGCAGCTGGCCAGAGAACTTGTCTGCCAAATTTATGAGGAGGACAGTGATTTTCAAGGATTATCTGGTATTACTTTTAACTAGGAACCAATCAGGAATGCTGTTTGTTTGGTGGAATATTAACCTAGTCCTGCTCCTCTTGGAGCTTAAACTGGTCTCTTATATCTTCCCCAAACAACTCACTCAGAATGAATTGCACTGTGCTATCTCCTAACCTTTGTACATATACAATTTAGCCCCCTCCCATTGGAACCAGGCGCCATTAATTAATAAAGCACCTTCAGGTGCACAGCTAATGGTACCCACCCTGCAGATATAAACATCAGCTTGTTGTGTAATACTGGCTTGTGATATTATCTGCAGTTATCATAATTAATGCTAACAAACCTTCAGGAACCCCCCTGCTTCAGGGCTCCAGTGCATCTCTAAATCATCTGTTAGAGAGGGTTAGATTATCCCACATTTCCCTATTGCAGGGTTTTCAAGGTGTCCTCTGCATCATCTGGTGATGACTACAGTCAGAGCCCAGAGACTGGTCTAGCTGGACTTCAAGACTGATTCAGTCTGGTATTCCCGTGTTCTTATTACACAGAGAGGCGGGTCCCAGTCTGAGTCTCTCCCGGTCTTCCCCAGAGAGGGCAAGGAATTCGCCCCAAACCACCCAGCATGTTAGTCTCAGAGTCAGGAACAGAACCCAGAAATCCGATTTGAACATTTACAGGACCATTCGATCATCTTATTTGACCTCCTGCATAGCACAGGCCATTACACTTCACCCACTTACCCAGGATTGAGCTCAATACCTTGTGTCTGACATCTTCCAAAAGGCCTCCACTCTCGAACTGAAGATCTCAAGAGATGGAGAATCCACAACTTCCTTTGGGAGTTTGTTCCAGTGGTTAGTCACCCTCTCTGTTAAACATTTGTGCCCCAGTTCTCATCTGAATGCATCTGGCTTCAGCTTCCAGCCACTGGTTCTTGTTCTGCCTTGCTCTGCTACATTAAAGATCCCTTAGTGCTGTAGGAGTCCTGACTCCCAGTCCTCACTGCTAAACAGTGGTCAATACCCTCACTTTCTTCACTGGCCTTCATGCAGCGCTAACCTGGATGTCCTTTATGCATCTTCCTACTCCTCCCCTGGCTCCAATTCAGCACTAAGGTTTGCTGGTTTTTTGGTTGGTTGACTGGTTTTTTGTTTGATGGCTGTCAATTGGACCAATTTTCCCTTTTGCCTCGTGTCAGCCGCAGATATATTTGATGAGTCCTTTCTGTTAGTTGAAAGATTCCCTGCAATTCATCATCCTGTGTTGCTTTGCTCTTCCCATCATGAATCTCACTCTCTCTCCAAGATGAGTTTGCTTATTTTTCTGGATCTCCTAGTGCCCCTCTTTACCAGATTGTTTATATTCTTGAAAGCACTTTTTCTTTTCTTTTTGTTTTGTTTTTCTTTTCTAGTTATTATTTACACTCATTTTTACATCCCTACTTAACCACATTGGTCCCCATTGCCCTTCCCTCACCTCCACTATAGAAATTAAGCAGTTTGAATCTGTGTTCTCATCTCTCCAAGTTATGTCGCCCACATTTCTTCAGTCATTTTGCATGCAGAATTTTTGTTTTATGTTCCCTTCACATTCATGCAGCTTGTGGACATTAGTTTAAGCACAACAATAGAGCAGCTCACAACTTTTTCATAAAATGTAAAGTTGGCTTTGACATTGACTTGCCACGAGACAACTAAATACCTAAGTAATGTATGAAAAGGAGAAGTAAGCCCCTAAATCACTTAGGTGCTACTCAAACTGCTAACCTGTGTCTGTAGGCAGGCTGAACTCCATCTCTCTCCAATGTCACAAGCCCTAGCCCGCCAGTGCAAGGGAGTTTACCCTGAATCTAAAAGACCCAGATCTGTAATGCAACTCATATTAAAAACCTTTGTGGCATGACTGAGCAGGCCATTCCCTGCGCTGTGTCTGTCAGGAGCCCGGAAGAGGTGGAGCTAAGGTGGCTTTATTTTCCCAGATTCAGGGGCCAGAGTGTCCCTTCAGATAAATTACATCAACCCCAAGGCTGCTGTTAGTTACATCAGCCTAGCATGCTAGACCATCCCCTCTCCCACAACCAATCCACCCCCTTTTGCCCCCAGGACCTCGTATGCAGGGATCTGAGCAGGAGAGTGGGATGCAGTCCCATGGAGTCTATTTCAGCCCCTTTACAATCCATCAGCTCCATAAAGGAGCCCTACAAGGGCTCTAAATCTGGCCCGGAGTATTTTACACATGTCGGTGTAGCTATTATTTATTAAACACTTTCACCAATTTAGAAGTTCTCTGTATCTAGCAGGCTATTTCGTGCCACACCATAGATTTCAAATGCAGTAAAATGTGACTCGTTTCATACCATGTGAGATATTTTTAAGTATTGTCACATCTATTTTAAATCAGTGTGCCAAACATTTTATGACATGTAATCCAGGTATGGTAAAAAATATATAGTCTTTCCCTGTGGCTGAATTTCAGAAGTCACAGGGGCAAGTTCAAGCTAGTAGTGCAAAATGAAGCAAATAAATCCAACGACTATTAACTATAAGTACATCACCTAGATACATACACACACACACAGAGACATACACACTCACAAAACTACCACCTTCCTCTCGCACATACTTTCAGCCCCCATGATATACACACACATCAACATTCCCAGCCTCCATCTCCCAAATACACACAGCCCCTCATACTGTAACACATGGAGAAATAGAAAGGTATATTCACTCTTCTCCTCCTATCCACCCCTGTCACATCGAACAACATTTATCCACATACATACACACTCACCCACTCTCCCCACCGCATATTGTATACATGACATTCAGCTACTCAAAAGCTCAGAACACATACACACACACACACACTCACACCCGGAGAGACTTTACATAAAGGACAGACTTTCTTAAAGTGACGGGATCCCTCACCAATGGCTGATGCTCATTAAAGATGCAGTCTTGCAAGCTGCTTCTGTGAGGGGCCACCCTGACATCACTGGGAGTCCACATGAGTCCATGGTCTAGCAGACCCCTATGCAGGATCAGACCCATAAGCCTTATCTCTACTAGGAAGATTTTGCAAACATTCCCCGCCATTACTAGCATCAGTTCAGCTCCCCCAGTGTTAACCATGGTGGGAAAGTTTTGCAAAATCTTCCTAGAGGTTTTTTTGTTTGTTTGTTTGTTTTTACATTTCTAGAGTTGATAAGAGTTTAGAGTTTAGAGAGCAGCCACAAGGACTGATTACAGCAACAATCTCTGCGGCATTACAGTGCAGGCCAGAGCACTTGGGAGTTGTTTGGTCCAGGTATGCTCAGAGGAACCTATATCTTAGGCTACATCTACCCTTGGAACTGTGGTTCCCAGCTTGAGGAAACCTATTCATACTAGCTCTGATTGAGCTAACACACTCAAGAAATAGTGTAGCTGCAGTAGCACAGGGAGCAGCGAGCAGCAGCATTGGCTAGTAGCCCCGAGGATTTGCCCACAGGGTCCAGGCAGATTTATCCCTGCTGCCCACGCTACCACAGTGACACTATTTTTAGCATGCTATCTTGATAAGACCTAGCACGAGTATGTGTCCTTGAGCTGGGAGTCAACCTCCCCCACTCTCACCCCAGCTCCAAATGTAGATGTAGCCTGAGTAGGAGAGAACCTCTCCGGTACTTATCATGTGAAGCCATGCAGGTCATGTGATGCTTGGGATTACAGCAGGTTATGTGACACAAAATAAGATGCGACATGAACCCATCCACCGTTTCAAGGAAGACAATGTTTTTGGCACCACAGAAGTCAAATACACTGGTCCTGATTCCCCTGCTACTTATACCAGCTTTACATCAGTGTCATGTTTTTGACACCTGTGGAGTAACTTCTAGTTTACACCAAGGTGATACCAAAAACAAGCCCACTGACTTCTCAAACTGATGAGAAAGCAAAGGGAAAGACATAAAAGAGACATACGTTTCAGAAGTAGCTGGGGATTTTTAATATACACACAGTTCAAAGAAGATATGGCAAGACTTCAGAATTTTGCAACTGTACCAAAACACTGTTAACCTATGATTTAAAGGCTGGGTCCCTTTTGATTTTTAAATGATTCAAAAGGTTTCTGCACTCCAGCTATCTAATTATCCAAAAGATTTCCGTTAGGTTTTTCTCCCACTTTATTTCTAAAGAGGTCTTTCCAAGAATGCCACTGGGTTAGAATCATTATGGCATATATTGCAAACAGGGCCATTTATTGTATTTTTATGAGGGTAATACCATGCTATCTAATAAATTTCAGAAGAAGGATTCAATATAGAGGACATTGAGATTCAGCCATAGCAGGGTCAGCCAATGTAAGTTCTAACTCAAAATGAATACAGTTAAGAAGGGAAAAAAAGACATTTTTTACTCTTTATCTTGAGATGAGAGAGGTAGATGGAGTTGGCGATAGAGGGATAGATGAAGAAATTGATACAAATTGACCAGTCTGGATAAAATAAGAAAACCCTGAACCTCCAGGGAAAATTCATACTAAATTTACATCTTTCTGGACTTTGAAAATGTTCTACTAACTTTCTTCCTTGGCAATTGCAATTTTTGTGCAACTTCTGTGCATCTTGGTTTTTGCTTAGATGTTGGATGGAAATTCTGAAATGCTGTAGAGAAGCTGTGGTAAACGAAGGGCAGGGATAGCTCCCTTTTATGGACATCCAGTCAGCCAGTTAGCTACCAAATCCCTGTTAGAAGCTGTTCTCTACTTGCTTTATCTGTAAAGGGTTAAAAAAGCTCATAGGTAAGAGGAAGGGAGTGGGCACCTGACCAAATGAGCCAATGGGAGGACTAGAGCTTTTTAAAATTGGAAAAAAAACTTTCCCTTTGTCTGTATGAGGTTGTTCTCCCAACCAGGGTCAGCGACAGGGGGGTACAACGGGTACAGCTGTACCGGGCCCCGGACTTAAGTGGGGGCCCTTAAATCCAGGGCGGGTACGCAGCTGTACCCGTTTGTCACCGGGCCTATGAGCAAGGCGCGGCTCCCGGCAGCCGCTGCAGCGCTCATCAGCCCCCTCCCCCGGCACCCAGCAGCCTCCCTCTGCCCCCCTTTGCTTCTCCCGGCCGGGCCACGCGGCCAGAGCTCATGCGGGGGTTGGGCCCCGCGGGCGGCGGGAGACCAGCCGGGGGAGGGGGGACCCGCGGGCGGCAGGAGACCGGCCGGAGGGGGGGAGACCGGCCGGGGCGGGGCCCGCGGGCGGTGGGAGACTGGCCGGGGGGGGGGGGGTCCCGCAGGCGGCGGGAGACCGGGGGGGGGGGGCCCGCACGATCTGCGTATGGGGCCCCAAAATTCCTGTCGCCGGCCCTGCTCCCAACAACCAGAAGGGCTGGAGGTCACATGAGAAACAGGTTTCCTCAGAGAAGTCCCAACATTAGCCTTATTGTCAGACCATTGTGATTCAAAGACATGGGGACTTTTATCCATCATGTGTGTGTATGTGTGTGTGTATGTGTGTGGTCGGTCTTAATTATGGAGCCATGATCCGTAATATATTTACCATGTGTGTGTACTCAGTCTCTCATGTGTGTATGTGAGTACACACTATTGCTATGGATTCTTGCTTAACGAAGGAGACCAGGCTACAACTTTGGTTAGTAGAAAGCACTTGATTTTGCAGTTGTATTTCTCTTAATCAGTTCATTACAGCAAGTAAACGAATCAATGAAAACAGGTTATTGATCAGAAATTCATATGTTAAAATGGTGCTGCTAGTACTAGTTCATTTCTCAATGGCAGAGGCAAATCAATGCTTCCCCTTCCCTGGAAAATCACTGCGGATGTGTAATTTTAATGGCTTTGTGCAGGTGCTGTTAGCATGTCTCTGCTGAGAGGATGCAATTCAGGCCTGCGTGAGGCAACCTGTCTGGCCTTGAATGAAAGAAGAAAGGGGAGAGAATCACTCCCCCATTTCACTGTCCATCCAAACAACCCAGCATCTGTGTTGTCGAGCCCCGCAGCCAGCCTGGGGTGGCTGCAGAATCTGGGATTTGTCTGTGTTGGAGGACTGGCAGCGATGAAGCTTGTTCCCCTGGCCCGTAGCTGTAAAGAAGCCCAAAGACTTTCCAGCTGTTTCAGTGCTGTCAGTTTGGACAATTCTGCCCTCCATGACAGGCCACTGGAAGCACATCCGTGCTCTCTTGGCTGCTCCCCTCAGGCCCATCTGTTAGGAAGGGCATGGTGCCCACACACAAATTGGTCAGGCACTTGCCCTCAGGCATAGGTGCCAAGCAACCAGGGGAATAAATGGAAGGCTGCAGAACACTGCCAGTATCATGTCTTCAGCAAGACATCCTTGCTCTGTGCCAGGGTTAAAGTGTCCTGGAATTTCATGCTGACAGCACACACCATTTGCTCGGTCACACCTGCTGGCACTTAGATGATGGCACAGAGAGGAGAGGATGATACAGAGGATGACACAAACCCGGCGTGGGCAGCTGGTGTAAATGGCAAAAAGTAACCCTACGTTTTAACTTTTCTTCCAACAATGTCTAGTAGTAACCAGGGGAATCCCAGAAACCTGTCCTTGGCTTCTGGCACATAAAAGCCTTTCAGTCCCTCTGGAAGAAGGAGGAGGGTCTCTTTTAAGTCACTCGCACATTTCTGTTCTTAGCACTTTACAGTCTTTTAAATAAATAAAAGATCATTTCCAATGCACCAGTGATGATCCCATCCCACGTGGGCCTTGCACACTCAGCTCTTGCCTGTCTTTGGAGTTGTGCAGTTTTGTGCCCAAGTGTGTGTCTGTTTCTGTTTGTCGTGGTTTGTGTGTACCTCTCCAGGCTGAAATATACATAAGCCTTTGTGTCTGTGTAAGTGCTTAAATGTGTGTTTGAGAGAGTGTGTTGCAGTAACTGCATATTGCTGATGTTGCAAAAGTGAATGAAGGTTTGACAGCTAATCTGATTTTTTGTGCTTCTGTTGTTTTCCCCACACAGAACTGATAGATAAAAATTTCCAGCAAATGACCGGTTTCATGGACGGTTTCCTCCTTTGTCAATACAAGGAATTGAGAGCTGTCATCACTATCTCTCCCCTGGAGAGAAAGAACCCAAATATTTATAGTTGGCTCTTAAAATACTAATTATATTTCTAATTGTTTTTCCTAGCAGCAATCTAATTTTTTTCATGCCACTGGGATTGAGTAGTTTAAAGGTGTATGAAGAGGGTTTCATATAAACATGAGATCCAGACATCAATTCACTGAGATGACGTTTCTTTTCTAATCTGCTGCTTTTATTATTGATATGGGGATTGGGTGGAAAGCCCAGGCCTCTAGCTACTAACCTGGAGGACTCAGTACAGAGGGGCAGGACTGAACACACTTGAATTTCTGTAAAACTTGGTGGCATTTTGCAGTCTTCAGGGGTTTCTGCATTCCCATCCTCCCCTAAGTGCCCATTTGGCAAGCAGCCTAGACTGTGCTGGCCTTCCAAGGGTTAACTCTACTTTTCCATTTCAGCTATGTGCTAGCAGAAGGTTGGGTGGTGAAGGGCATTGCCAGCAGATCAAGGGACATGATTGTTCCCCTCTATTCGACATTGGTGAGGCCTTGTCTGGAGTACTGGGTCCAATTTTGGGGCCCACACTACAAGAAGGATGTGGAAAAATTGGAAAGAGTCCAGAGAAGGGCAACAAAAATGATTAGGGGCCTGGAGCGCATGACTTAGGAGGAGAGGCTGAGAGAACTGGGATTGTTTAGTCTACAGAAGAGAAGACTGAGGGGAGATTTGATAGCAGCTTTCAACCACCTGAAAGGGGGTTCAAAAGAGGATGGATCTAGACTGTTCTCAATGGTAGCAGATGACCGAACAAGGAGTAATGGTCTCAAGTTGCAGTGGGGAAGGTTTAGATTGGATATTAGGAAAAAAAATTCACTAGGAGGGTGGTCAAGCATTGGAATGGGTTCCCTAGGGAGGTGGTAGAATCACCTTCCTTAGAGGTTTTTAAGGTCAGGCTTGACAAAGCCCTGGCTGGGATGATTTAGTTGGGGATTGGTCCTGCTTTGAGCAGGGGGTTGGACTAGATGACCTCCAGAGGTCCCTTCCAACCCTAATAGTCTATGATTCTATGATTAAGGCTGGTCAGCTCCAGAGTGCTGAGTTGGCGCTTGGCATCACCTGCAGGTGAAGTGAGCAGGGCATTCTCCATTTAAGCCTTTATGAAATCCCACACTTCAGTTTAGGGTGAGAAGAGCCTGAAAATGGGGTGCAGGATGGGATGGGCGAGTAGGGAGGGAAAGGCAAAGATGCAAAGAGGAGGTATTTTGGGGCAAACTGGCAGACAGATTACCGCTGAGCGTGCTTCGGCAGAGATCCATCCAAGGCTTCCAACCCTATGAAAGGAAAGTTAAGTTAAAAGCCTTATTCCTCATACCTCGTTTTACGAAGGGTATATCTGCACTGCAGTAAAGCACATCTGGCTGGTCATTGACTTGAGCTCCCTGGGCCCAGACTGTGGGGTTATAAAATTTCAATGCAAACTTTTGGGCTCGGGCTGGAGCCTGAACCCTGGGACCCAAGGGTCAGCCGACTCAGTTTGAGTCGGCTGACACAGGTCAGCCACAGATATTTTGTTGCAGTGTAGACATACCCTTACACGATCAGATGGGGAACAAAGCAATAAGCCGCTGACAGCTTGATCAGAGCAGAGTAATTGGCTGCAGAGCGCTTGCTGGCAGCATGGTGTTTGTTACTTGTACAGTGAGCAACATCTTAAAGAGACATATTATAATCAGCCAAATGCAACTGAGCGCCGGGGATCGTCAGGCCTATAAAGAGGCATCCTGCAGAGAAGCCGTAGCTCTGTTCATTTCACTGGCTCAGACTTAGCTCATTGGCTGGGTGCGGGAAGCAGTTTCCACTCAGAGGCCGCATTGCAAATTCCAGCTAATAAGCCCAGGGCAGGGAGGGCTGGGCAGTCTCCGTGAAGGGAGCAAAACATGGCTGCTTCGAAAAAGCCAACGCCAGCCGTGCTTTCTCTGCCTGCGGCAGGCTTGATGAGGTAAATGGGACTTCTGCATTGATTTGAATCTTGTTTACACTGGCTTTCTCTGAGGAGCTCTCTGGAGTTCTTTTAACATTGATTTGATGGGCAGCGAAAGAAACTTAGCAAATACACCCCTTTCAAAAACAAAAATGGGCGCCAGCGGAAGCAAACTTTATGGAGCCTGAGGCCATTACTTGCTTCGCCGGCGGCTTCCCTTTGCGCTGTTTGAGTAAGCATGGTATGGGTGGATGGTTAGATAGATGAAGAGATACTTATGGGAATGAATAGACCAGTAGATAGAGCTATTTAAATGATGACCACTGACCCAACCCTCCAATACAGATGGTGTATCTTAGCTGGATATACTACAGACTAGTGGGACAATAGAATCCATCCCCTGCATCATAGCGGGTTAGATCTCACTGGGAAAGAACATGCTCAAGTCACTACGCCCCTTTGCTTCCATTCAAAGGTGAGCTGCTTTGTGGTGCTGCACGAATACATTTCATTTTGGACTGTAATTTGGCTGGAACATGCTGCATGAGCAAATCCAAATAATGCTCAGCACTCTAATTGCATATGTAAAAAAATATACAAGTGGTCTCCTTTTCTCCTCTGGGTGTTACAGCTGTAGCTGTCATCTTATTTCCTCTGCTGAGTGGCTGGAGGTGCACAGTACTGATACCATAATTTTCTCCACTGGGTGTTGTAGGGAGATTTGTAATATAATCTTTGATGCTGACTGAGCTATGAGGATATCCAGTGAAACCACACAGTTAACAGTGTTTTGCTGTTTGCTTAAGGCCTGACCCAAAGCCTGTTGATGTCTATGGGAGTCTTTCCACTGACTTCAATGAGCTTTGGATCCGATTCTTGGGGAGTGACACAGGCAGCGCTCTCTCCAATCCCGCACCCTTCTGCAGTGGGGGAGCAGAATGATGGATATGTGGATAGCTCCATCTTCATGTTTCCTATGCTCACTACTTACCATTTTCTCCCCCGCCCCATAAATAAGTTACACTGTCTCCATGGACTCAGTTATAAAGATTAAATTGCACATGAATAAACAATATTCACTTTACTTTGAAATCTTACATTAAATCCCTTGAGGTCCTCCACAGGAGAAATACAATATTGTTTTTCTGTGTCATAAATTAGATGGCGTACTTGATATAAATATTCATTATCTGAAAGACACACCATCAAGGAAGACAAAAATCTTAGATTTGACACAATTCCTTAGCGGTTCTATGCCTTAGATCATGCAAATTGAAATCATTTCACAAATCTAATTGGCTTTTCACTGTTTATGTTGTTAGTTTGCTTTTTGCATTTTACTCCAATTGGGAGAGTGAAACTTAATGGGTCTGTTGCTCTTTCTGTGTAGAGTCAGTGTCAGCTTCTCATGCATTGGCACAGTGGATGTGCTAGGAGGTGCAATCTCTCCATAAAACAGATGTCCCCTCGCTGTTTGCTGTCATGAAAGATCCCGTGACATTTTTGCAAAGGATGAGTCAGGAGCACCAGAGTATTAGCCTACGTGAAAAATCCAATTCTGCCTCCCTAAATTGTTGTTGCCTTTTCAATTAGCTATGGACTTCACTTCCTGTCCTGAACTCCTGTGCAGGGATTAAACAGCTGCCGCAGAGGTGTCTACATTGTAGAAGTGGATAGATTGCAGTGGTTGGCAGACTGATCTCTATAGATCTCCTTCTCCATCTAACAATGGTGTGATGAGGCTCAGTTAACTCATGTTTGTGAGGCACTTTGAAAACCTCTAAAGAACGTAGTGCTATAAAGATGTGCAAAATATCCAGAATTCCCCCCACCAAAATTGGCTAAATAGATAATCCACGACCACAACAGCGCATTGTCATTCAACAATATTCCAGCTTTTGATTTCTTTCGGTAGTAAATGTTTTCTATTTGTAACAAGCTGTGAATGTGATGTAGATATAGAAAACACACAGACAAGCAGTTGAAGAAGCAAAATATATATAGCACAGTACATTGTTCCTATAGGGTATCTTCAAGTTTGCATCATAATGACCCAGCAGCTGCAAATCTATACAAACTAGCAATGTTCCAACAGACTGTAATTATTAATCTGCTAACGCAGACACAATACACTCAGTCTTCTCCTCGGCCCCTCCTAGGAATGGAAAATAATGCTGTAGTGGCAATTACCCTAATGCAATTATCCCAAATGTGAAATTTCATAACACAAAGCTCAGCTTCTCTACTTGGAGACAGGTAGGTAAAGAAGGAGGGGTCTTCTTTTTGATGTATCCCACCCCTTTGCTCATTCAATGACATCTTTTCCAATGTTAAAAAGAGCTACAAAGATGACTAGCTCGTAACAAAAGGCTGGCACAGTTCAGTTACTGGCATTCATATCTTCCCCTCCCGCTGTTTATAAATAGCCTCCTCGGTCTGGCAGGTCACCAAGCCAGTGCTGTGCATTGGTAACAAAGCACCCTTATGCAATTTGCATTGATTGTGCTGAGATTCTCCATACTATGGAGATGCATGGCTTTTCCCAACGTGTTTGCATAGTAAGGACTGCGAGACAGCAGGTTGCACAGCATCCTCAGAACTGTTTTGCTGGGTTATAAACTTGGAGGCATCTTCTGCACTTTTTTCCTAGGCAGCTCTTGTCCCCTCGTGAGCTGTTTTTATTAGATTCTTATCTACCTCTGAACTCCCCATATACAGCACAGAGGCCAGAAGTGGTCCCTTGTGCTATCCAGTATGACATTCCCAGATGGCGAGACTCAAACTCAAACGATCACACCAGTGCATCTTCTGCCAGTGGTATCTCTGCTGCTTTCTTCAGCAGCAATTTACTATGCCGCCTGCTCTGACAGAATTCGATCACAGCTCTCTTTGACTTCAAGGGGAGTTGGGGCTTTTTAGGAAAGGGTTAAATTTTGCCATCAGAGCCTAAATCACACCAGAAGGAAGCACAATCAATCATTACATTGCCCATTGGGCGACCCTACTGAGATGCCCAAAGACGGGTTCCCTGAAAGCCAGCAAAGGTGGCACTGCAGGTCACACAAGCGAAGACTTAAGTTCACTTTATAGTATTTGACTCATTTTGCAATGCCTTGGTCAATTCTTTGCATTTCCACATTTACGATTGCTTGTTTCTGGATCACAATGGCTATCAATGTGGGTCACTCCTAGTGAAAAATCACAATCTACTTGGTATAACAATTCATGGTCAGACATCTGCATGGGTTTGACCAGCTCACAGTAACCCATATGCTGGTGGGATGTCATAAACATAGTTGAGGCTTTCACCAGAATACAAAGGCAGCACACTGGTCAAGTGGGTCTTCCCTTCACATAGGCAAGCTCCCAGAAGGAGCTTTGATGAGTTTGTCTTGGTTAGACACAGTCCTTTGTGGCCCTTACCAAGGAGGAAGAAAACGCTTGGTACAATCTCTGAGATAATGGTAGGCATTGTTGAAGGGATTTCTATTGCCTGCAACTACCAGGACAAGCAATCTCCCAGGATAAGCAATCGCGCTGGCCACCAGAATGACAAAGTAAGGAAAAAGGGGACCTGGAATTAGTGGATGAAAGGGAAAGTTGCATGCAACAAATTGTCCCCCGCCCTCTCTTTTCCCCAGATCTGGTGAGAGGATACTGTGCAAGGTCCACAAGCCATTACTGCAGACACCAGAATCCCCACGTCTGGGGAAGGCAGGGAAATGATAAAGCAGTTGGAAGAGGAATTAAAAAGAGAGAGATTTTAACTAGCCTGAAACATTACATGGGTTTTATTTCCTCAGCTCTGATAAATATTTAATTATCTAAAGTAACGTGGGGGATTTCTTTGATTGTTTGTTTATGTTTTTGGTTTTTTGAATGTGAATCAAAGCAAGGACAGTGTCTCTATATACTATTTTATTGCTGCTTTTGCACTGCCACTGACATTCTTGTGTGGCATCTTCTAACTGACATCCCTTGTAATTAGAAGGAATTGTCTTTTCATACCGCTAATCTGAACTGCCTAATTACTCAATGAATATTTAGCTCCTTGCATAGGCAAACATTAAGCGGAGATGCAGACTTCTCTGCATGCCTAATTCAAGGCAGCACTGCTCCATGTGAGCTAGTAGGAGGGGTGGAGGAGATATTCTCCTTCCTTCCAGGGACTTGGTTCTGCCATGTGCTGAGTGCACCGGCCCTGATCCTTCAAAGCACAGACTTAGAGTCAAGCACCTGCAGCATCCCACTAAAACCAAAGCAACTCCTCATACTTAAAGCTAAGCGCTTGCTAGATCAGGGCCAGCACGCTCAGGTTTGAGCGGCACAATTCTGGCACTGGCACTATCAAACACGACTCTGGATGGTCCCACTCAGGTAGCATAAAGTCTGAACTGAACCTTTGGAGAACAGTCTGTCACTTACAGTGACATAATTCCTGTCTCTTGTATCATCGACACTAACATAATTCCTTTACGTTACTTAAGCCTGTATCTATATCTGTTTTCATGTTGTGTAGGCCTTCCTTGTCCTGATTTTGTCTTGCATTGTGGGTTATTCTGAACAAATATGGATGTTTGTTTTTTAAACTTTAAACCCGGCGACATAATTGCTTTCCAGCATTTGTTTACTTAAGTGATTCTTTATTGAACATCTTCAAGCTGTCATTTACTAATATCACACATTTACGTAATTGTGTAATTAGAAACGAAATGACAAATGTTTACTTAGACCAAGTAAAAAATGGCTCCTTGCATTCCTCTAAATTCTAAATGCAATACTTGGCTTCAGGCTCACTTCTGACATCCTTTCTCCTTGAGTACGTGTACCTGTGTAATATCCCCCTTTCTCCACGGTCACAGCCATATAAGTGTCCAGACTTAATTCTTCCCAGGCCCATACTCAATGTTGAAGAATCTTTACTTAAGCAAAAATTCATTAAAAACACTGAGAGTTTGTGTGAGCTAAGAACCTCCGGATTTGGTACCCTGATTCCGGTTTGTAGCATCAGAGGTATCATATAGTCAGGGTTAGGGTCATGTCTCAGCTGTTATCAAAGCTCTGTTGACTTTTTTGGAACTATGACAATCTACACCAGTTGAAGATGTGGCCTACAAAATCCAGCATTCTCTTTTCTCCAATCCACCAACCTGCTGTACTCCCCCACCCCACATCAACTGCAGAGTCCCCTGCTCTCTCTCATTTTGTTATATAATATTATTTACAGTAGGTTTACTAATGATGTAGCCATGTAAATAATATTACCCACCAAGATGCTGTGCTGATATCTGGCTGTGTGTGCTCTATCTTAGCCATGTCCTAAGGAACCACTGTGCCATCTTCTGAAAGGGAGAAGGTAGCACAGTCTAGAACTGGGGTTTGGTGCTGAGAATTGCAGCTAGGTCAAGCTATCAGCTGGAAGCCTATGGAAGGGAAAAGCAGGAAGGCAGCATACCTCAGACCATCCCTGGCAGGCTTCTCTGTGCTAAGGGTTTGTTGTTTCTCTAGCAACCACATCCCCATCCTCCACCATCCCCACCCCCTCCCACGCAGGAATATTTTGGCAGACGGGTTCCTGCTGTCCAGATGTTGTTGCCGGGAAGTCCTGTCAGGGGTTGATGGCCGGGGTCTCATTCTCGCCTGTCAGACTTGACATCTTCAGCGGATAATGGAATGCTGGGATGTGAGCAGCAGAGCAGGTGCATGCTAATGAGGAGATCAGTTTTAATTATGATTTTAATTAAACACCCAATCCAGTAGGAAATATGACAAGCAGGCTGAAATTGCAAAATTTATAAGGCAAAAAATTGCTAGAGAAAAGAAAAAGGGAAACCAGAATTGTGCAATAACATAGGTGAGGAAGGAGTAATTCCCTAAGCCTCCGAAGAGTTAATGGGCCAGTGAGGGAAAGGCACTGCTGTCATGAGGCTTTAGCAGCGGGACAAAGACTCATAGGCAGAAGGAAGGGAGTTTGCTCTAATGGGTTAATAATTCTTGCTGGGAATCGGGAGATCAGATTTCTGTTGCTGGCTCCTTGTGTGGCTTCAAGCAAATAATTTCCCTCTGCCTTGCCTCGGTCTCCCTTCTATAAAATGCGCAGAATAACACTCAGTTGCTTCACACAGGCCATTCACACAGGTCAGGTTGTTATTGTAGGGTTGCCAAGTCTAATATTTTTGTTAGATGAGAGGAGGGATGTTTTGTGGTTAAGAGACTGGGATGGGACCTGGGAGATCCCGATCCAGTTCCTAGCTCTGGTACAGACTCCTTGTGTGACCTCAGCTGCGTGTCTCAGTGTGCCACATCCCCATCTGTAGAACAAGGATACTAATACATCTTTACCCTCACCTTTGGTTTGTCTTGCTGTTTAGATCGTGAGCTCTTTGGGTAGATGGTGTCTGTGCAGTGACTGGCACAACGGAGCTCTAATCTTAGCAGGAGGCTAATACATAATGCCATCTATATATATAAAAGTCAAATGGTGTATGTATGTATGTATGTATGTATGTATGTATGTGTGTATGTACGTAAGCTTACTCCTTCCACACCGTTTGAGCTAGAGACTTGAAATTTGGTACAGTTAGAGGTCTTGGGGTCCTAATGACCGTAAGGGTCGAAAATGTTTCAAATCTCACCTCTGACGCCCCCCAGGGGTGAAATTCTTTAAAGGCCAATCACATCAGCTGGGCAGCTGCTCTCTGTGACATAGTTATGATGTCATAATACCCCCCTCCAACAGACACCGCACTCGCTCAGCTCTCTGCCCCCTCCCCCTTCCAACGGACCCCGGAATCCCTCAGCTCTCTGCCCCCTCCCCCCTCCGACGGAACCCCGGAATCCCTCAGCTCTCTGCCCCCTCCCCCTTCCAACGGACCCCGGAATCCCTCAGCTCTCTGCCCCCTCCCCCCTCCAACGGACCCCGGAATCCCTCAGCTCTCTGCCACCTCCCCCCTCCGACGGAACCCCGGAATCCCTCAGCTCTCTGCTCCCTCCCCACTCCGATGGACCCGAGTTGGGTTTGGTCGGAGGGTAAATGAGGTGAGGGTGTCGGGTTTGGTCGGGGGGTGAGGTGGGGGTGTCGGGTTTGGTCGGGGGGTAAGTGAGCCGGGGGTGTTGGGTTTGGTCTGGGGCGGTGGGAAGGTGTCTGGGTGGGTGAGGGGTGAGGTGTGGGGGATGGGGTTGGTCAGGGGGTGTTGGGTTTGGTGGGGGGGTAAGGTGGGGGTGTCAGGTTTGCTCTCTCCCCCATCCAACGGACCCCGCACTCGCTCAGCTGTCTGCCCGCTCCCCACCTCCAACTGACCCGAGCAATGCCGGGTATTTTCGCTAGTAATAAATAAAACAGAATTTCTTATTGTTTCAATAATCTAATGGAAAAAGTTCGCTGAAGTTGAAATGTGTTTTAAAATCTGCCACTGCTTTTCTCCATTTCCCCATTTTTATAGGCCCTTTATAAACAGAGTATTTATCTTGCGTGGCAACAGCAGTTCACCAACAAATCCTGTTATGAACTGTGCACTCTCTTCACCTCAGATGCTGGGTTCATAGACACGAATACATACATTGCCAGATATATTGCTATGTAAATCAAAGATTCTAAAGCAGCTATGTAGGCTCTGTATGTAAAATACAGAAGATGAGGGAAATCAATCCAGTGGGGGCCAACTGGGAAAGAAACAAAACAGAGAGAGGAGAATTTATCTGCCAATTCCTTGGATAGTCTCATAAACAACAGAGTGTGAAACCACACAATAAAAATAGCTACTAAATGGAAGTCTGCACCTAGAAGACTTTAAAGAGGAACAAGTTAAGGAAGGACTGTGAGGTTTACAGATTGATAGGTTTACAGATTATAAAGCCAGACGGGATCACTGTGATCATCAAGTCTGACCTCCTGTATAACACAGGCCATAGGACTTCTCCAAATTAATTCCTAGAGCAGATCTGTTACCAAAAAAAAAGTCCAATATTGATTTTAAAATGATCAGTGATGGAGAATCCACTACAACTTTTGGTAAGATGTTCCAACCTTTAAAAATGGTCAGTGTAAAAAATGAGAACCCTATTTCTATTCTGAATTAGTCAAGTTTCAGCTTCCATCCATTGGCTGTTGTTATGCCTTTGTCTGTTGCTGCAGAACTCTCTATTATGGAGGTTTTGTTCCACACATATTTACAGACTGGAATCAAGTCACCATTTAATCCTTTTGTTGAATTGAGCTTCTGGAGTGGATCACTCTACGGCATGTTTTCCAACCCTTTCATCATTCTCGTGGCTCTTCTCTGAACCCTCTCCAATGTATCAACACCCTTCTTGAGATGGAGATGAAAGGGGAGAACATAAGGAACATGGTCATAACTGCTGCACTGGGTGACCATAGAGATTTAGAGCAGGGAAATTACACTTTCAAGCAATCTCTATCATACAGGGTATGGCTAGACTGAAGATTGTAGCGTGTTTATTTGTAGCGCTTCCCAATGTAGCGCAATTGGTATCCCGCTAGAGACTGTACAAATTGAAACTTTGTAGCGCAAAATAATGGCTACATTTGTGGTGCTTCTGCCGGCAGTAGTAGTTGCGGGATAGGGCAGGTATCCCAGCATTCAGCTGGGTGCAACGTGTTTTGCAAAGGAGGGGGGCGAGGGGGAACTGGGAAGTTGTTCACAGGGAGATGAGATCTGTCTGTCAGTTACTTTTCATTAGCGAAAACTGACAGGCTGTCTATTTCAGACTCACAGCTCCGTCTGCAAGCATTTTCACTGGTTATTTGCTGTGTTAATTGTTAGAGAGAAACTGCAAAGCTACTTCCGCCTTTATAAAAACAACACCTCACGTCATTTGCCTTACATGGCAAGTTGATTGTCCTTAATGGCTAGCTGATGGCCCTCAATGGGTTGCTGATAGCTTTCCATGGCTTGGAGGCATGCAAGAGATCCGATGGGTGTTCACATTCCCACCCTTGCGCTACAACGTTAGCGCAAAAAGGCTTATCCCTCTCGAAAAGGTGGTTTAACACTTGCGCTGTAAAAGGGGAGTCATTGCGCTAAATCTCCCTTTGAAGTGTGTTCGGTAGGAAAATTATAGCGCTAAAGGAGGGTTTTGGCGGTGCAAAGTGCCAGTCTAACCATACCCTTAGACTCCTTAATTGTACATTTTCACGGAAGCTTGCTCTCCAAACCAGCCCCCAAAATTGCAGGAGCTAATGGGGGTAACCCCAGAACTGGAGAGGTGGGGGAGGGGGACTGACGGAAGCCCACCTCTAAGCCCCGGTGTCATTTCCTGTAGGAAGAGCGGCTGGCTGGATGTCTTTGCTAATCGAACACGAGGTTGTCTGGGTCCTGCAGCTCAGAGGCCCAAGTGATGTGATGGGAGGGGGGAAAGGAGCTGCAAATGAAAAGCATCTCACCAAGATAATCAGAATTTGATGGGCACAATTATGTATTTAACATGAGCACAGATGTTGGGAGCATCTTTTTTAAGCTCATCAATTATCTAAACTTGCCCCTGGGTCTCCTCCCTCCCCTCCATGACTCTGCAGAGATATTGATTTTGCTGTTTCTCCCTAATACATATTAGAAATTGACTTCAGCAACTCTTTTCCCTAACTAATGAGGCCAGTAGTACTAGGGCCTGGGCAGGCAGACAGCTAGCCCAAGATCAATCAAACGGGGCATCTGTATGCTTACAGAGGCAGTCAGGAGGAGTGGGACCACACCAAACACTGCCCTCTGCCCCCCCCCCATGAGCTGTCCCTCATAGGCGTGGCTGGGGAGTGCTGTACTGCCTCCAGGATACCAGCATTGCCAACTCTCTGATCAGACACAGAGAGATGAGGTTGTTAGGGACAGCTCAGTGGAGTGGTTAGAGCACTCGGGTGGAATGTGGAAGACCCTGGGTCTGTTCCTGCTCTGCCATAAACATGCTAGGAAACCCTGTGCAAGTCATTTAGGCCCAGATCTTCAAAGGTATTTAGGCACCTCACTCCCATTGAAATCAGTAGGAGTTAGGCATCTCAATACTTCTGTGTCTCAGTTCCCCATCTGTAAAATGGGAGCAATCATCCTGCCCTATCTACTATAGACGCAATAAATCGGTCCCCGAGCGCTATCCCTGTTGATTCCGGAACTCCACCACTGGGGGAGGCAGAAGCGGAGTCAATGGGGGAGCAGCAGTGGTCAACTCGCCGCCGTGAGGACACCCAGGTAAGTTGACCTAAGATACGCTATTCGCGTAGCTAAAGTTGGGTATCTTAGGTCGACCGTCCCCACTCCCCCCCCCCCAGCGTAGACCTCACCTTAGGGATGTGGATTTTCAGGTCACTGCTGATGTAATTTCCAGTGTAGACCAGCCATTTATGTTCTTTCCTAGCACCAGCTAGTCCCCCCAAGCCAATTTTTTATTCAGTGGCCCAATGTTTGCTTTTTGTATTTCTCCCTCTTGTTCAATTACCTGCTTTGAGAGCTTGGGCTAAAACCTCCAAGCGCCAGTCTGTGTGTTTTATAGGGCAAGAGATCCCTCCTGCATCTCCCTTATGCTTCAGGAAAGGTGAGCGCAGTGGGAGCCCTGCTTTCCTTGTGCACCCCCTGTCCATGACAGCTCTTTGTTTTTGTATGGCTTCAAATCCCACAGCAGCCCATTCTCTCCCCCACACACACACTGGAAAGAGGAAGGTGGGCAGCGAGATAACAATCCATCTGATTCAGAAGAGCTGGGAGCATCACACATCTTTAACCCTGCGCTTCTGCAGGGTCATTTCATTTAGGCACCCAGGAGTTTTCTGCCGCCTGAGCAGCAGAGCGCGGTGCTCAGTAAATCATTCTGGCCAGCGACGAATGGGAAGGATGTCTAGTTACTTATCTGGGGCTCGCTTTCAAAGCTTGCCATGAAGAGGAGAGAAGGCTAGCAAGGAGGGAGGGAGTGGCTGCCGTAGTGCAGAGGGAAACTTTGGCTCACCTCTGGGAATGGGTGATTGTTAGAGCTGGGCCACCTCTGGCTGCGGGAAGCAATTTGTCTTAGAGAGAAGCTGGCGGTGGTTCCTTTCTTCTCCAGTTACTCCTTGCCTGGAATTAAAAAGGACATCCTTTCACATGAAAAGGGGGGAGGGATCCAGTTTTTTCTTGTAAGATCTCTCCTGAGCTGGCACTCACTGGCAATTTGTACAAATGACACTTCCCTGTTAAAAATAAAAAAGAAGAAGAAGAAGAAAGATTTACTGGCTTCCAATTCGTGCCTCATCAGTTTCTGCTCGAGTCAAGTCTCTTGTCTCTCCCACTTTCATCCTAATTTGTGACCTTCTGGCTCTGTTCTCTGCCTGCACTCTGCAGAGGGTGGCTATTGTCCCGATGGGCTTCTCCTTCTCTGGCTAGATTCCATAATCAAGGGGACAAACGGAACCCGGATGGGTTGTGTTTACACTTGGTCCAGCAACTTCTTCACTGACACACAGCGCCAATGTGAGCTGGAGTGGAGAACACATACTGCAAATGAAAGCCCACTGAAAGCAAGAGGAGTCGTGATCGAGTTCAGGCCCTAAACTGAGCACGAAGGCTCAGATCCCCAAAAATATGTAGGCACCTAGCTCCTATTGAAATCAGTGGGAGTTTGGAGCCTAAATACCTTTGAGGCTTTGGGCCCAAGTGCAGCATTTTCAGCTCCAAAACGCATGCACTTGATCCCCTTCTGCTCTCATTTACTGTAACAGGTGGGGCCCAGAGACCCTCTTCCTGCAAAATCGCAGCTACCACATTGCCTCTGCTGGCTTCTCAGACCCAGCCACTTCCACCCGCTGGTCGGCATGCAACTCCTTCCTGGTGCTGCCTGGTGCAGTTCCAGACTCTCCCGTTAATGACCAGTCATGGAGATGATGCTCAGGGCTTGAGCTAGGGAGTCCACTGAAATGTTTGCATTTAATGCTGATTCCTCCTCTCCTCAAATAAAGAAACAGAAATGAAGAGAAATTCCCTGGAGGAGGAGGTCACAAGAAGGGATTCAGTCTGGGCTGTGGGAGAGGATGCTCATTTCTTTGTCACTCTCAACACTGAGCTTATGCCCACTGAAACTGAATGCTCCCTCAGGGCAAAAATGGCATGCACGCGCTCAGAGACTCCCCAGGGAAAGGCAGGTAGGAGTGTCTTTGTCTTTTTTTGAGACCGCGCCTTTACTCAGACATGCCCATTCTAATGTTATGAGCTACAGCAGTGAGACAGGCCCAGTACAGCTGCCCAAGCAGTAGTGTTTCCAAACCACCGGAAATTCCAAGATTTCAAACTTTAATTTCATCCCAAAGTAGGATTAAGTTAAAGAAAATGAAGGCTGCTTTACCACTGAATGAGAGCATCCACACAGGGAGTCAATGTGCTTTCACGTCCCATCTTTAGTCAATTTGTATTAAATTTCCAGAGCACTTAGCCCACACAGAGAAGCTATTCTGACATAAGCCAGGGTGTGAATTTAAAGTGCAATAGCTAATTAGCATGAACTTCCCATGTGGTCACTTTTATTATTCAGTAAGAGAGCCTTTGGAGTCAATTAAGCTAATCTGCACAAAGGCATTCAGCACAGAATATGTGTCCACATGGGGAGCTAGCGTGGAATAGACATTCTGGGCTATTTCCCTGTACAGATAAGCACCCAATTTCCCCATGTAGACATGCCCTCTGACGGAGAGAGCACAGGAGAGACATTGTTTCCCCAGAGAAAGTACCATCTCTTTCCCTTAGGGGTTTTTGCTTTTGCTCAGAATGAGTTCCTGGACTCCCCACACACTCTCTCTAGTACCCTGTGTGTTCTCAGAAAAAACACAATCAAATTATTGTTGTCAGTTCACAACGAAAACACCTGCTTGACTCTCAGTCCATCAGGGAATGTTTAGAACTGGGAAACTGAAACACAGCTGGAGAAAGATTTGAGCCCCATATGCCTGAGCTTACCAGACAAGATTCAGGTTGTCGTTCTTCCAAGGTGGAGCCTGTGAGTTTCCCCTCTTTTACTTAGAGTTGTGTCCCTGGCCCAGCTACTGGAAAATAGCTCAATTACCCATGAACGTTCTAGGTTTTGGAAATGCCAGGGGTGATTTGCAATTAGATCATTCAGCCTGACGAAGCCAAACACCTTATTATTGCATAGGCAGCAGAAATAATATATGACAAGAGCTATATTGTGTTTCTCACAGGGTTCAGAGAGGCAGAGCACAGGTGTGTTCCCTTTCCACATCTCCATTCACCAGAGGGTCACCTCTCGCTTAGCCATATTAATTAAATAACACGAACACCATGGCTGGGAAAGTTGGCACTATTTGCCTCGCTCTACAGATGTGGAAACTAATGCACACAAAGGTTACATGTCTTGCTCAAGGTTTCTCTGTAAATCATCGAGAACCCAGGTGTCCTGCTGAGTGCCAGGCACCTGCTCTTCCCAATTGTATTGTTTATGAGTTATTTGTATTGCTGTAGTGCCCCAAAGAGCTTACGATCTAAGGCCTGGTCTAAGCTAAGATACGCAACTTCACATAGCTGAAGTTGGCGCATCTTAGGCCGACTTACCTGCCATCCTCACGGTGGCAGCGGTCGACTCTGCCTTGCATCTTTGGCGAGCTGGAGTTCTGGAGTCGACGGGAGTGCCTCTGGGGATCGAGCCCCAATAGATCGATCTGTATGTATCGATCCAGATGGTAGTGTAGACAAAGCCAAAGTGTAACAGGGCAGCTTGCCCTTTTAAGGGCCAGAGCCCTTGGACCCTTCAGCCCTGTTCAATTAGCCCTGCTCTGCCTGGCTACACCTGTCCACCTGTAAGACTGAAGCGGAAGGAAGCCCAGCAGTGCAGAGGAGGGGGAAGCATAGCACAGAAGGGGCTGACTGGAGAGAGGAAACAGAGCCTGAGGAGGGCGAAAGTTATGCTCTGAGGGTAGGCAGAAGAATGCTTGATTCAGGGCTGGTGGGCACTGAAAAAGTACATTCATTTACACTGAATCTGCACCCCGAGAGACGTACCAATGCCGACCTAACTCCTGGGGTAGATGGAAGAATTTTTCCACAGTCCCTCCCATCGCTGTAGTGAGCGTCGACACAGAAGCACGGCAGTGTCGCAGCTCCAGTGCTGCTGTCGCATTTTCAGTGTTGACCTACATTCATAAGGGAGAAGTGAGACACCTGGGAAGCAGGGGCTGGGCCGAGGCCTAGTTTGAAACTGGTGTCAAGGCTCTGAGCGTTGTGTTTGTTTTGGATTTGTGTTCCCCAGGAGAGGTGGGCTTTTCGCTAATGGCATAGCCGGAGGGCCAGGTCGTGGCAGAGAGACCCCGGAGCATTCCGGAAGGAATCGGTGGCTGAGCAGAATTGTAGAAGACCAAAGGAAACTAAGGCTAAGCTACGGCAGAACCTCACAACGTCACGAAAGGGAGCTCCGTAACGGTGAGTGTTGGTACGCTAAGTGCAAGGCTGGATATAAAATGAGACAACAGAGGACATTCCCTTGCTCCATTTGGAATGGCTGCCTGTATCACCATGCTCAGGTGTCCAGACATCCAGGCTTTGCACTCTGGTGGTCAGATGCCCACATGTTTGAACAGGGAGGCAACAGGGCCTGATCATTTTAACCCTTCTCCAGTGCTGAGCCCTCGGTCGGGCGGTTCCCCCGATGGGGACAATGAAACTGAGGAAGTGCCACCCAGCCAAGAATTAGATACCTGTTGCTCCCCTCTCATTTGTGACCCAGTAAAGGATGCAAACATTTGCTGTGATTTGTAAAATCATCCATGTAATTAGGCAAACGAGTTAATCGGAAGGATTTATTCCTGGGAAAGTGTCTCCTAGTGGCACTAACACCTGACACAAGGGGGTCATTATCACAGGATAATGGACCTTATCAACATTAAGCTCTGTCAGGACGCAATTCAATACACTCAATTATCTCCTAATCAGGGCCGTTTTGTCAGAGGTTATTGCCCTGAGGAATCAATTAGATTATATATACACATCATTAATATTTTATGGGAAAATCATTCACAGGAAAGTGTTAAATACTTTTTACACCTTCATTTCCCCGCCGCCCTCCGGGGAAAAACGGTCCCTGAGTAAACCACTCCTCAGTTGAGTTCCCATCCTATTGTGCCATAATGTAGGTAGTTCAAAACGCGCCAGGGGACTGCTGAATTGCACCACTGGAGATGCAGCTCCTCTAGTGGTGTGAATGAGAGCGTGTCCTCTGGAATTGTGCGGTTGGGAGGCGATGGGAGTCCATTGTTACTTTGTGTATGGCCTTCCCTTGATGTGCGTGAGAGCCAATGCAGGGGTGAGGCCTATAAGCCAAGAGGATAGAAGGCAGCACTGGGGAAAGGGGAGGCAAATGGTCGTGAGGTTGTCACATGGAGCCTTTCCCCCCGTAGGTCACTGGTGCGAATTCTGCTGATGTCAGAGGTGAATGAATGCTTTCACCAGCCAAGGGACAGCCTACATCAAATGAGTTTGTGGTCTCAATACAGGCATTTGTGTCCATCCCCATCATAGCTGGTGGTAAATTAAATTAATGGAGATACACCAATCTCCTAGAACTGGAAAGACCTTGAAGGTCATCAAGTCCAGTCCCCTGCCTACACTAGCAGGATCAAGTACTGTCCCCTGACAGATTTTTTTGCCCCAGATCCCTAAATGGCCCCCTCAAGGATTGAACTCACAACCCTGGGTTTAGCAGGCCAATGCTCAAACCACTGAGCTATCCCTCCCCCCTAATTATCAGGTTCAGCCAAGATCTCAGCAGGGCATGGATACTGAACTCCCTTATCAGGCTTGTGCTGCGGACAGAGCCCAGGGCTAGCAATAATAATAATTATTATTAAGTACTTGTATTATATGCTCTCACACCAAGATCAACTTCATTGAGGCCATAGGGATGTATGCTAGTGTTTTAAATCCAGGAGAGTATGAGGGAAATCAGACTCACAGGTTCTGATCAATAAATGGAAGGGGAGGGTGGCCTAGACCTGGTCATAAAATGGATTTTTCCATCTCATAAATAATTCTGAGTTTGTAAAAAAAAGTTTTCATCCTGAATTGGAATGAAAAGCCAAAATTTCACATAAAAAATATGTGAACTGAAACTCTGGAAAAAAAATCAAGTCAGTCAACATGTTTGATTTCAATAAATGTTTCAGTTTGATTTAGTCCTCTTTAAAAATATTTAATATAAAATAAAGGAAATCTTGAGACAAATGTTGCTTTGAAATGAGAAATCAAAACCTCTTGTTATAAAATTGCAGAAATGGGGCATTTTGAAATTCTCTAAACTTTGTTTCAGAATGAAATTTTGTGAAAATCGATGTGATTTCATGCAAAATTTCGAGTTAGTCAAAACTGCATTTTCTAACAGCAAATTGTTTCGACAAATTTTCCAAGCAGCTCTAGCATCAGATTGGGAGTTTTATTCCCTGTTTTGCCATTGACTTCCTGTGCTTACATTCCAGCTTCAGCTAAAAAATGGCTTGTGATTATACAGATGGTTCAGGGATTGGTGAAAAGTACAGAGCCTGTTACTTCAAGATCACCTGTTCACCGATAGCCAGGTAAGGAGAACGATACCCACAGTGTTTTTATCTGATAGTGTTGCAGAGTCCTATGTGAAATGAGTTGGAAGCCTTGTAATACCTAGAGAACAGGTTTCCACAAGTAACAGTAGCCAATTGTCATTCTCTTTGGAAATCTGAGCAGAGAAGCCAAAGTCTAAAGAGTCCTTAAAAATGAATGATGCCACTCTCACCCAAAGAGGAGATCCAGGTCTATGCTTGTGCATCATCTTGCACAATGGGTCTTCACTGGAGTTATGTCCATTAAGACTTCAGTATGCAAATAAACTAAAAAGTAGTGGTTTTGACTGGCTGAGTCACTTCTGATATCAGAATTCCATCACCCAACAATGAGCTTCTCCATAATAATTCCAAAATCGAACCATAACGGGCTCTTCACGTATTGCCCTATAGTAATTGTCTGAGTATCATGGTCCTTACCAAGTTCTTGCTAGGGTCTCTCACAACTAAATGGGATAAGCCATTCCCTGCAGGCTGATTTTTCAAAACACAGCTTTCCAAAGGAATCAAGTCTCCAGAGAATGGAGCTACAGTACAAGGAGGTGAGTTCCTTCAAGCATGCTGAAATCCTCAGGATCTCACTGCATGTGGACATGGGAAGAATGGAACATTTTCAAATACCTACAGGTATGTTCACATCTCGCTTTTTGATCTGCTAGATGCAAAACACCAAGCATTTCACATTCATGGGAATTGACATATGATATAATTTTTTTAAGAAGTTCTCTGTTCCCTCGGCAGTTTTGATGTGAATATTAATACTAACATAATTTCATGATGATTAGAGAACACAATTAGGGACTATTAATAATGACAAAAATAATGACATTTAAGGCCTCGTTTTAATTTGAGTAATATTCTGTCTGGTGATATTTAAACAGCTCTGTCTAGCACAATTACTGCAGGGCCAAGGAGCAATCGCCTCATCACAATATCAATCATGCTACTCCTCGCCAACGCCTGCCCACCACACAAAGAACTGGAAGTTCCCAGTCACTCAGCAGGAGAAAGGCAGCTGAAGGAAAGGGGGATTTTCAATAAGTTGGGCTGTTGCATTGTTGTTCCCGGAGGGAGGTGGGCAGCAGGCTGGTGGCTTTGTGAATGTACATGGTATCTCTAGGTTAGATCACAGATGAAATGAGGCCAGTGGCTTCTTAGGCTGGTCTCAGGTGGGAGTCTGCATTGCAAAGGACCGGATTCTGATACCTGTATTTGTGTTGAATGGCACCGTGTACACCACTAATACTTCCTTTGAAGACAGTGATCTTGCACTATAAGGTGCTATCCAGCCTGAGGGAGGGTATCCCAACCTGTCCCCAAATAAGCATTATTGTCAACCTCTGCTCAAGCAATTAGCAAGGGGCACTGCAGGTCAAAATCCAAGTGATAGTGCCATTGTAGTGGGTCAGGACTGGCATATCAGGGGACAGCACAGCTCAGGATTTAGGTAGTTTTGGTAAGGCTACCTGGACTCCAGTCCTGAGCTTCCATTTATCTCCCTTCCCAACACATTTCATTGTAACATCTAGGTGACCTGGGTTCTATTCATGCCCTGCTGAGAGACTTTGGGTGGGGTTACACTGCCACCCTGTGCCTCAGTTTCCCCATCTGTAAAATGGGGATAATTATACGGATCTCATTTGTAAGGCCCTTGGAAATATACCAATGAGAAAAGTGCTACAGAAGCATGAGGTATTGTTAGGGGTAGGGAGGGTCTGGCATACATTAGCAGAGTTTTGTAAGGGAAGCTTACACCATATTTGCGCATGCTATCTCAGGATGCAGTGCTTCTCAGCTGCCTCAGACTCTCAGGAGCACCTAATTTAAGAAGACTGTGCGGGAAACACTCTGAATTCTGCAGTCACGAGCCAAATGCCATCTAATCTTCTCCAAAATCTCCAAAATGCCATGTCTTGTATGTCCCCTATGGTATTAACCTAATGGAGTCACCCTTGCACTTTCCTCCACTGAAGTCAGGCATTGAAAACACCCGGTCTCCTCTACAATATACTCACAGCCAAGATCAGCCCCAGAAAGTGGCCTTGCTGTGCTAATGTGGGTTAATGGAAACCTCCAAATCAATTTTCACTCCCAGAAGAAAATCCCCCTGGTTTAGGCAGCAAAGGCTGTAATACTGGAAATGGCTTTAGATCTTTTTTTTAAAAAAAGGCACATTGTAGTTCAACAAAGAGAGGGTTAAGTGAAACTTTTCTGGGTAATTGCCTTGGTCTGTATCCATTGCCCCCAGGAGAGCACCAGGCTCTGACACACAGCAGAACCGTGTGAGTTCTCTGTAGAGACGGGTGCTGCTTTGTCAGACGGGGGGAATGGTAATTTCTGTTACAGTGCTCACCCTCTCAGCAACAAACTCATGTTTGCTGAATCCTTGATGCCGAGGCTCTGGGAGCCGTCTCACTGTGCAGCACAGATGATAATGCTGAGGTGTTGCTTTTATCATCCTACACTGGGCTACGTGCAATTCTAAATCAGTGACTGATTTCCACTGGACCATCCCAGGCGATCTCTGTCACACACACATGCGGTATCTGACTCTTTCTGCTGCAGGAGTTCCTCTAGCTGCTTCAGACACACGGGGTTGTTACACCAAGCAGCCAAGAATGGACACTTTGAAAGTAGTTTCAAGTCTACACTAGCTGAATATTACCTAACATGCTGACTGTTGCAGGGGGCTTATCTCGTTGCCGGGAGAAACGAGGCTTCACACAGGTGGCTAGTTGGAAAGTGGTGAGTTTATTGGAGGGAGCGGCATTTCGTGCTGGGGGGCTTATCTGACAGCACAGCCACAATACAAGATGACTGACACACCCGGGCGATGTCCAGAGAAGCCCAAGGAGGAAGCCCAACCCAAAAAGGTGTGTCCGCACAGATATACCCATCCTCATTTGCATCTCATACATACTCATCTCATTAATAGCAAGCAACAAACTGATTTGTTACACACTGTTCAGCACTTGTTGGTTACGCAGTCCTGCCTTAGTTTCCCCATTTAGTTTCCCACGCATTCATTCTCACACAGACGGGGTAAACACTCATGCAGCTGGGAACTGGTTCCCAAACACACAGATAACAAGAATCCAAGGTCCTTCTCAGATTGATACCATCATTATGCACCCTCCTGGAGTTGACTCAGAAGCGTAACTACGCCTTCTAGTGGTTGCCCGTCATAATGTCTTCCGGTCCTAACACTGACCGTTATTGCCTCATTGTTTCCTGTTACACTTCTGTTGTCTTTTGTCTCATACTGAGATCGGAAGCTCTTTAGCGAAGGGACCATCTTTTTGTTCTTTGATCATACAGCAGCCACCACAATGGGGACCTGAACCATGACAAGGGCTACACAAATACAAATAATAAAGATGGATCATTAGTCTGTTCCAGGCTGGCAATTATGTTCCTAGGAAGTAAGTGGCTGGAAATGACATACAAAGCAGATTGATGCAACCAGTATTGCCCTTAGCAGAAAGGGCCAGCTTCCCCAACAGCGTGGAAGTCATGTTAATCAGCTAAGTACTCAGACTTGCACAGACAAGGTTCCCCTCTTCCTATACAGTTCAGTGCCACTGTTTAACTTATCCTCCCATTTGGTATCACACTCCAGACGCATTCTGACAGTGAACCAAGACCTTAGCTTTTGACAGTGAATGAGGCACTTTGCTCAGAGAAGTGGGAGGAGTCCTTTGTATAGTTGGAAAAACCCACCAAACAAGCTATTACGCTTAAATGAAACAATGCAGAAGGTTACGGGGGTAATGCTAACATTTAATGAGTCACAGCATTATTGGCTTCACAGCATATATAGCTGAACAGCAGCACAGTAAATAAACACTTCTCCTGAAAGGCTCCTACCTACTCAACAACCATCATTTCTGGCAGACTCTCAACCTTAGTATTGGTCAGCTAAACCCAGGGTTGTGAGCTCAATTCTTGAGGGGGACATTTAGGGATCTGTGGAAAAAAATCTGTCAGGGGACAGTACTTTGTTCTGCTAGTGTAGGCAGGGGACTGGACTCAATGACCTTTCAAGGGCTTTCCTGTTCTATGAGATAGGTATAACCTCTTTGGTCTTCCTCCACCCAAGCAAACAGCAGCTCTTTCTTGTGCCTGGTTTGAGAAGAGAGTTTATATTCATGCGGTCTGGTATCTCTGAGGTGAGCTTGTCTTTCATACAGGGTTCTAGCTCTTTTACTCTTTCCTTCTCCCATCATTGTTTCATTCAACTCTTTTCTTGTCTTTTTAGAGCATATGAATGTGAGCATCTTCCAGCCAGGTCTAAGTGAGGGCAACCACTGTGCAAGCTATGCACGCGCACTCTCTCTCTCTCTCTCTCTCTCTTCCTGTCTTGCCAGTGCACTTCTATCCCGATGGGCAGCAATCTCAAGTCCTTGGCCCATCCATCTCTGCCAATGCCTCTCAGTCCTGACCTGGAGAACCTGCTGCTATCCTAGTGCCAAACAATACCTCCCTGAGCAATAGCAGGGCTAGATTGTGTGGTGCGGCAGAGGGACTCTCGGCTCAGACTGATAGTCGGGTGCCCCAGATCCAGGCGTGCAGTACAGTTGGATGGCTGGCGGTGTCCCCTAAAAAGGTTAGCCATGTGTTTGCTGACACCCTAAGCAGAGCCTCCTTTTAGCACCATCCCTTTTACATCCAGCTCTGTCTTTGCTGATCCTTTGCTAAGGTGAAGATACCTGATCCATTCTTCCTCCTCCCCCATTGCAACCCCACAAAATGCCAGTAACTCCAGTAGGAGTCACTCCGGTCCTGTGGAGGGGAAATAGGGCCCACTGGAGCTGACTGACAATCTGGCAATGGTCAAATTGGGGGGTGAGTTCTGAGGCTCTATCCAATAAGCCATTTCCTTTCCCCACCTCTTCTTGCCACTTGGTTCCCATCTCATCGGGGCTTGCTGCTGCTGTCCCCAAATGACTCATGCAGATCGCTGGTGCTCTGCAGCTGAGCTGGGAATCCTGGCTTCTTGCTCTGAGTGCTGATCACAAAAAAGGGGCCCAAGCTTTTGGGTAGGCAGAGAAAAAAAACATTTCTGCTTTTGGCTGCAAACAGGCTCTCCACCTTGCAGCTTAGGATGCAAGTAGCGTAGCATCCAGAGCTGCACAGCTGCAGGGAGCAATTCAGGAATTGCCTTGCTGGAGTACGGAGTGCCAATTTTTCAAATCTAGAGCCATTTTCAGTATTACAGGCTGCACCACCAAAACCGGGGGGGGTGGGTTTGTCTTCGGGGAGCACAAATTGATTCAGATGTTACCATTAAGCCATGTTAACACAGCATGGCCCCTTCTAGATCTGCTCCAGGGAGGGCTTTTATCAAAGAGGGAGGTATAGTTTAGTGGTTTGAGCGTTGGCCCTCTAAACTCAGGGCTCTGAATTCAATACTTGAAGGGGCCATTTAGGGATATGGGGAAAAAATAGGTGATTGGTCCTGCTTTGAGCAGCAGGCTAGATACAGGGTTTTCAAAGGTCCCTTCCAGTTCTGAGATTCTATGAAGGCCTAGTCTCAGTGGAGCTAAGAGTGAGGGTGCATGATATCATAGGACATGTGAGACAGAGGAAGACCACATGAAGGAGAGCTATGTATATTTTCCTAGTAGCTGCTATATCCAGAGTGTCCAACCATATTTTTATTAATCTGGGAGACTTTGAAGTTTATGCAAGTAACCAGCTATAGGGGGTGAATGGAGCCAGGCATAGGGTGGGAAACATCCATGAACTTGCTGCAGTACCGATTCCTGATCTGCTGCGCCATGTCCCACCTCTGCCAATCCATGGCCAGGGCCCCCTGAGTCTTGACCTGCTTCCTGCCCTTCCCTCCCACCCAGCCTGTACACTTCCATCCTGACTTGCAGCACCCCCTGCTTTCCCAGACCGGTCCTCACCTCTGCAGAAGAACCTGCAACCAAACCCTGGCTACTATCCTAAAATTGATAGGCACTGAATTTTGCCAGTGGCACTCCATCTGGCCTTCTGAATTCCCATACACGGCACAGACTTCTACGTATCATCAACTATGACATGATGGGATGACTTTACTATGTGGAAAAAAATTTTTAAGAAAGAGGAATGAGTCCCAACAAACTCATTTCACTTGTGACACCTTTGACTGCAGCTCCCCAAAGGAGATAGACTAATGCATTAATCCCTTGCACAGCCTCGCCCTTCTCTAAGGGTCAGACATTATTGCTAATGTGGGGCAGGTGATGCTTTCTGAATCCCCTCACGGGCTAGAGCAGTGTTGGCAATCTTGGCTAAGCGCTCTCAGCTGTGGCAGCTGCCGCCAAGGCATGGGGGTGAAGCTATATAAAGGTGTGGGTGGAAGCTGGACATTCCCCACAAAATGGAGGGCTGCTTCAGATTCTGGTCTGCTCCACCAGTTCTGTGGGGACCTTTCCACAGCAAAACATCTCAGCCTTCATTGCTCTGGTAAGTTCTAGATGTGCTGCTCTTGTGTTCTGCCCTCTTCTTCCCCAAACCGTGTGAATTAAAGCTAGGTCAATGGAACAGCAGATCTGGGCCTATGGAAGTGCAAGGTATGGTTCTAAAGATAGGGGACCCTGCCAGGGAGACCTGGGGTCTGCCTTGAGTCAGCAGGGCTGGGAGACAAAAGTCCCTTTTGAAAGGGGAAGCACTTTAGGGTTGGGTTATTTTGACTTCTTTCTCTGAATTAGAGAAGGGCCCTATTCAGTTTTACTCCACTTGTGCCTTAGGAGGGAGTCCCCACTTTGAAATCACCCAGCAAATATAATTCCCTCTTGCAAGTTACTCCACACTGGGAGCAAAGCAATTGCCTCTGGTTGGAGAGTCTACTAGCTAAGGGGACCTGCCTACTGAACTTTGCTTTACCGCAAATCATGCACCTGCTGGGCTAAGAAGTTGCTGCCTCCCTAGGAAGGAAGGGTGAGTTTTGAAATGGCCCTGGCAGGTGGGTTGGGGACACCTTTCACCCCTGGAAATGGGCATGTTCACCCTGTGTCTGCCTTACTCCGGAGCCAGCTGAACTGTGCTGGGAGGAAAGGGAGAGCTGGTACTGTTAAGTGCTGACAGGACGCTGCTGTCAACAGTGTTCCACCTTGATGAGCCTTCATATATAAAGTTATTTAATGAATTAGTTAATTAATGAGTGGAGTTTGATTGATGGCTCATATGGTGTTCTCAGCAGGGTAAGCCTGACCCTGGGATATTTCCGCTATTGCTTAAACGCATCCCCTCATTGGTCTGAAGCGCTCCGTGTTCTGGCAATTTGCATGCATTTAATGTAGCTCTTTAATAGGATGTAATGTTAGCGAAAAGCCAAAAGCACAGCAGCTGTAACTTAAGACAGCCCCATTACTGCAAGTCTTATAATTAGGGTAAGAGGGAGACTCACTCTGCCATATGTTAAACCTCTTTTGAGGTTAATAGCTCTAAGATTTTGCAATTGAAGAAAAATTCTTCTTGAAGAATGATGACATGGCTCATCAAGGAGGCTTCCCAAACCAGGGGCTGGGGATAGTCTATCCCCTCACAGTCCAGCAGGAAGCACTTGCTAAAATGGGACTAGTACAGGGAGGTGCTAGCAGGAATCCTCTCCCCTGCCCTGCTCCATCATTGTCTTCTCACCCACCCCATGTTTATCTGTCTCTTCTCTGCTTTCCTCTGCCCATTCACCTTTCAACCTGCCCTCCAAAGGTGAGCACGCTTATGCCCTGTAAAATGAAGCCAACTCGCATGTGCCGTGCGCTGCTTCATTTTCTCAGTGCCAGGTATGTTGTACAGTAAAATTATCCACTGGCAGCTGCTGTCTCCAGGTCCAAAGTCGAGCAATTAACCATCACACTGGTTCAAACAAAGAATAACCTATTGTGCAGCACTTTCCTCTGATCATTGCCCTTGCAGTCTGCAGCCTATGCTACTCATTTCCCATGACCTTAAATCAACAGTTTGTCTCCTCAGAAGATGAGCTCAGTGAAGAGTGTGGTTTAGTGGCTAGCAAAGGGCAGTGGGAGCCAGGACACTTGGGATTTGGCTGCTGGGGAGGGGAGTGTGGTCTAGCGAATGGAGCAGGGAGCACAGGTTGGGTTTCCTGATTCTATTCCTAGCTTGGATGGAGGAGTTTTGAACTAAGAGCTAAACTGGCAGGCTATGATTCAGAACTAGATGCTTAGCTCTCACTGACTACATGATTTTGGGGGCAAATTACTTCACCTTTCTGGGCCTTAGTGTTCTCATCCATATAATGGGGCCAGTAAAATACTTCACAGAAGTGTTGTGAGCCTTCTGCTTCTGGTGAAAATTGTATAACAATGCATTTGCACTTCTATGACGAGGGGTGTCTGCTGGTGCATGTTACCAAAGGGCAAGGTGATTGGAGTAAATAGCAGCTGTGGGCCAGCTTAATGCCCAGTGTAGTGACTAGCACAGAGACCCATTTCCTTTGGCACTTGGCACCATAGGAAATCCAGCCCAATTAGAGGGCAACTGAGTTCCTAATCTGAGCTCTTTATTCTCACATTGTTGGCCTTATGTCCCACCTTCCACTAAACATTGTGGGATGGTGGAAGCCCAGGTGGTCCAGTATCAGAACATGGGAGTAGAACCAAATTCCAGATGAAAAATGCTCCAGGTGTTCTGGCTTTGATTTATATTTTTAAAGGGGTGTGTGTGTGTCCGTCAAATGAATGGCTTAACTTCAGTTATTTTGAGTTGTGATACAGCATGGCCAGAGGGCAGCAGGAGAGTGTTAGAGGGGAGTCTTATTCCCTGTAGAGGGAAGAGTTTGCTAAAGTTGGTTGGAGCACCTGGAGCTAATTAAGGCACCTGGAGCCAATTAGAGCACCTGAAGCTAGTCACCTGATAAATCCCCCCCTGCTTCAGTCACACGGGAAGGAGTTGAAAGTGTTTGGTGTGGGAGCAGAGAGCAGTTTGGAAGGAAGCAGAGGAGAGTTTGGAGAAGTGCTGTGGTGAACAAGACGCAGACCCTAGGTAAACACCTGGCTTGTTCAGAGAGGGTAGGAAACCCCACAAGCTGAAGGAAAGGGAAGTAGCCCAGGGGAAGGAATAGCTAGTTCAAGTGGTTTACCACTATCCTCAGGGCCCCTGTTCTGGGACCTGGAGTAGAGGGTGGGCCTGGGTCCCTCCCTCCACTCCCCTCTTTCAGGATACTAGTGGGGCAGTTAATACCCTGTTCAGGAGCAAGAAATGGCACCCTGACCCACCCCCCAGATGAGAAAGCGTGGGACCCATCTTAATAGTGCTGGCAATTTGCCACAGGGTGTTGTATGAAGAACACCTGTAGTCTCCAAAATAGTCTACAGAACTACTTTAAATTAGCCAGTGGCTGTTAAACAAGAGATTACTCTTCTGGTCTTCCTTAACTAGCATTTGTTTCAAAGTGCATTGGAAAAAAGTAAGGAGAGGAGACTGTCAGGGTGGGAAGTGATCTGGAGAAGTGGTTCTCAACCAGGGTACATCTACTCCTGCTGGGGGTACACAGGTCTTCCAGGGGTTGTCAGCTCATCTAGATAGTTGCCTAGTTTTGCAACAGGCTATATAACTAGCACTCGTAGAGCTAGTACAAACTAAAGGTTCATACAGAAAATGATTGTTTATACTGGTCTGTATACTATACACTGAAATGTAAGTACAATATTTATATTCCAATTGGTTAATATATACTAACAATGAGAAAGTAAGCAATTTTTCAGTAATACTGTGCTGTGCTGTTGCTTTTGTATGTTGGATTTTGTAAGTAGTTTTTAAGTGAGGTGAAATTTGGGGGTATCCAAGACCAATCAGATGCCTGAAAGGGGTATGATAATCTGGAAAGGTTGAGCTACTGCTCTGGAGGACTCCAGCTGTCTGTGCTATCTTGTGACTTGTGCACAGGACTGGGAGTCAGGAAGGGGCTCAAATTCTAATCCCAGCTCTGCCACTGACACTTGTGGAATGGGGCAAGTCACTTCACGGCTACCTCCATTGCCCCCTCTGTAAAATGGGCCCAATTAATGTAATGACTAATTACTATTAAGGTCTGTGCAGTGCTTTGAAAATAGAAATCCCATAAGAATTTCCAAGTATTACCTTTTGTTGGTTAACTTTATCTTAATAATCTTTTAATGGTGTCCTTCCTTTCTTTCATTCTTCCTTTGTGGCTGCCTTCCACTTCATTTGTCAGCTGCTCTGAGGTTTCATGAATGATATACTGTCATATACATCCGTATCTGTTTGCTGTGCTTAGGGTGTTTGGATGCACTGGAAAATTTTAAAAACTTGATTTCAGACCTTGCTTTGTAAGACAGGGTCAATTTTTTTCCACCTGAAATGGGGTCACTTGGCCTGCAATTCACAGAAAGGTTCACAAATGTTTTGGTGAATGTGGACCAGGCTTTGAGTTCATAAGTTCATCCAGTTTTGCTGTAGTTTGGAAAGGTATTACTTTAAATGTTCTTCAGGGGGTCCAACTCACTCTCACAGCATGACTTGCCAGATATTTCACATATTTCTGCTGGGTTCACACAAGGCACAGCCATGGGTCCCATGAACAGGGCCCAGGGCATCCAAAGCTGTAAAGCAGCCTGAATTCAATCCAGCTGCAATGGTATCAAAGCAGCCATATCCACGAGTAGATGGTAAGTTCCTTGAACAAGGACTGGGTTTGTATAGCACCAAACCCAGTGGGGTCCTGTGTCCATAACTGGGATGGCAATTCAAATAAACCTCTGCCTTCAACACCATCCCCTCAATTACAACATACTGGCTCCCTTTTTTCCTTCTGCTACATGTGTCCAATGTCAGAAATGGAATTACCAACCTCGGATCAATAGCAAAGCTATTAAAGTGCACCTTAAATTTATACTCCTGGCACTGTTGTGTTCATCACATCTTTGACAGTGTTTCTTATAACCAGGCTCATCTTTTCTTGTAGAAGGGTAAGCTTTGCTGAGCCCTGAGTGGCCATGGGAGCTAGTCTGCTGCTTTTCTGCCTTCTGTGGGTGGGCCATGGGTTTAAAGCCTGGCTTACCCTGGTGAAAGGAAAAATAGTAGGCTCATTCTGAGGGTTCATTAGGGATTTTTGCACAGAATAACTAGACTGATGCAAACTCCCTGTGTAAAGCCAGGATCTTTTATATCTTAGCTCCATTTCAAGCCACATCCATGCTCTAGTTTTGCACTGGCATAATGTCATTGGTGTAGAAGTGACTAATGTGGATGAGCCTTTACTCTCAAGGAGAGATTTATTCACAGATGTGATGTGTGGTCTGCAGCATGATCTATCCAGGCATGTGCAAAACACTTAAACACCCTTTTCTCTTTCCAGTCCCTCAAGACCCACTTCCATGGTGATGCTGTAAGAAATTAGCAAAGTCAGACAGCAAGACAAGGAGCAACTGGGGATAGTTAATTGCCTGTTACTTCTTTTCTACATTTGTAACTTTATATTTTGAGTTCTTCTGAGCAGGATGTGGTGTTGTCTTGTTTGGGCAACACTTAGCACACTGACTGCTACCATAATGCAAATAATGTGTGCATCACCGTGCCATCTGAGCACTTTCCAGTAGCCCACTGAGCATGACTAGCATCTATCACATGAGTGGCTGCCTTTTGTACTGTTTATTAATAGCCCTCATAAGGTGGGTATAGGCCTTTTGGTCCTGTTCCCCCTTTACTGCCTCCTGCTGGAATAGTGTTGAGCCCAGGTGGGTCATGTCAGGGTCTCTGCTTGTCTGCACCTAGAAAAGTGTGGCTTTTTTGTGTTTGAAAGAGGCAATTGTCCATATTAGCTGGGCTTTTTTGGGTTGCTGTCTCCAGCTGCTGTGCTGTGGCAAGCTGAAGGACTGATAACCTTGTGTCCTGATCTCTGTGTGGGGATTTGTTACCCTGGCTCCATTAGCTATCCCATTCATGAATCCCCTACTGTTCATGCAAACACTAACAAATGACTAAAGCCCTGCTCTCACAGATGAGGTAATGTATGTCTAGTGATGAGACCCAGAGCTGCAGGCAATGCAGCTCCTGGGAAACAAGTTACAATAGCTTCTGCATACGCAGTGCACTACCCTTGCTTCTCCTTGCATGCAGGGGAAGGATAGGATCTATAATGCTCTGGGTAAAGGCTACTTTTTAATCATTTCTGATCTGCCTGAGGTTGGGGCTTCATTTCCACTCAGCAGGAAAAATCAATAATGTTTAAATTATTCAATTAAAGAAGTGTTGGCTGCTTAGCGGAGGAAGAGAAACTGGCAGCCTTCTCCTCCAGGAAAGGCATGTCTGCTCCGGGTGTGCTATGCAAGGAGCCCAGGGCTGCCAAATGTGGGGTGCTTTTAGTATCTCCCTTTTGGTGCGGGGGGGGGAGGGGGATGGAGTGCTCCCTCCCTGTAACAGAGCACAGAATGGCATGCAGCTCTCAGGGCTAGGAAATGGGGCTCGTCCCAGGGGGAGCAGTGCCAAGGGGAAGGATTTAAGAACTAGAATTCCCTCAAAGCAAGGGCTGGGCCCAAATGACCAAGTCAGTCAAAGAAGGAAGCCTTGCACTAAGGGTGTTTCAGTGCCCAATCAGAAAGGGATCATGAGTGGTAGAGGTCCAGCCAAGTGTCCCCCTTGGCCACTAACAAGATGGGGGGGGGGGGGGGGGAAGAGAATCTCCTCACTGGATCCCCATCTGTGTTAAGCCTCCAGAGTCTGAATAGGCCCTGTCTTGGTTACCTAGGTACACCCTTCAGGTGCAGCTCCTCTACCTGCACCCTTCCTGAGCATTTAGGCCAAGTGGGACTGAGCCATGGGACTGGCTTGGGGGACAGTCCATTGACTGGAACCTGCTGGATGCTCCAATTGGGTCTTAATAGATGAAATAGGTACTGTGGAGAGAGGGCTAACGGTCTAACAGCAGGGTGTAGGGACAAAGGGAGGAACAGTAGTGACGCATTGGAATGTCTAAATCAGATGCTGGATACCCTTGCTAGGACAGCACCTTCCCGAAACTATAAGACAAATGTTCCCCATGCTTAACTTGTGCAGAGAAGGGGGTTCCCAACCCTAATCATGAGTTGGGAGCAGCCAAGGTGCTGTTGTGGTCCAAGCATAGGCAAATTGACCTGATCAGTCACCTTTTTAGTTGATGCCCAGTGGATACCAGAGGAGTTGAGCAAATTCAATCCTTTCAGTAGCCTTTGTGACCACTTGCATTATATTGACACTTTCCAGTGTCCACAAGAACTTTTTGCTGATTTATTTGTATCTCTTGGTGGTGGTGGGGAAGCATGTCACTCAGCATTTCCTTAATTAGTGGTGATTAGAAAGAGCTGCCACTCTGCAATGCTCCCAGGTGTTGTCAGGTACAGGGGAGTCTGACAAACTACACATCCTATGTTTAGTTTCCTGATACTTGGTACAGAATATTTGAACTGAGACTCCTTCACACAAGAAGCTAAATAGAGAACAACCTATCACGTTTTGTTCCCCAAGGTTCCATCTCAAATTTTAATTTCTTTAATTAATGAGATCATTCTTTTTATATACTAGTATTGGGCTGGTTTCCACAGTAACAACCAAAGCTGGAACCCAAAGCTGAGACATGGGTAAATAATTGGGGGGAAAACATTCCATGACTGCAAAGTGAATTTGCCTTAATTATGTCCATGTCCCTCAATTTTTCATGAATTGTCCAGCAAGGGAGATGGGTGGCAGCAACTTTCAGGGAAAGAGGTTCTGAAGCTCATACTGGAGAATACTAATAAACTGATATTCAAATTCATGAGTGCTTGCATGAATAGCCTCATTTCAAGAGATACTCCTCCAAACACTACCTTCTCTTTGTATCAATAGACCGCCTCCAGATCAAGGGTGAGTTGGACACACCTGCTGGTGGAATAGTACTGTGGTGGGCAAATAGTTTCATTGGCCTAAGTGGAGCCAGAGTAGCTGTAAAGTTCAGTGTGAGTATTGGAATGACTATCATGCCCTGTCAGGGGCAGCAGCTGTTTCTTTGTAGGTTCAGTTAAGACTTGACCTTGACTCATCTTGTATAGTGCTGTACTGCAAAAATTAGTCCCCTCATAGTCAACTGGGCTGCTTGAGAAGCAAGGAATTAGTCATCATGAATAACCGTATCATGCTCCCAGCCCTTGGGTACAATTCCTGTTCAAGTGAATGGAGTTCTTCCTGGTTCAAGACTAGATAGCAGGGTGAAGATATGAGCCACTGGATTTTGAGGTATCACCAAAATGCCAAATTTAGTGCCCCTAACTACCACATTGATGCAGCAGGTGCTACCTGCAGTATTATAGTAGTGATGTCAGGACAAATGGCACCAAGAGAATGTTTGGCTGTTTGAGGAAGCCCAAATCCTAGGGCCAGATTGCAAAAGGTATTTAAGTTCTCCATTGAGAGTTAAGCACCCAGGTGCTCTGAATCCCATTTAGTACCTGTCTGCATCTTTGGGCACTTTAATATCTTAAAATCTGGCCCCTAGACTCTTCCTAACAAAGAATGGGTACCTTTCACTGCTGGCCCTGCAGATATGATTCACAAGGCAGAGGTGGCAGTGAAATGCCAATTGCTCTTCCCCTGAAAATGTTTTTCTTTAGTCTTCCAAAATTTCCTGCAAATTTTTTAGTTTTGTGGTGAAAAACAGAAAATGTTTTTCCCATCTCCCATTTTTAGCAAAGTTCTTGTGTTTTTCTTTTGGGGAATCAAATGAGAAATTTTCATTTAATTTGATTCATTTCTTTAAGGGAAGGGAAAATTTCACTAGAAACCAGATGTATCTGGATGAGCTCATGTGCAGCCTCATCAGAACCAGGGTGGTAGTCGCATGTAGTGGGGGAGATTACAGGGACAGTAACAAGGGGGCAATTTTTTAAATCCATTCTCTGTCCAGAATGCTGCTCTGTAAAGCAAATGGTTTTGGTATTGACAGTTTGTCAACTTGTAGTAATTATCTTGGTTAACCTTTAGGCAGATCAATTATTCCCTGTGACAGGGAATATAACATGAATATCCACTTGGGTTTACTTACAGTAACTCCTGGGTACTTTTTTCATGGTATCACAACACATCTTAATCAGATGGTGAGTGGGTTTAATTAGCTGAAGTATAGGTTTTATTTTTGATTCCTATGACTACTTAATCTAATGGAAACACATTATCTGCTCTGAGGTTTGCAGTTTTCCGTTTGTAATTATTGCTGCTCTTAATTGATAGTGCATCACGGGTTGTGGCTGCAATATGGGAACTGAAATAATGTCTCTTTTCTTAAGTAGAGCCTTAAATATGTTGTCACTGAAGTGTCTGTGCCCTAGTCTCTGCAGACAGATGGACTCCTCTTTTTAATTATTGGATATCAGGCTACTGTCAAAGGAGGCTGGAAGTTCTTGGAAATTGTGAAGCATTGTTTGCTGCTTATGCCAAACCTCCAGTGTGGTGAGGTTTATCCTGCTTGTGTAGTATTAGATATCAGTAAATTAATCTGGGAATCAAATAGTTTAGTAAATTGCCAAAGGAGACCTGGGTATAATCCATGGCTAACTAGGATTTCACAACTGTCACCATGTCTCACCATAGACACTCAAAATTGGTTAGATCAGGACAGTGCTGATAAAACCCAGATACCCCCAGCTCTGGAAGCACAGACCCTCAGCTTGCATTTCCACAGGTGGAGACTCGTAGTGTTATGGGACCTATAACCCACCTGGGGAGTTCTGATGACATCAGGTAGAGGGCACAGGTACATTACATTAGCATCTTGAGCTACACCAGCTAGGGTTCACATTAAAAACTGATTACTTCTATGGCTTCAGGATATCAACTGATTCATAGACACTAGGGGGAAAGTGTCTTGCCAATATGGTGTTACACAAATGATCATTGTGGCCAAGAGCTTAGTAGAATCCAAGAAAATTGGACATAGATATGACTAATGAGAGTCCAGTATTACAATACAAGGGTCCCCGTATTTGTAGTAGAATCTAGGAACCCCATTCATGGAACAGGACCCCTGTGTGCTAGGTGCTGTACAAACCATGGATGTAGGCAACTGGGGGTTAAGGGGAGCTTTACTCCCCCTCTTTAAAAAGGCATTGACCAAGGAAATATTCTGTGGAACAAAAGCTTGTTTAACTTTAAGTGAACAAATTTAGTCCTGGTACAAAATTAAAGGGATAAATTCAACAGCAATTGCATAATTTTAAAGTTGACACCCCTTCTCTCCCCCAGCCAACAACAGAAAAAGAGCCTTTCTCCAATTGCTTAAGTAACCCTCATGCTTCAGGATATAAGCCAGCTGCTGACAGTGGGTGGGTCAGAAAAACCTCCTGTTTGGGCAGCCCTGTTCTGAGGGAGAGCCCCTTTCAGAGCAGGTGGTGGGGCCTTGTACAGGGCATGGTCAGACCCAGCTGGGAAGGGGTCAGGTGATGACTAGAAAGCCAGAAAGTGGCACATTTGGAGTGGAGAGCGCTACAGGAACAGTATGGCGCTCATGGTAGGTGCTGGAGCAGCAGGTTCCCTTGCAGATAATATGCCCATCTCTGCCTTTCTGATATTCATGAATCTTGCCACTGAACGCTGATAGTTCTGTGTACCCAACTATGGGACTTGAGGGGGAGGTGCACATGTTTATACATGTACCCCAGAGCAGTTAGAGCTGAAGACCTAAGTCACCCCTGCAGCCTTGTACCATGTGCATCCAAGTTGCCCTGCTGCAGTGAGGGATGTGGGTCTGCATTGCTATCCATTGGGTCAACTGCATGTACTGAATCACTGGCCAGTCTGGCACCAGTAAAGCCATTTATGTGCATGTGGGCAGCTGTGTGCATGTCTCTCTCCCACACCTTGCCTAAGAACTGAAGCTTTAGGTCACCCTGGCAAACAAGCTCTCTCATTACCAGTTGAGTCCATATTGCTACAGCTGCTGCTGCTCTTTCTGTGAACCTGAATTGCGCGGGCAGGATGATAGGTGATGACAGCATTACATTCCCACTCCTTTCCCTCCAGACTTTGCCACCTCCCTCTTTGCAATGTTAATTAGCTACAGCTAGAGGCTAGTTTGAGGCATTAAAACAAGGCTGTTCACAACTTCTGAATGTGTAGAATAAAAGCTCCAGAGACACACAATTCCCTCCCTTCAAATTTCCCTTGATGGAGCAACAATGCCTAACCTTCATGCCCCAACTATCGTGCCCGAGACCAGTGTGTTCCTTGTTGGCACTGCAGAATCAAAATAACTCTGGATTCCTTAAACCATGTCATGCCTGCTCTGATCTGCTCTACTACTGCTGATAGAGGGGAGTTAGAGCTCTATATACAGTGATGAGTGATCAATTTTAAGCCAATGCAGTGATCTAAAAGTGGCATCAAGGTAATCAGCAAGCTCCCCTCTACCTGCAGCACAGCAGGGACCTGGTTGAGGAGTTTACTTATCACTTTCAATTTACGTCACCACATGGCTGTCCTCAGGAACCAATCTCATGCCAGTCCATTTGAGCAGGGCCTCTCCTAAGCAGCAAGGTTGTCACCCATGTGGGCGAGTGACCAGTGTTCAGTGCCGCTTTCACAGCCACTGGCTTAAGCTATTAAATCTTGTACATGACATGATATTGTTGGTCACTATCCCAGTCCCTATGCATTGCAACATCTTGGCCTCTTGACCACAGCTGCACATGAACAGAATCTTCACTGAGCACTTTATATTGGCATCTAGTCCTTTTGAGTTGATGCAAGCAATTTTGAAGCCTATAAGCGATGCAAGTTTACATTTTTTTCCCCTCCAATATGCATATCTCTGCTATCCACAGTGGATTCTTTTGGAATCGCTGAATCCTTCTCCAGGCACTAGTGGTCAAATGTTTGGGCTGCTGAGCTCTGGATTCTATTCCCAAATCTTCTACTCTGCCTCGCTTGTCCTATATAGCGCAAGGCTGAGATTTCATTATGTAATGTTTGTAACTATCTTTTAGGAAGAAGTGATAACAAAACAAGGATATTTGCTAAAATACATTTTAGTACAAATAGCAGAAATAAGGTCTACTTTCCTTAATTTAATTTTTTCCCCTTAGAATAAAAATTACAGGCATGACAGACTAATTGTACAATTGTTTAAACAGCCCAGGTTTATATGCTAAGAATACTTCCAGCAAATTCTACTGATGAGTCAGTAGTCAACATTATTTATCAAATGGAGTAATTCTGTACTAGACAATGTTAGACTTTAATTTCACTTAACAAATCTGCATAATTGTGTGTAATTACTAATCTAATTTTTCTCTTGGTAATGTTTATTGGAATAAGTAACATTTGTGGAGTTTTTCTGCATAAGAGCATAATGTAGAGCTGAATGCTTATTAGAATTGTGAAGATGAAAATGCCAGACTGTCTCAAGAAATGCAGTTAAATAGTTTCTGATGTAACAGCTGCTGAGTTCCACTGTCACTTTTTGTGGTTGTACATTCCTATTCTCTACTGACTTTACCTGCACATGTGCACACGCAAACACATTCTACAAAAAGAAAAGGGGAAACTGATTAGACAGGGCAAGAACAAATATGATTCAAGACAAAGTTCTGCCCAGTACATAGTGAACAAATGGATAACACATTTTGTTACTTTTAATCTTTCATTGATTAAACACTTTGGTGTTTATAACAATAGTAAATATTATTTTAAAATTTGTGTCCCCTAACTTAAGTTCTGAATTTTGAGTTTTTTTCTAAATTACTTTAGACTCTAAAACTGACCAGCAATTCTGGCCTTGATCTTTAATAAAACCACACCTGCTTTTATGAATGTGTGAAAGTGAACATTTTCCATGAAGTGCTAAAGCCCAAAGGCTGTTTTAAAGAGGGATGTGGCATATACAGACCACAAATTGGAGCAGTTCAGTTTCACTCTTTGGTGGTGGGACAGGAGGGAAGAAAATGGGATGAATAGTGGACAGTAACTAGATCATTTTGAGAGAAAAAGGGGATTAAGGTGGCAGGCCTTTGCCAAACCCAGAGGAAATAGACCCTTCCTAGAAGAGCTCAGTGTCAAAAAAGACAGATGAGGTGCTGGGGTAGGGGCTGGGATATGCAGGCCAAGTGGTAAATTGCAACTTCGACAACCTGAGGAAAGTGGCACTTAGATGCACCATCTCAGAAGCAAACCAGAAAACAGATGGTTAGAGCCCAGGTCTCTTCCTACATCCTGCCTGACTCCACCCACACAGTAAGTTCGATCAGTAGCATGGCCAGACTTTTTAAAACCTGAGCAGAGCTAAGCAAGGAATAAGAGGGGACTCTTGCGCTCTCTGCTGTGTGCCTAAGTAAGGGCTGGGATAATCCAGCTCTGAGTGGTAAAGGTCACACATGGTTGGTTTCCTAGTCTGCTGGTGGGAGTTGAACTCTAAAACAACCTACATTTCCCATCCTCCACTCATCCCCCTTGGCTTCAACCAACCATTTCAAGATGCAGAAACAGGCCTGGCCTACACTAGCTACGATTGACAACCAGCACACTTCCACAGGCAGCAATGGTGCAAGCTGTAGTGTTCTTGCCCATGTCTCTATCCCTAGTCTCCATCTACATTAGTTTACACGGTTCCGTGAAATGGTGGAGCTGCTGGTAAATTATACCCACAGCTAAAGCTTGCTAGTGTCATTTGGAGTGCAGTGTTGTCACATCCCTCCCTCTCAACAGTGTCCACTCCTCCTCTGTGTAAATAGATAGCATAAGTGACCCAGCAAACATTAGCTGACAATCAGAATTCTTGGGGGTAACTAGATGTGCTTATCTATATAAATATCTAATCTTCAAAATCCTACCTAGATTTAGGCTTTATTTTGTGGTGGTGATTTCTGCAGTAGTGTCTCATGACCTTGTCATCCTGCTAATGACTTCGTCACCGAAAGAAACAGCGGCTTGGTCTCTGCATAGAACTAGATTTTCTTTTAATCAGATGCATCAAATGGTCACCAGGAGATGTCTTTGAATGCTTGTTTTGCTACTTTCATGTGAGGTGAGGATGGGGCAATCTTTTAGAATGACTGTTGATGCAAAACATTTCAACAAGGCAGGGCAGTCGGATATCAAAGGCAAATCTTGAAGAGAGATAAAGTTACCAACCAATAGACAAAGGATGTGAAGATCAGTATGATCAAGGATAAGCATGAAAAACATTGGAGGGCCTTGGAGTTAGGAGGAGGCAGGTAAGGAGGGAAGCAGATGAAAGAAACAGAAGAAAATTAACACCGAATATTTTAACTAACAGAAAAGTTTCTTGCACTGAAGACAAATGATGAAAGGGACCATGAGGAATTATTAGGACAGAAGATAAGGAAACAGTGGAGATAGGAAATAATTATTTAGTATCTGTCTTTATAAATGAAAATGAAGGGCATTAACTTAAATGGGATTTAGATTTTCAGGGACAGAAGGGGATGAATTAGGAAGCATTCAGATAATGTAAAATTATTATTAAAAGGTTGGGGCCTCTTGAAACTGAGGCTCGTAGACCAGACATTCTTCTGAAGTGTTACAAGGCCTATTAAGGTTCAGCCTTGGAGAAGCTTTCACGGGGAATTGTACAAGACTGCTTGGTGAGACAATGAAAAGGGATATAGAGCATTCTAAGTGTGCAGAGAATTTAGCAAAACAGTAGGGTCTCTGCCCCAGCTTTCAATTCAGCTCCAAAGGAATATACACCAGCAGCTAATGTGTGTGACTGCATGTTGGACCGTATTGTTGGCAATTTGAAAGGTTTTGCAAAAGGGTGGGGGAATAGGAAGCATTTAAAGACTGGTGCCAGGAGCTCTTGGAGCCAGGGAGGCTGATGTTATTGGGGTGAGGTGACAGATTAATGCCCCTATTTGGAGAAGTTCTAGCTTGACATACTAGTGACAAGGGTGTATATGCATGGTTCCTCTCCAATTAGCACCATCACCCCTTCTCTTACACCTACAAACAGTCTCTAATGGCACAACATTTAACTTTTATTTTCAAAATCTGATAGCACTGTCATTCTGCTGAGCCGATCCTAGAAATGTACAAGTGATCCAGTATCTCACAACCCTCTTACTCAATCAGCCCCTCAGCCAAGGTGCTAGCACTGGGTGTAAAGCATGTTTATAGAATTCATAAGCCCTGGTCCTTCCTGCATTTTCATGCACATACCAACATCTTGCAAAAAATCTGTTCATTCAGGCTGCTTAATTTCAGAAATGTTTTCATAGTCACTCTCCCAATTTTGCATGCAGATTTCTGCCTGTAGTTTGCAAGCACAAAACCCCATGAGCTTCAAGCACTGTCAATTTTACAGGCACAGATGCATAGGTTTTTGTATGCCAATAAAAGGTTGAACTGAGGACCCCTTGGAAAAAATGTTGATCTGATGTGACCATTGATATTTGGTGGCTTTAATTTTTGAAGCTTCCAAACAAACTTCAATGGGCCTGATTTTCATAGAGCAAATCCTCAGCACTTTCTAAGAATTAGGACCCTTTAAAGTGTCTCAATTTAGGCAACTGAATTCACTAGCCACTTCTGAAAATCTTGGTCATTGTTCCCATATTGAACATTAAAACTCAGTGCCTACTTTGAAAACCTTACACTGTGCTACTGCATATAGCAAGCTATAGTAATTTCCTTCTTGACCAGTCTTGAAATGCTCCTAATTCTTATACCCAAACCCAACGCAGACTCTATACATACTGGTGATATCATAGTGGTACTACACCATTCCAGGAGACTCCTAGCATTTCTGTAAGGCTTCTGTTTTTATATGGTTCTGCCAATGGATCTCTAAACTCAGGCTATCCAAGAGAAGCTCCAGGCTGGGGTTTTTCTTGGACCGGCTTTAAACTTTTCTGCTGACAGAATCAGATGAGAAACTAATACCCTGAGTACCGTATGCCATAGTTCGAGGCTTCTTGAGTGAGACAGAAGGCCATTAAGACAGGCTTCTAAGAGCCTTAGTCAGCTTATTGCCTGTTTGAGTGACTTTGCCCCATGGTAATTACACCAAGCCTGTGTCCATAAGGAGAGCTGATATATAGCGGTGTAATCCGCCAGTTAAAATGCTGTGCGGGGAAAGCTTGAAACATTCCGTATGTTTCCTAAAGGTGACAGGATCAACCTCCTGAGTGGGCGAGTTGCTTATTTATAACTTGCTGCAATTCAATTTGTTTAATTTTCTGGAGCAACCCTGTGCTTGCAAGTAACACTGTATAAATTACTAGCAATAGTCTGTAGTCCCTCAAATAGCTACAATGGATAGAGAATGGCCTAACTACACTCTAGCTGGGAGTTAGTGGTGGTGGTATCTGCCATGGGTGGTGTAAGAATGACAGACCCCTTAGGGAGAGTGTAAAGGCCTAAGCCTAGTGGGTTGGTTTTACTTCCTTTTAGTACTGTCACTGTTTTGCAACAACTGCTATCTTGGCCTCACTTGGTGCTAAATTCTGCAGTTCAGTGACCATTTTGACAATGAATGAGTTGAAGATTTAAGCAATACTTTACACACTGCATCATCCAACTGAAGCCAATGTTTAACTTGATGCACCAACATTGAAGTCAACGGCATGAGACTTGGTGCATCAAGTTAAACATGTGCTGAAGTCTTTGCAGGAATGGAGTGTAGTGACAGTGAAGGTAGACAAGAAGAGGTGAGGGTTTGCTTCAGCCAGTAACCCTCCCTTCTTGCACACAGTGTGCTCACTGCACTCCAGCTGAGGAGAGATGGCCTGGACTGAGTTCTGACTTATCCGTTCTTGAAGATTATGGGTTGAAGTGAACCTGCCCTAATGGGAACATCCCAAGACCTCATGACTTTCATACCAGGAATATTTCTCCTGCATTTCCCCAGCATATATGAATGGCACTCAAATACAGTGGGTTCTACAAACAGACCCTCAAATTCTTCCAATTGGATTAATCTTTTTGAAAAAACTTTCCATTCTGTTCAAATACAAAAATTGCACCAGAATAAAAAGCAAGACAAAACAGGAGTCCTTACAAATGGCTAATGTACATATACAGTTAATTACTACTTGTCAACTCTTAGCAAGGACCTGGTTATGTACTTTTGAATTCCAGTGAGTCTTGTAAATGACCACAATAGGTTTAGGATTTGGTCCTTAGTGAGAATTGGTTGTACTTTTCATTTTAAGGGGGAATGGAAATAAATTACTGTAAGAGCACAACCGTGACAATGAACCTTAAAGGGGTGTTAAGGCTGCATTTGCAAATCACTGCCCACTATTTGTGTGAAGATGGGGCGTACATACCTAAATGCAGAAGCTGGCAACCTGTTGGGTAGGAATGATACTTAGGGGATAAAAAAAAAATCCAAGTTTGCTTGTACAAATGGTTCTGAGCTGCTCAAATTAGGGGAATGCTGGGGAAATGAGCTGTTCTCATAATTACTCCAGTGCCATTTTCAAAGAGAAATTGAATGGCCCATGTCCCAGCTGGGTAACATATGACAAAAGAACATTGGCTTAGGGTAGATGCCTTGGAAAAGCAGGAACACCTCTAACCCTTTTTGGTTAGTTGCTAAAATGCTTTTAGAGTTTAGATTACAGAAAGGACCCTTACAAGAATCAGAGAGCAATATCCCAGGGGGCAAGATGGTTACTTGTAATAGTACTTAGTGATTCCTCCTTGGTCCCTGCAGTGGGAAACTAGGGTCAGATCAGACTGAGTTTCAGTGAAAGGATTTTGAAAGTTGAATACTCAGGAGACTAGTTACCTGTAATGGTTTTTTAAAAAGAAAATTACATCTACAACCTGTATAGTAACAGGCTTATTGATCACAAGCAGAACACAAATGTAGACATGGGTTTTTGGAAAACTGCTGTATTTCTTCTTCTGACATGCTGCTGTAATAGAAAGTCATGTATGGTCTTAATGAGACAATATTCTAGAAGCTATAGATGGAACCTGCTGAGGGAGTTTTTTCAAACCCCTGATAAGTGTCAACCTGGTCTTTTCATGTTGTACAAATTAAGATACAATTGAAAATGTCCTTCTTTAAGAGCATTGGGCCATATTCTGGTGTGTGAAATGGGCTCTTATAAGACAATCATCCAAGTCCTTTTACAATACACAAGCTGAAAGTACATTTGAAAACAGTACTTGAAAAGTACCGGTACATGCATTCAATTGGCTATATACCTGATTTTCTCATCCATGTATAGATGTGTGTACACACACACACACACACACACACACACACACCAAAAATTGCACATTAGGGAATGAACTGGCATAGAAAATTACAGGCATGTAAGTGTAAAACATGCAGCCACCACCACCATTACTGGGAAATTTGAATGCTCACATAATGTATATTTGCAGCCTAGCTGGGCATAAAAATCTGCTTGTGCAAACAAGCCACTCCAACTCACTTTACATCTCTTGTAGTTTTTACCAACGTAGTAGTCTTTCCCAGTGCACAGAGATGCACTTGAGTGAACTGCTGCCCATGTGGAAGACTTGCCATGGACTAGTGTGAAAGCCTACTCCAAAATGACATGCAGCCCAAGTTCAAACTTAGATATTCAAGTGAGGATACTTGTTTCCTTACTCAGTATGCATGTGGGCAGAGTGGCACAGCTAAATGTGGAATTGGGCTTCCTATTTTGGAAACTAAAATCATTATTTTTAAATATTAAACAGACCAATTTTGCTTTCTTTGGAATTTTAAGGTGTGCTGCAGGGTGTGCATTTTGCTGGTCATAAATGAAGCACCATATATCACAAAGTCCAATGTTGAGAATGGAAAATCCTTGTCTGTATGGGATGGGAATAAGTGCTTGTTTTCTTGTTTTGAGTCCATCCCCCATCTAACAAAGCTTATTTTCTGATTCTCTAAACTGTCCAAGTCTTCAGCCTCTTCAGTTGAGTCTGAAAAGTTTCATATTTCAAATGAGCCAATAAAACTTGACTTTATTATGTCAAGGGTTTTTTCCAGCTGCTTAGGGAAAAACAATGTGTTCCATTAAACACCGCTCCTTGCACTGAAATATGAAGTGACTTCTCAATGACTACCAGATGGAGCTATTAGTTTTTCTTCGTAACCATTGATGCTGAGGAGAGGTTGGTTGAGAACCTTTTATGAAGATGAGCTCAGCCTGTGCAATCAGGCTATTAGGTTTCATAGGGATCCCACTTTAACTGTGGTTGCATATCAACATATGAATTATTAAAGGCTTTAAATACATTCTGCAAGACATGCATCCTCTCCCTCTTAATGTGCTTGTTCCATCAAGGCCTCTGCATTCTCCAATGGGAATTCTACACTAGACTTGAATCAACTTAGCCAAGTTCTCCATCTCCTCCCCTCCCAGGAGTATCAGGAGTAGCAAAGGCAGAAGAGGGAGGAATACTCTGATATGGGTTTTGTGGTTAATTCATGACGGATGCATGATAGTCTGGGATGTGAGTGTTGATGGCAGCTATTAGGCAATGTTGCATTCTGATGGTGTTTTACTCAAAGCTGGTTTTCCCCGGATATCTCAGCTGTTGCTTCCCTTGTGGTTTCTCTTCTCTTCTCTGTCTCTTGGACAGACAGCTTGGTACAGGGGATATAACGCTTCTGAGATCTCTTCCTTACTCTGCCTTTGAATTTTTCTGTAACCAAACTGCTTAGTCTTTCTCCAGATTATACTTGAAAGGTGTCTTTAGAATGTGTTGGGTAACATGTGCTGACTAACGCATTGTAAGAGAACAGCAGATGTTAAAGTGTACACAGCTTGGTCTACACTAATGTTTACAAAGTCAGCACATTGTTACTTAGTGCGTTTTAAAGACACACTTTAAATCCTAGTCAATTCAAAGACTTTTCCCACCTGAACAATGAGCCACACTTTGCTATCTCACAGGGGAGCCATGAATTAATTTCATGTTGATGCAGCTTTGTCAAGTGTTGAATGTAAAGTACCACTTTATGGGAAAGTTGGGGGGCAGTGATGGCCTTCATGATGATTTCCTTCTTAAATGTGCATCAACCTTCTGTGCTAGGAACAAAGACCATTGACAATGAACCCATCAGATTCCCAGGACTACTGCTCATACCAGACTGTTCCCTATGCGTTCTGACTAGTCTTTAATTCTTAATCACATTTAAACCCATTTACTAACATGATCATAAGGTCTAGTGTTGCAGCTACACAAATGCTCTCTCCCCTTCTCCTTCCCCCAGGACATGTTTGTGCTAGAATTGAGAATCCTACTAAGTAAAGTCCAGTACTGATACACCCCATGTGCAGGACTTGTGAGCACTCTGAGAGGCTGCAATTTTTAGAAGTAGCTCAGTGGTCACTCTATGGAGTGACGGTCATGTTTGATTATGCAGCTTGTCCTAAGTCATGTTCCTGTCTGCAGCCAATGTAAGCCCCTTCTGGTCACAGCTGGGAAGTGACCTGTTCTTGCTCAGGCTGCTTTCGCTTTCTACCCTGTCCCCTCCCTGACTATCCTCTGCATGTGTTCGGTGTTTTGACGTGGCAAGAGATGGAATGCTTTCTAAAGCAGGAGGTGACAAAAGGCTTGGGGATGAAGGATGCCACAGACATGGTGCATATGATAACCTAATACCAAGACTGCCTTCTGATGGGTGAATGGGGCTTTTGTAGACCTCTTGTAAATGGCATGTGCCTCTCCCTGCAGCTGGCTTTGGGATGGGTGCATTTCCTTGCAATGCAGAACTGACCCCCTCAGCTGTGCCTCACAGGCCCTCATTTCAGAGCAGTTTCCACTGGCCTTTGATCACAGGTTTGCTCTTACCAGCCTCTTGTTGGGACTAGAAATGCTGGCTTGCATTCCAGGGTCTGTTTCGACCATAGGGTCTTGCCAGCATACACACAATGCATTTAAAAACAACAACAAAAAAGAAACCTGGTCCCATTAACTATAAAACTATCTTTGCTTTGGATTTTGTAATTGTCTGGCTAATGGGAAGTGGCAGCCTTTGCAAACTCCATGCAGATGGGTGACAAGTTGATGTGCTGTGAATTGCATGGAAAGTGAAGTTCTGACAACCCCAAGCACTGAGGCACTGCCTTTCCTTTCAGACTGAGCTGGGTCCTGTCACTAAACACAACCTGGTTTTTCATACCATACAGGGAGGAGGGAAACTTCTAGTCTCTTCCTGCTGCACAACCTTCCTTCACCTTCTCTTTTAATGTCTTAATCAAGTAGCTGATAAGAGAACTGATCCATGAAAAGGACAGGTATCTCGACAAGACATACAGATTTGCAGCCAAGCTCTTCCCCACAGATCTCCACAGATCAACATTTCTCACAAGAGAGGGAGAGACCAAAAAAGACAGATTTAGTACCCTTAAGCCTCCACAGCACAGTTCAAAAGACCAATCTTTACAGAAAATTTAAAGGAGAATTTTTGATGTATTTTATGGTCTCTTGCGGTTGACAACAGTGCCGCTGGCAGTATGTGGAGTTATGCAAAGCCAGAGTGGGATTACTTAAGTGTCTGTAAGTCTTTGATTCACTAGTGTGTATTTTATTTTTTTATACGACACAATCACAGACCTACACTGTTATCTTGCTGCTATTGTTCAATAGATAAAATTCCCCTTTCCTGCAGCGTGTAACTGTTTTTAAGGGCATGTCTTATTTTTAGGACTCCCCCACTATCTGCATAGTAAAATTTTGAGCTGCTCTGTGCACATGGGTGTAGCTGGTATGATGCCAAGACATGCAGTTCCATACAGTGATTCATGAATCTGAAAGCTGAGAAAAGTTAGTCTCTTGGTAATGAGATTGTGGCAGTGCAGTCTAAACAGGATGCTGGACCGGGGTTTTATCCCTGCCTCTGCTATGACCTGCTGTGATCTCAGGCACACTTCCTTCTCTTCCCCTCCCACTGCTCTCTTGTCTAGTTAGTTTGTAAACTCTTCAGGGCAGGAGTTGTCCATCCCTCTGTACAATGCCTTGCATGATGTGGACCCGATTTCCTGAGTCCCTTTCAGTGCCATAGTAATACAAATAATTCTTATCTAATATAGCACTTTCCTCCATACACTTCAATGGCTTGTATCCATTTCACAAAGGGTTCACTGAAAGGGGGAGAGGGGAACTAGTTCAAAGCAACAGCAGGCAGAGGTTGTGGCAGAACTTAGGGCTTTACTTCATTTTTTGACACAATCACAAACCTACATTAACACCTTGCTATTATCTTTCTCACCTCATTAATAGATTTCCATTTCCTCTTTGCCCCCACTCCATCCACTGCCAGACACTGCTCCAGCCATCCTGTTCAGGGGCCTTCTTTGGTTTTTGCCTAGAGGCATACCAAGGTTTGTACAGCTCATCTCACATGTTGAGTTGCTTCATGGTGAAATCTGGCACGTTTTGTGAAACAAGGGACAGCCTTTTGGGCAGGAAGGGGAACTTCAAGTTTTGGATTTTAACTTGATTTTGGTTTGAAAAATAAGTTAGTCCATGAATTGTGCAGAAAAATACCTCGTGTGAAAGTGCCTAAAGCAGCCTTGGTTGGTTAGTTCTCATGTCATTAATTTAGTTCAGTGGATTAAAAAAATCCTACTTCCCAATTTCTAGCAGTGTGAAAGGGCCTGGGGTGGTCTTAAATGAGCATCTGGCTCGAGGTGCTTAGCCATTATTAAAATGAGGTTGAAAACCATATCCTCTGAAGGACCCTCTCAACCCATCACCAATAAAAGCAAAAGCTGTCCCCTTAGGAAAGACCTGGGAAAATAGCTAGGCCTTGCAGCATGGCCTGAAGGTTGGCAAATCTAGGCTCTGTCAAGCCACTGCTCATAAACTGTCACTTGCTTTGCTATCTCCTGTGTGTGTGTGAGGGAGGGGGAAACATTAATTGCAACTCTGGCATGTTTGCTCCTCCCTGTCACTCTGCCATCCAGCCTGGCTGTGATGGGGAATGCACAGAGCATGCTGAATGGCTGCACTGGCAATCCATAGGATGCTCAGGATTTATCAGCGTGGCAATGTGTGAGCTGACAGATGAGAGCCCTGGAGATGGGCAAACAGCTCCTGACCATGAGAACTTGGTCCCGTTTCCAAAAGTGGGAGTGAGTTAAATCAGCAGTGGCAGCTTGGCTCACTTTAACTCCAATTTCTTGGGTCTTTTCACATCCAAATCTTACCTTCCTGTTAAGCTTAGATGTGAGGTTGGGTCTGGTTTTCCAGAGGAGGGGTCTGGTCACTGAGCTTGCTAGGGGGAGCCAAGATCTTCTGAACTGTAGTCCTGGTTCTGACACTACTGATGTCTGAGCTTGTGCAAGTCACCTAACCTTCCTGCCTCATCCTCCCATTCCTGCCATTCTATACATAGTTCTTTACTACCTCACTGGGCATGCTGTCATTAGTGATTGTACAGTGCTTTGCAGATGAAGTCGTGGCCTGGGGTCCCACTATTCTAGGTGCTATACAAACAAGGGATAAAGCCCTTGCATCAAAGAGCTTAGATGGTAAGAACTATTGCATCTGAATACTGAGTGCATCCAGCTTCCTATTTCAGAGCATATAGTCAGGCAGGTATTAAAATCCCATACTTGCATCCCCCATAAATGCTGTGTGTAAAAAAAACCTTCAGATTGCCCATTTGCAAGGCTGTAGTGGTGAGCATGTCTGTGCCACTGCTGTCCACATGCACTTCCAGGTATACGCTGCTATTGGTCTGTAAAACAAGCTGACCATCTAGGGCCAAATAAAGGTAACTGGCACTGAGGCTCAGGCAGGCACTAGGATTCTGGTCACTATAGTGGACTGGTTAGCTTAGAATCATTACCTGGCATGTCAGAAAATAAGGACAACATTGCTATGGTCAGTGACTCTTCAAAATTGTCTTCGGGTTCCATGTTTATCCTCCGCAAGTAGAGGAAAGTTGTTGTATTTACGTGTGCAGATGCAGGTTGGGGGGGGGGAGGTGTTAAAACATCCGTCAGTGAAGGATCAGCTCCCCATTGTGCTAAGGTTTGCACAAATGAAAGCCAGTACCTGCCCGAAACTGCTCAGTATCTTAGTAACAAGCACATTTAACTCCTTGCAAATCCTGTGAACTCAGACTTCAGCTCTGCTGCCAACCTTCTCTGATCTTGAACAAGTCTGGGGATCTGAAAATCAAGCTGGGTTCTTACACTGAAGTGCACCTTACAATGCTGCTCATTTCATCTGCATCACCAAGAACTGTTCTGGGATAAGAATGGAGCTAGCAGTGTTGTGGGATTGTTCAAGGTGTAATAAGACACCAGTTCCCTTTCGCAGTTGTTGCCAGTGCAGAGCTGACAGCAATAATAGCTTGTCAGCTGGCTAAGCAGATATGATTCAAGAGACATGCAGAGCAGAGATGAACTGTACCAAGGTGGCTTATTTCTGTCACTTTTGCCCAACAAAATTCTTCTAGACAGTGTAGGGTTTTTCACTTTTGTTAAAGAACACCAATTGAGGCAGAAGCTCACCAAGAATCACTAGTGGCATTAAAAGGAAGTTAGAGGGAACTGGGTTTCGTGGTGGGCTGCTTTGTTTTGTTTGTGATGTTTCTCAAATCCTCAGTGTCGTTTAGTTGCAGCAAATGGCTCTGAAAATGACACCTTGATGTATCTGTTCCATCTGTGATTTTTATGACTGGCCTCCCAGCTCCTTAATCACTGTGAGTGATACCCAGACAGTCACAGTGCTGAAGGAACAACTCTACTCTTGGAAGTCTAGCTGGCTTGACATCTGCTTCGGAATCTGTCATCCAAGAAAGACTATGAACTCTCCATTAAGTATTCTTAAAGCACCCATCACCATAACATTCAGCTGCTGCTTTTGAACAGGATGCTGTTGATAAACATGATGGATCACAACCTGGTTAATATGAATGGAGTGCACTAGTCAGACTCACTGCACAGGAGTTTAGCAGCCAGAGGAGTGGAAACTTAACATGCTGATGATGGGTAGTGGGTTTGCCCACAGTGAAAGCAGTCGTAGGATCGGAGTCAGAGGGTGAGGAGTGCTCAGCTCTTAGAAAATAACAAATTAGATAATCAAATACTTTGCAGCTTATGCTCATTTCTGTAAAGTTAAGATCTGGAGTGAGTGTTCTGGGTATGAACCGCATGAGCTCAGGTCCACTTTACCAAAAGTGTACAGAGCTCCAGGTTTCAAATGCTCCTGACTCACAACTTGGGTCATTTTCAAAAGTGCTCTGTTCCCCTGGTGACATTGACACCTGTGGACAGATTTCTTCAAGACAGTCCCAGTAGTTTGGGTGTGGAACGTACTCTAGTCACTTAATTTGTACAAATGAGAGCTTAGCTTGTTTTTAAAAATCTGGCTCCACTTGAGACCTGAGTGCTTCTGCAAACTCAGGCTTCAAGGATGGAGTTCCGTAGCTGGCAGTTGTAGATCCAGTGAGTCTGAATCAGGCACTACAGAAACCACATGAACATTAGAAGGAAACATCTTTAGCTTTGACTGTCTTCTAAAGTTGAATTCAGCTATTGCAGCAAAAGTTCATGGTTGGTTCTTAAAGCCTTGAATCAATTATCCCATCCTTAATGGAGACTTGGCCTATTAACTTTGGATCATTTAAGGTACAGTTGAGGCTTACTAGAAACAGACTGGTAATGTGACCCTGTATAAAGTAACTATTTACCTGGGGTATGAGTGGTTAATTTAGAAATCAAACCTGTTCTCTTTTTAAAATGACATCTGCAGTGGGTGGTTGAAGAGACTTGATTCAACTGTTAAAAATGATCTTCCATTACCTTGTTTTGCTGGGAGCCATAACAAAGTGAGATGGTTGATGTGTCTAGCATTCACGATGGGTCTTGGTTGGCAGGGGAAAATCTGTTTCTGAAGCCTTCTAACTGTATTAATAGTGTAAAAAAAAAAAAAAACCCAGAAGGATGGGTGCAGTGCCCTAACCACTAGCCTGGGATTTGCCAGGACCCAGGTTAAAATGCCCTGCTGGATTGCAGACTTCCCATGTCCTTGGAAATAGTCTGGTCTCTGGGTGTTTACCCTTCATTTGCAAGTGAGCCTCCCAACCTGGGTCCACAGACTGACCCTAGTGCAATAAACAGGTGTGTGGGTTTTGTCTGGCTAGAGCTGGGATCCAGAAGCAAAGGCTCAAGCCTGAGTCTCAATTCAAGTCCTGTTGATACCAGTCTTGGACCCTGGCTGGGAGGTCCATTTGCAGATGCATTTAGATGGACCCTCCAGTCCCCCATTGGTATAAGGGCGACAATAGTATTGTCCTACATCACCTGGGTATTGAAGGCCACACCTTTAAGTGCAAGGTGCTCAGGGATTTATGGTAATAGGCAAGCTAAATATGAAGGATGGAGGATGTATAGGGTGTTGGGCAGGTGGGTAGAGCATTGTCATGCAGGCTCCCTAATTCATGTTTTTCCCTTAAAAGTGGTGGTGGTCCATGGCTGGTAGACAGTTGGCAACTTTCCTTAATATATTGGCCAGGGAAGGAAACCACCCACCATTAATTATGCATAAGCCTAGATGCCAAGAGGCTCATCAAAATCCCAATGGAGTCAATGGGAATCGGTCTATTGTTTTGGATCTGGTTCCAAGGTCTAATTCAGATGGGGAGTGTTTATGGTGGAGCAGCTTTGACTACTTTCAATGATCTTTCCCTCCATGTGTAACAATTCCAAAGTGGCTTAAATGACTAGTTGATCCTTGGCTCCTTTCATCCAATCATCTCTGCTATTTGAAAACACAAAGGGCTGAGCACTTGCAGGTTCCCTTGATAACTAGTGGTGAGAGCTCAGCTCTTTTGCAAATCAGGCCACTTAAGGAGGTGCCTAAATATGAATGTAGGAACCTGGCTTGAGGAGTATTGAAAACTTTAGCCAGAGATGATTACTCCCTTTGAAAATCCTCACTGGTAAGGTGTATATTAGTGATATACTATATATATCTAGTTTTACAGAGTTTATATATAAAAATACCAACTGTGTATGATCTAAATATAAATATTAGCTGATGAATAAAGCATGCCATTGACCTATAATTACTTTGTAACTGATTCTGTCCATAATAAGTATCTATTGCAATTAATAGTCAATTGAAATTTAATTAATGAAGCGATAACATCAGTGGAACAGAACACTGTCACAGGATAATGGTCTTCTGCAGCCACTAGACTGTAGCTGTCCCACTAAATCAAAATTAAGTGCAGTATTATGTATTTGGAACACTCAGAATATAGTGCACTGTATTCACTGTCTTGCTGTTGGGCACAGGGCCAGCATGTTGGCCAGGTGCTTTGAGGACACTGTTTTTCTTTAAAAGTACAGCGCAGCTCTGGTAAAATGGGTGCATGATTGCAGATGGAAATGAAGAATGCAGAGCAGACCTGCTCTGAGCTTCTCAGACTACCCAGATCCTCTCCGAAACCTGGTACAAATGCTGCTCTAATGGTATGCAGGCATTGGGATGCTAGTGTTGGGGTATATGTAGCAGTCTTGTTGAATAGACAGCATGTATCTTGTCCCTCCCTCCATCCCACCACCTCCTCTCCCACCCTGCCCCTTGGCTTGGGCAGTAGGATGGGATGGCAATGATGGACACCTGTTTCTCCTAGAAGATTTGAGCTAAATTGATGTGCTTTTGAAAAAAAGTTGTTTTTCTCAGCAGGATCTTCAGGAAGTTGCTGAGTTAACTGTGCTGTCTCTGGTACTTGGTTTCATTCTATGCCCTGTCCTTTTCTTAGAGTTCAGGCTGTTGGCGCACACAAATGCCAGCTTCCTTCAGTTTTTAGAAGTTTTTTGTCATCTGGTCTATTTGTATTTAATGGGGTGAGAGCACCAATAAATTTACCACACTAACTCTAATATGGCCCACAGACTAAAACTTTCATCCTTGGGACAGGAAAGTGATCCAGTCTATATTCAATTGTAACTGATTTGATTGCTTTGCTCAATATTAGTCTGAACAAGGACTTTTTCAGACTGCCACAAATCCATCCTGAGCAGGAAAGATTGGAGTGGGTTCACAAAATGCAGGGTTTGTTGACCATTGAGGTGTGGAAAATAGGTTCCAAATTGCTTTTGCTTAAACCTCCAGGGATAGCCCAGCTTTCAGAGTTCAATATCAGTGATTAACATGCCCCTTGTGAGTATAATGGGGTAGGAGGAGCCACATGACTACCTCAAAAGCTTTAAAATTACATACCTACTATATGTACACTTTAGACATTCACTAACCGCATGAACACAACATTGCATGTGGCACTCACTCCAAACTCCCAAATGCCTGGGAGTCTCTACCTGATGACCTAAAGGAGCAGAACTCTCCTGCTGAGCTCATCCAGGAATAACTGTTTCACGGAGGTGAGATAATTGAGGCCAGGGTTTTCTAAGGCGCCTAAGCGTGTTTAAGCACGAACTTGGATTGAAATTTGGAACCCTGTCCCCTGAACTCTCACCCTTAATGAATAATTTGACAATTTTTCCTTCTTCCCATTTGACATCTGCAAGCAGCTTGCTATTTTCTCAGAACTGTTACCTGAAATCGTGAGCTGTCTTTCATAAGCCTTGTTCACTGAATGTCTTGCCAAGCTTCATCTTTAGGGTCCTACCAAATCTTGTGGATGCTTTACCCAGGCACAAATCTAATTATCCCCAATGTGGGGAAGAGAATATCAATCTACCATTGTGGAAATCAGTGGATGATCCAGAGGTCCAGGTCCCTGCTTCCTAGAGTCCAGATCTCCATCATAAGCCCAGATGCTCTAAGCACACTTTTTGTGTTTGCTCAGTTTGCTGTGCTAAGGGAAATAGTGAGGATAGTTTATTACACTTTCTGTTTAGCTCTGAGTATTATAGAAATAATGCAATCATGTCTTACTGCATATGGTCTCTGAGGCTGACAAGCAGAACAGCCTTTTGCTGTTTCACGGTGTTGAATGCTGTGGGGGAATTTGATATTTCCTATCAGTACCCCTGTGTACTCCTCTACCCCCTCCCCCCCCAAATAACCTAGGCATTGCTGTGCCACCTTTGTTGGTATGGTTAGGAGGAAACTGCTTGGAAAAGTTGTTCATGATCTAATTGTATATGTGAACCAGCTGCATAGACATCTACATATGTGGGTCTCAATACAGGAATAACTGAACACCATTCTATGGCCTGTTTCATACATAAGATCAGATGAAATGATGCTTCCTTCTGATGCCTTTCAGTGTTGACATGCATGTAATAAAAATATGGGTATTTCAGCTTGATCCAAAAGTCTTATTGAAAGCCATAGGTTTGGGCTACTACTGTAGAATATTATGCATTGTCATAGCCTTTTTGGTCTATGAATGATTCTGCCTTGATATGGGTGTTCATAATTGCTGTTCTGAATTGAACTCCAAATGTGTGTGACACTGTACTGACCCCACTACTTCTAGCAGATATTTTCCTTTCCACTTGGAGGATAGTGGCCAGTTCTTTTGGAGTGGGAGGGTCTGATTTCTGTCACCTTGCAGCTGACATGTTAGTATTCAACTAATTATGCCAATATAATGTAAGGATCAAAGGCATTGAAACACAGGTCAGAAGACCACCATTTGTCCTCCCGGAGTCAAGCAAGCCTTGCAAATTATACACAGCACTGCTTTGAAAATCAATCTAGCAGTTATGTATGCATCCATTGCATTGGTGCTCAGGTTTTAGAACAAGCTACTCAGAATACTTCTAAGGGATACTTTGTGCTGATCAGAAAACTTTAGCATTAGCTATATGATGCAGCTATTCCTTGAAAGTGTTTGAGACAGCAGAGTCAAATACATACAACTTCCTAAACTGTGTTGGCTTGGCTACCAGTCATGAATTCTGATAACTCCAGGTTTCAGGGCTGGATTAATTTTTCTTGACACAAACATAGGGGATCAAGAAAACATTCCAGAATGTCCATGTGCTTCTGTGTACAAACTGCAGAAACATATTTCCAATGATTAGGGGGATTTTGTATGCGCTGTTCACCAATACTGTAGGGTCTGGATTTCCTCACTGTTGAGGTCTCTTAGCCAAAATCTGTTCCTGTAGAAACAAAATCCAGCTTTACTTGGTCTTCACTGTATATACAAACTGTTTCATAGAATTAAAAATGGAGCAAAATCAAGTGAAGGTTAAAAAGTTGGATACCTGAAGAGGGGTTTGTGGAGACAATGCTTTTAGGGCATGGTCCAAGACTGCAGACTAAATTCCCATATGAATGTACTCTCTCCACCTTCCACTTCATATATAAGTTGCACTTTTCTGACCTAGGAAAAAACAACATGGATATCTGGGTTTCTGATAACCTATTTAAACAATGTTCTTCGCTTACAATTCTCCTCCATTTTTAGGAGAGGATGAAGCAAATCATGCATGAGATGTCACATTGTTTAATGTTACTGGAAGGTATACTGATACCCCTTCACCCCCATGGCTGTAGTAAGAGCCCATAAAGAATCTAGTCCAAGATAAAGGGAAGCAGTTTCAGATGACAGGAAGGCTCTTGCACCAAGAGACAAGCATGGGACAGGATGAGGCTAGTACTAAAAGAATTTGCTAGGAAGAATCAGGCCTTTGAGTACAGCTGGCACAAGTCTTGAATAACTGAATTATGGCTCTTTGAACTAGACATGAGCTGTGTTCTATAGTTCTGTGTTCTGTAGTATACCTGCCTCTGGCTTCTTGAGGGACTTGGAGTGATTTGCCATCTTTCTGCACTTTAAGTTCTGCATTTGCAAAATGAGCTGGTTCTTGCCTAGCTCCTATACAATGCCTTGGTTTGAGAAGTTCTGATGAAAGGCATTGGAGATGGATATATTTCAGGTGCGTTTGAATATTTCTAAACAAGATACACTGTCAACCAAAACAAACAACTTCCAGAGTAACTGCTGTTGCTAGAAGGCTGGGCAGAGACGCTGGGGAGTTTCTTCTGCAGCATGAGTCACTGGTCACTTGCAGTTTTAAACTAGTGTAAATGGTGGATCCTCTAACTTGAAGTCTTAAACAGGATTTGAGGACTTCAGGAACTCTGCCAGAGGTTCTGAGTCTGAGAAGCAAAAACTTACTTCGATATTATGTCAACTTTCTAGTTAGTTGATTCTCCTTCCCCCGGCCTGTTCTTATTCCTGTTGCCTTGTCTGTCACTATTGGTACCAATCAACTTAGTCTGGAAGGTTCTATTCAATTATGTACTTTTAAAAGGACTAAGGTGGTGGTCTGATTTTTGTTGGGTATTGTTTTGAGGGGCTCTTCTAGCCACAAAAGGCCAGCTGTTCAGATGCTGTTATCCAAACTCTCTGAAACCCCCATCTGTGTAACTAGGCTGCACACGTGGTTACAGACCTTATTGTGGTATTTTTGACTCTTCAGGTTCTGGCTGAAACCTGAGTGCAGTAGCATCAGCAGGGAATCAGAGAAAAAAGGTTGTAGAGGATCTGAACTTCACCTCCCATTTTTAACTTCAGGAGGGGTTTGGTTCAGTTCTCCTTAAAAGCATTCTATATACAAGCCCCTAGCTGCCCTTATGGCAGGAATAATATGGCCTGCAGTCATACTACCTCAGGCTATGATCTCTTCAGTTACAAGCTGAGGCAGAGTCCGGTCTGATAAGTGTTTGGATCAGAGACCTCCAAGGAGAATCCAGGATGTTTCAGGGAATGGTGCTGCTCAGCTAGTAGGAGGGATTTTTCTGTCCGTGCTGAACTGGCCCCCAGCAGAATATTACAGGGCCCTGTGCTGATGGAAATGCCTTCGCACTGAGCTGCAAGCGCAAACCCTTGTTCATTGGGGTGGTTAATGTATCCATAGCATGTTTCTCCTAGCAGGGAATGACCTTCTTTCAGACTGCAACTCCTTGAATTCTGTTGGGTTTTTCTGTTGCTAGTGTAGCTATATCGTCCTCCGAAGGGATTCTTTATGGGATTTTTTCATTCGTGCTTTCAGTTAATATCAGTTAAGCTTAAAGTGAGGTCTGACCTGCAGGGCTATAGCTATTCATCCTAAATGGAGCCTTTCTTCCTGAACTGAAAGGACCAAGTCTAATATGGGCTACAGGAACAGAGGAGCCTTGCTGTGGTATTAGTAACAAAATTGGACCCACTTTCTTCTTTTTAGGAGAGTAAGAAGTGCCTGGAGACCCAGTTGAAAGCTAGAAGGTAGGAAGGACTGGTGCTGCATGCCTACAGCTTGATCTTGCCTGCCCTGGGGGAAGTGGAGACACTCCCAGGTAAGTGATTCAGAACTGGGTTAACCCTGCGGCTCTGGGTTGCTCAAGGCACCTGCCTACATCAAACGCAGGTGCCCCTCTGGTTTAGGGATGCATCAGCCAGTTCAGTCCCCACACTGCCCTTCTCTAAAGGAAAGCATGTTGTGTATTTAATCCCCGACAGCAATATGGGGCATTTTTAAAAAATACTTTAATAGTAGATTGTTCCACACCCCACATCTAGTTCTATTCCCCCTTGTGTTTGGGGAGATGAATTAGATCCATCATCCTGCTTCCATTAAATACACTTAAAACTGTTCCATTAAATAGAATCTCCAATGTAAAATATCAATTGTTGCTATTCTCCCTATGGTTGTAGTGGCACACAGTAATATACTGCAAAGACAAAACTGACTCGGCTGCACTTCTCCCTTCCATGCCTAACTATCTTCCCCTCACCCCAGTGCGACCCCCAGTGCTACCTTTCTCTCTTGTCCCCCCAACCATTCTTCATGAAAAGCTCTTTCAAATATCTGACTTTGACAAAAAAATTTATAGGGCTGGCTGGCTTTTTTGGAAACTGAAATAGGAAAACTCAGCTTTCAGGTATCTCCTTTATTGGCTTCTTTCCATTTTAGTCCTAGAAATTGAGAGTACACAAAAAATAAAACCAGGAAAGGGGGAGGGACAAACTCATTATCAAACTTAAAAGTGGATGTTTTCCATGGGGGTTGGAGGGAATCTTTTTTTCTTTCATGAAACATGTTTATTGCTTTTTGACCAAACTTTAAGTGGTGGGAATTGTGATCTTAAGCCACAGAGGTTGTCTGTCATGTATGGTCATTGGACTGAGACCTGGGGTCCTTGATCAAAATGCCCTTTTGGGTGCTGTGAGTTCCACCCCAGAGGTGGCTGCAGTGATTCTGACTTGGTGTTCAGAGGTACTCAACTCTCAGAAGAATGGGTGCTCAGCATCTCTTGAAAATCAAATGGCTAGTTGCCTTTTACTCCTCTCCCCCTGATCTGTTCTACCAGTAATCCCCTGATTTGAATTTAGATTGTAATGTCATGTTTGTACAGCACCAGGCACAATGAGGCCCTGGTTTCTAGAGATCCTGTAATACACTAGGTCTTCTGGATATGCAAAGGGCTATTGAAAACTACTTGGAGGGAACTTCTGTCCTGAATCTCTCATCTTGCACCTGCCCTTTCCCATCCAGAAAACACCATCTCTCCTCTCTGCCTGGGAAGTTTTCATTTTCATTTTCTCATCTGAGTCCTTCCATTTCATTTTGAAACAAAAGGTGGCAATGCTTTGAGACTGCCATCTTTTATTAATCAAACTTCATCTCCGTGTATCAGATAAGCAGGTTTGCCCTCAGTCCATACAGTAAATGGCCATTCCCTGGGCATATTGCTTATTCCACCCTAAGGAATGAATGGCAGTTGAGGAATGACTCCAGGAACAAGTCCAAGCACTGACTCAGGAGAGCAGTGATGCCAAGTCCAGAGCTCTGAAAGCCAGGCTTGCAGCACTGACACACAGTACTCGTCATTCATGGCTCACCCCTAGGAGATGTGGACCATTTTGTTGCACAGCTGTTCTGTTTGTGCTTTCTGCATGGGCAGGAATCATGACAAATGAACTAGAGGTGACTGACTGGAACTCACATAAGTGAAGCAGGATTTTGGGAATTGGTTCTAGCTCTCATCCCAACCCCCACATCCAGAAGTTAGCGAAGACAGCCTAAAAGTAGGGCATTGCTTACCATGTCTTGTAATGCCCCTGTGTGCAGTGTCATCCAGGGAAAATGCTTACCCAGGGATTCTGTGCCAAGCATGCTTTTCTGATGAGGTAGGGAGACTATGATGGGAAATGAGAACTGTACGGTACTGCTGAGCTGGGAAGCGGGATGCTGGATCATTCCTGGGAGACAGGACCGGGCTGAGCTGGGCACTGTGGCATAGGAGGAAATAACAGTAAATTGTTCTCCATATTTTCAGTTTCTTTAACCTTAGAATAATAAAGGGCCCCATGCGTGGCCTGAGTGTGCCCTTTCAGTTCTTACAACTACCAATCTCCATATGTGGTCCAGTCTAGTCACCCCTTTTTACAAGCAGCAGTTTGTAATCAAATGCTAGCACCCCGATGGCTTGCCTCAGATCTCCATCTCCCAACATCTCATGGAAAAAGCCCCTAGAGCCTGTCCTGAAAGTCAACAATTCTGGGCTATTTTGGGCCAGGGTGCAGGAGCTTCCTTCCATCTTGAATCTTTTCCTTGCCACCATTCTTTTTTCAAATGATACTTAATTCTCAGTATTGCCCTGAATTTTTGCTCCTGCTGTGGAATGGACAGGCAACTTCAGAGCTCCATTCTGATGCACTTGGAGTTCTGGCAGGTCCCCCTATTTGTTTTGTCAGGTTTGCCAGTCAGACCCCTAGTCTGGCAGCAGCAGCCAGACTTAAATTGCACAACTGTGGCCTGAAGACACAGCTTCTGGAGCCTGATTATCACCAAATAAGATCTCTGCCTTGCTGCAGACACCAGACTGATGAACCAATAGCCAAAGCTAGATCCGAACGTCCTGCACATGCTTCAAAGGAGTGGTACGTTTGAAGTAACATTTCACTGTGCATGTGGTGAGCAGACCAGATAAAACTTGCTGCATCATTAAAGGGCTTCACACACACGATTTGTAGACACCTGTTGTGACTAAGTGGGAGTACTGTGTGTGCCTCAGTTTCCCCTATGCATTTCTTAGGTGCCTATGTGGAGGGAAAGGAATGTGTAGCTGATGCAAAGCAAAGCCAAGGTGAAGCTGTAACCTGACCCCAAGTGGGGGAGGGAGGTCAGCTGAACCTGTTGGAGAAAGGTCAGGTGATGCCTCCTAGCCTGGGAAAGGGACAAAGGACCTGGGAGGGGCTAGAGGGGGTTTGGGTCAGTCTGGGTCTAGCTGGGAAGGGGGGGGGGAGAATCCATCTCTGTCTCTGGCCCCAAGATGGATCCAGCTGAGGGCTCACGCTCGCTCGCTGCATGGTCTGTTAGACGAGATGGAAGTCATCGAATAAACCTGGGGAAGAAGCAGGAGCCCAAAATTCTCCTAGCACCCCAGAAGGACCTGCCTGACTGGATAGGCCCTGTTGAGACTGAGAAGCTGTGAGTTGAATGGTGTTCCTGACATCTCAAACAGTCTATTCTGCTGGCTGGCTGAGAGTCACATTTGACTGGATTTGGGGTGCAGAACCCATGGGCTCCCCCAGGACCCCGCCCAGGCAGGCTTGCTGGGGGAAGCACACGGAGGGGCAGAAGGTGCTAAATGCTCCGAGGTCAGACCCAGGAAGGTGGAAGTGGGGACCCCTGAAGCTCCTGGCCTGGAAAACAGGCTGTGTACGGAGAAGGGGCCCTCCACCCGGAGTCCGGTCTGGCTTCCTAGGGAGTGGTTCCAGACCATCGCCTGGGCGCTCCGTGACACCTGTATAAACGGGAGAGGGAAGACAAAAGCAGAAACACTATTGCAAAACACAACATCCAAAACACTTTGCACAATGATGCAACCTTTTTTTGAAGGGCAAAGGAGAATGAAGAGGGGGCAGTTATATTTGACAGTTCATGGTTCGAGTATAGACAGCTCTGAGCCTACTGAGTCAGTTTGTAATGCAAGTGCTAACAAAAAACTAGAAGGGGTATAAACCCTCATACTTCAGGCCTGAAACTAGGATGACCAGACAGCAAATGTGATAAAGCGAGATGTGATGTGAGGGGTAATAGGAGGCTACATGAGAGATCCAAAACTCAGGACTGTCTAAAATCAGGACATCTGGTCATCCTAGCTGAAACAGTTTCTGTTCGGGGTCAGGATGGAAACTTTGAGGCCAGATTGTCCTTCACCTGCCTACTGAAGGTTTTTTGCACTGTCCTTGGAAGCAGCTGATGCTAGCCACTACTGAGACTGGGCTAGATGGAGTAGTCCACTGTAGCTGTTCCTATCTTGTGTTGGTGATATTGAACCTAGTGTACAGGGTGCTGAAAAAGGCTTTGGTCTAACAAGCAGAGCCTGGGAGATGAGACCCCCGGATTCTACTCTCGTTTACTGATCGTGTTACTTTTGGACAAATTGCCCAGGCTAAACAACTTCTCCAATCTCACTCGTCTAAAGTTGAGCACTTAAATGACTGGGCTGACGATCAAAGGCACTGAGCATCCAAAACATCTATTGATTTAAGTGGGATTTTCTCAGTGCCTGAAAGTCAGGCAACTTACCAGGTGACTATGGATTTAGGTGCCTACAATGAGGCACTCTGATATGATCTCATCCTGGTTTGCTCATCTGCTAAATAACACTGATCTGCTGCACAGGGCTGGCATTAGACTTGTCTGTTTACCCAGCACTGGGAGAGGGTACTCTGAAAGTACTGCTGCTATGTGCCAGATGGACTAGTCCAGAGCTGGGACAAATCTCCTAGAATTTTACTTGCAGCAATAGCTTTTCCAGTGATGCTGATCAGAGGGAAACTAACCTTACCTCTGGGAATTGAAGAATAATCCAGAGATCTCAAGCAAAGCTATGCTATAAAGGAACCTCTTATAGCCACATACCATGGAGGAGGAAATACCTTTGAAAAACATCTGGGATCCACATTTCATCCTTATCCTAACCAGTGAGGGGCCTGGCAGAAGATGGGCTCCTGTCAACTGATTTTTGGGAACCTTTTGTAATTTCATAAAATCTATCCACCTGCTATAGTGGTTTTTATAAGGAGTAGCTGTGCCAAAAACTGACTTTTTATAACAAGACCTTACCTTGAATAAATGTGCTGCTTATTTTAACCAGCAACTGCCCTCTTCTAAAGTATAAACGCTGGAATTTGAATTAAAAGGGAACAAATGACTTGGTACGAACTGTACTGATTCAGTATCTGCATTTGGATTGCAAAATAAGCTCTACACTGACTTCACGGGGTAGCTTCCTGCATTCTCCAGCAATATGGTTGAACAGTCAAAGTGAGGATCTGGATTACAAGCAGACCCCAAATTCTAATCCTGTCCAAGCCAGTGGCTTGTTGTGTGACCTTGCAGAGACCTGTTTAATGGAGCCCATCTGAAAAACTGGGTTTAAAAGCTGGACTTTTGCCAGATACCAGAAGCTTCATCTGAGCTGAGCTTTTTCAGGAAAACTAACTTACACAGGGAAGAGGTTAGTCTAGTCTACAGACTAAAGACTGAGGGGAGATTTGATAGTTGCTTTCAACTACCTGAAAGGGGGTTCCAAAGAGGATGGATCTAGACTGTTCTCAGTGGTAGCAGATGAGAGAACATTGAGTAATGGTCTCAAGTTGCATTGGGGAAGGCTTAGATTGGATATTAGGAAAAACTTTTTCACTAGGAGGGTGGCGAAGCACTGGAATGGGTTACCTAGGGAAGTGGTGGAATCTCCTTTCTTAAAGGATTTTAAGGTCAGGCTTGACAAAGCCCTGGCTGGGATGGTTTAGTTGGGGTTGGTCCTGCTTTGAGCAAGGGGTTGGACTAAATATCTCCTGAGGTCCCTTCCAACCCTGATTCTGAGATTCATTCCTGATCTGTTGGGCTTCCCAACTATTTCCTTCCTCCACCCTTTTAAGAGTGGCAGTCAATGTGCGCACACACTATCTGCTACAGAACACGCCAACGGACATGTCCTTATAAAAATATTACTGTAGTAACATGGTTGTAGTAATCCTTGCTGAAGTAGCACTCTGACACCAGGAGTCCATCTCATCAGGGGTCACAACATGGAACATAGAGGGGGTAAGAAGGAAGTTTACTTTTCAGTGGCCTCTGAACCCCAACTGTGTAGGGTGACCTTTGTCCCTCTGAGGTCACTGGGACCCATGCAGTGCCTCCATGTGGCCTAGAAACGAGTGAAATTCCTATAAGCCAGGCCCAGTGGTCTAGAGAAATTGAAGTCAGTGGGGACCTTTGGGCACTGAATGTTCAGACTCTTGTTACAGTTTTGACTCTGGACTTATTGGGTAACTGTCTTCTCCCTCAACTTCTTTGCCTGATCTGCCTCTTCCTAACTGTCCCCAAATAATTAATAGATTCCATAAAGTTGGCAAATCCATAACTCTGCAGTGTCCCTTTTCCCTGTTTATCTGCCTGCTCTGTCTAGTTTGCTGCTGTCCCCTAAAGCCTACAATGTTGCAATTAGTGAGTACCTCAATATTTGGTGTTGAAGCTTCAAACCTGAAGTTGTGAACATACAACTCCAGTTTTGCTGTGGAGAGCAGGAAACACATTCCCAGCTCTTCACAATTGTGGCGACAAGGTGGAAAGCATGACCTGACTTAAGGCTCAAAATATAAATAACTCAAATTGTTTTAACTCATGATTTTAAGATAATCTTGTGGGGTTTTGGGTGGTGGGGGAGTAATTTATTCATATTTATATCCATATCTTTTCATATTCTTGGGGCTGCTAATACTGGCACAGGGAGTATCTTACTCTGTGCAATGCATAGCCCAAAGAGGCTTCCATTCTCTGACCCATGGGTGGATTTTTAAAGATACCTAAATTCACTTGAAATCAACGTTAGGCACCTAAATACATGAAAAATCTGGCCCTTGGGCATTATTGTACTGTACAGCATAGTGTATTGGATCATGGTTATGGAATAATGTAGCCTTTTTATATAGGGGAAGCTGGCTGCTTTTGGCAGAAGTCTTACCTTTATGAAAGGTGGCAAAGGACACTCACTCCCCTTCCACATGCTTCCCTGGTGTCCATTTTGCTTTGTGGTCCGTGTTTTCTGTTAGTATCTAATCTCTACCCTGCCCCCTGGTTTGCCGATAAATTGCACATTGTAAATGGCTATTGATTTCCCTACTAATGCACCTTGTTACGTTGCAGAATGCAGACTAAACAGAACCCAATCAGCCACTTAACCACACATACCCCCTTCCCATCACCGATTGGGATGATCATACAGCCATAACGGGAACAGGTTCCCAGTGACCCATGGCGCTCAGATAAATGAAGGTAATGCTGCGAATATCAGCCAGAGACTTGAGAGCTTTTTCCTTAATTAAAAAAAAACCACTTTTTGTTTGTTCTTGTTGCCTGCAATTGAGAAGGGGGGAAGTGTTGCATTCCACCACTGCTTGTAGCATTATTCCAGCTACACTGATTCTCAGCTCCCTTTCCCCCTAGCTAATAAGTAATCATGAGAAGGTTTGTACTCTTATATCTTGCCCAGAAAACACATTTTCCCCACCTCGCTCAGTAACCTGCTTCCTGAGATTTATTTGTGAGCCTGTAAATAGCTTTAATTTAATTTACTGGGCTACTGTATGAAACCATGTCTACAAACGAGGCATTCCATCCAGCTCTACTGAACTGAGCAGGGTTTGTGTGGAGGATGGAGGGGACAGATTTTTTCTAAATATTTTCCCCTCCTAAAACATATTGTCCCCACTATCTTTAACCAGCTCCATCAAAGGGCATCAGCCTGCAAAACCAGCTCATTTTACTGTAAGCATCAGCTAGGGGTGTGGTGCTGAGCAAGGCAAATTGTAGTCTCTCTCAACCTGAGAACTGCAATTTGAGGCTTGGGTCCTGTAGCATGCACTGCACCAGTGTTGCAGTCAGGTTGCCTGGAGCTTTCTGCAGGGTCAACCAGGGCATAGAAGGAGTCCCTGGGACCCAGAGGAAGGTGCTAGAAAACAGAATACTGAGCTTTCTTTCGCTCTTTTCCTTGTTGCACGGGATGTTGGGTTGCAGAAAGCACTGCCACAGCTTTGGTGTTCACGGGCATTTTCATAAGCAGTGGGGGAAGCAGTCTGGCATACTGGGAAGCCGCTCCATGCATAGAGGTAGCACGGGAGAGGGGAAGGGACATCAAACCTGGCCTTGGTGGATCAAGACAGAAAAGGATGAGATCTTAGATGAAAGTTGGTGTGGAGGTGGCACAAACATAACTTTCACCCAATTTGACAGTGCACATTTGCAAAAATCCCAGAATACACTGGCATGATGGTGGTGATTTGTCCTTGTTAGTTTTTGGACATAAGGGTTTTTGCTCTTCCCAACCTCATTTCAGTGGGATCGGGCTTCAACAAAACCCCAACCACTTGGTAACAAGTCTGGATAATCTGAGAACCAGAGGAACACTGCTCCCTATCTTCCCACTCCCTACTGCATTGGTTCTGGGTACCGCAAGCTTTATTTGTGCATCAATAGAGCCATTTGGGGGTGGGTTAAATGGTTGGTTGACATCTGTGCATGTTTTCTCTTTCTTTGTGCTCACGTTTTTTCTCATAGGGCACCAGAATCTAGAGAAACACCGCATAGATTGTTTATCTTTGATAGAAGCAACTTCTAGATTAATTTTGTTTCCTTTTTAATTGGAAGCATTTACAAATCCTGAAGCAGCTGCCCACTTAAATACTGACCTTGGTTTACATCTTCATGATCACAGCATGTGTGGTGGAGGAGGAGGCGGGAGGAGTAGATGCTGCAGTAAACTCAACTATTTCTTTTCTGCCCACCCACTCCTTTGTTCTATGTTAAACTAGGCCCAATGAGAATATTAAGGTGGGGAGGATGGAAATCTAGTATGTTCTAGTCTCGGTTCAGCCCATGATTTTTAGTGTCTAGCAGAAGTATGTATTTAAACTATGAATTTAGAACTTCATCAATGTGTAACCCACTAACCCCCCCCTCTGTCCTAGGAATGCAGAGATGTTAACGGGCTGCTCTATTTCGAATGGTCCTTTAGAATGTGCACTAGCTACTTATGCTAAACAATCTGTTCCACCTTGCAGCTAGCTGTGATGCTGGGAGTATCTTTCCCAGATGAGTGGGGGAGCTCTGTGTAGCTCAAAGCTTCTCTCCAACAGGGGAAACTGATAGTGTTTCTATTTGGGTGCAAGTAGGCAGCCATTTTTCCTACTTGGTCATGTCTTTCCCATGACAGGAGTAAATAGCAAGTGTCCCCCAAGAACATGATGAGAAGCACTATTTCTCTCTGCTCTTGGAGGAAGCTAATATGATGGGTGAAATATTGGGAATAATTAAGAAAAATAAGGGCTTAAGTACTTGATTGCACCAGCAGCAGGAGTGTGCTGCCAGTTTCTCACAGGCTTGTTGTGAACCAGACAGCCTCTAAGTGTATTTTCTAGGAAGCCACATGTAATTTGCTCTGTAGTGCTTGTATAATGACTTTCATGTGAGTCTAGCTGACACCTACATTAAACTTCCTAATGCCCCCAGTGGGTACAGTAACTGCTGTTTGTTTCCCATTTCTCAGCTTCTTTAGTGAAGCAAAGCGACTAGCTCAGGGTTGCTCGGAGTCAGACAGATGGAGCTGGAACCCAGAAGTTCCAACTCAGAGCTCCTGGCTCGGATTGTCACACAGTTATTAGGTAACTTTGGGCCAATGTAGATATATTTGTGTATGCCCTGTGTCCTCTCCAGAGCCAAACCAATTACAAAAGCAGTTTCTCCTTTGGGCATTCACACCTCCAGATCACCTGCTGGAAGTGAGCTTCACCATCCCCACTGATTGGAGGCAGGCATAAAAGCAAGGTAAATTCAGAGATTTCCACAACATTCATCTGATGAAGTGGGTCTTAACCTACAAAAACTCATGATCTCTAAAATCTTAGTCTAAGGTGCTACAAGTCTGTCACGTTTGCAGATCCAGACTAGCACGGCTACATCTGATACTAGAAACCAGGGTGGTTTCCTCTTGTACTGGTCCTTTATCCGTCACATGGGACGACTTCACCCAGTACTCAGGTTTGCTGGACATGTCTGAGCTCTACTGGAGACTTGAACATATTTATAACAGGGCAGAGGAGAGAAGGGAAAGATGAGGGACTCCAAAAGGGTTCCAAGTGAAGGATTGCTATGGGTGTTGCCACCCTGTGGGAGTGTGTGGAGGGACTGTGGTGGCAGGACTGGGTAGAGGGGTTGTAGTGTGTTTAACACACCCTCTAGGTCTTCTCTGGCCTGTGGTCAATAAGCTAGCATTTCTTATTGCTCCATAGGAAAGTTGTGGAGGCCTAAAACTTAAACTAAGAATTTTTAGTTTCTCTCCCCCTTCCACCTTCTCCCCCCTCCCCCAATGTTACCCAGGTGAGAGCTGTCCAGTTGCAATACAGGTGAGACATTGCAAATCCTCAGAGTGCTCACACTGGTTCTGTAATTCACTTACAATGACCCATGCTTGCCTGGGTATGCAAGGCATGCTGGTCTTGGTTCCTGCCCAGAGGCCCATGTGAGTTTCAGTCACGTGGATGCTTTTAGCACAGTCAGACATCTGTGAAGTCCAGGAATGAAATGTCTGATTGATGGGCCCCTGAAGCAGAATATTAATAAAATGGGAGGTAAAAGTAATATTTAGAGTTGGAAGCACACAGGCTATTTAAACATGTAGATGTTGCCACAGAAAAGCTGTAGGGTTTTTTACTCGGACCAATTTTCCACCAGTGTGATTCTGCTAGCCCGTCAAGTTAGCCTGATTTAAGTCAAGATTAAGTTAGAAGGCTCAGTCACTTTCTATTTAAGTGAGGGTTGTGCTATTTTCCAGCCTACTTATCACCCCCTTACACTCTCCTCCTCCCCCCCCCCCCCAAAAAAAAAAAAGCAGTGATCTATGCAGCAACAACCATATAGTGGCTGTTGCAGTCTGGAAAACTTTTGCTAGCAAATCACTGACTTGAGGCAGGGGGCCGGGCAGAGGATCCTGTTGGATGTGCATTTGAAGACTGCAACTAGCTATGCCACTTAAGAGCTTGTCCATGGTTTTTTCATGCTTTTGAGAAGGCAGAGGTACATTAAGGAAAGCATCTGGAAAGATGGCTCCTCAGCCTCCATTCTAAAATCATTGGGGAATGGGAATGCCATGGGGGACTTCAAAAGATCTGTTACAAATGTAGCGCTTTGCCAGGGGAGGGCTCCTTGGGTCCATTTAATCTCATTCCACCATCCACACCTTCACCCTGGGCGTGTTTGGAATGAAGTTTAAACTGTAGCAGGGCTCCTTAGGGAAGACCCATTTGCTTCTGAAACAGAACAGTCTGAGATCTCCGACGATGCAAAAACTTGATTACAGGAAGCGTCACTGGGTTTCACTTTAATTCTTCTTCTGTAACCCCAGCTTTGGCTGACAAGCATAATAGATCTCTGGGATACATCTTGTACTAAAAGAAAATGTCTAGTCAAAAGTGTTTAAATCCCTCAACCCTGGAGTTTGCTAATAATGTCATTACTTCACCGGTACCACGTTATTTTTAGGACAGCTATTTCCTCCTACATTAAGCCTCATTAAGGTTGTGCTGTAGTGTTTCTAAAGCAGAATAAGTGGAATGTAGCCTTTTTTGGTCCAGATAAAGAACCTTTTAAAAATCCATGTGGCTGTTCCTCATCTTATCTCCCCCCCCCCCCACCAACTGCTACAAACACCCATTGGGACATTTTGGGGGGGCTTCTGAAAGTGATGCTTTATTCAGAGGGGAGGGAGGAAAAGCTAATGGCCAGTAACTTCTGACCTGGCATTTCATGCTTCTATTTAGCTCACTTACAGCAGTGTCTTCCTTGAGTTTGCTCTTAGGCCTTCCTTTGACTAGCAATACCAAGGCTCTGAGAGGAGGGAATAGTGTGTGTGGTGGTGGGGGCGGGTATTTCTTTAACTCTAACCAGTGAGGTTACTTTAATTCAGGAGCCAGTCAAGGGGGATCCTTCATGTGTCAATTCTGGAACCAGGGCCGTGCAGCGAGCCTCCGGAGAAGCACAACAGTGCAGCTCTGGCCATGAGGATGTTGCATGTGACCATGGAAGTGAAATCAAATGTGAAAGATTAAGAGGAGTGTTAAAAATCACAGGTAGAAATTCATCCTCAGGAATGACTCATCACACACCATTAAGGAAGAGAAGGCTGAGCAGTGAAGGAGGCAGGCCGGCCATGTGGATTAACTTTAAAATATGCAGGATGGCCAGAAATCCCAGCCCAGCAAACAAGGCGAAGAGAACTTGAGTCACCAAAGAGAGCCAGGTCTCTGCCAAAGCTGCAGCTGTGCTTTATTTTCATCTAGTAGATATTTATAGAGTGCTGTAGTATAGTGTTAGTAGTCTGTGCTCCTTGGGGTTTTGGAATATAAAAAGATGGACAAAGTAGACTGTCAGCTTATGGCACTTGTATAAACTGCCACTTTATAGCATGACCTTGGGGGTTTTCACCTCTGTTCTTTTCTTGATTTATGGAATGATCTTCTCTTGACAGTATCTGCAACTCCAATGCCACCAGCAGTCAGTATAAACTGGATATGTCCTGGAATTCTCCCCAATGGGAAAGGGAAAACCAGATGTGGCCTACAGATTGCCACTGCATTTCAGGGGCCTGGCTGTTTGTGATCCACAAGGTCACAAAGCCATTAAAGTCTGAGCAATGGTTGAGGCCAAAAAAAGTTGGTTTCATGTGAGATCAGAGGCCAATGAAAGTGACTTGTTTTGTCTTTAAGGAAAAGTCCTGGTGGCAGAGCATGAACGAACCAAAAATGAAGACTGGAAATAAGGTTGCTCTGACCAGCTGGAAACACACAGTAGCTGTAAAACAGATGACCATTGAAACAGGTCCGCTTTTGTTGACATAGCTTTGGCAAAATTACTACTTGGTCTATCAAAGTAGTAGAGGTCATTGAGTTCATAGCCTGCCAGTGGGCCTCAAAACTCAAGAGGAATTTAAAATCAGAAGCAGCAGCATGTTAAAGGCACCAGGGAAATTAGGATTATGGCAGTGTTCAGACATCCCAGAAGAATATGGTATCTGAAGCCCAAAGAACAAGCAACTGAATCAATTGTGTACAATACTGTATTACAAAACTGTATTGAATAAGGTATCCTATTAAGACTGGTGACATGCTGATCGTGAATACCGTTGTCATGTATGTATGGGTTTATATGTATAAAGTAGCTATGTGTGCTGGAAAGAGGTTCTTAAAATAATTTGTTCTTCCTCAAATGCTAGTCTGGCCTAGACAAAGGATTTGCATATCTGAGGCTTCATTACAGGTAGAGTAGGGGTATGTCTTCACTACAGGACAAGGTCGATTTCCCTTAATTCGATTTTCTAAACTCGATTTTAGAAAATCGAATCAGTGTCCCCCCACCAGGACAGCAGGTTGACAGTGGTCGACACTGTCTGTCCTAGAACTTTTGCAGGGGTCGACATAGCCCGCATTGCACTGTGGGTAGGTAGCCCGCATTGCACTGTGGGTAGGTAGCCCGCATTGCACTGTGGGTAGGTAGCCCGCATTGCACTGTGGGTAGGTAGCCCGCATTGCACTGTGGGTAGGTAGCCCGCATTGCACTGTGGGTAGGTAGCCCGCATTGCACTGTGGGTAGGTAGCCCGCATTGCACTGCGGGTAGGTAGCCCGCATTGCACTGCGGGTAGGTAGCCCGCATTGCACTGCGTGCCGGACCCCCGCCCACCCAAGCAGCCCCGCGCCGGACCTCCGCCCGCCCGGGTAGATTTTGGTTGCATTTTGTCCTGGGCCAGCGGGGGGGTCCGTGGGGCTGCTTGGGCGAGCGGGGGGGGGGGTTCGCGGAGCTGTTTGGGCAGGCGGGGGTCCGGTGCGGGGCTGCTTGGGCGGGGGGGTCTGCGGGGCTACTCGGAGGTCGGAGGCTTACCATCAGATGCCTCTTCACGTACTGACAATAGACGTAGAGAAGTCTATTTTAGCCTTACTTTTCTCGTCAAGCAGGAGTTCCAAAGTCGATTTTGAGTGCCCTTTAAATAGACTTTAAGGGCATGCAGGTGAAGACAGGTACACGTTTAGTTCGACTTAACGTCGTTAAAGTCGATGTTAAGTCCTAGTGAAGACATGCCCTAAGTTAAACAGCAATCAAGCTAACAAGTGACAGAGGAAACAGGCTCTGCTACCCCCAGGAAGTCTTCCTGACTCTTGATATAAAGATAATGGACTGTTTGGTTTTTTGCTCTATCTTATCACTTAGGGGACCCATAGGCCCTCTGAGCCTGTGAATGTTGGAGCCTCTTGGTCTGAAGGGAAGGAGCTGCTGACAGCTTGCTAGAGTGAGAAACTTTTAGGCTTCCTAGAATCATATAGCTTTCTAGAATAAAGTTTAGTCACTAGACAGTGAGTTTTACTTTGTAACCATTGTCTGTTACCTCTGCTTAGTATCCTTTTAAAAGTTCTTGATTTATAGTAAAACAAAGAATAGGTTTTTAACCATCCCAGTGCTGTTTATTGAAGTAGAGGTGAGTCCTTAGCTCACCTAATGGGTGACTTGTGTACACTGTCTCTTGGAAGGCAGCATACTTAATTTGTGTGATGAGGGACTAGACTCTACAAACATCTCTGGGGAACTTGGGTCACTTATCTCCGAATCAAGAAGAGTGGCAGAGACTTAGTTTGTGATGTGGACAGACTGAGGCAGTGAGTTAACAGTTCTAATCTTCAGTAAAGGTCACTCTTGCTCAGGCAGGTGGGTCCCACGGTGCCTTAGGCTGCCCTGAGAACATCACAAAAATCTTTGCAGAATTCCTAACATGAATTTTAGTGAGAAAATAATATCAAATCCTGCAGTGAATAAATGTAGTTACTAACCCTCAACTAGTCTAACTTTTTGTGACCAAGTGAAAATATATTCTAGAAGGTCAGCTGCTTGTGCCATATTTATTCACTTGGCAATGTTTGATTTTTTTTCACCTCCTATTGTCTCTACTGGCCCGTCACTATGACTTCTGGAGGCTGTCTCAGGATTGGTTTTTTGTTTGCCCATAAGAGCGCCATTTGAGATGTTTCACAAAACAGCAATTGGGGATCTATGAAGCTTGTTACTGCATGGGTGCATGAAGTATAATTGTTTCCTCTTTGTCAATGTCACCTGTAAAGGTTGTTTTGGCCCACTCTTTCATTCTACATGTACATACACCTTTTGCCATCCTTTCTCTCTTCTGAAGCACCCTAGGAGAATCTTCTTGCATGATTTTCACACCTTTCACCCCCCCCCCCCCCAGTATTCTGGCTTTATCCCTGTTAACTAAATCAGGATAAAACTACACTTGTACACAACATCCACTTCATCTATGAAAAGGCAGGTTATAATATAGGTGTCAAGTAGTAATGTTCTCCTGTCTTTTGTGATTGTGAGTGAGATTGTTAGATTCCCAAGTTCTCTAGGCAGATGAAACAAGATAAGACCTTGACCTTAGAAGCCAATGGTAACTAATCAGTACATCTTGAAGCGCAAATACTGAATACTTGCAAAGAAATACAATCAAACCATTGATTTTTTTAATCACACAACTCCTTGAATGCTTCTCAATAACTAGGAAATTAGTCTGCTCGGGTATTGCAGGAAAATGACTAAAGGTCAATTAAATTATTGTGGAATATTCATTTAACTCTACACACAAGAATAGAAGAATCTTTTTCCTGTAAAGATCCAGGATTACAGGCACATATGGAAACTGAAAACCACTCCCTCTGCAATGGAAAACTGATTTTTGTGGGGCAGAGTAGCAGTGTATGTAAGCAGAAGCACTAATAGCTTTATCTAAATGAATCAATGGGTAATGGCTACATTTTTAATGTTCAATTTCCCTTTTTTGCCATGGATTAAGGTGAGAATTGTGGTGAGGGCTTTAATGTAATGTTCACACCCTCTAGAGAATGAGGGGGGATTAGTCATTTTGTATACATTCAATATAAAGCATGACATTTTCATGCTTGGAGTGGATGAGCTGTGAAGCACTGCATGTTCGAGCCTTCACTAGATGTTCAGTTATAGCAGCATGATTGCCCGGTGGAGTTTTCAATCCGCCCTTACTGGGCTGAGCAGGAGGAAGGAAAAATCCTGTGTTTATAGGAACTGGAAGAGGAACTGCCATGGGAGGAGTTCCCAATCAACTTTCATATGCTTTAAAATTCACTTACCCCCATCTCAGAGTGCAAAATTCTGGCAGATATAGCCATCTGTCCACTTCAACATGGAGAACAGAAAGGAAAGCACAATCTAATGGTACCTTAAAGTGTTGTCTCCTGATAGACATCCTTGAAAGCAGCCGGTATTTGCACATTTCAGTTAGGGAAGGTGTTTGTAGCTGAACTTGTTTAATATCTGCTGTCTGGGATGCCGTAATGGAAGATACTTTTAAAGTACCATTAGTGTTGTGCTGACTCCTGTTTGTTTTGAAAGGGCAAAGTACATCAGCAAAGAAATAAAGCCTATTTGTCACCACTTTGCTATGAAATGACTAATAGATGCCCCCTTCACTCATGCTGTCTGAGCTAATGTCATGTAGCATGGTACATCTGAGTTCCCCTGCATTTGTACTTCTGGAAGTGTCCTTAGATTGCTGGCTTTGTCCTTGTCAGTCAGCCACATTCTCTGGCATTCTTAACCCTGCAAAGTCTGTCTCTTCCCATTCTTATACTTCGTGAGGTTGTGGCAAAAAGTTTTCAATCAATATTCACACTGCAAGTTTCCATTTGCATTCTTTCCAATTCTGAGTTCTAATAATTCCAAGCAGTCCTCTGTACCTAACTCAGCTAGCCAAGATGTTTAATATTATAGAAGTGTCATTTTAATATAACTATTAACATTTAAAATGCTATAATTGGTGAGAGAACCAGGAGCGTAGCTGGGCATGTGCTATGCAATCAACAGCAGATGGCTTAGCTTTCTGGCAGTTCACACAAATGGGCATGTCTGTCTGAGCAGACTACTGATGGGAAAGGGCCTTGGAATTCCCAGTTTCCTTGGAAGATAGGGTGGAACAGTTAGACTGTGGATATATCAGATTAAATTAGAAATAGCTCTAGATTTTGAAAGTATTTTTGCTTTAGTCTCCCACTGAGAATGCTGCCATGGAGTGCTTCAGGGCAACCCCTTCTACAGAGGTCCAAGCTGCAAATGTCCCTTCCACACTGGCGAGGGGCTGGCATTGATCTTTTGGGGATACATGTTGGGCTTGTGGTGGGTGGGGTGCTCAGAGCATGAGGGAGAAGTCACCATGGTTCAGAGCACATTGGATAACACTGGAAGCAGGTCAGGGAAAACTTTCTGCATTTCAAAGCCCTAAGTCACTGATCAATGCCAGACTCAACTGCTGGCATAGGGTGGATGATCTTGAGCTGTTTGTGGTGCCCTCATGCTCACAATGGCCCTTTCAATGGAAACTGGAGATGTTTCATGTAATATAGATGTGCAGAAGGGGTGAGGAAGTATAATTTGTAATGACCCGTCTGGCATTTAAAGGTCCCATTATGAGCATGATGCTTGGAGTTGGTCAATTTAGAAAAAGCCCAAACTTTGTACTGAAGGGAAAAGCGGAAGAAGGGAAACGAAAATAAAACTGACAAGTCCTTGTTGGCTTTAAACAAGGAGCCACTGAAAAGCTCCCATTGTACTGCCAAAAGTCAGACCAAGGGAGCCCTGTGGCAGAGCCACTGTCAACGTGAGTATCTGGCCTGTAGGGACAGAGGAAGTGGCTGTTTAGCTAATGTAGCTGGAGGGAATTGGTGGGGGTTCATTGGTGAGAGAAATAGAATGGGCTTCTCTCAAGCCTTTATGTGAGGGCATGAACTGAGGGAATCTGACTAGCTGATGGGACTATAACAAGGCAGAGCTTTGCATGTGATCATTAGCCTACAAAAGCACCCATTGCTGCATCATAAGGACGTAATACAGCAGGACAGTGTGACGGATATAAATACATGGCAGAGTCATTATCCTGCATTGTACTTCCCAATGCTTCAGGAAGGCACTCCCTATTGAGTACTAGATATACAAGCAATACATTTGTTACCAGTAAATGTATCTAAAGCACTCTGGAGTCTAGACAAGGATAGTGACTGCAATAGAGCCTTAGACGGCTGTAAGGCTGGGAAAAATTAAAGCTTCTGTATGACTGTGGAGGCCACATGCCTTGAGGGATTTCAATAAATGTGCATCTTGCCATCAACTGATGGGAAGAATATGGATTAAATGTTTAGTGAATGTACATCACAAGGTTCCATATCAATAGCTTATGTACTTTGAAGGCAGGAAAGTAAAGTTCCCACCAAATGCACTTCAGTCTGTAGGGACATCTCCCCACTACTGGAATTGGATCATTACCAGGGAAAGCCAAGGCTGAGAAAGAAATGATTTGCCTTAATGAGCCCAGCCAACCATCAGCTGTTTTGTAAGCATTAACAAATAAGGAGAAATAGCTGCATTTGCTCTGTGAATGCCAAGCTAATGCAGTTATCTGTCATGTAACAAGGGGAGTATTGGCACATTGTTATATTTCAAACACAGTTAATCAATGTTCCAAAAAACAAATGTACCCGGAGGCACTCTAGTAGCATCGCAGCTCTCAAACCTTGCGTTGAGGGGTGGCAGTGAAGTGAAGACAGCTGCTGTGTGCTTGCCAGTTAATGAATGGATTATAGAACAGATAGACTGGTTTGGGGGACAAACAAGAACCCATTCCTCTTCCTGAGCTCACCTGTGTACTGAATGTGTAGGAGAGGAAGGATGGTCCAGTGATTATAGCACCCACCAGGGACTCAACAGCCCGGCTTTAGTTCCTTGCTTTTCTGCAGATTTCTCATTTGACCTTGGACAAGTCATGTGCTCCATCTCCGTTCCCCAACCATAAAATGGGGATCATAACTTTGCCCTGCCTCATGGGGTGCTATGAGGACAAATACATTGTGAAGTGCTTGATGGTACTGAAATGGAGAGGAGTATCCTAGGCAGAGAACACTATTCTATCAACCTGCTCATAGTCACTCCTGTAGTTAAGTATTATGCACTGTTCTGGACACTTCAGTGGAAAGGAAATTGGAGGGAATTTGGACACATGATTAAAGTTCAGCAGGCACGAGGGATTCTGTGAGGGCAGAAAGTGAAATAGCTTTGCACAGGGAAGAGGAGAAAAGCTGAGTTGCAATCTATGTGCAAGGTCTGTACTCTGAAGACCATTTTAAGAGTAATGGAACGCAATAAGAATACTTTTATATTGAATTGTGGGGGGTGGGACTTTGCTAATGGTAGGAAGTGGCACCAGCCTTGTTGATTAAGAGACAAAACTAGACTGGCCCAATCAGTAAGGGTATATTTTCACTACCTGCCAGATTGGCAGGTAGAAATTGATCTATTGGGGATCGATTTATTGTCTAGTGTCGATGTGATAAAATGATTCCCAATCACCCTGCCTTCTTCTCCTGTAATCCACTAAGAGAAGCGGGGTTGATGGGGGAGTGACCCTGTGCCATGGGGATGGCAGGTAAGTCGACCTAAGGTACATGGACTTCAGCTACACTATCTCATCGCTGAAGTTGTGTATCTTAGGTCGACCCACACACACCCAGTATAGACCAGGGCTAAAATGTATAGTAAGGAATAATTATTTATTGGCTTGGGCTGGGCCAAATGACCTAATGGATCTTTTCCACCTCTAACATCTAGGATTCTATAGGAGAACTACTGGCTTTGGGTGTGAGCAATGGAAGCCAGGGAAGGCTTAGATTATAGAAATGATGGATCTAAAGAAAAATAAGAGGTTTGGCAGGTTGAAATTCACTGCAGTCTGGCCCAGAGGTCACCATGTTTCTCCTTCTTTTGGCTTTTTTTCTCTTGTGCAGAGAAAAGCAGCTGGCCAGCTTGACAAGTGGAAACTCTAGTTTTGTCATTAATGTGCAATGCTGAAACAATGATGTATGGCTGGCGATAGATCATGTTGGGTTTCCGGAGAGCAGGGAAGACGAAAGCATGCGCCTTATCCATGATGCATGAACGCATTGATCTTCCTGGCTCTGAAAATACAAGGTAATGAACCCCCGCTAACACATCATTTTTATGCCTCTGTACCTCACTAATATCTAATGATTTCACCTTCCACTGAGATGAAAATATAATTGTATGGGAGTTCCTGCTTTGTTCTTTGATACCAGAATATCTGTGTTGCTCTGCAGCTATTGGGATGTTGAGACTGAAACTTACAAAACCAATTATTAGGATCAGATGCATATTTAAAATACTGCATATAAGTGTGTAGAGCTTGTATGTGAGGTACATAACTGTGATTGATATATAGGCACATCATAACTGAAACAGCTGAAGGATAAAATAAAATTGTAAAGATGCTCAGAAGCAGGTGTCCAAACTCTGGGATTTCTGGAACTCTTCCATCCAATTGGCACTCAGGAAATAACAATTACTTAGGGATGGCGATTACCTTGTAAATGTTTGCAGCATTCCATCTGTTGATTTGAAAATAAACTCATTGGGAAAAAAGTCCACCTCCCTTCCTAAGATGGGTCTGCCACAGCTTATACACAGCTAAGCAATAGTCTGACCATGCTTCTCCAATGCAACCATTTACCACAATTTTTGTTCTGTTTTTTTTTAAATGAAAAATGTTAAGCACAAATCACTTCGATGCTTTCTGCTATATTGCAGTGAAGAAGCAGAGTATTTGCAAATGCTTATGGATGAATGTTTCACTTATTTGTATGTGGCTCTTCTGCTTTTACTTGCTTCTAGGTCCATCACATCTCTCTGGGCATGTTTTGAATAGGAATAACTTGCAAATATCATTTGTGAAAATCACATGGAGATCAGAGTGCCTTTAGGGTGGATACAAATTTTGTCTCCATTGTAAAAATGGAGAGAGAGGCTGAGTGACTTGCTCTGTATTGTACAGCAAGCCTGGAACAAAGCATAGGTCTGACATCCATTTCCACCCTGGAACCAGCACACCCACTGCCACCCGGTTCCAGTAGTGAACGGTGAAATCACTGATCATTTGGGTTCCAGTCTAAAAAACTCCTGGAAGGTTGGATATTTTTCCAAACTTCCCAAACCCCTTGAGTATATAAAATTGGGCTGGAAATCTTTTTCCAAACCTGGCTTTGCTGGGAGACTTACGCAACTTCAAAGTACAGCTTTATGCTGAATGGGGCATGGATGTATTTGTAAGGTAGGGTGGTGGTTCCGGGGGGAAAAGGGGAAGGTAACTAAATACTTCTGAATCTGATCAGATTCATTTGGGCTAAAGGTTCTGGGTTGAGGGATGGGGAAGAAGGATGTCACTTTATTTTTGTAGAGCAAAGTGTAAACAGGGCTAAGAGACAAAGGTGCACGTCATTAGACAAATGAGGTAGGTACCCAGAATCACCGCAGGCCAGAGCGCCTCAGAAAAATTAACTTAACAGCAAAGCATTGTTATGCTAAGTCCACTTTTCTAGAGTGCTGACCAGTATTTTGTTTTTTGTTCCCTTGCCTGTTTGCCTCAATATGTTGTCTCCTGTTTTTATATTTGGATTGGAGGGGTGTGAGAGTGGGGGCTACGTTTTCTGTTCAGTATTTGTGCCGTACCCAGCACAATTGTCCTGGTCCTGGCTCTTGGGTGCTACCATGATGCCACAATAATTAGCATCTGCCAGCTTTTAAACTTGCGCACAGATTCTTCAAAGGAAAACCTTTTTTTACTTACTGAATGTTCGAGCTGAAGATGTATTAAACCTAATTTGAAATTCCCTCAAGGCAAAGTAAAATCTTTTTTCCCCTTTAATGTGTGGTGTTTGTATACTGTTTGGGGGTCTCTTGCTTATGTACTCCAGTTGGATACATGTAGTGCTAATAGAAGAGTCTCCTAAATCAGAGAGCCAAATCTCGCACTGCACATGTGGGTATCTATTGGCATCACTTTGATCATCTGAGCCAGATATGTTCTCATGAATGCAAATCTAAAAGCCCAATGTGTGGAGAACAATCCTTTGCTGACAGGATAGCCTCACTGGTCTCATCTACCTCTGATTTCTGCAATTCCTCGCTTAAACTTCAGGTTGTGGGGCCAATAAACTACCTTAGGTAATTCTCTGCAATTCCTGCTCTGTCAGTGTGTCACTTGAAAGTTGGTGGGGAAACAAGGTTAGATATTGTTGCTGTAACATTCTAGCCCTCTGAAATGTCACTGCAGTACTATCTTCTTCTTCCCTTTCAGAAGGTTCCCTGGTGTCCTTTCAGCAAACAAAATGACATTCTGATTTGACAGAACCCAAAGGATGTGAATTTACTTATTCAGGGCTTATTTTCAACTAGTATTAACACAGTCCTCCAGGAAACCTCCCATGCAGAGGAGACACTTTTTTAAAAAATGCAACCAGAGGGAAGAAACACTGGATTGATTTTTTGTTGTTGTTGTTTGTTTTTAAGTGCTGATGAAAGGTGCTAGGCAGACAGTGCTGAGAGAGGAGTTTAGTCCTCAGGACTAAGTGCAGGGTTTCAGAGCACAAACCTAGCACCAGGCTATGTGCTAGCTATTTCTGGGGAAACAATCTGTCCCACTCAGTTGCATAGATTCCACAAACAGGATCCCTTTGATTCCCCTGAAAGTGTGCAGCAAAACCACTTCAGTGTTAGGATTTGCCCCTATGTGCACAGAATAGCTGCAGCAGAGCCGGGGCAGCTCCCACCCACTTGCTTTAGACCTGACCAGACCACTTCCCACTGAATACTGCTCCATCTCCAGGATGTAAGAGTGTTGCAGACCTCTCCCCACCAACAGCTGCAATGAAACCATAGTGGGAAGTAGCAGCTCTTGGTTGCTACTGTCCCAGGTATGCATTTGAACTAGTATTTAGTGTGGTTGTCTTCCCTGAGAAATAGGGTGGTTTGGAATCTGAGAATCTCTGGGGGGGGGGGGAGACACCTAGAAGGGAGGATGAGTCACATGAGTAGCTGAGAAGGTTCAGGGAGGGGACCACACGTTTTTAACATCTGACTTTGATGCAAAGCAGTATCTGTTGCCTGGGGAGGTATTCTTAGGTGGAAAAGCACTGTCTGGGACAACTTCAAAAGGAATCAGTCTATTGCATTGGTAAGGATCATGGGGCTTGGGTAGCATGGTGGTGGTGGGGGGGGGGGGAGGAGGGAGATGAGCACTAGCATTCCATTAGCTTTGAAGCCTTCTTTTTGACAAGCCTGTTTCCCTTAGCACTTATTGATAGCTTACTCTCCCTCACCTCCCCCATCTTCATGACTTGACTTTTACAGGCACTTTTCTATATGAGTATTAAACATATTTAAAAACACTTAAATGCTAATGTGAAACCTGAAAAAAGGATGTCAGATGTAAGAGACACACTGAAGATGTCTCTGCAAAAGGATTTGACCCCGTAATCTAATTTGCTTTAAATTGAAAATGATACTCCATTCCCTTATTATAAGGCTCTGTGTCATTGGCTCATAAAGATCACAATTTCTTGTCTTCCAATTGTAATAAATCCAATTCAAGCACCCTCTTGATTGGAAATTCATCACAACAACATGCAGAGGGCACAGTTTCTCCGATGAGTTTTATGGAGACGGTGCTCTCTGCTCATCTGCAGGAGATGATGCAAGACTATAAAGTGATTTGCCTCCCTTCCCTTCTCAATATGATCTGTGAAAATACTATGTCTAAATTATAGTCTCTTCCTCATTATCCAGCAGTAAAAAGGTTAGACCAGCAAGGGAGCCAGACTGGCTAGAGTTTCACATTTTATCTGTACGCCAGAGAATAGTTCAGATTCTTTAAATCCATCTGAAAATATTCCATCTTGTTCCAACAAATCTGATAGGTTAACCTTTCTGGTTATTTTTACTGTAAGTGATAACTGATCAGCAAGGAGTGTGTATCTAGGTACTGAGTAGTAATCATCTGAACTGATGAAAATAAAACTTTTCTACTATGTATATCACAATTAGTTGCCTCTTAAGGGAGGTGGAGCAAAAATGTATTTACTATCTGTATTGTGATAGCACCCGGGATCTCTAGTCATTGTCCAGGACCTCCATAACAGGTGCTGCAAAAACCTGGTTTGGGCATGGGTCTTACCAGGCTGTCAACACAGAGGTTTCCTAATTGCTAACACTGAAAGATGAATTATCAGCTACTTTGATACATATCTGAGAGAATCTAGATAAAGAATCTATCTGTGAATGTCAATGGATAATTCTGGAGATAGTGCAGATAAGGCCTCCATCGTTAAGACTGAATTCAATGTCTCCTAGTTGGCATAGGGTGTGCCATACGCTTGCATGATTAGGATGCATTTCTAGATTGACCTCTTTTTCTGACTTATGCGCCCAGACCATTCTCTGGGCTCTTCTCATTTTTGTCCCCTTGTCTAAACTCCCTGTGGAAGGGATTAAATCTCATGAGCTGCCCAAAGCCAGCTTTGCAATGCGGGAGACTGGCTGACCAGTGGAACCAAAAACACTTCTAGCCTTACAAGTTCAGCTACCTTTCATTCCCACTCGGGCTATGCAAAAGTGCTGGTGGCAACATTTGTCAAGCGATTGAGAAATCGTTGTCAGTTGGCTTCAGGCCATTGGACATGTCCCAAATTCTGCTTTTCTGTGAAATTTGACTTTTTTTTCACCAGGAACTTGTCCTGTTTTCCAGCATTAATGTTGAATTTCAAGGTCACTCTTCTCTGAGCTGGAGAGCTAGGAATGGAGCACAAAGTTGTATCCTACAGCCCCATGCTGGCTGCCTAATTTCCCACTTTATGCATCAGCTAATAAGGTGGTCTGGATTTGAAGGGAAATCCCTTTAATGAAAACCGCAATGTACCCTCCCATATATATCCTCTTACCTTTTGTGTAAGCCTTTCTCCTGTAATCAGCAATTTAAAAACAAGATTAGACTAAACTGGCCTTTGAACAGATTCGGTGAGCCACTTCTGAAGCAGAAGTGGACTGGCTGGCATTTCACAAACCCAAATATAATAAGTTGCTCCAGTCCTTGGGCGGGGGGTATAGATATTGGTATCTGGAGAGGATTCCAATTGGTTAGCTGCAACCATTTGGGAATACTTCTCCCTTTTTGAATAGTCTTGAATCAATGCATGCAGGAGACTTCCATCCTCTGCTTGGAAGGAACATTTATATTTCTAGTATTTGTGCAGTGTTCTTTAGGGTTTTTGGTTTTGTTAACAAAGGTCTTAGACAAGCAAAAATCCCATCTGTATAGTGCTTTTTTTATTAAAAGATAAAAAGCTGGAGTTCCTAGGAGTTAGCTTTAAGTCAGTCCATAGCAATCTAAGGTATTCATTGACTGGGGACTTCCTCTGTTTATTTCAAATACCCCTTTATCATTTTTGTTGAAAGAGCAGTGTTCTCTGTAAAGTGCTGCCAATTGGAAAAAGAATCCGATAATGAAGACTGATGCTGCACTGATGACAGCCCTTCAGTTCCTCAATAGGATTTCTCCAAAATCAAGACTGTTTTATTGTCACACGTGGTGAGGGTTTTTTACAACTAAATTAAAAAATCTTTTTCAGGTCATATAACAAATTAAATCTTATAAACATGTCAAGAAAAGGAAAGAGCAAATGCAAATATAAAGTGGGGTATCAGAGGAAATTTTATAACTAATTCAAATTGAAATTGTTTGATGGGTGCTGAGCATATGTGCTTGGCAAAGATTACATTTTTGCCCAGAAGTGGCTGAATACATGCATGCCATGTTCCTATAGATTGCAAGAGAATTGAAGTCCGTGTTTAGAGCATTGCATAACTGTCTTCTGTTTTTAATTCAATTGCTTCTGCAACTATTTGAAATCAAATCTCTTCACCAAAGAGGCCTTGATTCAGAAAAGTACTTAAGCATGTGCTTAAATTTCCATCTACAGATGGGGAAACTTTTCTGACTTCCTTTGTAAAGGATCTTGAGACCTATGGATGCAAAATTTCAAACAAATAGTAATGCTACCTCATTCACAAAGCTAAGAGGTCATTATAGATGTTACGACGTTGCAACTTTATTGGGAATCTTAGGCATGCAAAAATCTAGCTACTTAAGTTGGAGAGGCTTGGACACTGGAGTTAGTAGTGATAGTCTTGTGAAAAGGTTCATGGGATCCAGAATTGGGATTCCAGATTCCTCTGTAAATCCTTAAGTTGCTTTCCTTGTCTTTATATCAGAGTCCCTAATTAAACTGTGGTCACCAAAATTAGCTTCAAATTATATTGAAAAAGGCCTCTCCACCAACACATCCCCTTACATGATACTAGGGTATTCAGTCAGTAGAGCGTAAGCTCTCGTTTCTTTGCACAGCACCTACCACTATTTAGCAGTGATCGTTACAGGTGTCTCCAGGTGCTACTGCAATATAGGTACATATTTAATAATGGGGAAAGTATCCCCTATTCAATCACCAATATCACTTCCTAGATCATCTTCCTTCTAATAACTGACCTTTTCTAGCTTGTGAAAGCTGATGGAATAGGAACACAAAATGCTCCATTTCTTTAATGGGGATAGGGCGCAGTATTCCTACGTTGTGTATTGGAGCCTCTCTGATACCTTCAGAACTTGAACAAATTTGTTATTCATCATAGTGAAAGCCAAATAAATAAAATATATTGATTTGTACTGGAACTAAAGTACTAAATATAGAGGAAGAGCGTGGCAAATGACAACTTTGTCACACTACATGAAAGAGAAGAAATTAAGCTTTGCATTTTTACCTGATCTTTAAACAGACAACTTCAGTTCCTCAGCCTAGGGATCAGTAAAAGGAGACATTCAGACTTCACCTGGGAGCCCTGTTGATTGAATGAAACATCCTTGAATTTCTGTCAGGAGAGCCATTGAGTCTGAAATGCTATAACGTGATTATTCCTTTTCTGGACTCTTTTCACAAATGCCTAAAATTTCAGTTACTCAGGTTTTATCCACACACTGACTTTCATGTGAATTGTGTGGCTAAATCCCATGCCACTCTATGAAAATTTAAGGACTGAGTCTGACAAGATGGCTATATTTATTCCCCTTGACAGAGTATGTGAATGAACAAACAGTATCATTTGGGGGGGGAGGGGGAGGGGAATGGAGATCTTAAGCATCTATTGCTCTTTGCAGCACTTTCTGTCAGACTTGGAGCTGTACTAGATGGAAGAAACCCTACAATACCTACACAAGTTACATAAATGAGTTATCTCCACTTTACAGAGAAACTGAGACATAAACTCAAGATGAGGTACCAAGGTTCATACAGCAAGTGAAGGGAAGAGGCAGGGAGAGAACACAAGTCCTAACTCCCAGCAACATGCTCTAACCAGTTAGTCATGTTCCCTGGATAGGGAAGAGTTTAATACCTAGATAAAATCCCTCTATGGAGTTCAGGTGATGACATAAACCACAAAAATCTAAGCAAAATTTTCACAGCAAGAGAAGATCCTGCTTTACATCAAGATTGTCACTAAAGATCTGTATTTCAGAAAATGTCACCATGAAAGACTCTTAATGTGTGAAAATCCAAAGAACTTGCACAGCATTTTAATGAAAATGATGCATGTGAATGACCAATGTGGTATGAGTTCTTTCCAACTTCACTAAATATACAATGAGCTATTTGGTGTGGTTAAAAATAGTGTAAGGTTTTAAATTAAAATGTCTTTCTGTACTAACAAATCTTGGATCAACCAAACTTCATTAAACACTCCTGATAAAGAAAAAGTGCCTTTGTACATAATTTTGAATTAAAATCTATTTCCTTAGTTAAAATGCAATTCTGAGACTTGTGGCATGTGTATATAAACCCTAGTGATCTCTGAATTGTACCATAGGCTATGCATGCATGTTCCAGGAGTCTGGCGGAGACCATCGTCAACTGGAGTTTTGTTCTTACCTGGATAACATGAATTCCATTAGGGTACAGTTGGTTTTATAGGGGTTAATTTGTAGTATCTCTGCTACATACACTAATGCTCCTGGGCTCCAGTTCTGCAAACCCTCATGCACTTAAATTTACCCATGTGATTAGCCCAATTGACTTCAATCCAGCTATTCTTGGGAGCAAGGTTCAGTGTCTGTTTGCAGGAGTTTTAGGCCATGAAATTGCTACTGTGTCTAGCTTTCTATCTCCCTTTTGAACAATAGCTTGACCTATCCTGAACTTATCTGCAGGAGAAATTCCTCTGGATTTAATACGTTTTAGGTTGTGTAGTTTATCAAGAAACTAAAAAAATGTAATGACTGCTATTTTTATAGAGCTTATGAAATGCAATTTCTTGCTATTGCCTCTTTAGTAGTTAAATAAAAAACAATTCTCATGGTAGAACTGTGCAAATATTCTTTTTAGAATGAGTAGGCTCTATACAAAAGTAGTGAAAGTATCTAAGGCATAAACATCCCACTGTAAATGTAAACATATCTTGTACTATCATCTAGGGGTTAGATCTGAATGTCAAAGGCCCATTAAAGTAAATAGAAAGATGACCAATCTAGCTCCTATTTGAGGGGTCTGTAACCTGAGAAATGTCACACAGTGATCATTGTTCATCTAAATACCTGAACATGAATCCTTCCCATGTCATTACATGCTCTGACATGTATTCATTAAATAGGATTTAGTCTAGTTGATTGCATGAGGGAGAGCAGTAAATAAATTTTCCTTTCAACTTTTCTGTGTTTTTTTTCTATATATGTAAGTCTAGCACTTTATGGTTTTGGCTTTCTTCAGCTCACGTATGTCAGATTGGAATTCTCATTTAAGTTTTTCTGTTCCTGCTTTAAAAATGCATTAACAAACAATTGATTATCGGTTATAAACTGCAAAAACACCATCTGGTACTTGAAATTAGCTAAATTGAAGGCTGGGGGAGGGGGGCAAATCCCATTTTGAAGAATGTTTGCCAGTGGCATTAAAAAAAATAAAATAAAAGTGCTACTGTCAAGAAATTCCTCATGCTCATAACTTTTATTAAGTAGCTATGGAAACTTGGCACATTTCACATATGGTATTCTGTGTGATCTAGATCATCCTCATGTCTGGGAATTATTCTATCACACTTGAGTGGATTTCCACTGATGTGCCCCAGTTAAGTGTTATGAAACTGCAGCTCATAGTCTTTACATGTTCCCACCTACCAATACTTGGCAATAGGAGAGGTAAGTCATTACTAAATTCAGAGGGTTTTGAATCTTGATTATTCTGGGGCCCTTTACCACTCCATCAGTGTAAAGGACCTTAGAGTAAGCAGAAGTGGCATGCTGTGAATCTCCAGTCATTGGAGAGCTGATGGGGGAGGGACTGTATACTAGTCCTGCTCCTAGCCCTCCACATCGAGGACCGGTTGGGAGCATGGTCTTAGGGCATTGTACTATGGCTGTTCGCCACTTCCCCGGGTTGCTCCAACTTGCACTGTGTACTGGGCAGGATCCTGCATAGCTTGAGAACGGAGAACAAAAGTGGATTCGGAATACCTCAACTCCCATCCTCCATTTCTCTACCAGAGGATTTTAGAAACCGGCCCAACATCTCCTAGGGTCCCCTGACCTCCAACTGCATCTGAGAGGTCACTACTAGACTGAGAAACCTGATCATTGAACATGCATTTGAATGGGAGACATTGGGAGAGGCCTTGTAATGTTAAATATCTCCATTATAGATGTACTGGTCAGGTCAGTCTTCATCAGCCTGTTCTCCCCCTCCCACTTTTTAGCTAGCTTCTGTCACCAGTGTTCTGTAACCTGAGTCCTGTCAAATATATATAGCTTTCAGTCGCTGCCAATGGGGCTCATGCTTCAAGATCAAAATGGTTAACTAGTGACACCAATAATCTGAGGTTAAACTTGCATGGCAGAGGAAATAGTTTCCCTCTTGAAACTAAAGTTAATGCATAATGGAATACATTAGGGTATTTCCAACAGGAACCTAGCCACTCTCCTTAGTACATCTTGACTCCCTTTTTGTTTGCTGAAACACACATAGTTAAGGAAGTCATTTCCTAAAGTTCAGGATTTGCAATTTGCATTCCATAATCTCTTGGTCATTTAGCAGTAGATAATTTGTCATGGTTTGTTTTAGCTGTTTATATTGATATTTATTATGCAAATTGTATTTCCTACATCTTATTGTTCTGCATCCCATGAATACTTAAATTATTATAAACCTTTACACTTAATATGGGTCGTCCTTCAATTTGTTGCTTGAGCAGCAGTGGGTCATAATGTACAATATTTTATGGAAGAGAATAAAATAAGTAATTAAAAATAGACAAACAAGATAGTCTGGTACCTAATCATACTGAGGCAAATTGAGTTTATATGCAGTGCTTTCAGACCAGATTTGTTTACCAGCATGAAAGTCCTTCTGGAGATGAACAATATAAAGTATCCTAGACTAAGACAAGTGCCTCTCTTAATCAGAGGATAAATCTGGTTTAGCCACACAGTTGTAATGACCCTAGTAAACTTAACATTGTGTGCACCTTGTGAAACAGGGTAATTGTTGTGCAGGGAGCACCATGCTTTACTGCCAATGTGTAAAATCTGAAGGGCAAAAAGATGCTGGTCTTACAACAGGAGTGAGAAAAGCATATCTAATGGAGGAGAAAGGGGGCTGTTTTGCTCAGAAGTTAGCTGTGAGTATGAATGCTCCCAGTTTAAAGGAGCTGGAGCATGGCAAGAGTCCTGTGTTGGCACAATGCTTGTCTGAATCCATGCTAGAAGCAATTCAATCAGAAAAGGTGGTTCTTTCTAAACCTACATTGTGATGCAACATTTTGCCCTGAGCATTTTTAAGTTTGACTCCACAAAAGGTGACAGAATGGCAAAGCTAAAGTGACAATTCATTTGCTGTAGCTTTGCTTCGAATAACCTAATTAAGAATGTTGAAAATATTTGGCATCCCTGTCTGCTAATGCATGCTTAGAACCATAATATTTAAGGAATAACGAGAGGGGGCTGTTAAGCTCTTTCCAATGGAAGAGACACCACCTAGTCAATAGCCAAGAAGATGGATTGCATAAAATTTAAGTCAGTTTAGCAGTCCGGAGGAGCAATTCTCTTGAGGTAGTCTGTTCTGAAGAGGGAAGAAGTTTTAGTTCAAGTCAAACAATTAAGACCTGTAAAAATCATTGCACAGATGGAAAAGCCACAGAAAGGTAAAAGTTAACAGCTGTTTGACAACATCTCCCATTTACTGTCAATCCAGAAAAACCAGGAAATGGATGAGAGACTGTCCAGAGATGACCGCACCCCACTTCAAGGCTAAAAGAGCAAAGGAGAGAACTCTGATCCAGATAGTCTGATGCACAGATGTCAAACTTGCGGAAATGGAAAAGGTCTGTAGATGTATGGCACCCCTTTGGGAGGCCCTTCATGCCCATAAACTAACTCCTACCCTTGGCTAACACCTTATATTGGCCAAAGTGAACAGAAAGGTGGTAGAAGATTGTTAGCTTGAGTTTGTTCAGGGAGCAGTGGGGGGGGGGGGGGGAGCTTGAGATGTGGGGGTGGGAGAAATCTTTGATTTAAGAAAACAAGTCAAATTATGCAAATGAAGTATCTGAACTAAACGGCTGTTCATCAGGAGCCCTCAAAACCCCTAAATAAGATGGTAGCATCAGTACAAGAACAAACCAATCTAAGATTGGAAACACACCTAGGTGGACCATCAATACTTGTTTGTTTGGCATATTGCTGTGGGATTAAGTTGCCACCCATCTTGTAGATTTCTTTAGTGGGGAAACATACACCTATCAATTTGGTCCATTTACCAGCATCCACCTCATGCTCTCAATTCCATCATCTTCCTCCTTTGTTTTGATCATAAATACATTCAGGGAGAGAGATGGGTGACAGTAATGGCCCCCATGGCTGTGTGCTGAGTAACTCCTAAATTGTGAACCTAAGGTTGCTACTATTACCACCTCCATGGTGTCAGTTTCCTACTCCACCCTTTCTTACTACCCCTTTCCTGTTTCTTGCCTTCTTCCTAAGTCAAGATTAGCCAACCAGAACAAATCTACTTCACATTCTGTAACCAGAGGTTCCACCTAAACCTGATGCTTGAGCAGCTTCATTTCAGTGGAAGCTTGCCAGGACTCAGTGACTACAATGTTACAACATCCAATTAACCTTTGACACTTCCTGCTATTGCTTGTAGTCCCCAGGATTTCCCTGTGTCTCAACTGACTGCAGCCAATATCTGGGTGACTCTTCAATGTGGTATTCCAGGGCAGGTCATGTGTTTCCCCAGAGGCCAGAAGGTTTGTCTTACCACAGCAGCGGTTCTCAAACTTGTTGAGACCGCGACCCCTTTTTGTGCTCTGGCGGGGGGGTGGGGGCGCGACCCCTCTGCCGAAAAGATGCCGATTTTATTTATTTAATTAATAAACCATGCCAAGACCCCCCTGTGCCCTGGCCCCAGTCCCCACCGCGGGCGGGGCTCAGGCCTCCAGCCCCGGTGCTCCCCAGGGCTCCAGCTGCTGCCCGGGAGCGTGGGTGGAGCCGCCGCCCGGGGAGCGCGGTGCTGCCCAGGGATCCAGCCACTGCCCGCGACCCCCCACAAAAGTGGCCCGCGACCCCCACTTTGAGAACCCCTGTACTACAGCCACTTCCACCTTAGAACAATCAGTCCAAGACAACTGAGCTGAAAGACCAAATCAAAGGAGGGGAAAATCATACTAGATATGATGTGCAGACCCTTTTGGGTTACTCTGAAATTCAAGAGTTTAGCAGCTTGGCTAGTTGTATCAAGATATCCCTAAATGTTGTGTTCTCTCCAAGGACTCCTGGAAAGCATTGCCAGTGAAGTATAGATATTTGGCTTCATGTGTTACTCTTCCCTGTGGGAAATCTAGACTTCAACTTGACCAACAACTATATTAAAACTACAATGGCCTCTCTCCATTCTGGGACTAACACACTCCAGTTAGTGTGTTTAAAAATGTACCTCTCTTCTCCAGGTGAAGACCAGGGCTCTTTCCTCTCCCATCAGATTGGACTCCTTTGTAATCTGTGCCTCTTCACTGATGTTGAAGGTGTGTGGGAGAACTCATGATCACAGTTGCCATCCTGGAGGTGGTTTCACAATCAATGTAATGTGTAATCAGGTGCACCAGCTTAGTAAAATGTGATAAGTTGACAAATGTTCAGTGGTTGGCCTCCCCTCTATTGGCTAACCTCTCCTGTCTAGCTCTGAAGGTATTTCCCAATATCTTATCTTAAAAATCCAGCATTGGTAATTCTCTTTAGATCCTTCCTGCCCCCTGGTAAGCCTAGAAGGTCAATATGACTGGATCCTGGTTTGCATGTCCAGTTGTCCTTGCCTAGAAATGTTGCAGTGTCTAGCTCAGTCTCTTTATACAAAAATGTAAATCCTGCTGCTTTAGTTCCCCCTTACTATTTCTTGCAGTTCATTCTTAACATTAATCTGTCCATGATTCATAGTTGAGTAGAATTCATCAGTCATAGCATACGGCTATGTCAGATTTTTCTTAGCAACTGAATTGCCGACATTAGAGACAGAAGGTGCATTTTTTTTCTTTAACATGTTTTTTTTTCTTCCTGTGGTCACCTCCCCCCCCCCTTTTCTTACTTTGCCTTAAATAGGGTCTGCTTTCAATGGTGGAACCTGAGTTTCTGCCTCAATCACTTTTTTTTTTTTTTACCCTAACAGCAGCAGATACCATCTGAGACTGGCAATAGTTTTTCGTTTAAAAGATTATATGAACAGATGCACTAGGACTTGTTTAAAAACATCTGTTTGGGGAAGTTTTTGAATGTTACTTAGTTTTTTTTACTTAGTTTTAAAAATACCTTTGATCAAAAAATTTCAAAGAAAAAAATGGTGTTAAGGCCCAACAAGAATCCAACCACTATTTGTGTAACGTTGTGGTGTAGCTGAACGTGTATTAAGTATAATTGCCTATTAAAGACTTACTCTAGGTTGTGTGGCTTTTTTCCAGTTGAGTTTACAATGAATGGAGGAAGGGGGGTAAATGGAACTGCAAAAAGTCATTTTCATCCTGAACTATGTCCACAGGGAAAGTAGACCCTTAGTTGATATACTGCCCTGTGTGAAACTTTCTCTAGATAATTTTATGATGCCTTTAAAAGGGGCTTGTGTAGAGTAACCTTACCCTAATACACATACAGCTGCAAAGTGAGCCAAAGTAAGTTTTAACCCTGTAAGGTTTGATGTAAGTACCTCTAATCAAAGTGGGGTGTTCTGAGGAGGAAATGCACTAAGTTGAGTTAGTAGAAACACAGAACAGTATCCATGTGTGGGGACTTTGTAAAAGCCTAATACACCGTCACCTGCCTTAGATCATATCTATCTACTGTTAGTCATCAATGCTGCCTTGCTTGATGCAGTGATACCCTATTGCTTTAAAAGCTACAGGTAGATGGGTGTGGGGGTTTTCTTGCAGGCGGGGGTGAACTGTGGGTGGAGATTTGGGAGGTACAGCAGAGAAAGTAAGGCGGTACGTAACAGCATGTGGGAAGAGTGGAAGTAGGGGGGGGGGAGGACTGCAGCAGCCCTCGGGGTGCAGTGAGGGACAAGGGTTGGGATGCATTCAGCTCTGCGGTGCAGGTTGCAGGGGCAGCTGTAGGAGGAGGGAGGAGTGGGTAGGGTGGGGGGTTAGGGAGGCACTAGGTGGAGGGAGGGGTGGGGAGGGTGGGGGAGTTAGGGATGCACTAGGTGCAGCTGGGGCTGGTGGCTGCAGCAGGGGCTGGGGGAGAAGGGAGCTGGGGGCGTTGAGTACAGCGGGTGGACGGGGGTGGGGCGAGAGGAGGTGGGGATAGGGGCCCTTTGCCCCGTGGACACCAGCGTCAGGTGAGCAGTCGCCTCACCCCTCCCACCGCCGATGCGCCCCATGCGGCGGATGAGACTTTAACCCCACTCCCTTACCGCGGGGCGGGGCCACGGCTGGGCTCATTAGCATCCCGTCAGCAGGTGGGCGGGCTTCCCGGACGCCCCGCCCCCGCGGTGACGTCGGCGCATCTCATTAGCGGGCGCTCGATCGCTAGGTGCGGGCGGCGCTGGCAGAGCGAAGCAGGTGCCCGGACATGGCGAGTCGGACCGAGCCCAGCGGCTGCTCCGGGCGCGGCGGCGGCGGGGCCCCCGGCATCCTCCCGCTCCCGCTGCTGCTGCTCGCCGCCGCCGCGCTCGTCCCCAGAGGTAGGGCGGGGGCGGGGGCTTGCGTCCCAGGCGCCGGGGTGGGGGGGAGCCTCCCGCTGCACCCCCAAACTCCCCGCTGCACCCCCAAACCCTCCGCTGCACCCCCAAACCCAATACCGTACCCCCAGCCCATACGGCGCCCCATTGCACCCCTGTAGTGCTCCCATGGCTCCCCGTTGCTCCCGGCTGCACCCTATAATCCCATACTGCACCCCCATAACCCGATACTGCACCCCCACCGCTCCCCGCTGCACCCCAACCCCATACTGCGCCCCAGTGCGTCCCCTGCACTCCCGTAGTGCTCCTATGGCTCCCCGTTGCTCCCTGCTGCACCTCCTGATCCCATATTGTATCCCCATAACCCCATGCTGCATCCCTATAGCTCCTTATAGTTTCCTTTTGCACCCCCAAAACCCCTTGTAGCCCCATGCTGCTTCTCCATTGCCCCATGCTGCACCCCCATAGCTCCCCATAGTTTCTTGTTGCACCCTCATAACCCTTTATTACCCCATGCTGCTTCTCCATTGCCCCATGCTGCACCCCCATAGCTCCCCATAGTTTCTTGTTGCACCCTCATAACCCTTTATTACCCCATGCTGCTTCTCCATTGCTCCCTGCTGCGCCCCCAACCCCATACTGCACCCCCATAGCTTCCCCCACATCCCCTATCGCTCTCCCTTTATTCCCGTGCCCATATAGCTCCCCTTCTCCACCCCCTTATAGTTCTGCTGCTAGACCCCTGCACCCCCTAGCAGGGCTCCCCCTCCCGTGCCCCCTGGCAGGGCCACTCTTGGGGCTGGATACAGTTCTCCCCTGCCTGGCTTTCCAAAGCAGAAGTTGTCTCCCTCTCCGCCCCCGACTTGGCTCCGGCTCCTGATTTCCCCCCCCGGGCCTGACTCATTGTGCTTCTTCCTTCAGCAGCTGGGCTGGGGCTGGGACAGGGGTTTGGGCTGGGGGGTAGGTTTCATCTCCCCCTTTCTTCTCCTACGGCCAAGGAGGGAGGCGCAGGCAGCGACTGTGAGAATTAAAAATCTCAGTCCATATCAGCGTTTTGAATCCAGCTAGTCTGCCGCCTCCTGGGCTTGCAAACTCCCCTACAGCATCCTGTTTCTCCAATCTTCCCGGGCTGTGGAGGTGGGAAGGACTCGTTCAGATCAAGAGTTGGGCGTCTCAGCCCCCGTTCCCAGCCCTGTTGTTAATAGAAAGGGATTTTATTCCCTTCCCTCTATTGCAAACATTTTTCTCTTCCAACAGCAGCGCCTGTGAGTGTTGGCAAGATTGGAAATGAAGAGGGCAGTATTTGCTTTCAATAACAAAAGGGAGAAAGACAAATCACTTCACCGTCAGATCACTCTTTGCAGTGCTTCAGATAATGCTGTTTGCCGATTTCTTTTCACCCATACCTCCCTAAATAAATACATGTGTGGAATAGATCAAATTGAACCTCCCTCCTGCAGAGAACTGATGATCTTAGTTACAACAGCAGCAACAAGTTGGGGAGGGAGGGAGTCAAATCAGAAACAATGCTGAGCTATATTGTGGCCTGAAGGCTGTTCTTTGGCTGCTATGAAAGTCTTCTAGCATTTCTCTCTTTAATGTTTTGGTTTTACCAGTTATTTTCACAATTATGTAAATAGTATGCAGCTGAGTAAATCGTAATGTGCTAGGTCAAGCCCTTGAGAGGATTATTCCATGCAAAGCATTTTTTAAAAGTGCTCTATTTCCTCCAAGCCATTTGTTTTATAGACTAAATGTGTATCGGTTGCATAAAATGAGAAATTTTTGGGTCTCATTTTTCTTCCACTGAAAGCTTTGTGTGAATCGCTAAATCTTTAATTTATGGGTTGGTAGATAAATTGGTTTGGCAAATCTGTATTTGTTCGAAGGTCCTTCTTTGTGATGTCTAAGTTTTGATTATGTTAATAAAATATTCCTAGAAAAGCATTTTTGGACGACTGCATTGTGAAAGACCCCGTGTCATTAAAACCTGGGTACACGTGAGGATCTGAAACTGATGACTAATAGAGGCAACAGTACATTGGCTGTTCAAAAGACTGTTGGGCACAGATATTTCCTTTAGACCAAAAATGAAAAATACATAGGGTTGCTTTTGGAGAGTCAAGTAAGGGGCTACATCTGAATGTTAAGCCTCCTTGTTGAGTGAATGGTGAAAGAAGTAGCTGCTTTATTTATAAATATTTTGCTAGATGAAATTGCTGTTCTTAAAAGGGGTTGTAGAGTGACTAGTAAAGAAGGAATTGTGGGCTCAACCGTGCGTGTCAAAGCGACATGAAAATTCTGTTGCTGGTTACCATGGAAGCAGCTTCTTGCTCTTGTGTATCTTATGGGTCTGACTGGCTATCAAGTAGTGTTCACGCTGAAAAGTAATTGGTTTCTGTGTGTTTTCTATAATTCTTTGTTCCTAGAATTGTTGTAATTGAAAGTGCTAAATAAGTCTTTGCAGCATATGGCCCAGGCAGGCTTCTGTCCATGCAGCCTCAGAAAGGATACCCCGACGATGAACTGGGAAGCCACAAAGTCTGTAGTGAAGAGTCGAAAGAAAACCTGTTGGTCTCGAAGTAGAACTTGCATGCTTCCATTTTCTTTTCTGTTGTGGTTACTGGGAGCCCTGCTAAAATGAATTCTTCAATGTAACGTAATATGTCTTTCATTCAGACTAGATGCTTTTCCCATGGCGATTGTTTTGGATTAAATGGACGTTAATTTAACCCAGGTTTTCCAGTTCCTATAAAATGTCTCCTGCTTTACAGGAAAGCTGTAACTGGAATCTCAGCAGACAATTTTGTGGGTGATTTGGGGCAACTTCTGCAGTACTGTGCCACAGTGTTTTTGCAGTGGCTTGACAAGATTGTATTCTGGGCTATGTATTCTACAAAGTGCTGCCTCGCTATTGTTGTGTTTCTTCTGCATTGAACTGAATAGCCACAGGAGGGACTTGCACTTGCGTCTGGCTTTGATAAAATATCCCTCATTAATGCCACTTTATATTTACAGTGTGTCACTGGAGACGCACAAGGCTTCATTCACTGACTTGTGTGACAAGAGGAGCTAGCGTTATTTGACTGGGACATTTTGGAGAACAAGAGAGTCATTGAGGGATCTTTTGAATTTAACTAATACGAAAGGGGGAGCTGGAGAATAAAAGAGCAGGCAGTTCTCTTGAACAAAGAGCTTTATTCATATGTATGTTGTACATGTTTTCCCCAGTGGCCTTCTTGATCGGGCAGTGGGGGAAGAAAACTGGTGTCCCTTTCAGTTCATTATTCTGACTTGACATACCTTCTTTTAGCGAGGAATGCTCTCCAGAGCAAGGCCACCATCCTGTGTTCCCTGCGTATCAGCTAGGACAATGGCAGTTACTTTATGCATGTGCCATTTTAAAACATATTGTTTTGGAGGAAGTGCTAATTTGTGTTCCAGTCCCCCCTCTTAGCTCAGCTGTTCCATAGATGCAAGTGCCTGCTTGTTGGGAGGGCTGGGGAGACGGGAAAGGAAGGGAATGTGCCATTGGCTGATAGTGTTGTTGGGTTTTTTTGTTTTTTTTTAAAGGGTAGGGAAACAGAGATGTCACTTTGGCTTGACTCTCATCCTCGCAGAAGCCAGCACTCAGTATGTTCAAACGCTCGGGTATTTATGCAATTATTGCACCATGGTCATGGTTTTTAAGACGTTTTGCTGCCAGATGGATTTTTGTCCTTTTAAAAAATGACATTGTAAAATGGGCTCTGGTTTTATGTGCTCATGGAGTTTGCTTGTGCTCATACCTGTTAGGTTTTAGCTTCACGCATAGTGAATTGTTCAGTTGTTGGAGCTGGAGAATTGGATCACTAAACAATACTCGAGCTAAAATAAAAATGCTTTCCTAACTTTGCTATAAATACACAGTATCTCCTTCCCTCTTTCTGTATCTCAAACTCTTAATGCCTCATCTCCTGCTTAAAATCACCATTTAAAAAAAAACTCTTTTATTAAACGAAAGGCTCGTACCATGCTACTACACAGCAGGCCGGGTAAATGGAGCCCAGCTAATAGATGTAACAATCTGAATTAAAATATAGCGGCGTTAGGAGCAATTGAAAAGAAATGAAAATGAGGGCTGAGATCACTGCAGTTCTTCAGTTAAAAGGGATGTGACTGACCCTTACATTGGGCATTATTCACTGACAGACTGGAGAGCACCACACAGCGGTAACTGTTGCAGAACGGATAATTTGTTACTTGGAGCCTGGCGGTCATTAATCTCCACTAAAAGTTTGATTATCCAAGACAAGGGGTAAAGCACTAGACACTCTCCATTGGCTGAATTTATGTCAAGTTTTCTTAAACCCCAGAGATGTTTTCCTCACTTCCCCCTCCTCCCCCTAGCACCTTTAAAAGCAATTAACATGCAATAATGAAGTTTCAGTATTTCTGGGAAAGAAAATCCATGCCATGGCAGTTAATACTTGTTTGGTGGTAATTGCATACCTTTGTGTGCCTTTCTATCTCCTAACTCCAGGGTTAAATAGGTCCTCTCTGCAGTGCTGGTCAAGGTACGCTATGGTCGTATTGCTATAACTCACTGTCTTGGTGGAATCCTGTAATTGGGGTGTGCTTTGGAGCATGTTGTAATGGCTGTGCTGAATGAGTCAAACACGGTAATTGGTATAGGGCTACACCATGGTGAATCTGTGTGTTTCTTTAGCGCCTTTCATCTGATGGTCTCAGTGCTTTACGCGTAAGTAAGTTTCACCCTCTCTCTGAAATAGGAAAAGAATGCAGGTCGGTGCTAGCTGAAGTCATTCCTGTAGTCACTCGTGGGGTGGAACAAGCAGCTGTATAATAGTGCACAGCAATATACTATATATTAGTTTAGACAGAATAACATTCCAACTTAAACCACAGGGGGAATTTAGTGACGCAGAGTATAACTGCCCAAACTGGAATCTTGTCTGACCTCCAGAGCTAACAGAGACAAGATGGGTGAAGTAATATCTTTTATTGGTGAAAGAGAGAAGCTTTCACCTTTAGAAGTTGGTCCAATTAAAGATATAACCTCATCCACCTTGTGTCTTGAATAGCTGTACAACAACGCTACAAACCAGGGTTAACTGCAGTGGGATATCTAATGACAAGAAGGGCAGGAATTAAGTTTTACATTTTAGCCAGGACAAATAAGCTCTGCAAGCGACAGACCAGGAAAAAGATCTGCTCCAATGTCAGCGATTGAATGTGACTAGTCAACAATCCCATTGAGAATATGGGTTAAGCAGACTCTTGTAAATATGGAACAAGAGTGTAAGGAGCCTTTGTCTGCAAGCAGGAAATTTTGTTTTACTATTCACTGTTTCACTGGGACAGAACTGAGCACTTGTCATGAAAAAATATACTAAGAATTTCTGGCTCTGGTGAGTGTTTTGCATGATATGCAAACACTTGAGTGACGTTGCAAAGGAGAGGCCGGCAAAGAAAATACAACTATTCATTTTGGTTGTGATATGGGCTTCTTCAAGGCGGGCACTGTTTGTAAGCATGACATTAGGTTTAGGAACCTTATCACCAGCGGAATTACTATGACCTTTCCTGAAGAACAGGAAGAATAATACCAGTCATCTAGGCTTCATGTACACAAGCTATGGTGAGATGGGGTCTAGTCACTAGCACCTTCATCTCACTAATTAGTTTTAAATGAACCAGTGACAATATTGGACACAACTGCACAACTCAGGAAGTGCCCCTGCTGCTGCTACTCGTTTTTGGGAAGGCTGTTGTACCCTAGCATAGATAGGTTTGTTCTTCAAGCAGCAGTATTCATCAGTTCCTGGTGTTGATCTTCTGCTGCTTTTGTTTGTGTTTGGCTTTCTTTTTTTGTTGTAAATAAAACGAGGAAGACTTTGTAGCACCTTAGAGACTAACCAGTTTATTTCAGCATAAGCTTTCGTGGGCTATAGCTCACTGCATCCGATGAAGAGAGCTATAGCCCACGAAAGCTTATGCTGAAATAAACTGGTTAGTCTCTAAGGTGCTACAAAGTCTTCCTCGTTTTATTTATGGATACAGACTAACACGGCTGCTAATCTAAAACCTTTTTTGGTTGTGTAATTAAACACTTTACATCAAACAACTGACTCGGTAACTAAAGATGGCTTAGTGCTGCTTCCTTTGGGCCGTGCCAGACTTGTGAACATGGTACATGAGGGCAGCAATATGCAGACACAGTCCCTGCCCTATTGGTTAGTGCTAGATCTAAAAATGAAGCCGACAGAATCCATTTTTGTTTTAGACCAGGCATGCTACATCTTCAGACTGTTTAAGGGCTTTTACCAGCTGCTCTGTTGATTAAAAATGACTTTTCTTAGTAACTTTTTGGTAGCATTATGCGTGGTCATGTTGTGCTTGTTAGGGTATTTGGCACTGACTTGTGCATATGCTGGTAATTTACCTTTTTAAAGTGTCTTTACAGTTCTTTGGATATGTCTTCCATTTGGAGCGAAAATGGTAGAATGTTTCAGGGTGTCCCAGGGTGTATACAGTTTCTCTGACTGTATACAGAAGTTAGGCAACTTTTTTTGTGTCTGGGGATATGTTTTTACCAGACTTCTAAAATGTCCTATGTGCAAGTGGACTAAATTTAAAGCATTCAGTCTGGCTGGATTCCAGCCACATAAATAAACATTTTATGCAGTGGTTTGGGATACAAGCAAAGCTGGACATGTAATCTGTATCTTTTCTGGGTAACTGGACATTACACAGAAAACTCTGTAGTCATTTCCTTCTGGAGCATTGTATACAATTCTCCAGTGTTGCAGAACCACCAGCACTGAATAAACAGTCTTTGTTCAGAAACCTGCAATAAAAGGGAGAGAATTTAGCTGGAATGTTGCAATTACAAGTGGTACCTACTTGTTTAAATCTCGTAAAGCTCTGAAAAAGTAACTGGTGTAATTGCACGCTCCAGCCAACAGCTGCTGTAGTGGTTAATGGGAGGTTCCATTGCAGAACTTCCTTTGAAGGTCGTCCAGGGCTGGCTCAAAGGCTTTGGTGCAGCTGGCTTCAGACTTGTGTCGGAAGAGGTGGGGAGAACAAGGGCGTGTGACTGAAGACATCCAGATCAGTTTAGCCCAAGTGCTATGTTCTGACACGCTATTACTTCTGTGTTTAATTCTAGCCATGCCTATTTTCTGTGTTAAGCAACTTTCTCAGGCTTTTGGTTCAGGATAAGTGGAAATGGCATTTGTGCACACAGTTTTACCATTTAACATTTTATCTGTAATTTTTCTGGATTTTTTTCCCTGGACATAAGATGTCCACCATCCATGTCTTCTGTCGGTGCTAGTGGAAGTCAAGTGGACATACTGAAATGAAAACAGACCCTTAGCTGTACATGATTGAAACCACTTGTCTTTAGATGTTCTGTCTGGTAGTGGGGAAAGTAATTGAGTTGAGAACTTGCAGTTCTAGATTACCAACCTGAATTCTCTTTTGGGTGGAGAGAGCACATAGTTTCTATTTCTCTTTCAGAATTCTTTGACTAAGCAATGGAAACTTTAAAGCCAGAAAAAGCAATTAATTTAACATTCTGTTACTTACCCAAAGGGTTTTAATCTCTGAAAAGGTTCAGGTGCAGATTATCTGATGTGACAGTGAATTTCCCTTCTTCGTTCCTACTATGTGACGGTACGATGTCTTGAAGATGAGACACCTCTTTGATACCACTGTTTGGCGGTTGCATTAATACCGGCAGCTGCCATGTTCCAAATTCATCTGCTTTAGGATAATGGAGAACACCTGACCAATTTTCAGTGGAGAGGGCTTTGCATGATCTTGTCTTGTTTTGTTTTTTTCGGTTTGATACAGCATGATCTTTACTCAATACGATAGGCAGCCGTGAGCTGACCTTTTTGTCTCATTTTTTCTTACCCACTTTCAGAGTATAGCAGCTACCATCGCTGATACTAGAAAAGGCAAAGCTCTAGTTCCATTCATAGAATGAACTTGTAATTCATTAGTTTTCATTATGAACCTTATGGGAGATTATAGAAGATGATTGGCCTGTATCACTGATAAATCAAGAGCTCTTGCTTTGCGGTAACACTTTGTGTCCAAGAAGATCAAAACATTCCACCTTAAGTAATGGGTGGGTTGACCTCTCTTTCTAGGAATGCCATATGGCTGTACGTCAAGGGGCTACTAAAATGTTTCAGATTAGTGCTGACCATGCCCCTGGCCAAAGGCTCCCTGTGTAAGAATTTCTGAAAATGTGCACATTCTACTACTAATAATCTATTAATCTACTACTCCAGCCACCCCAAACACAAGTTACTAGTGTAAACTACTTTCTCTTGCCTTCCACGTTGTCTGGTCTCTCCACAGCTGGGCTGCGAGGGACAGATGAGCATTTTGCTAGTCCTTAACTCTGGAGGGTAAATCTTGGTATTTCAACACTCTCCTGGTTGTAAAATAACTTCTGTTTCACAGCTGTTTTTATTGGACGTCTGGAACAGTGAGTCACATGTTGAGGTTCCCTCAGGGATGGGGAAAAGAGATTCTTCTATTAGCTAGAGAAACCGGATTTGGGCGGTGGGGGGCATCTGTGCTTCTTCACCTTCTGTTGTCTGTGGCATTGCAGCGGAGCCAGATTTGTCAAAGGTAAATACAGTACAGTGTTTCAGGGCTAGGTATTGGGGCAAGGAGAACCAATGCACTTACGGTACCGAAGCATGGTCTACTTGTCTCAAAGTAGGAGTAGGGAGTTACTGTGGTGGAGGGTTCTTCAAAAAGTGCATTCCCTGGTTTTAAAAAACAAAACAAAACCATCTTCTCTAGCTTTCTGATCCTCATCGTAGAGAAGATATTCACAGTTATAAATTTAGGCTCACGGGGCGTTGTTGCTACATCCATGTTACTGGTGGGAATTGCCTTCAGGTGCTGGCAGGCCATGCCTAAACATCAGCACTGTAACTGATTTCTATTAAACTTCCTTAAACATCCACTGTTTTCAGCCCACTCCCCGACAAACCTGAGCGAATGGGGCAGGGGAGTAATACTGAAGGGAAAAATCACTGAGATCTCCTTGACGCTTCATGATGTGAGTCAGATGGAGAATAAGCTCACATCCTGCCTCAAGACTCCAGAGCTGTAGTCACGCACATCCGCATAATGCTATGGGGAATGACAGTTTCCTTCTGAAGTGGTAGAATACCAGCCTGGCCATCACATCGCTCTTAACAATCACTGATTCTAGCCATGTAGGGAGATGATGATGATGATGGAAGGGGTATTTCTGCATTTCCTTTTAGAGAAACATAAGTAATAGGTGGTAATCTTCAAGAGCGGAGAGTCCAGGGTCAGTGACTTACAGGGGATTGGATTTCCTTGATGGGCATTAAGTATACCTCTCCTGGGGTTGGCATGAGTTCAGTGGACGTAAGAGCACTCAGGGTTCGGATGGTAGCTCTGCCAATGTGTTAAAACCTGACCAGTCAACTCAGATCTCTTTGTGTGTGATAGGCCTCTCCAAAAGGACTTCTCCAGAATGGAACTTAAATTGCATCCTTCAAGCCATTACTAGGTGTTTGAAAGTTTTGCTTCTGTGGGCTTGTTTATTTATGTTTTCTGTGCATTATAACAAAACTTCCTAAATCCCAATGCAAAACATAAACCCTGAGAGGAGTGAAGACCTGGGCAGAGCTCTCCACATTTCATTTGAAAACAGCACATTTACCTGGCCAAGGAGCATAGCTTTATAATTCCGGTCACTTGGTGGACAACATGCTCTGCTTTGAGACATCTGCACAGAAGTCGGCACGCTTTCTCCAATCACCATTAATTTGAATAGCGGTTGGCTGAGGACTGTTACTCCCCAGCAGTTTGGGTTAAATTTCTACCCATGAGCTAGAGGACAAAAGCATCGGCTTCCATTGCCTGTCATCTGAGCCCTTTAAGTGTCATCTGTACCAGGTATCTACAGCATATGTGTTCTCAGAAGAAGCATGGTTGAAATGAGGAAATGTTAAGCACCTGGTGACTGTTCCCCACCCCCAGTCAGTAATTAGAAATACGTCTGTCTACAGCATCAAAATATCAGAGAAATAGGATGAAGCAAGAGAAGTGGCTTGTTGCTGCTTTTTTGGTTTTTAAATGAGTCTGCCAAGTAGCCTCCCTCCTAAGAAAACGTGTCCTTAAAATATCTGTGCTGTTAATCTCTAGAATTGGAGTTATGGCTAAATAAGATTTTGCTACAATTAGGCCAGAAAGCAAATTGTCTTCAAACAGTCTCCTGTTAAATAGAACAGATTTGCTTCATAGTAGCTCGGAGGTAAATAAATTAAAATAAAGGTGAAACGAATGACTTTTTTCCACTTTAATCCATATCCTGGGAGTAGATTGGGGTTTGTACCTAACTTTGAACGTAGAACCTGCACTAGACACCTTTTATTGCTGTAATCCTTTTCTTAAATGCATTTAGTGACACTGATATATCTGTGACCTTGAAAAGGCATGTGGCTTTTGAAAAAGCTATTTTTTCCCTCAGCTGCCATAATATATCATGGGATAACTTTTGGGCAACAGTCGCTCTTCATCCATAAACAGTAGCTGAAACGATATGACTGAGTTGAATTGGGGAGGAAAAGGCTAGTGGCGCTGTGGTTATTTATAGCTTATTCACAAAGATTGTCTCTTTTACATGAACTTCCATTTGTTTGACCTTCTATTATGTCTGCTGAGGGCACGTAGACTGTCAGCACATTTTTACTCTTTGCAATGCTCCATAGCATCCAAACATTCAACGTCTTGTCAATGTTTCCCTTGCAGCTGTAAAACTGTGTCTTCAGTTACACAATTGTGTTTGCTTAAGCATTATGTATGGATTAGCTCAATTGGTTGAAGTTTTCAGAAGAAAGTCCAATACTTTTGTTTTCCTGAAGCATCAAATGGTATTTCTTGGTGGACATTGCAGATAGGACTGTTTGCTTTTGGGAATGCTGCTTTATGAGAAGGGTATTTAAGCAGTCTTGTTGTGGCTTCAGTTAAGTATTACTTTCATAGGATGCCACCAATAAACCAGTGAAGACATGAAGCTGATGTTGGACAAATCTCATTTCTTGAGTAAAATCATTGTATATTAATGTACAGGATATAACATTTGTGCGTTGAGTTAATGAAAAGGTTAGTCAGCCAATTCTAACTGGATTCATGACAGTTAAGCTCTAAAATATCCCTGCTTAGAGAATTGCTGCTCCGAGCTTGTCTTTTGTGTATATATCTCTCTTATTATTGTGAGATTGTGAATGAAAACAAGCTCTGACTCTTAAATTCATCTGCCTCTGTGAAGCTCCCCACTTCCCCGAATCCTAACCCTCTGACATCTAATTGGTAATGTGAACATGCTTGTGATGTCAAAAGACTTCAGTGGATGACGAACTGTAGGAGTGGGTGAGCTTTTAAAAGCACCCCCCAAAACAGTGTGGGTTAAAAAAAGACAATATCTGTAATGGAGGTAAAGGGAGAAGAGATTCCTTCTCTACTGTACTATACAAGCTGCCTCTAAATAGAACGTATGGCAGGTTTTGAGGTGTCAGCAGTTCTTTAGAACATTCATATGCACATCTATCTTCCTGTCTTAATGGAGAAGGGGAAAAAAACTTCAGAGTAATTTCATAATGCTGCTTAATCCTGAACAGTGCCATTTGGCATTATTATTGCTTTCTGAATCCTGTCTAATTAGTATTTTTGGGGTTATAGAGTTAAGTAGAAAGCTGATCCACAAGCATCAGAACTGTTAATGCTTTTCATTGACCGAATGTCGGCTTTATTGAACTTCACTGTTCTTGTGGAGCAGTTGGACTAGAATTGCTTGGAGTAAGCACAATTTTTTTTTCCCGGGGAGGAGGGAACAAAACAAAAAAACCTGATTAGTATAGGAAATGTTTCTGTGATAACAGTGGGAATTTAGGTCAGCCTAATAGCAACTCCAGTTCTTTAGGCAGATTAATTTTTGTCACCCTAGTTTTTAGCATGATATGCAGAGTCCAGAGAAAATGTGTCTGGTTCCTTAGTGCATATTAGCCAGCATGGGGTCTGGAATTAAACTTGCAAATTTCATTTGCGGCCGAGCGGTGAGAGTTGAGCTCAGGCCTAATACGGCATTTTGCTGAGATGTCACTGGCATTTCTTGAACTCTTCAAGATCTACGCAAAACATCACATCACCTGTGGTAGGTGATTAGGGCGACCAAACAGTAAATGTGAAAAATTGGGATGGGAGTGGGGGCTAATGGGAGCCTATAGAAGAAAAAGACCCCCAAATCGGGACTGTGTGTATAAAATTGGGACATCTGGTCACCCTATAGGTGACTATATGTTTCTTGAATGTGGGGAATGTAGGAGAAAAGAATGGGTGGACTCCAACTCTGACTCATGTGGATGGATGGCCTTGTCTTGCACATAGCATGACTTGGGACAAAGTGACACATGGCTTCCCTTCTATGTGTTGGGTGATACAACTCCTTTCTTGCCAGTATTAATGCCAAAATTTACCCCAGATTAGGTAGGAATATGGCAAAGTTCATTCAGCTTCTTTTTTAAAAAAATCTCTTGTTGAGGCTGGTGCATTATCTTACTGCTTACTCACTACTATTTTATTACTTACAAAACTTCAGGAATCTCTTAAGGAGGAAATTAACTTTATTTGAAGAATTATCCTTTTTGACCTCAGAGTTCTCATAACTCACCCAGTGCTCAGATTAATGACTTTTGCTTAGTTCTTAAGAAGCTATATCTCTAAGGTTGTGATTACATGATTGCCGTCTCATGCCAATACACGTGATCTTTCCTTGCCCCTTTCTCCTTCTGATGCTGGAAGTGAGTGAAATGTGAAAGAAACATTACTCACTTTAAATAGTTTTTTTCTGCCAGGTTAATGTGACTCTTAAGCTGAGCCTCATGCGCTCTGTCCACAGTAACTGCTTTTAAGTTGATTTAAAGTTCTTAAATACTCTGAATTGCTTTACATGAAATTTGTACATCCTGTTTAAAAGATTATGTAATTTTTTTAAAAAAAATCCGTAACTGCCCGTTGCTGTGTCCACTGACTGTAAAGAGCAGGTAGGTGATTGTAAGTTCTGGAGTGGGGGATAAAGTTGGCAGTGGACAGAAAAAGCAGAATAGTATCATGTACATTGAGATATCGAGGGGCAAATGTAAAACCTAGTGTGGGTGGGAAATACGGCACCCATTTGCAGCCAGTTCATTTATTGCTAAACAGAAATATAATTTGAGCCTAATAAAAAGGAGGGTTTATAGCCGAACCAATGATGTAGTTTTTAAATTGCCCCAGGAGGATGCGGAGTGCTCCATTGCATAATGAATCTCTCAGCCGTGCCCTCTTTTCTGCAAATGGAATCTTATTAAGTATGTTAACACAACCAGATAAATATACAGTACAACGTTGTGAGCCACATATGCCATGTTAAATACTGCGGTCTTCCTCTTGGCTTTGCAACTGGATAGCATTTCTGTGTAAATGCTGGCTAGGTCTATTGGTGTGATTCCTGTAGGAGGAGAGGGGCTTCCTTAGATGATTTAGGAAGATGATGATTTATTTCCTCTTCTGTTTATTGCAGGGGGGATTTTAAATTTTGTGTTCTCCTCTCCCAAGGATGAAAGTGACTCACTGAGTTGTAGGTGTTCTGGGGCACCTGTCATATCACTTAAAAATAAGTCCAAAATAAACTTTGAAACTCACTGAGATGTAAGTGTGCATGGTCCCGGCGCAAAGGGAAGGAAAGAAGAAATAATCGGTTTCTGTGGATTCGCGTTAACTCTAATGTGTTGAGGATCTGAAATTTATCTTGGGTCTCAAATGGAGACAAATTCCTCCAGTTAATCATTCGGGTATGTATGTCAACCGCCCAAGGGGACTGGAAGAGCAGGAGTGTGCAGATATGGAGTATAAGACACATTGGATAGAGCTGCCTGGGAAGCCTTGCCTTGTGATTGTCTGTAGTGCAGATTTAAAGACTGCTACTGTTTATATATCTTTAGTGGATTAAAAGGTAACATGGCTTCCATTAATAATTACAGCAGTGCTGCCATAAGGAAGGTTGAATTCTGGAACAGACTTAAAATGAGACATAAATTTCTGGGTTTTTTCTGCACGTGGTTAGTCTTCCAGTCTGAAGTTTCACACCATTTTTATGCCCTTGAAATTTTATATGTAGGCTTTCTTTGTTTTGGATTCTTTTCATAAACGTTGACTAGGAAGTGTTTTGAAATTGTTCTCTGCTCAAAATATGTTGGGGTTTTTACTATTTTGTTGTTGACTGTATTTTTAAAATAACACTTTGCACCTGTTACCAATTGGCAGATGTTACTTGTTGTGTAACTCTGATACAATGGGTAAATCTTACTCCCTGCCAGAATAATTCCAGTGGAGCTGAACTTACTGTAGTACTTAAGGTGCTTGGGAGAATTCTGCTTTCTTACCTGTTCGGTTCCAGTGGGCTGCATGTAACATAGCGCCTCCCTCAGACTCTGGGAAGCTCAGCCCTTAAAGTCCTAATCCTCAATATCATAATTACCAGGTCTTCCCGCAGTTCTCCTCTGGGTGAAGCGGGGTGGGAACCATGCTTAGTTTGGGAGGAGGGGCTTTGTCTGAACCTAAAGTTATGAACATAGGCCTGGCCTTAACAGCAGTGGGAATACCACCTGCAGGGAGGAAAAACTCATTAAGCATCTTTTTATCCAGCCAAGCGGAGACTTGGAACCAGGGAGCCGCCTTGATAGCAGTGCTCCTGGTTCTTTTGGCTTACTCGTAATCTTTTTCTGGGTGTAGGGTATCTGAGGGCTGTATTGGTTCCTGATGATTGAATTCACGGTTAGGGGCCTGGCCTGTTACAGGAAGAGGGTCTCAACTCTGCTTGTGTTACAGAGGTCTGGGTGGATAGTGCTGTAGGCCTTGCTTTGGCATAGTCTCAAGTTGATGGTGTTGCTGGCCTACTTGACTTGATATGGGGGAAGTCTATTTTTAAGGTAGCCAAGGCTGTCCTACACATTGGATGACCACACTCCTTTATTATCATTTGTAGAAGTCCAAATAACCAAAATGAATTAAATTTAGGCTCTTGAGTCTTCAGCATTAACAAATATAAATTCTGCAATCAAATAAGGAGTAGCTTCAATTTGACAAACTGATCTTTTCTTATGACGAGATATTTAAATGTGTTGTATGACTTTCTTCCAAGAGGATCACAGAAGACTGCCCCGGTGCATAAGGTTCACATGCTGAAATTTAAGAGAAATGTTGTTCAATGTGCATAGTTTAAGAGAAGTGATACAGATTTTTTTGTTTTGTTGTTGTTTGTTGTTTGTTTTTTAAGGACTGCCTCTGGACTTGAGTACAGAAGGCTGCCAAATCTTGCACCTTTCCCCAGCACTAAATTCAGAGAGAGGAAAACCTTGTGGGCATTTTCAAACACAACTGTTATTATTTAAACCCACTTCTTCACCCACATCCACGGCATTGGTCTTTGTTGAAGATGCAAGTCCAATACACTTTTGAGGGTTTAATAAATGTCTTGGGGTTGTTTTTTTGGGGGGAGGGGTGCGCAAAAAATCAGTTTAAAGAAATACTATTTTTCAAAGCTTGTTTACTAGATAACTGTCTAGATAATCTCTTACCTAAACCATTGGGAAAAGTCACACGTGAATAAACTTGTCATGGGTAATTTTTTTGACAACTTATTAAGCTATTAATAATGAGTGTTATTGAAAATAATGCCTCTGAAATTGATATCTTTTTATTTCAAATTGGTTCACAGGCTTTAAGGAATTGAAGGTGCATAGAGAGTCAACAGTACTAGCTAGATATTGAAGCAACTCGCATCTATTTTTCAGGAAAATATAGGGGTATTCTGGAATGGAAGCTGCAGCTACTAAAAACTGCAGCACGTAAGGAAGATGCTGCTTGCACAGCTTAGAATAGTGATAAAAGTAGACCTTCATGTTGTTTGATCTTGCAGGTCAGTGAACATTTCAAGAATTGTTCCTGTTGACTTCCCTCTGTGCCCTTTGTATCGATTTTAACCATTTCACATCAGCATGCAATCTCTTTTATTTATTCACCACACACTGTTTTGTAGGCTTAGTCCTTTGGTATATCTAGCATTCATTTGTCCAGATTAACAGCATGCAAAGGAAAACTGGCTTGTATTTACATGATTTAGTTGTAAATATGGTAAGCATGTTGATGGATATTGTTGTCACAAGTGCTTACAGCTTGTGGGCTGATTACTGAATTTCTTATGTTTTTAAATCTGTGCAGGCTATGCCTGCTAGCGGGTTCCCAAGGGAACTAGAGCACTGAGCTTGTGGATTGCATATAGAAATGAAATCGGAAGAGTGGTTGTATTGCATTGATATATTTATCAGGAAAATCTTAACTTCAGAGCCACTGGGTTTGTGGCAGCAGCAGGTATTTTGAGATGGGACTTGGAGAAAATTCTTCCCTTTTTTCACCAAACAGGGTAATGATTTGGCAACAGAATGTACAAAGGATGTCCGTGAGGTCATATGGAGAGAGTAGTAGATGGGGGAGACATTAATAAATACCAGCGAGGTTAAAGGGACAAAGCTGTGATATGCTGCTAGCTTCTTAATTGACTAATAAGCAGTAGTAATTGTATTACACCTTTATGGTATTCATTCCAGAATGCCTTTGATGTCTGTTTAGGCATCTGATGTTACCACACGAACATTCCTAGGAATTATCCCTCTTCATGGAAGGCATGGCCTTGGCAAAGAATTATTTGGGTGTTTTGTTGGCCCAGAAGGTAAGTGGTGTTTTTCAAAGCTGTACGAGACCTTGCTTGGTAAAAGTGCAAGTAGGGAGTGAAAATGGATTGACTGTATGGACTGTGTGTATCCAGTTAATTCTGCATTGCCTCAGTGCTGTTCACTAAGCCTGTTCACTCTGAGGACGCTATTGCACCTCTTTACAGATGGGCACATGGAAATAGGGAAAATGAAGTGGCTTCCTAGTGATTGTCTTGCACGCTTGGCTAGTGGCAGATCTGGAAACTGGACCCATGACTGTTGACTTCACTAGAATTTGGGAGGTATTTGGCTGAATGGGGTCGAAAATTTCCAAATCACATTGCAGAACTACAGTGCTACTCAGAGTGGTATGACCAAATGAGATTTGGACACAAGTGATTTATAATGCAGTTGGCTGACTTGAGTACATTGGTAAAAGAGATTGCATGCTTGTTTTCTCTCCCAGACACGCTGTCATGCCCTGTTCGTGATGTTAAATGACACAAACAATCCCCAGTTCTTCAGAGTCATAAACACATTGCTTAGATTAAATGACAAAACTCTGAGGTTTGCTTAACCTTGATTTTTTTCATCAATGTGGCTTACTTGTGAAATGGTGATACTGAAATGCTTGAAACAGAAGTAGTGCTTGCAGATGATGCACTTATTTTCTTTGATGGAACTATGATTCCATCCGGTATTGATACATTATTCCTAAATCTAGGTATGATGAGATATTCCCAGCATGGATGAAAGGTGGAGTCAAAGTGAGCAAGGAACCCATCAGTTCTTGGTATAAGATGACTTGATCTTCTGAATTTACAGCATCATGCTACAGTTCAATTGCAACAGGCATCAAAAAGTTACTCCTTAACTGTCCTGTATGGATGCTGCTGGTATGAACTAAAAGGTAACTAGTTTGTGTTAAAGTGGTCATCTTCAAACAGGACTACGTTAGCGTGAACTAGGTACCGTTCAGTTTGCGCCAGCAATGGCCACAGAGACGGTTAGGTGCAATATTTTGTTGTGCTCTGCAGTTCATGCCCCCTGTAGTCTGCACTGCAGTCCATTGCAGACAAGTCCATAGAAAATGTTCATTCACCAGTGGGGAAGGGAAGAGGAAGAGAGATGATACTTGAGGATTTGAGGCTTATGGACAGAATAGGCCTTCGAGTCATACATCCAGATGGATTACATAGGGAAGTTGACATCTTGTTTAAAAACAAATCATTCATTATGTAGCAATGAATAATCAAGCATTACAGTTTCATCTCTGGAGATTGCTTTTTTTTGGTTGGGATTTTGATAGTTCAGTAATTAAAAGCTGAAAGCTGTTACATTGTCTACATGTTGATCAATTGGTAATTAAAAAGTTGATGATGGAACGGTATTTCATGCGACTATTTGGTTTATGATCAAAATTCCTTAGTCTCTTTGAAATTTGTCATTTAACTTGGCATTTGATTTTTTTCAGTATTCATGAACTATTGTATTTGATTTTTATAAATAACACTATCACAGTTTGCATACTGCATAATGGATCACGTGATTTTTAATATGATCTGAAAGGTTTTTTTATCTTTCTGCCAGAATGCATTTCCAGAATATTAAAGTTCTTTCTTTGGGCACCATATAATTTTTGACTGTTGTATCATTAATTTGCTGATGGATTTGTGGCTGGCTTAATCAGAATGAATGTAAGACAGAATGCTGAAAACTACTTGAGGCATGACCCTTGATTCACGGTTCAGTCCCTGGAAGAGTCACTCAACTCTCATATTGGGTTTTTAATCTATAACTGATAACAAAATCCTAATTGGGACAAATGATACAAGTGGTCAGGCCAGTATGTTGGCTAAACATTTTCAAAATGGACACAAACCGTTTTCCACACAGTGACAATTTGTTGGTTGGGAATCGTCTCAAGAGAATTGTCTACATCTCAAGTATAAATCTAATCACATACAGTAGAACCTCAGAGTTATCAACACCAGAGTTACTAATTGACCATTCAACCATATGACTCATCTGGAACCGGAAGCACACAATCAGGTAGCAGCTGAAATGGGGAGGCAGGAGAAAGCAAATACAGTACAATACTGTGTTAAACAGTGTTAAAACAAATTAATTAACAAATAAAATAAAACCAAAGCAAAATTTTTCTTCTGCATAGTAAAGTTTAAAAGCTGCATTAAGTCATTGTTCAGTTGTAAACTTTTGAAAGAACAACCATAATGTTTTGTTCAGTGTTACGAACATTTCCATTACGAACAACTCCATTCCCAAAGTGTTGGTAAACCTGAGGTTCTACTGTATCCCATTTATAGCAGTCGGTTTAAATTCAGTGCATGGGGAAGTCCGGTGTTGCAGTACCATATCAAGTTCTCTTAACCAACCTTGACCTGCTGAAATGCAGATGTGTAGTCAACAGATGTGGGCAGTGATGCAAGAAGTATATTTGCTGTGCTTTAAGGTATTGTAAAAGAAAAGGTAATAAATCTAATCCTTTTGACCTGTTTGAAGCCATAGATATAATATAAAAAATTTGACAGACTTGAAATCATAATTCTCTATTTAGAATTTGAGTACAACAGACTGTAAATCCTTTGCTCTGAAACATTCAGACATTTGAGGTGCCACAAGTATTCCTCATTTTATTTATGGATACAGACTAACAGGGCTGCTAATCTTAAACCCGTCCATGAATTCAGGGCCTGATGAAGAAAATGGGCGGCTGGGGGGAGGGGGAAAAGAAGGGCAATTTTAGTGCATCTCCATTGGGAATGTGAATTTTTTCTTTCCTCTGAACAACAAAGCATGCTGCTGGAGGGAGCTAGCATCTTCCCCGTTGGAGCCAAGGGAGACTCTGTGAATTTCAGATTCTCTTTAGTGGATCATGGATTGTTAATGGTTTCAGTTGAAGATGAATAGTGAGCATGAGGTTTTTTTAAGACACATTCTACTTCAACACAAAGGGAAAGTGAGTTACACCTTTTACCCCGTATCATGGTTACCTGGCTGGTGAATTTTGAAAATACTATTTTAGTGAAGGAAGACTCCCTATGTGAACTATGGCAGCATTGGCATGAACCAAAAGGGAAGCTTGCTGTTCGCATGTTGGATTTTTGTCCTCTCCTAACAGTAGAAAAAGGGTTGAATTGTAGCTACTCAATAGCTCGAAGGACTTGTGTGCCTTGTGTGCAATGTGTGGGGAATGCCGTTTAATTGCAAGGTGTTTGGGTCCTTTATTACTGTATATCGAGTTGGTAGTTCCACTACTTGTGTTCATGTATTTTTAGAGGAGAAGTGATTCATGAATTTATATCCATAGACCTGTGATATATGAATGTATGTAAGCCTTAGCTTTCGTCTCCTAATTTGAAGTCTCATATAGTGAAAGAGGAAGCACTATCAGTGATTGAAGCTTAGATTAGGAATTTCTGCTAAAGAACGTAACACTCTCCAGCTAGTAGCTCTCTCTGTGTAGCATGAAGGTGTTCATCAGAGAACAGACTTTCAACCTACTTACTCATAATATGAAAGCACTTATTTTTCCCTTGAACAGAGTCTGCTGTAGCTTATTTATAACCCATACATTAAAATGAAAAATACTGAAAGGGTCTTAAGTGGAAGACTATTGAAATATTGCGTTATTTAAACGGGGGAATTTTATCAAACTAATTTGTGGAAGGGACAAGTAACGTAGGTACCGTAGTTGATGTACTTAGGAGTACAGTACAGCTGTGTGGGATGAAAATTATGAACTCCATAGAAATACTGAGGAGAAGACAGGAACCCCTATTTTAGCAGCTTTTGTTTTGATATTCGGTCAATATTTGTGCTTTTTGAACTTCCTAGTTGCCATGAGTTACAAAAAACTTGAAAGGTCTATTGGCCTACTGTGCTTTTTACAGCAGAGGGAAAGTTGCAGTTATGCTGAAGGTATTACTAAGATGTGTAAAACAGTTTAAACCCCACAGGGAAACTCTTGGGTGTAGGGAGTAGAGCATTTTTGGTGGATGGTTCTTAGCTCTGGGTCCTCTAACTTGAGATCAGAATGAGGCCCAAGCCTGATGCTTTTCAGAGCATGATGCAAGACTCAGTGCAGCCTCCTCAAAAGAGGTAGGTAGGTAAATACAAATAAAAGATTTCTACCTATAATTAGCGCTAAAGAACACTGGGGCCTTGGTCCACCTTGGGGACTCCTGTGTGCTATTGCAATGCAAATAAATAGAATCAAGGTGACTTGACTTTGCTTCTACATACCTTACTGGTGGGCACAATAAAAGTGCCAAGGGATTTGTAAGCCTCTTTTACTCATCTTGAGTCAATATTTGGTTTGTGAAGAGGCAGGTTTGTCACTTAAGATTGAGTAACTTGACAAGAACATATCAGTTACCTCAGGACTGGGGTGTGTCGATAGATATAGTGGTTTAAAAAACCTTGCAGTTGCTTCACACACACCCCTTCAGCGTTGTTCATATATTTTGAAGTAGATAACAGCAGATACCATGTCTAGTTCAAAATACTAATAAATGTGACTGCTTTCTGATGCTGACAAATATTCTGAAAAGTCATTGGTTTGAAATGCATGGTACCCTTAGATTATTGTTGCTGCGTGACAGCTGGTTCCAGTAATTTGTTTTTATAGGGCAGTTTCAAGTAAATGAATGACATGTTGAATATTTTACTGAGATTTTAGGTTATCTAAAGAATAGTTCCTGGTTTACTAATTGGTAGATAATGGTGAGTACATTGATGTTGACATGTGCAAATGGATTTAAAATGATGTTGAAGTGAGTTTCATTAAAAGATGCTCTAATTCAGAGTCAATAGGAAATGTCAACTAATAGGTTTGTAGTCGGTTTCACAGATCAGACTGAGGCGGCATTGGAATTTTTACAGGTCTGTATTGTAGGCAAATACAGACACTGTGTATACCCATGCTGATAGGGCTTGCTAAAAGGTGCGTGAAATTCTGTCTGGTCCAGTCATCAGAGTTTGTTTAGTGAGGCTTATTACCTTGGTAGTTTGATATTTTCTGTAAGCCTCTCTGAAGGGTGTGGGGAGGAGATTGTTTTTGTTTTTTAAAAAAACAAAAACACCTCCTCCCCGTTCCCCAAACTTACTTTGAAGGATTCTAAAGTGCTATTTTCCACCTTAAAAATGTAGTTACTTGCAAGATATGATGAAGCATTTATTCTGTAGCTGCTTTTGGGGGGGGCAAATTACTACCCTTTGGGGGTTTCAAAGTGGACAGACTGTAAGGAATCAATTATCCAAGTACAGTACAGAAAATATTGATATAGTAAGTGATGTGGAATTCTCCCCTCTGGTGCCAAAACAACTTGTAGAAGCACTTCAGTTGTTCCAGGAAGTCTCTTATCCCAGCAGTGTCAAATGCTTCCTCTTTATATTGTGAGGCTGGGTAAGCTCAGACCCTACTTATAAACTGTAGTTTTCCCTGTGAAATACAGAGGATCTAATGTTGTTTTGTATTATGACTAGCTTGTACTTCGCTTTGGAAGCAGACCTTATGCCTTCTGTTGATAAACACAGCATGTTGAAAATGATGCTTTCAAGTGTCCTGATCTGAACTCTGTCACAGCACCGTGGGAATACAGAGCTTTTTCTGCAAATGTCTTAGAAGTTTTGTATCTAAAACTAGCCATGGGATCAATTTCCCAACGATTGTGGTGGATTCTCCATCACTGATCATGTTTAACTCAAGATGGGATGGTTTTCTAAAAGCTCTGCTCTAGGAATTATTTTGGGAAATTTCTCTAGCTTCTTGTACCTGAAGTCAGACTAGGTGATCACAGTGGTCTTGGAATCTTGGACTCTCTAAACACTGGATGCAGTAAAATCTTTGTTCAGTTGTTGGTTACCTCCCCCTCCCCCATCTCTCCCAGACACCTCTTTCCTCCCCCTCCCCCCCCCCAAAAAAGTGAAGTGCATTGCACATATGGCAATTTCGCCTCTTTTTAACCCCCTCTCTTGTTAGGGAAATGGCGCTTGGATCGGGTTTAGAAAATGAAGGAAAAATGCTTATTGGAATGACTGTCTCAAATATGTATTAGAATGCATAAGCCCATTGTGTGGGTTAATTTAATGTTTTCTCTAAAGATCCAGGACCTGTCAGGAGAGTGAAGAAAACAAGCAATCCTTTGCCAGAGAACTGGTTTATATGTCTATTTAAATATACATTCACCTTTAATTAAATATTTCATTTTCCTTTCCTTATTCAGTGTTGCTATGCTTCTGGTCCACTTCCTATCTTACATTACTACTATTTTGCCGATTTGGGGATTGTTTTGTTCAGTGAAATAAGACTAATGTGTTAAATATTTATCACTGCTAATTGATTCATTGTAAAGGAAAAGCAAACAGCCACAGATTGCCTGAAACTTTGGTCAGCATAGAAAACAGCAGGAGCCACCTTCTGCAGATGATTCATCAGAAGTCAGGGGAGAGGGACAAAGACCAGGTTTTAGGCTGTGTCTACGCTACAGCTTATGTCAGGATAGGGTGACCATATTGCCCAAAGGGAAAAACAGGACACTGCACAGGGCTGGCCCAAGCCGCTCACTCAAACACTGCCCCCCACACCCGGACAGGGCTGGCATTGCTCCGAGCCCTGTGTGCCCCCCCTGTGCGAGGCTGGGACTACGTAGGTGGGGGAGCTTCTACTAGTGACCATGCTTCTGCCGTTTGCGAAGGTGGTTTTATTAGGCCAGTGAGCGAGCTCTCTCCGTCAGCACAGTGTGTCTTCACTGGGGACTCTGCAGCAACACAGCTGCAACACTGCAGTGCTGCATGTGTTTGCCTGGCCGCCGTCTCTTCCTTGGGAAGAGGAGAGGGAATACAGTGAAGCTATACACCCACGAATGTATATGCACAAAAAAGTGAGACTTGCACAACTTCAGTTATGGAGAAGCAAGTTATTGAGAAGGGAGATGGGGCTTTTGTGTACCTGCATTGTAGTAAAAATAACTTGTTCATAAAGCATTGCTTTTCTGAAATGCTGTCCAAACACTCATCCTGCAGCAGTCCTGTGAAATTTACCAATGGTGAAATTGAGACAGAGCTGGAGTTGGTTGAAGGTCACGCAACGAAGACAATGTGACATAGTGGATAGGGTGCTAGATCTGGTTCTACCAAGGTTGGTGACCTTGAAAGTCCTTGCTACGCTATTCTGTTTCATCTTGTCTAAATAAATTGTAAGTCCTTTGAGGCAAAACCTTTTTCTTACATGTTTGTGGAGTGCCTGATTCAATAGGGGCACTGATCTTTGTGGGGCCTTCCAGGCAGTGCGGAAGTAAAAATCAAAGGTAATAAATCTGAAGTGTCATGGCAGGGATTAGAATTTGAGTTCCTGTCTTCTAGTCCTGAGCTCATACAACTAGACCCCTTAGGTTGGGGTTTGGAAATAATGTAATACTTTTGTCCTAAAATCTTATTTTTAAGTCTTTGCCTAATATTTTAAATCACTGTACTAAAAACCTGTTTTCCCTGCAGTCCATAAAATGCTTCATATTCCGTGTTACATAATCCAGCTATAAATTTTTTGCTTTTCCACACAATTCAACTGGTATAAAATGACTAATGTTTTGAGAAAGGAAGCATTCTCTGTCGGAGAAAGGAAAGCAGTCTGTTAATATTCTAAAGACTTCTTTTTATAAAGAACACATATTACATATTTCATTTAATGCTGTTCTATGAGAAGTGTTATAGAAGATGAAATGTGTCTTAAATATAGTCTGGGGGTGGGTGTCTGCTGTGAATTGCCTTTCTATAACACCTTGGAAACCTGTCCATGTCTCAGGAAAACATTTTCATGTCATCAAAATAATATAAAAAGAATCTGTGGACCAGGGTGTTAAAGTTAATCTGTGTGTGTGTGTGTGTGTGTGTGTGTGTGTGTGTGTGTGTGTGTGTGTGTGTGTGTGTGTGTGTGTGTGTGTAAAATGGAGAATAGGACTGAATAAGAGATCATAATTGTGCAGGATCTCAGAGCTATAGGAGTAAGCGCACTGCTGAGATGGGAGGTGAATAGACAGAGGTGTCTCCAATGCTTTCTCTGCTCCACAAGTTACTATTCTCTGAGGTCAGCAGGAGATTTCTATGTACTGTTAATTCTTACCTCCAACCCCTACCAGCAAGTTCATGCTGTCTTCTTTCTAAAATATACTCATCGATACAAGAATCCACAAACACAAGGATTATCGATTGACACACAAACTGGTAGAAATCATTCCCCAGCGTGCCTTGTCTAAAAAGTGATCACAATATACTGTCCCTTCTCTTCCTCAGGCTGTGTATTTAGGCCTTGAGATGATTGTAACCACTATCTTTGTTGGCATTGAGACCCTTTTTCATTGTACGATGTTTTCTCTCCCAATCGCATAAAAATAGCTTACTTTTAGATTTAATAATTTATGGCGGAATGCTTTACTGTAACATTTTCCCCCCTCTAGTTTGGTACTAGACTTAACACTTGGCTTGTTTACCATCTCATCTGGAGATGCTGCCATCAGAAAGCTAGCTGAGACAGGGCACAGTGCCCCTTTAATCCCTAAAATTAGCATCTCTGTGGATATTAAGATGCTCTGTAGGGAGGACCCATGTTTAAAGATAACCTCAGACTGTCAGTTGAGTTAGTAGCTGCCTGGGGAATTGTGCAGTATGTGCCATGCTTCTTAAGTGTACCTTTCAATGACTGGTATAGAATAGCACTTAAATGTGTGGATGCCCTTGGCTGGACTCTTAGGAGCCATGGCATTTACATGCTGGACAGGGTGGTATGTGGGGTGTGGAGGAGCCAGCCAAAAATGAAGCAGGTGATGGACTGAGAAGTAGCCAGGCTTCCTTTGACTTGGCTATGGTGTAGGCATTAAGAGCCTGCTAGGGTTCATGGCCATGATGAGAGAAAAGCAGAGGCAGGAGAAGGAAGGAGTTCACTTTCTGAATACTTAAGTGAGGCTCCCACCTATCAAAACACTTCCCTTTTCACACTCAGGCTGTTGGTGCAGCACTGGAAAACTTGAAAGCGCACTTATTCCCAATATTAAATCTTATTTGTGAAGAAATCTCTAGAGGGGTTAATAAAAGCTGGAAACTATTCAGGAAAACTCTGCCCTTCCTCTGGAGAGTTTTGGAAGCCTGAACTACTCTTGTGAAGTACCAGGAGGTAATTTATTTTCAAAATTTACTGAACCCAATGAAGCATGAACTGGAGGATAACAGAAACCTTATGCACATGTGGTAAAAAAAATAAAATCCTCTGGATTTTGGATTCTTGTAACTCTGCACTAAGCAGCCTTGAATTAACTTTTTTTTTTTTTGTCACTCTTCCAATTTAATTTCTTCAGGTTGACCAGTTGCAGAGAAACAGCTGGTCAAAGCTACTGTTGGACTGCTAAGAGAGAAATAAGGGCCAAGACTTCCTCCCTGAAATTCACCTTCCTGCCAAGGGAAATTGTGAATTTTCTTTTCTTGAAAGAAAGCAGCAGACCAGCATTCAACTTTATCTATAGTTTCAACCTTTCCAAGGTATATAAATAGCAATTTGAGCCACTCTGAGTTTTCACTAATGCCTAAAATTAATTGAATATATTTTAAGCACTGCTTTCACTGAGAAATTCTTCAGTAGATTCCACATAAGCATAATTAAAGGATGCTTGCCATATTACATTACCTGGATTGGGGATATTTTTATTATACTATGAAAGCAGTCTGCAATGAAATCTGATATGAAGAGACACAAAAGGTTAGTTGAAAGCAGACAAGAACTGAATCATTGAGTTGACTACAAAACCACATTGTGCAAGCAATAATGTTCCTTTCCATTCATTACTGCAATTATGATTATGGAACCCAAAGTATTTAATTGGCATAGCATACTCTTCACATTGAATAGATTTCATTGTTTCCGTTTTAAAAAAAAATCCCCCTTATGCATTGCAAATGCATTTACGTGTTGCTCTCTGGCTCTCAAGAGGCTTCTTTGTTTACATGATGAGTGATTAACAGAATTATGGATCCTTGCTATGTAGCATCATAAATGAAAATTAAGGGGGAGAGGATCTCTTCCACGCCTCAGCGTCTGGAGTTCTCTGGCAATCTTATCCACTTGTTCTGTCTCCAAGTTGAGAATCCAGTATTTGAGAATTGGGAAAGGCCTGTTGAGTCATCTCACTCATTTCTCTCCCCCTCCCCCACTTGGATCTGGATTGTTTGCTCTAATGTATTTCATCCAATTCAAGATCAAGTCTAGAAACTTTTGCCTTATAGCAGTGTCTGTTAGGTGTGTGTTACCTTTGATGTCACTATTTCTATACCAGTGACAGATCTAATATAGATCTGGTTATGCTAGCCCTAGAGGGGTTTGGTTGGTACAACTCACTTCAGTCTGGGAACCGGGATAAACTATGCTAGCGTAAACTGTGAATACATTAGGAGAATTGCTGCAGTAGATATACGAGAAAACCACTGCTAGTGTAGACCAGTAGCTCTCAATTGTACCCCTTTCTGGAGTGTGATTTGTCTTGCATATTAAAAAGTACATGTAAGGTATATAGACTCTTTTATTCAGTGAGTGGTATAGGAAAGTGTTCAATGACACTTGGCTCTTTGTCACCAATGATTTATAAAATTGTACAGCTGATGGTATAAAACCATCAGATATAGTGCACACACAAATTACTACAGTCAAAGTTGAAATTTGAAGAGTGAAGTTGGCTGCTTGAAAGAATGGCTGTGTGTCCTGACTCTATCTAGTCTCATGTGGCTTTAGAAGTTAACCGTGGCTGGACTTGGTCACTACATGGATTGGACACCTCAGAGGCACATCATATACACTCGGGCTTTCAGCTGCTGTGCAGAAAATCTCCCCGCACTCCTTCGCAGTAGATAGTCTTAGCGCTTTTGGCTTCAGGAGGTTTCTTGTTGAATTTCTTGCTGGAATGAATTCCTCACAAATAAGGATATTCCCTCATTTGATGTTTACTCACTTGGATACCGTTCTATGTTCTGCACTGTCCACACCAGCCTTGGCCGTTTTTTATGTATTCTTGCTGGGATGCACTTATTCGTTAGCTGTTTTTATTAGAGTTATGGCTCAGGTGGCACTTTCATTCTGAGCCCCCATTTTCAGTGGCTTATAACTTCACAAAATGATTATACTACAGCCTGAAATTTCTTTTTTGCTCTGTTTGGAGGTGAATATATTCTGCAAAGTTGCAAGAAAATCCATTGATCTTCAGGAACACTTTTTAAAATAAAATTGAGATGTGTTTTTCTATTTTTTCCTTTAAAAGGAAAATTGATGCATTAAATTACATTAATTTGACATTGCATCTGAATTGGCTGACTTCTTTGCAATTAAAATCCCATAGCAATTATAAATCTTCCCTGTGCCTTGATGGGGTCTTTCAATATGAGATGAGTGACTTAATATTACCCAAGAGTATCTGCTAATATAGTAGAAAGGGACTGGTCTCTTTTTCTATCTTGGGTAAATAAGGCAGATGCAGTTTTAAGTGTATAATCCCATCTTTGTCTTTATTCTAGGATGCACAAAGATGGAACCTTGGACTTCTGTATGAGCGTTCCCGTAATAGTTCCAACAGCACTCTGGTTTTGCTATGAAATGTGTGCTTGTTCTAAAAGAGGCAAAATCATAACTATATTTCCTCTTAGATTATTTTTGCTTTGCTTTATAACTTTCTCACATTTGGGGGTGGGGGTGTGCATTGGGGGAGAGAGACAATTACTTTTTGTTGTAGTAAGCTAAACATGAAAAAGCAAAAGTGTGGCAATACATGGGCAGTAGCTGCTTGACCTCCAGAATTGCCTTTGGACATTGCCCATTGGTGGTATTTCAGAGTGAAAATGTAGAGCATGCATATATTCTTGGCTTGATTGTGCAATACAGCACACAAGATCTATGAAATACTTCACCAGAGTGTGCATACACAAAATGAACAGGTTTTTTGCCTTATATGTAAGAACATTTGATTGTCACCTTGGCTTCTGTTATTAGATGTACTCAGATTTCCTCAAATTCCATTTTGCTACTTAGCTTTAATCACTTATAAAGTGACCACCTCGGTCACCATCTCGTGAAGTAAACCTGCTGGTGTATCAGTAGTTATTGGGCACTGAACTTCGCAGGTAGTTGATTATCAGTTTTCTGCCCATTTCTTCTTCCTCCCTGCCCCCAAAGTATGGATTTTATTAACTTTCACTCCCCCTTTGGCAGGGAGGAGTTCTGCTACAAAAGGCTTTGCAGGAAAGTCTGACTTCAATCTGAATGTTTAAAATATGTCCTTTCAAATGTATTTCAGTATCCCTTACAGTGCTGCTCATACCTTAATTCTATTTCTCTATGGCAGGGGTTCTCAAACTTCATCACACAATGACCCCCTTCTGACAACAAAAATTACTACATGACCCTGAGAAGCCTAAGCCCACCCCACCCAAGCCCCCTCTCCTAGATGTGGGGGTCAAAGCCTCAGGATTCACCATCAGCCCTGGGCTGTGGGGCTCCGGCTTTGGCCCCAGATGGTGTGGCTTGGACTTCAGCTCCGGGCCCCAGCAAGTGTAATGCCAGCCTTGGCGACCCCATTAAAATGGGTTCACGGCCCACTTTGGGGTCCCAACCCACAGTTTTTGAGAACTGCTGCCCTATGGGATAGGTCTGGTAAGTAAGTCATCTCATCCCCATTTAACAAATGGTGACAATGTGGCAGAGAAGCATCGTGACTTGTCCCAAGAGATGAGGTTAGGAATAAGGAGTTCTTTGATCCCTTCCTCTAGTTCATGTTGTCTTATGTAATACGTGTCCTTTATCGCATGACTATATATTGGTGTGACCTGTCGGTGCACCAAGTAATCTAAAAGGCCTCTTCTGCCTTGAATTTTCAACTGTAGTTTGGCTATCAGTGTGATCTGAGCAATGCGTTTTATTATGGTTATCTTTGGAATAGATTGGAAAAGGGAAACAGGAGTCTGGTATTTGGCGTTTCTCATGAAACTGCTTTTAAAGTAGTTGTACAATTTAGGAGTGCATTACACAGCTGCTGCTCACGTCTTGAGTTAATTTTGTTATCCGCCTTCTTTGTGCCTCCAGATTGTATCAGTCACTTGTGAGAAGCTAAGGATGAGTGGGGCACCTGTGACCCAGTACTTTGGATGCTGTTTTAAACTAAAAAGCTTCAGTTCCCAGGGATTTAGTGCTGCCTGTCATCTTATCGTTCTTAAGAGGTACATCTCTCGCTGATTCTAGGGTCTTCCTAAAGCTGCTGGGAAGAATATTACGTCTGTTCCATATGCTACAGGATATGGGGTATCTTGATCTCTCACCAGGTGTCCTCTCTAACTACATGCCTTGTCATATTGCTTTTTGCTCTTGAAGTTTTCTACTCAAGTTAGAATGGATTTGGGGTTTTCACTCCTAAAACAATTAAGCACTGTTCCAGTAGGCTTGATTCTCCCTCCCTCTTCCCCCCACATTATCCACTAATCCTAGCACCAGGGGAGTTTCCCTCCCCAGGTGCTGCCTGGAAGGGGACTGCCGATCTGCAAACGTTTTGGTTTTCAGGAGTTCCTGCCAGAAGTTCTCCCTCTACACAGAGTGAAGTGGGCAGTCAGGTACACTTTTACATAAACAGATTTATTGCTTTTAGCCTTTGAGGCTGCAGGGAGTGTTTTTCCTCAAAGAAAATTAAGACATAATCTTTTTTCGCTTAGCTGTTCAGGTTTGAAAGGATTTCAGGAGACTGTCACGTACCTCCATGAAGGGTTATCTTTAGCCTTTCACTAAAATGGCTCTCTCAATCCTCTGCATTACATATTGCAGGGTGCAAAATGTTTTGCATTCAGAAACAGTGATGCCACAATAGCTGGCAGCTCACCGTATCCACAGGTGAGCAGCTGGCTCCCCAGCCCATGCAAGAGCTGAGGTCCATGGAGCGGGTACCCCCAGGACCTTGCTAATTATGCAAGCCAACCAAGAAGCAGTGGAATGACCCGAGTACTATTGTCTCCAGAATTTCCAAGGGATTTTTTGACCAAGGAAATGACGTTGTTGCAATTCCTTCTGGAACAGAAGTCCTAGGAAAAGAAGCAAGGGTAATCTTGCTAGCAGTGCAGGCTGGCTTTAAGTGAAGCAATTGAGCTGCCTTCGTGAGCTCTCTACTTCTGTCTGTCCATCGCCTTCCTATGAGGCCAATACCTAAAAAAGGCTTCTAAAAAAATTCAGGGAGGCAAATGCGTTCTTCTTAGACCTTCCTCTAGACAGTCTTTGATCAGAAGAATCCATGATTTGCCCTTGGAGTCGTGTTACAGTGGTAACAAATTATGTGCATTCAGAAGCAGCAGTGCAAATGTTTTCCAAGTAGATGTAAGATACAAGAATTCCTGAATGTCCTTGGTGAAGAATGTAATCTGCTTTGAGGTACCCCAAGAAGAGGGGCTGTGGATTGGGCTGCGAGGTTGACTTGTAGATGCAGTGTAGACATTTTTTGTGTGGCCGAGAGCCAGGATCTGCAGCTCTTCTAGCTGACCAAATTTAATTGTGATGCTTTCTAAAACTCGAGTAAAATTAGTGGTCAAAACTCCAGGAAAACCATCATGTTGTACTTTCTTCCAAACTTCAAAGAAATAGAGAGTTTAAACAGCTAAATAGATTACTTTCATCCCTATTCCCAATGAAAATTACAGAGGAGAGGGAGTCTGGTAACTAGAGACATACTTTGAATAAAAATCCCTGAAGAGGAACCTAAACTCTGAGATTTAAAAAGCAATCCATTTGGGAATCATTATCAATATGTGGAAGATGTTTCAGTTTATCGCTGAAGTTTTCAATGCAAATTGTGAGGGAAGAGAATAGGAAAGCCATCCTGAAAGGACTGTGGCCCACTAAATATAAGTTGAACCAGCAAGTATTTTCATCTTCCATTTCAGAGAACAGGTCTTCTACAATGAATCTAGTTGGCTATCAGCAGTGTTTCTCTCGCTTAATTCTGTCTTCAAGATTAGTGGGTCTTAAAAGGAAAAAAGCGTATGAAGCAAACAAAAGCTTACAATGAAAACTCAGGAGGATATATTATCTTCACTACACAAAGACATGGTGGAACTCAAGCTAACTAACTCAAGATAAAGGCCAATTCATGTCAAGACCCCATCTTTTTTTTGTAGTGAGGAAACCACCAAATATTAGCAAGAAGATGGTGAAGAGAAATGATCAAATAATTGCATGAAGTGATTCCATCTCTGCATCTTGGAAGATCCTCTGACAGTAACTCAGGGATTGGACTTTTCTGTCAGTGTCAGATTGCTTCTGAGTGCCCCTATTCTTTCTGTTAGTTGCACTCTCCCTGAAGATGTTAGCCTTGATTTTGTTATGCTAAGGCCCTTTTATCCTGCTCTAGCTGCAACATGGTGCTTGAAAATGGCCAGGAATGCATCACTGAGATGTCCCTCCTGGCACGGGGATGTGTGTCACTTGTGTGGCTAGACGAGAACACTGCACTGCCATTCTTGTACCTTCTGGTCCCGTTACAGGAAAAGTGTCTGAGAATCAAACCCATAGATAGGTTTCAGAGCTAATGTGGCAGCATTCCCATCCCACTTCTCTTCCACGTCTCCCTCTGCTTATCTGTACCTCAGTATTTTAGAAGCCTTGGTACTCACAGGTTTTGTACTCAGAATTGTGGTCATTGGAGGTGCTCATATCTGTGAAGTTGGATTTATGTAATTTTGATACTTTTGTGTTACACACACAACAAAACAAGCAACCTTCGTTTCAGGACGACAGTTTGATCAGTGAAGTTCCATGGAACTCTTAAAATACGTGGAAGCCCATTTTTTAATTAAGAAGCAAAACAGTACGTTGGCCCTTCCGTATTCATGTTTCTACTGATTGCTGGTGCTACTGGTTAGTTGTCCTTTCCCAATCTTTTAACGTCTTCGCAGACTCAAAGAGCGTAGTGTGTAGTAGACCTAGCTAAGAAGCCTTGTCAATATAAGCTGTTTTTGAAGCTGCTTGCGGTGCGAGGATATGTGCTGAAATGCTGTGTGTGACTCTTGAGTGAAAGAGTTGAAATTGGATTTACAAGATACTGTTCCAGCAAGTAAATGTCCATGGTGTTTATATAGCTTATCTCTATTCATCTGTGTTAGCAGGGCTCTGCTCACCGAGTGTTAATGTAAACACTCTATTTTGAGACACTGGTCCATTTGCCTTCTGGAAATCCATCCTTTATAACATGGTAGTAAACCTTTGTATACAACAACAAAACATCCCTGTGGTCAGAATGGTTTTACATAGCAGCATGTGTTTGTCTGCAGTTAGCAGTTAAATGACGGAGAATACTCACCACCTGTATCAACAGTTCTGTGTGTTCAACCTGTCCTGTTTAATTAAAATACTTTTGCTCTTGTGGGGCAATAGCTTTGCGTAATGGATAAAGTACGTGACTGTCACCTCTAGTTTGAGTTCAAGTCCTGCTTCAGGCCCTAAGTGGGAGATGGGGGAGGGAATTGCTCCCTGTTCCATCCCCAGTAGTCCAGAGTCTACTTACCTTTGACATTCTCCATGCAAGGGACACCTGAGATGGCTGGTTTGAAGACTGAGCATCCTGTAAACACAGGCTACCAGAAGGTGCATAATCCTGGTTAGGATTGAAGTCCTTGATGGGACAGTTTTTGACAATTCAAGTTGCAGCTGTATGGCCGTACATATCCACCAGATTCAAGGGGTTTCTTTCACAGGAAGAGGAGTGCTATGAATGTAGGTTTAGCCTTAACATAAGCTGGAGATGATTAGCAGGATGCCTATTTAAAATATAGCAAGTTGGGTTTTTTTAAAGTGACAAAATAGCTTCACCTACGCTTTGGTTCCACTGAGTATTTTACAGTCTTTGTTACCTTTTTAAAATGTCTTTATTTTCCCTTTTGTAATGTGAAAGGCCACACGAACAGCGGGGATGCTTATTACTCAGAGGAAAGTGACTATACACAGAGTCCTCTGAATTACTAATTTAAAAGCAATAATTATGGACATCCTTTAAAACTTTTTTTGTCAAATGATCAGTAGATAAGGGAAAAACATCAATAGCCACTGTTATCTTTTAGAATGTTAAGAAAATTGCCAAAACATCTTCACCTCTGCAGCAAAAATAAAATGTGCTGCTTTTTTAGTTTTGCAGGCTGTGTGTGCAAAGAAATTGATAGTCAGTAGAAGGTTTGGAACTTCAAAGTTAAGACTGTCTGGGATGTTACTGTTTCACATTTGGCTTAAAGGCATTCATGTTCTGAATAAAAGTACCCATAAGCCCTAACTGATGGCACTGCTAGGAGGAAGTGTGTAATTTTCAGTAGCAGAGATCAGTTTTAAGAATTCAAATATGAGAAATGGAGAATGGAAAATTACAGGAACTCGTGCTGTATTCTCCCCCATCTGCTGTGGGCTCAGACAAATTGGTGTTCAAAGAGGTCACTTCTGATTATGACTCTGCTAGAAAAACAGTTTTACAGGGCTGACCTTAAGTACAAAATGGGCAGTAATTCAAACTCCTATGGGGGCTTGGGGAATGAATGCAGGTTATTGGTTTTGGCAGTGAAAAAGTTGGTGGGTAACATCACTTAGACCTTTGACTGAAAATGCAGAGAAGCTGAGCAAAAGCCGTGTGTGCTCCACCAGTCAATTCATTATTTTCATTGGCACAATGTATTGCTCACTGTTTTAGAAATTACCTTAAATGTAGTCTAGGCTGGAAAAGGTTGGCAGACTCTCCATTTAAGAAGTTGGAGTACCCCAGCAGTACACGAAGTATTTTTGTTGGGGGGGTTCAGAAATCCAGATTTTTGTTTTAAGAGTATTTGTGGAAGTTGGATAGACTAAACTATAAGATTTTTTTTTTTAACGGCTTTTTGTCATCTTGCACGAATGTGATTTGGGAAGAGGAGAAGGTTGATTGAATGAATCTCTCACTGGCGAATGGTAGTGGTGCATCTTGGTGTGGAAATGAAATCTGAATATATCCTTGGAGTGCAGACAATTTCCAGGAAATGAAACAAACTTGATTATGAAAACCAGGCCATCTGTTACCTATCCCTGCTTCCTCGCTGGTTTCTCCTTTACATGAGAGTTTGTCAAAATGGGTAGTCTGTTGTTGAAAAATCAAAAATTGAAATAATGTTTCTGGTGATTTTTATGAAGGTGGCCTCAAATGGCGGGGGGGGGGGGGGGAGAAAGGGTTATTTGACTTCTTAACAAGCGAAGTTTCATCTGTTAATGAGGCTGGCTTAGTCAAAGGCTCTGGGAATACACTTGGCAGGAAAAAGAATAGAATGTTCATATTTTCAGGCATTGTCTTTGGGTCAATTAAGGAAGCTGCAGAATGAATTTTCTAAACTGAATGTTAAATAAGAGGACAGTTAAGCAATGTACCATTCCACTAATGAGTGCCGGGCAAAACATGCTGAGTTGAGCCGCTGGAGTTGTTACTGATGTTAATGCACTTTAACAATATGGTGCCCTTAGGTCACTTCTTCATGTTTATGAATAGGAGAAGGCTACTTATTTTAAAGACAGAAAGGTGGGATGGACAGAAGAAGAGTGAAAACTTATTCAGAAGCTGCAGAGATGCTCTGCTTTAGCTTCTCCATGTGGGTTATTGGTGTTCAGGGATTTAAGATCTTGGGATTTAAGTGTGTGGGAAGCAAGTAGAAATAATGTAATGCAAAATCCCAGGTAGAATGCCAAAGTCTCAACACGCTTTGTGGTTTTTTTTTTTTTTTTTTAAAAAAGGTGTTTTCTGAAGTTGCACTCATTTTAGGAAGATGGGGAAAGTTGCAGCTTTTATTCATCCTCTCCTTGGACAGGCAAATGTCAGTATCTACTGCACTCCGCACAGTTACATGAAAAACATAAGTGATCAGCTTTCGTTATGACAAATGGAAACTGTCATTTAATTTTTATCCCCAATTATACAGCTCTGGGACCAATTTTTCAGGTGGAATGTTGGAGCCATTAGAAAGAAATAAGTAAACTATACTGCATTCCATCATTTTTCTGGCAGCTACCCAATGGTCTGTAGCCTTATTACGTGCACTATTTTATATAGATATTTTTCTCCGGGCTTCTACAAGGTTCCTATTTAACTCTCTACTGACTCTCTGGAGAGTAGAAGCATTAGATAACATTTTACAGCCAGGTATTTGAGTGGAAGCAGAAAACTGAAAATGTGGGCTGTAGTTCTGTACCAATGCTTATTCTCTGTTTTCTTGATAAATTGGTGGCTGGTATGTTAAGTTTCACCCACGTTGTTTCTAGAATGAGAATCTCGGAGCTTTGCTAGTGTATGTCGAAGGCCTACTAACCTTTAGGCTGTTTCTTTATAAGATACATAAATCATTTTTTTCTCTTTGAGGTCAACTGAAAAATCTGAAAATATTTTATGGAACATATATTAAAATAGGCAGTCAGATATTTATCCCTCTTGCTTATCAAACTGGGGTTACAACATAGTAAAGCTGTTTCCTGACGTATAAGCCTTTACTGTAACTGGTTCTGCAACATGGTTACAATTTTGTGCATGCTAAAACTGTATTTTTATTTGAAGTATTAACATCTAAAGGCTTACATGTGGCAAATCCTATGCAAGTGTCCCTTGCTCTTAGTCTATTGAAGAACTTCACCATCTAGATAAGGTTTTGCCATTTGGATCCTTTCTAGTTTTTGTTTTTCCTTTGTGTACACTGCCCTGTTGTGAAGAAGCAGTAGCCTTAAATGTTAGCTTGAATCTCAAAAAGTAAACTATCAAAACGTTAAGCACGATTTCTAGCAAGAGAAGTTGGTAGTACACTTAAAAAAACCCCTTAGAATTGAATTTCTTTCAGCTATTTTGAGGGCAGTTGAGGTATCTTGACAGAAGGCGAGGGGGAGCTATATACTTTGTACATGCATACAAAACTTTCAGCTGATAGTTATCATTGTAAATTTAGGCCCAGTGGGGTTCTTTTAACATGAAAGGTTTTCTAGTAAAACATATTGTCGATCTAGTCTACTTTATTTTCAGGGACTAATAGTGGCAGACATTCTCTGCATACTATTCTAAAGGTATGAAGCTTCTGGAAACCACAGTCAAAATGCCAGTTAAGTCTGTTGCCTCTTTTTCTCATTTTAAACACCATTCCTGACAGCCATTTTAAGATGAATGACTTAGACTGCATGCTGATATGTGGCAAAGCTTTCTACAGTTGATACTGCCACAGCTGATATGTTTGCTTAATTAACTAATTTACAAGAACTGCATACAAGTTATTTGTTTCTTTGACTAACAGGAATATAAATAAAACAAAACACCCAAATAGCTGCAGTTCCAGACGTACGCTACACTTGTTGAACACGTAATCCTTTGTTGCTTGTGTTGACATAATAAACCTCCATTTGGATACCACAGTTCCTGCAGAGGAAATGCTTTAGATTAGCATGTATTAAATCGTGTTTCCAGCAGGAATTTCTTTGACTAACTTGCTATCTCCTTTAAAGTTAAATGATTATTAATTCTTGTCCGCCTATGTTGGAGATAGAAGCAGTATGATGTTCCAGGTCATTTGCCCGCATAAGCAGTGGGGCAGCCCAGAGCTGACATATTCTTATGCTTCCATCAGATGGGTGCTGTGGCATCTTCTGAGATCAGGTCTCTGGTTCTTTGGAGTCAGTCGTTTGAGCCCCATTTGTCAGTGGAAGTTTTTTAAAGAGCTGGACAGAATAGGGGCTGACTCTGTTCCTGAAACGGGGTGGAGGGGTGCCCTTCAGGATCTTTACCTGTCTTCCTGTGTGTCCTACACAATTAGAGGTGTGGTTCTGGCGTTTGTACATCCTTGCAGGCTCTGGGTACCTGTAAGAAATGCCGATTGACTGATGCGGGCCTTTCTACACCATTCTCCCTTCCAGAATGGCAGGAGCATCTTCCAACCCCCCTCATGCCCTGTGATCTTTCCCATATCCCAGTTTGATGTGGCTTTTCCCCAGACCTCAAGGGAAATCCCATAACCCCTGCCCTTCAGTGGTAGCTGATATCTTCCTGCATATACATAGCTGCTCAGGTAAACTAATATTGTACCAATCCCTTCCTCCTTCCTCACTCCAGCTACAAACTTCAAGCCTTCTTTTAAATCACAAAATAGACCTGAGAAAAACCCATGCCCTTTCTGAACTTTATTTCTATATTGGAGATTTTAATCAGGCCCGTTATCTATAACGAACTGGTAAACAGATTTCATTGCTCTGAATATTAGGATGTATCTCATTGCTTGAATTCATTTGAAATAGAACAGAGTTCCCACTGGATTTCCTTTTGTTCCTCAGTGTTACGGACAAAGTCCCAATATCAAAAGAGAATTCAAAGCTTGTCAAGCTGCCAGAGTGGCTCTTTAGGTTAGCTAGTCTTATACCACAGGAGTAACATCTGCTTTTGGCCACCAAAGAGAGGGTTGCCAAATTAAAGTTGGTCAGTGCAGTAATGTGGCTCTAATTTTGTAAACACCACAAATTAGAAGGACATTTTTGGCTCCCTCATACACATCAATTGGGACTGATGGGCTTTCCAAGCTGTGATTTGGAACATTTCAATTTTCGATAATGGGCATGCATCCCCAAGTGTGGTGAACTGTTATGTGGCTTGTAAGGTTATGATAGTGTGTCCTTCCTCCAATGTCGTTCCATGGTAACCGTTTACTGTGAGTAACCTTCCTTTGCAATTATAATTCTGCTTCATGGCAACTAGATGGCTTTCTCTTATTTCCTGCTTGCAGGTTCTTGGGTTAGAATAACATTATTCTCCTGTCTAGATGTCTGTTGGCTTGTTTTTGTTTTTTTTTATGCGTAATAGAACCTCTTAACCACCCCAGAATTTCTAGAGAAATAAAACAGCCAATGCTTTATTCAGAGGGCCAGGACATGTGCATGCCTCTGGCGTGAGGGAGTCAGGAGTGCTAATAGTGATCTGAAAATCAGCTGGGTACTGCGAGTTAACCTTTAGTCAAATTGTACCAGCCTTGTGGCCTTTTTACAGAATGATAAGCCCCTTAAAGTATTCCGAATGTTTTGTGACAGAGGCTAACATTTTTTCAGAACCTGCCTTTTTACACTTGATAAATGTAGAGGTTTTTTTTTTTTTAAATGTGTGTGCCAGTTTAAATTTCTGGTGTGCTAACAAGCTGCCTTGTGGGTAGATGGACCACTTGAGCTATAAAATTGCTGGGCAGGATTTAATCACGCATGTCTCAAATTGCTGAGGGCTGGAGCACAGATGCACTTGATCTATATTATTTCCCTTTCATTGACATGAGTGAGGGAAGCAAAAGAAATAGGCAAATATCCTTCTGGTTAATACTCACTGAAAAGAAAAGGGATATATTTTTAGGATGCTTGCTGCAGAGGCCTAAAATTACGTGGATAATTTGCCAACCTTGGCAAGAAATAATATCTTCTGTTGACCTGAGAAGGTAAAGCAGCACTGTAGTTACTTGCAAACCAAGGCTGTGTTCAGGACTCTGTGGAAAATGTTTTGAATAAACTTTTTTAAAAAAATAAAAATTCTGTGTTTTGGTGAAATTTGATTTATTGGAAATGATACCCTCTCCTGGAATCATGCGAATAAGTTTTATACTCAACTGGTGTGTTTTATCTTGAATATTGTCACAATTCACTATCTGATTTGTGTAGTCGTTTTCTTCCAATACAGTGTTGAAAATAATTGTTGTACTGTCAGTTTCCAGTAAACTGATGTCTGCTTTCAAGTTCAAGAATAGTGAGTGAAATTGTATTGATCATGTACTCCCTAAACATTAATACAGGTTAAAAAAAAACAAACAACTTTCTCCTCAAAATCCTTCTCCTAGCGTCCCGCCATAAATATAATAAGGGCTTGTAGCCTGAATAACTATTACATTAATAAGTTGCACCCCAATACATAATCTTATCACAAATAACAGGTTCCTTTCCCCGGTGACTACTTAAAGTTAATTGAGAGGGTGGAATTGGTGAAAAATACAGAAACTTTAATACAGACAACTATAATTGAAATCATAGGAATGGATCAATAAACATAACGATTAGAATAAGATAAGCACAGGAAAGTGGTTTCCTGCATTGTTCGTACTTGCAATCTTGCATTGTGCATAGATATGGAGACAGTTTGAAAGAGAGCTGGAAGGGAAAGTTAGTGGAGCGCACCAGAAGGGAGATCCTGATTCAGTTTACATCATCTTCGACCTGACGAACCCAAATAAATAGGAAACTAGGTATGATATTTTTTACCCTTTATGGGAATATGTCACATTTGACCCTTTGCCCTGATTAAAATGTCCATTCCTACCCTATCCATTTTTGGCTTTGGGGTGTCCCTATTAAGCATTAATATTATCACTTATTTTTTATAATTCCTATAGGAAGATGTGGTCTTGCTGCTTATATATTGCAAAGCAACATAATTGCTAAAAGCCCCGCAAGCTCTCTTCTTGCCTAATTCTGTGGTGTACTATACCTATTTGTCCGTACTTGATTGTGTCTCTGAATGAGAGTGCCAAAGATCTGACCTGGGGTTATCTCCTTAGGTCTCTCTCATTTCAGCTGCGCTTCAGCCTTTAATAAACTACTTTCACAAAGCCTTAACATAATATGACAGGCCCTTAACTATAGTGAGCTTAATAACCCATTTACTTACGTTCACCTATGTGCCCCCATGCATATTCTAAGCTAATAAGCAATATACCCCTGTCAGTCAGTTTAGCAAACATAAAATCGCCCTTGACATGAGACTGTGTCATAGGTTATAAGATCATGTCAGGGATGGACAAGCTGCATAATTACACAAATGTTTTGCTATGTTAAACCTACAATTAAATATAGTAGTTGGTCAGTCTGTTATTTTAATGGATGAGCCTTGCTCTTCTGAGGATAGGTTATACTATTTTGTTAGAAGCTCACAATAGATCAATAGTAATTTCGTTATGGGAATGGGCCAGATGTCAAAGAACAGAAATTTGCTTTCAAATACCTCTGACTTGCTATGACAATTACTATGGTGAAAGATGTTGCTTGGCATTCAAGGCATTAATAGCGGGTTTTGTTGTCCACCTGTTCAAGGGGAGGCTTTTAATTACCTTTTTGGTTGCTGGCCAGTGTAATAATACCCGTACGTGCTGCTTTTCTTTCTTTCCCTCAGTCCCGTTGTTTGAACACAAAGGAAACATTAAATGTCCTTTCCAGAAGAGATGAGGCATTTGGAAAGTGTATCCATCTTACTGCAGATCCCAGGTGTGTCTTCAAATCTTAGTATATTGAGGGATGCACTGAAGGTGACAAAGGAATAGCCTTTTGGAGTAGTTGCCGTCGCAAAACATAAGTAATGCAAAAACTATCACATACATACACCATCATAGTGAAAGGCACCTCAAAGTTCCATAGCCGTCTATACAATTTAAGATTCTGTGTGTACCTGTGAAAGACTGCGAGCCTTAATTATGACATTTCCTAATTTTTGAACGTGTTTGACTCTGCAGCCTTCACTTTTTAAAGTAGTTTTGGAATGCAATTCCTAGCTTACTTAAAAAGTTACAACCCACCTCCCCCCTCTTGAAAATCCATCATGTGGAATCATATTGAACCTTTCCCTCCCCCAGTTTGGGTCATGGGCACTGTGGGGACCTTGAAATTCACAGCACAGCCTGTACCACTTGAGCAAATGGAGTAACTGATAGAGGATTATAGGTTACTACTGCTATGTGGCCCATTCATTAGAGGGTGAGGGGATGAAACAGACTTTTGTCAGTGGGTTTCATAGATCTTTGCTGACAGCAGAGGACTGTAGAAACTGAAGATTCCTGGATTCAGTTTCAGGTTTTACTAGTTACAGATCCATATGCTCTGAGAATGCCTCTATCTCCCTCCTTTCCATTTGTCTTCTATGTCTCCTGCAGCTATGCCTATATAATCCCTCCCTATTCTTTCCTCATGTGTACATATATATCTCCCATTCCTCCTCCTCCTCCAAATTCCCTTGGTACCAAAAGGGGAGCACAAAAGTACCAGAGAGACAGTGTCCTTGCAGCCCCTGACTGCCAGGAGCACAATTAAGGGAGAAATCTTGGTCCACCGCTGCATCCTTCGTGCTCAGTTGTTCTGTGAGGATAGGTCATGTGCAGTCCAGTTGTCACAGCAAAACTGTGTGGGAGTGGATCATACTTTGTGCAGGTGGAATCTCTGGAGAATTCAGCTTCCAAACGAACAAGTCTCCATTGTATAAACTGAGACACTTTCAGAGGCTTATGACTTGGCGAACTCAGGGAAACAGTCACAGGAATTGCAAAAGGCACATCCCTGATGCCAGGGTGATCACCCCCTGCCAAATGTCAAGCCCTTGTTCCAAAATATGAAGCGCAAGATCAGGGGTCATCATTTTTTGGGTCAAGGTCTAAATTTCTTGGTTAAGGTATAGTCAAGATCCAGACTCCAGCGTAACATTTTTCACACCACAATAACAGTAAGTAAATAAAAGGATTTTGCTGTCCATTCAAAGGCATCAGGCAGTCTGGATTTGGCCCAGGGCTTACCTCAACTGACTGCCCCGAGCATGTCAATGAAACCATTGCAGGGATTTTTTTCAATGTGGGCAAAACATCGTTTCCCCCCCCCCCCATCTTGTTTGTGGACATAGGTGAACCATTTTTGATCTTTTTTTTTTTTTTTTTTTTTTTTAAAAAAAGGCTCTGGCAGACACCAACGTAGAGACTTCCAGCCTGAACTGTTAGTTTGGCACATTTTGTAAGCCGCTAAAAAAGGGTCTTACAGACACAAGAGTCGGGCAACCTTAACTATAGGACAACAGAAGTTGGTCCAATAAAATATATTACCTCACCCACCTTGTCTTTGATTTTACAGATATCACTCTTCAAAATTAGGCAAGTTTTAAATAAATAGTCTGGTTCTCCCAGCACTACACAAATATTTTAATTTAGTTTAGAAAATATACTTGTATGTTAATTTATTGAAACTGCTTTTGTAATAGGTCTAGTTTTTACCTGTTTGTTTTTATTCCTCGACAAAGTATTTAGTTAGGTCACTGTTTGTCAGTTGTCTTGCATTTCTGCTTGTTTGAGAACCTGTGCGTATAAGTGAATTCACTGCAGGCAAACGGACTAGTAATGTAGCCACTTGAAAGCCAGCCATTCAAGTGAATGGTCCATAACCCTTCAGGGCAGGCCTGCCAGTTACACAGTTGTCATCAAGCCAGCTTCTATTGTGATGCTAAGAAAATTAACCCATCCTTGTGATTTAATGTCAATTTTATGTTAAAAAATTATGCGTCATCATGCTGTCACAATGTACTGTCCTTGAGCAGCTACATTACTGCATTAATTTTAGTAAAATTAATGAGCATCTTATGCAAATTCATCTCTTAACTTCCTCTTAATTTACATTGGATGCTTAAACAAGCGGTGTCTTATCATTGGCCATTGGCTCTGCTGCTAGTTTTCATAGATCCAAAACAGTCAGGTTAAGAAAACTGTTACATGCGAAAGATAGAAAAGGTTAGATGTTTAAAGCTCTGTGTTAGGGCTTTATCGTTCAGTTCACAAAAGTGTCATGTCAAAGAAAGCCGGGAGGGAGGGGGAGGTGGAAGAATTGACTTATTGCCAGTCCCTCACTTAAACTTAAGTAATTTTAATGCAAAGATCTTTTTATCTGGAGTGCTGGCAGGCTATTAAATTCAAGGGACTGTTTTAAACATGGTCAATTTAAAAAGTAATCCTATTAAAATAATTGAGTATTTTCAGAGTAAAGAATCTACTCCTCCTCCTGTCCACAACACATGAGAGAACATAAAAGGTAGACAAGAGTGTCCTCTGAAGAACCTTGAACCAATCAGTGTTTGTGTGAAGCTATAATCTCCTTTCAGCACCCCTTTGAAAAAGCATAAAGCTTGTAATGAGTGACTCGCTTACAGATAACCTCATTTTAATTGTAATTATTTAAAAAGTCTGAACCTCCCCCATGCCCTGAACACTGCACAAAATTAACAACTATATTAATGGTCACCCGGCAGCCCTGCTTCGGTTAAAGTTGCAGAAAAGTTTTTGTAATAATCCTATATTTCACATGTTGGTAACTTTCCAAAGTATTTGTCCAGTGGGTTGAAATTCTCCATGTTTGGTCATTGCTTGAAGAGAGGGTTTTTTTTTTTCATTTGGGTTGGGGTCCCTTTTTGCTTGTTTATGGAGGTTTTTCCAATTTCTCGTTTACATTAGAAGTGTGAGGAATGCCAAGCTTAACCTTACCAGTTTGGGGTTTTTTCACTGGTGGACTGGGAGTTTCAGAAAGATGTATTGCGGTCTCCTCTAATGGGAGGGGCAAGATATTGAATCTTTAATCAATCTATCCTTTCTTCCATTTGTTAACCTGCCATTGGCTTTTTAATAGGTTTCAACAAAAGCAGAAGCCAGTGCTCTAGCATCTGTCTGAAATGCTCAGTTTTCCAGCTTTCCAACTTTCTGTCTTCAGTGATGTCAGAATTCTGCTAGTTCTCCAGTTGTTGAAGTCTTTCACTGTAGGCAAGACCTGAATTTCTAATATGGCAAAAAAACCCGGCCCAAATAAGAGGGTAAGGGGAAAACAATAACAAAATGTATATCCGGTAGTCTTTGTTCACTGTTAATTTAAGAGTGTGAGCACAGACTTACTTTGGGACAGGGCCTTAGGGTTACCAATTTTGGTTGTGTCATGTGATTAAACGTCCAGGAATACATCCAATATTTAATTCCTGGAGACTCCCGGACAATCCAGGAGAGTTGGCAACCATACCAAGTGTGAGTTTTGCTTACATTAGCAGCGTTTGTTACAAAGAATGCAGACAATCCTTTTAAAAAAAAGTCAAATAGCATTTTTAGAGGGCTGTAGCAAAAAGAGCTTACATGTAAGCTTGCCAGAGAACAAGGACTTAGTGAGGAGTGACTTCTCTTTTCTGCGGGGAGGAATCACTTCTTGCCTGGACACACAATTACAGATTTAAAAGTCACCATACTGCAGCAAAAAAACTTCAAGTCCAGACTGCAAAGGGAAACTGCAGAGCTACAATTCATTTGCAAATTCAACACAAACAATCTCGGACTGAACAAAGACCTACAATGGCTCGCTCATTACAGAAATAGTTTCTCCTCTGTCCATGTCCACACCCCCCATTCAAATGCTAGAAGAATAACCCACCCTCCCTGATGGGAGATAACAAGCTGGTTCAGCCTAATTGGACTAACCTTTTTACCTCCCACCTGGTTCTTGCCTACTTTTCTATACCTGCCTCTGGACACTTCTACTGCTTGCATCCGACGAAGTGGGTATTAGCCCACGAAAGCTCATGCTTCAAAACTTTATAGTTAGTCTTTAAGGTGCCACAGGACTTTGTTACCTTTACTTGTCTAATGAATCTTGCTCACTTTGCAGCATTACTGCATATTCTCCTTACTTGGCCTGGCTATGGCCCAACAAGCTCAGAGAGCAGTTCCATTTGGCAGGAGGAAAGTGTTGGGGTGTATAGGTACCCTGTGAGTACCAGTACCCTGGTACCTATATTACAACATGGTTTTCAGTTTCTCCTCCTCTACAGAATAGTGTCTGCAATCTGAAATGTCTGTCTTGTTTTGGAGCTTTTTGTTCCGTTTCTTCCATAAGCTTGGGTTAGCTTGAATTAAATTGATCTATGGCGTGCCATTTTTGGTGAAACGGCAAAAAGAAGGGGTCACATAATTCAGAAAGGTTTGCCCTTGGAGTGATTTAGTCATGCTGGATGATAGCTGAGGAGCCTTATTGACTTTGAGCTCCCTTTGGAACTGAATTCAGAAAGCTGTACAGTTCTGCAGCACCTGTGAGACACTCACTTGAATAGAGCTACTGAGAAAAGCATTTCAGTTATTGGCATTTTTCCTAATGCATTTTGTATGTGTCTGTACCACAGGGAGAAATGTGTGGTTATTGTTGAAATATTATCTACATGGCTTTTCAGATGAAAGAAAGCCACTCTGCAGCAATGAGTGTTGTGGATACAGTATTGTGGTAATGGTTTGGGGTTTTCACACAGAGATGTGGCTCAGTATGTTTTATCCCTACTATGCACGTGTTTAAAAGCATTAACTGGATACAGAATTTGTCAAATAATGCTTGGCGGGCTGCTTTCTGGTGGCTGGTAATTATGGGCTGAAATGTTATTTAAATCACTACTTTAGTATAGAGTATAGTCTACTAAAAACTTGCTAGTAATGCACATTACCTATTTTAGTAGCTATGCTGTATATTAAACATCAGCTGTAGAGGTCATGGAATATGAAGGAGTAAATGAATCTCCCTGGTTCACTTTGAATTGATAGACTACAATTCAGATAAATGTATATAAACCAATTTCATTTTGTCATGGCATTTCAGTGCACATTGTGTCTGTTGGAAACCGCTTTAAGTGTCTGTCTTGTAGCCCTAAGATTCAATAGCTGCGTTTTTCATCTTAGAAAATCCATTTTTGTGTCTTTTGCTAACTTTGCTGGCGGACTTTGTAATTATTGTCCAAAACAGTACAAATCCTGTGGTTCTTTCTCAAACTTAAAGAAAATTCAAAACATAATCTCAAAAGTATGGCTTGGGTTTTCATTTGTTACATGAAAGGAGTTATTTATTATTCATTACTAGGCAAATGACATGCAATCATTGAAAAAAACCAATAGCAAAATAGCAAACCTGTGTTGCATCTCCAGTTTTCTGTATCTTGTTTACTCAGCCTTTCTGGTCTTTTATCCTCGCTTGGGAGAATAGGTCTTGCTTTCTAATAGCCTGGAGTTGTGGGTAGAATAAGTTCTCGAGTCCAGAATGATTGTTGTAAGTGCCAGGAAAAGGTGGAATTGAGCAAAAAGAGGAATCAAAGTAGAAACATGGTCACTTGCCTAAGTTACTAGTGACCTAAGCACAAAATAAGGAGGTAGTCTCATCATCTCTGCTTTTAAGATTCTGTTTCAACAAAATGCAAATACAGTAATGCATTTCATTGTTGTTCCTCCATTCATAATGCATAAGTGAAATGCCAGACTCCTTTAAAATATAGCAATTTATTTCATCTTGGGAATATTAAATTAGTTGTCAGCCACAATACACAGGTGAACGGTGACTTCTGAATGAAATTAACAAATCACTGTTCCTGAGGCATTTTTAGTCTCTTGTCCAAGCTAAAAACAAATCATTTGTCTAGATAACAGTAATATAATTGTAAATAGGTGCTTTAGCATGCATTGTTTTCCTATATTAATTACAATACTGTGATAACCCTTCTGTTTTCATCTTAATGTGACTGACTTCAACTGGCAGAACTATTAAATCTGTTTGGAAGAGTAGTTCCGGGTAAATCAAGGATGCTGGCCCTGTGGTTTGCAGGTTAGTGGGCTAATTGTTTAAGTGATTCAACTAGATACCATGTTAACTAACCTGGATTTAGTTTATAAGCCCAGTGTGAAAAAGAAAACCATTACAACTCTTTAAAATTGAGGCTTTGAATTTCTCATTCATTGTTCATCTCTCATTGTGTTTTCTGAGTATTGCAGTCTAAGCAGGGTTATTACTAAATTAGCTGTATTAGTTAAGCATAGTGAAATTAACTAAGTACAGAATGACAAAATACGTGAAACTCGGAGTTGAGGTTGTTTACATTTTGATGGGCTTGTTTGTAATATACGCAGTAACTAACTAGTGGTGTTATACTGGCATTGATAGGATACGGTGCAAGTCAGTGTCATCTTGGTATATAATCATATGCTGTTCATATATCCTTCGGAGCTGTTTGATCATACTAATGCTTGCTGTGGTTCTATCTTAAGTGGGTCTGTAACAAACCCGTGCAGAAGTAGGGGGTTGTTTGAGTCACTTAGGGAAAATGTGCTTGCCTTTTTTTTTTTTTTTTTTAAACGGAATTCTCATCTTTGCATATAGAATTAAATGCTAACAATAAACTATGCCGGCAGTTCTTTTCATGCAGTTTGTTCACAGGAGAAATCACAGTTGAATGGTGATCATACTGTATGGAATTATTGTTTGAAAATCAAGGCCCCGGTGTGTCTTTACTCAAGCAACTCAAGTGATACCACTCTAATGGATGGGTCATTCATTAGCTTCCTTCTGTTTCAGCTTTTAAATAGTTTGTTCCACTTACTTGATGGTGATAGGCCAATGTAATCCAATAGGTTTTATATATCTTGGCGATATTTGTAATTTGAGGTTTGTTATATGATAGAATGCATCTTCTTAGTTGTTAAGGCTGTATGCCTGGCCTGGCCACGTTCCACAGTTAGGGAACTATTGCTCAGGTGCAGTTTGTGACCTTTAAACCATCGCTTCTGATGATCTGTCTCTCAAGCCTTACATACACTAGCCCAGTGTTTCTCAAATGTGGCCACTAGGGTCTTTCACTTGACCATAGTTTCCTGGATGGTGGTTGGGGGGTAGGCAAAGCAGTGTTAACAAACGTACAAATATCAATTTTCACAGAAACAGACTTACTAGCTAGCAAGTCTTTAAATAAAACAAAACAACCAAAAAAAGCAAAAGTTAAGGTGACAGAATGTTAATTGTAATGTAATTTGATGTGAAGAGCAAGCTTTAAGATGAGCTATCTGGGTCAAGCACAATGGGAGTTTCTCCACATGTTGTGACTACACGTTTCAGGATTTTCTTCAGCGGTGGTGGCATTGCCTCAAGGTTTTCCTTTGAACTCTGATGTATTCATCTAATTGTTAGGGTGCATAAATGTTACAAAACATGGTACTTCTGTGATTTTCACTAACAGCTTATTTAACTGCAAGAGTATCCGACCTTCCGTGAGAATGAGAGAAAAATCAAAGTAGTAAGTAAGGTCAAAATAAACCTGCTGGAATACAGGTGTAATAACTGTTTCCAATGTGCAGTATAAACCGAAACCCCTTCCATTGTTGCTAGGTGGCTGCATTCAGTCCACAACACAACCTAGTAACATAATAAATGCCATCAATCTGGGGCCTTGTCTACACTGAGGCTTTTCAGTAGTTCTTCCACTGTTGGTGTCACACCAGCGAAGCACTTCTACTAGTAACATCTACAGAGGCACTGATGTAGTCACGACACAAGTTTTTTGTAACCAACGCATTGTCTCCTGATCACATCAGAACTGGTCTTTCCACCATGCCTGCCCATGGCTTACACTAGCACTTCTACCATTGCTAACATCATCAGGACTGCATTCACAATGCTGTCACCGGTAGTGATTTTTATTGTCTCACAGTAGTTGGTGCTTTGTCTTAAAGCTTCAGGAGTCGATTTATTGTATGAGACTCTCTGCTTTCATTCACAAAAGAGGTTTCTAGCTTTTGTGCTTGTGGAGGGAAGCATGCCATTGTGAATAGTGCACCTGTACTAGCTCAGAAACCAGAAGGCAAATATGAAGAAACCAGTGCTACTTTAAAACACAAGGTTTTTGAGCCTAACTAGTGATTTTGCAGTGCCTGAGGCTGGCATTACTATGGCCCTGTTAGATTAACAGTCGACATATTGCTGTAAAATCTCAGTTTAGGAGTGTCCCAGTGCCGGTCAGTATTGATGCGCAACATATTTGATTTCTGTAGCACAACTTGTAAACCTTAGCTGAATTCCACCAAAGCCTGCCTTTGAACCATTCACTTTTCATCGTTCTCCCACTTGAGTCGTATGGTTCAGTCCCTTCTTGTGCACCAAATCACCATCCTGCCCTCCCTCAATTCCTCTCTCTAGAGCTTTCAACACTGCACTGAAAGGGGAGGGGGAAGGAAAAGTGTTGTTGGTCTGAAACTGAGCCGTCCAACCCGTGATCATTTATTACACTTTACACTGGACAAATAATACATTGCAAGGCCTTTGACAGGCCATAGAGCTTCCCCAGAATAATTCTTAGAGCTGATCTTCTTTTTTTTTAAATCCAATCTGGATTTAAAAATTGACAATGATGAAGGAATCCACTATTAACTTTGGTATAAACTGTTTCACTGGCTAATTTACTCTTCCGTTATGCCTTATTTCCAGTCTGAATTTTCCTGCTTCCAGTTTCCAGCCATCGGATCATGTTCTACCTCTCTCTGTTAGATTGAAGAGCCCATATTGAATATGTTCCTCAGGTAGATACCTAGACTGTAATCAAGGTATTTCTAAACTCTCTCTGTTAAGCTAAATAGACTCAGAGTTCAATCACTATATAAGACATGTTTTCTAACCCTTTAGTCACTGTTGTGGCTCTTCTCTGAACCTTTACTTTCTACCGTTTATAAGTCTTCACAGGTTTAGTGACTGATACAGTGGCCATTCTTTGTGGTTAATTTGCTTAAATATTACAATTGTTTCTTCAGGGTAAGGAATATTCACATGGGACCTCTGTTTTGTTGTAGAAAAGGGCAAGAATTCAGAAGCATGCCGGAACATTTCTAACCCCACTTCCCCTGGGACCAATTAATTCATGTGTCTTGTGTAGTTGGTTAGGTTTTTTCCCCACAATGCTGGTGGAACTTGCTCTTGATAGACTTATAGGAGGATTTTACGCTGTGGTATTGTAGCTGTAATGGTCCCAGAATAATAGAGAGACAAGACAGGTGTGATTAATCTTTTACTGGCCCAAACTTCTGGTGCTGAAAGAGACAAGATTTCATGCTTACAGACAGATTTTCATCGGGTTTTGTGTAAGGTCGAAAGTGTGTCTGTCTCTCCCACAGAAGTTTGGGCCAGTAAAAGATATAACCTCATCCATGTGATCTTATAAGAGAATTAGTAATCAAGGAGGCAAGGCTATTGTTCTGTTAGATAAATATTAGAGAATAGTTTCCTCTTTTGTTGTAATGAAGTAAGCTTTGGGGCATAGAACCGTTCTTTGCTGACTTGCTCTGATTAGGTCAAAGCCTCCCTCTGAATTTGTATGTGTATGTGTGGACGGGAGGGAGAGGGTGGTTCTTTCTGATTACTTATCTCTGTGTTCTGTGGAGCCTTTTTGATTTATCTGGTAGAGCAGCAGTGGTTTTCAACCTTTTTGTTCATTTGCAGACCCCTAAATATTTTTGAATGGAGGTGCCAGACCCCTTTGGAAGTCTTAGAAATGGAGTACAAAGTGACCAATACTTGCCTTAGTTAAAATTGGAAGTCTAATTTGCTTGTACTCCATCTGCAATAATATCATTCTGCCACCACTTCACTAAACTGGATGCTTTTCCAACACATTTCTTTTGAGACTGGAAACTAGATGTCAGTCAAAAAACCCAAAACATTCTTTTTTTGTGGCATATTCCACTTGGCCTGGTTGCTGATGCCTCATTGAAAGCATGGTCAGGCATTGTTTGTTTGTTTTTAAGCTCTTGCTTAATTATTTACCATAGGCTGTTTCTCTTGAAGTATTAAGTACAACAGAATGCTTGCATAAAACACAATATTTTGCTTAGGAGTTAATCTCTTCCTATTTCTTATTCTGCGCCTAAATATGATGTTTGAACGTTGGAAGCATTTCATACTGTCAGTGGAATCTTTCTGGATAATTAAATGCTTTTCAGGAGGCTATGATCTGTGAATAAAGCTGTTCTTCAGAGCTGGTGACCTACTTTATCTTTGTAGTATTTCTCAAATGTTAAGCAGCCTCTGTGTTGAAGATGCTAAGGCCAATTTCATCCATGAACCTTGATATTTTTTTATCCATCTCTGCTAGCAGTTTACATACAACATACTTCTCGAATTTTCCATTACAATAGCCTGCAATTGTAGCAGAGAGGAAAGACAAGGCAGCTAAAATTCCTACCAAACCAAATAGAATTGACACTTTTTGTCTTCCTAAGGAGTTGGTCCGAGTAGCTAGGGCACACCAGCTGCTGTGGGCTTTTCCCTGTGTAGACCAGCCCTTCGAGGTGGTTGTTTCTGTGCACCCCCAAACCTGTCTAGTGAGTGAACTGGTCTTGGACACAGACATGCCTGCTTAACTGCCAGTGCCTCCTGCTTGCACACAATCACCTAGCATAGAAAACGTTACTTAGTCCAAACTTTTGCAGCGCAGTGCTTCTGGCCGCCAGTCAGTTTTGTTTTTTTACACTATCTTGTGTCTGGCCAGGAGGTTGGGATCTCTTCCCTTTTGGCTGTGGGGCTAGCAGTTGCTAACCATGCCTCAGTTATGTCAAAATTAGACTGTTGCAATATGCTCTGTAGGACTGCACCTAAAATCTTTTCAGAGGTTCAAGCTAGTACAGAATGCAGCGGCTTACTTCCTAAGTGGGGCATTGTGCTGGGACTGTGAAGACAGTGGTCCAGAATCTGCCATGGCTGGCTATCTATGTTTGGATGGAGGAGTTGGTTGTGTCCTATAAAGCCCTAAATGGCCTGGGAGCTGTCTACCTGGGACCTTTTCCTCTTGTCCTGCTACCACAGCTGCAGGTCCTTTCATTATAAATGAGAAGGGGCTGCAGGTAGGATGTTCTCTGAAGATTTTTGTACCCTGCAACTGCCTCCCCCCAGCACTGAAATAACCTGAATTTGGTGACCTTCCAGGCACACTGCAAGTGAAGCTCTTTTTGATAGGTTCAAGAATAGCAGTCGTGTTAGTCTGTATCCGTAAAGAAAGCGAAGAATACTTGTAGCACCTTAGAGACTGACTAGTTTATTTCAGCATAAGCTTTCGTGGGCTATAGCCCCCTTCATCAGATGCATAGACTGGAACAGAAGCAAGATGCATTTATACACACAGAAATAAATGCATTTTGCTTCTGTTCCATTCTGTGCATCCGATGAAGTGAGCTATAGCCCACGAAAGCTTATGCTGAAATAAACTAGTCAGTCTCTAAGGTGCTACAAGTATTCCTCGCTCTATTTTTGATACCCTGTTTCCCCGAAAGTAAGACATCCCCCGAAAATAAGACGTACTTCCAGTTTTGCCTCTCGCTGTAATATAATGTAATGTAATTTTGGGAGCAAAAATTAATATAAGACACTGTCTTATTTTCGGGGAAACACGGTAGTGGTTTTTGGAGAGTATGGTATTGGTAAGTTGCCAGAATGAAGGGGTAGAATTAATTTTTTGTAGGTGGCTGGCTAGTTGAAATGATTTTTCTGGGGCTGTGTTGTATTATTAATTGCCTAGAGCCTTTGTCTAGGCACCTATTTAGCAGCATCTACCAAATTACCACGGTAATATCTATGCAGGGCTTCCATATGCTTAAAGTGAGTGTCTATCATGGATAGTGTTGGTAAATGTAGACTTGGGAAGGGCGTCTCTTGTAAAAGAACTCAACCTCTCTCAAGAGGCAATTCATCTGGTTGTAAGTAGATGGAATTGCTTAACTTTCTAAAGGTAACATTTTTACCAGGCAAGAAAAAGCCCTTAAATTATGAGCTATGGTTATTGTAAAAATCCAGTGTTTTAATGCCAGAGCACATCAAGCATGGGGGAAGAAGCTACATTCTGCGTAATAACCAGTGCAGACTAAGATGTAGCTGTTACCTAGCAACAGGTGGAAACATAATGAAAATGAAAGGTGCTTGTGTGTTGCTGAAGTGAGTGTAATGCAAAATATTCACAAGGCTGTATTGCTCTCTCTTCTTAAAATGATGCTGTAAACTGAAGAGGAGCTGGTCTTCCTTCGTTGATGTCTAGTATTAAATTCCATGTGAAATAGTAGTTCTTCTGGCTGGACAAGGCAAAGAGAGGGGTTCTGTGCTCCTGAACTACTTCCGATTCATTAGCTTTTGACTTAACATTGTTTTCCTCTACTGATGGAGGTATCTGGGAATATAAGATGGAACCTCCAGCTTCTCAGGAGCAGGTGGTGACTTTGGCTTGTTCTGCAGCATGTGCCATTTATAGCCACTCTAAGAATAGCCTGGTGTAGTTATACTTCCTGCAGCAAAACATTGTTCAGGATGGTTACCGCTTCGTTTGTTGCAATGTCCTTTGGAAGTTTAATTTCATATTCTAGTGCCTTGCTAAGGTTCAGTCCTTCGTTTGACCTAAGCGACTAGAATAAACTCATGAATCATTAGGAGAGGATGCTAAAAATCACTAAAAAGATAACATTCATCACTTTTTTTTTCAAAATAAAACAATCCCTTTTCTTATTTTAACTTTTTTGCCCAGTCCCTTTATTTTTGATCTTTTTTCATAGGCACAAAGTACAGTCAGGTGTCCAAAACACAAGTTCCTTAGACTACCATGAAAATCCTAGCAATAGCTGTCAGGTAATTTTGTTTCCCCACAAAAATCTGATTTATACCATAAGACACAGTTTTGATAGACAAAATATATGATCAGATCTGGCTCACTGTTGCAACTCCTGCCCCATCAATAAACCTGATCCAAATCCATTGATTTCTAACACGGTATTGAGGGAAAGCGTAGAGTACTTCCCATACATATGTAGCAACTTGTGACAATTTAAAATTTGGCAGATGTGACAAAATAGTTAGCTGTGTCCTGACACTACTTCTGGGGCTTAGGAATGTGTTTGTGTGTAGCAGATGGAGCTATTAGTTAGCTGTGCTATCTTGAAGAATTGCTTTCCCAGGTAATCAGCTCTGCTCATTTAGGATGTCGTTTCCCCACCTCGAAATGTCAACTGAGGAAGCAGGAATGATTAATCGCTGCGGTTTGGACAGTGCTCTAGAATAACTGCATAGGGGGAGTCTTTCCAGAGAGCACCAACCCCACAGGGAGTTCAGAGTGTTCTGATGCAAAGCAAACAAGATGGAGAAGATGACCCTGATGCTTCCTGACAGTTGTGTGTTAGTGCATAGAGTTTCTGTGGCAACCTGAAGATTTGCAATTCATAGGAGGAGTGGAGCGAGACAAAACTTAAAGTCCTGGCAGTCATTCCACTGGAATGGCTGCCACCAACACCTGGCAACCTCTTCCTTCAACTGCTTTCCTTTCACGCTTGGAGGGATAAATCACATAAGAAGAGTCATATGCATAGTAAACCCTCTTTGTAAAATATGGATGCCTTATATATTGTGAATGAGTTGGAACTTCAAAAAATTAGAAGAAGAAAAAGTCAATATTAGTGATTTTTTTTCTTGGATGCTTTATTTTTGGCGGACAATCATGCAAGGTAAACTAGATCCAGTGTTAATTTCTCCTCCCACCCCCAACAACCAACCAACCAACCCAGGTTTTTCACCTACTTAATTGGAGATCATGAGTATAAAATACCTTGCATTTTCAATTATTGATACTGTTAATTTGTCACTGATGACCAGGGTTGGCACTTCTTTTTTTCTCTAGCAGGTTGAAGAATTGTAAGACTTTCAGTAGTAAAAGCTTTGACATCCAATTTCACTCCATCTCTGTAGCAACAGTAGTTTGAATATTGCAAGTTAGAATTTTCATATATAATATAAACACGAGGTGCAAAATAGGGCAATCTAGGATTTGCAGTTTGAAAGGGTGCCAGTTACAGCTCCTCAGTATGACCAAGTAATTTAAGAGTATTAGGCAGTTTAGTCTCTTCATGAATATGCATGATTTCCCCGCATCTATCTTTCAAGGTGCTTGCTTCCCCCTATGTTCTCTCTGACCTCCTAGCTCTTGATTTACGCAACAAATAAAATATTCTAACTGATATACAAAAGTAACTCACCGATGACTTTATTTTCATCTCAAGTTAAAACAGAAATACTTTAAAAGGGTGTTCAAAATACCAGGCGTGAACTAAAATTCTGTAAAATGAAAAACTTGTCTTTTTTCCCCTGTCAGAACTTTAAAGTACGGAGCACTGGAAACTCATTAACAAGAATGTTATTTTAAGCACTAGTTTCTAGCAGGGCTTAACCTTAAACGGCTATATATCCCCAACTGAAGTTAAAGGTTTCCTTTGAACATGATAAAAGTGGATCACTACAGTAAACCTGGTGTAGCCCGTTTTATAAGAATGTGTGGTGTTGCCTGTCCAGCTTTTCCCGGGATCGTTCACCCCCACCAACCCCCTTCCCCTTTTTTTGAGGCAGCTGTCCTAAGAAATCTGCAAGGGTGCTTAGTAGACATTGCCAGCTGTCCAGTTCTAGGGACTCCAGATCATCCCAGCTGTCCCCTGAGATATGGCAACTCTAATGACAGATGAATGGTCTGTGGGTTGAAAATCTAAAGGAGTATATTGTGGAAATGACTGAGCAATGTCAACATGCTGCGTGTTTGTATGCAAAATGAAGATGACAGGTTAGTTGCCTGAAGGAGCTTACAATCAACCAACACATCAAATGATTATTTATATAGGTCTGTAGGTTTGCATGGTATTTTATGGATAAATATATTGGATTTCTCACTGTATGCTCCCTCCTGCCTCCCCAGCCTTTCTAAAGTGTAAAGTTACTGCAGCTGAGATATCCAGAGTGATGCTTTCAGAAATTTGATTTGTGATGAGCCTTTCCAGCTGACTAGGGTTCAGGAATAAACATTCAGGTTCAGACTCCTACCCAGAGTAGTAGTTGCTGCATCACACTACAGCATGCTCTGCTTTCTGTTCCGTCTTTTCCGTTGTTCATGTTCATTTACTTTAACATCCATTCATCTGTATATCACCTGTTTTATCAAAGTACTTCTGCTGGGCTCATCACAGTACTATGTAGGCACTTCTAAATGTGACTTATCCGAGGTCAGGTGCACAGGCAGGGATAGAATCCAGGGGCCTGGCTTTCATAAGTGCTGAGCTCCCACCGTGCACCTTGTAGTTCCTGGAGGCTTTGGGTGCTCAGTGGTTGTGAAGCCTGACTTTACAGCTGTTCTTTCTCCTGGGTGCAGTGTGGTATTCATGCATCTCATGGCTTATCATAGTGCCATGTTGTCGCTTGATATTGGTTTGTCTTGTTTTCTTCATTGACATGTTACTGCTATGTGCTGTTAATAGAATAACTTTAAGTCAATAAGATCAAGAAATTTGACATAAGTCTCCTGGACTTGAAGTTCTGTACTTTTTGCAACCTGCCAATGGAGAAATTATGCCAGATTTTTTATGAACTAGATGATCATATTGTTGTCAAAAACCTGACTTAAGCCAGTTTTCAGTAACCTGAGAATAACACGGTTGAATGAGAAGCCATACATTTTGCAAGTAGGTAATGTACTGCTCTGAGCTGATGATTTTCCAGGATTTGTGATGTGATGACTCCACCAAGAAATTCAGTTCTGTAATGTGTAGCATAGGAACTTATTTACCTCAATCAGACATGTTTGTGAACTTGTATAAATGTTATACTTATCCAGTCTAGCTGTGTCTCTCTCCAAAAAAAATGCTCATTTGTTTTTGACGTAACTAATGCCTCTAGCAAAATTTTGAAGTTAATTGCCCAGATGTATATTGCAAATAAGATGAAGTGTTACAAGAAGATAGCAGTAGATGAATGGATTGAGAGAATAACCCCGGGGCATGTGCCTATGAATAGACATGTAAAAATGCATTAATTTTGAACTGCTGACTTCAAATCTTTTGTATAGAAATGTTTAAGTAGTTTTCTATCAAGTTTGATCTTTTGAATCGCCAGACCTTTTTGCAGTTGGCAGGAATCATAAGCGTATTTTCTTAATAATCTCTAAAGCTGTCAAGCAAGTTTGAGTGAATAATTCTGGATCGAAATCTGTACAATTTGTTCGTACATTAGCATAGAACTGGATTTTTTCAATAGAAACTAGATTGGCTTTTTAAAACTACCTGTTATTTACATTAAGAGAATGTTTAGTGCGCAAACATTTGCGCAAATGGAAGCACATTGCGTTGGTTTGTATGATTATATTGAAATATTCATGAAAGTTTTGAGACAAATGATTTGAGCATTGTTTGAAATTTAAGTGTATTTTGGGTCAGCTAGATTTGTTTCATGAAGCTGTTTCATATTGTTTCATGTTTCCTAAAGTGTATGATAAACTAATACAGGAATATGGGCTTTGTTTTTTTCCAATGCTTAGAAGTCAGTCTCCCTTTTAACGATTTTTTTTTTTACTCTATTCTTCCCAAAATAGCATTAGGAAAGAGATGGTCTGTTGTTGTTGTTTTGTTTTTTAATGGTTTTGGATTAGTAGTCTCATGTTCAGATATCGCTTGGAATGGACAGAAACTTCCTGGCAGATGAAACTACAGCAGACCTGATCCGTTGGAAGCATTTGGCATAAAATGAATGGCTAAGCTGGCAGAGCTATCAGTCTCTGATGCTGTCCTATGGGTCCACCAACAGGTTTTGCCAGTAGGGATTTACATTCTCAAGGTTAACATGAAAGCATAAAGCACATATTAATCAAAGCTGTTTGTGTATGAAGGATAGAATACTCTTATCGTGCCAGTGTAGCAATGAAATTGTCCCTACCAGTTGACTTTAGCGTGAAAATCTGAAGACTGGGACTTATATTTTCCAAATATGCGAGATTAGTTTGTGGACTTTTTCTTCGACTCTGAGCCTAGTAGTGCAGGTATCTGAAAACTGCCTTGACATAGTTGGGCCTCAGTGAGCCAAAAAAACCACAGCGTGGTTCATTAAGATTTACAACTCAAACATAAATAATTCAGAATCAACAAACATAACATTAAAAAACCCGAAAACACTCCTGGCATAGCACATAGATCAAAAGGATCAGACTACTTGATAGAAACGACTTGGTTTGAGACTTAGTCCCAAGGGCATAGTAACTTACATTGTAAGGTTTTTCTGATCCTGTTAAGTCCATTGTTGGACCTTACTAAGGCGAATGGACAAGAAAAGACAAAACAGCTGGGATATGTCAGCTGAGGAATTAAATGTTCTGAAATTGATTTACTCTGTAGAAATATACCGGCTTCTTTCCAGTCAGGAACTGTAAACAAAACAGATCGCATCAATTAGCATTTTCTTTTGCAGCAACCGTCACAATTAGTAAGCATCTCCAGTACAAAACATGCTTTTTAAGTGAAGCCTGTTGCAGAGTGAAGATTATTGTGAATTCAAAAGTCTTGACTGGGAGTTTTGCCCCAGTCATCCGCGTAAGTCTGACCCATTGTGTTGAGAGGCAAAGCTACTCTTGGCAACAGGGCTGCTTATTTGAAAGTGGTAAATGAGGGCGTTGCGGGTTTGCACCAAACATTGCACCTGTGCTGTTATGCTGGTGCCTGCATTGGGTTCAAATCCCCTGGGCAAGGCCTTAAGGTCACTGTTCAGCAGTTGGGTTTTATAAATGAATTCTGCTTGAGAGCGATGTATTAATGTTATGGAGACTCTACCCATTTGGATGTGTGGGCAAAAAATACATGGCAGACTTCATGTCATGCTGAAGGCTTTGGGGGAAGCTGCCATTGCCACAGGGACCTTCAGTACAGTAGGTAAATGTATAAGCGTTTCTGGTGTCTACAATTAGAGGGATGTTGCTAAATTGGAGAGAGCGAAGATTAAAATACATGCTTTATAGTCATAGATTCCAGGAGCTCAATCCAAGCATTAACCAATGATGGTTAAGCGGTGACTTGATCAGTCTATGCAGGGAACAGAAATTTGATGAGAGGGCTCTTGAGTGCAGCAGATACAGGTATAACGAGATCCAATAGTTGGAAGTTGAAGCTAGACAAATGCAGGCAAGAAATCAGGTGCACATTTTTAACTTGAGTTCTTAGCCATTGGAACAACTTAGCAAGGGTTGTGGTGGATTCTCCATCACTGACCATTTATAAACCAAGATTAAATGTTTTTTTCCCCTAAAAGATACTCTCTAGTTCAAACAGGAATGAATTTGGGGAATTAAATAAGACTTACACCTGTGCTCAGGTGAGACTCTCTCTTAGGTTTTTATCTATGAATTCTGCTCCTACTCATTTGACAATATTTATCAATGGACTTTCCACTATTATCCCCAGTTCTGGATGCTTCTGAAATCTATAAAAGGGTGTTTTGAATGATGTTCAAACATCTCACCCCAGGCAGATTCACTCTTACAGTTCCTTCAAGCAGGGTTTGGTAGTACCTTTCCAGGGCACATTTCTACTCTTGGGACATCTGAGGGAAATGGGAGTGTTGATAGTGGACTCCCATTCTCTTAAACAATTAATTTGGACTCTGTTAGCCTGAAATCAGTGCTTCCATCCTGTAATCCCACTGTCATGTGTAAATATGTTACTCCTTGCCCATTTTGAGCCTATGCTATTATTTCGCTAGAGTAGACTCCCTCTTCTAAAATGGCCCTTTTTAAATGGTAACTTTGGCCAGACGAGATGTAGAAGATCGAGCGCTCCCTTCTGCTGCAAAGAACCGGGTCGGCACTTTCTACAAAAATAAGAGTCAACTTTCTCTCTTGAGTTTCCACTTGACACCAGAATTACCTATTCTGGTGTTTTATACTGCCACCAAATCACCATAATGATGGAGTGCCTTCCATATAAAATTGTCAGCAATAGCCAAGTCCCTAGGACTTCATGGATATTTTACTGACTCTCCAGAAAATATAGCCTTGTTGATGGCCATTGCATACTTCTAGAAAACCAAGTACTGAATTTACTTTTTCCTTTAAAAGAATCAGTCTTGGGATTTTGCTGCCCTGGAATTGTACTTTATCTCACTCATGGTTTCTATCTTAATCATGAGTTCTTTTTTAAAGGGCTCATTTAGGAAGAAGATAATCCTTTCTGTACTGCATCATATATTCCTTCTCTAAACTGTGATTTAACAAGTCCCTGAGTCTTATCTTTGTAGATTATGACACTATCTCATAAATATTGTGTTAAAATACTGGCTCCTGAAAAATATTGCATTGGAATAATTCTATTGCAGTCTTTGTTTTTGCTAAAACCTAATCTTCAATTCTACTAGTCTCTCTGGGGGTTGCATTTAAGGGAAATAGTGTTGAACTGGATGCTTAATTCTAGAGTGCCTAATTAATTTTTCTTTTGGTAGCTGATAAACTTTGGCTTTTGGTCTCTGCAGTCTTTGGCATTAATCTTAGTAAACTGTGAAATGAAAGTGTGAGCAACTTAAACTGACCTAGTAAATTCAATTTATAGCAGGATATTTTAGAACATAACGTAGAGAATTTTTTTGGTGCAGACATATCATTAAATAACTGGAGACAGTCCCAACTGGCGACTCCTTTCCTGGAGTCTAATAGAATTTTCTCTGAATGTGAATGGATAGGAGTTGGATAGTTCAGCCCTCGATTCTTGCCCTGCCATAGTAGCCATCCTGACTGTAAGTAGATCATGGGCATTAAAAGATTCATGGGTTAACTGTTCTTGTTGTGTATAATATAAGCTGCTTGAGTGTTCCACTCCCTTTAAGTTCTGGGGCTAAGCATTAAAGGGAATTTCCATTTCCAGCCAAACTGTATAGTGTACAACTATTGAGCCATGGGTGACCCTGGCTTCCCAGGGGTTAACAGGAATAATTTTCAATGCCTAATTCAGATCCGATTTATATAAATACTTTTTCCCACAAAACTGTATTCAAAATATTTAAGGAGAAAATTTACTACACGGGCATGCAATGTGCTTGTTTCCTTGTTTACAGTTTGAGCAAATGTACTTGTTTGGTTGAAATTATAAGGAAACATTTAGTGGAAGAGCAAACTATTTTCACTGCATTATGTAACTGTTTTCCTATTCAGGCTACACACATGTAAACCAATGGACTTAGTAATAGCTACACCAAACAAGCAAAAATAACTTCACTAATTGTGTAAATAAATAAAGACCATGGTGTTGTCAGCCCACTCTTCAAAGCTTTAATTCTAGATTCCTTTTACAATCTGATTCAGCATACCACTTAGGTACATGGTTAAAGTTAAACATGTCCTTAGTGCTTTCCTTAGTGAGGTGGCTTATCATGAAGCCTTTGGCACTTTCAGAGAATACAATACAGAATGTTTCCACATGGTTAGGGCCCAGCCAAATTCACGGCCCTGAAAAACACATCATGGACCGTGAAATCTGGTGTCCCCTCCGTTCCTCCCATGAAATCTGGTCGTTTGTGTGCTTTTACCCTATACTATACTGATTTCGGGGAAGAGACCAGCGTTTCTCAAACTGGGGGTCCTGACCCAAAAAGAGAGTTGCTGGGGAGTCGTGGTATTGTCACCCTTACTTCTACACTGCCTTAGGATTTGGGCGGCTGGAGAGTGGCGGCGACTGACTGAGGGCCCAGCTCTGCGGGCTGCAGTGTGGAAGTAAGGGTGGCAATACTGACCCATCCCATCCTTACCTCTGCACTGCTGCTGATGGTGGTTCTGCCTTCAGAGCTGGGCTCCCGGCCAGCAGCCGCTGCTCTCCAGCTGCCTAGTTTGTTTTAGTTTGTTTTATCAGTTTTAAGTGTTTTCAATTAACTGAACATCCGCTTGCTCTAGTAGTATTAGAGGATGAATAGAAGCGGCCATCCAACTTTCCCTGTTCTTCGTTGTTTTATGTATTTCTGTCATGACTCACATTAAACTGAAACAGCCGTACTCTATTCTGTGAGCTTCTTCATGCCTTTAATATTCACTGCTCATCTCTGAACCCCTTCTATTTCTGCTCTATCATTTCTGAGATGGGGAGACCAAAACTACACACACTATCCCAGGTAGGTCTCAGTTATCTCTTTGCTTAAGCTCTAAGATGGACCAATTCAAAATATCAGAGGAGTTCTGCTGCGTGTCTACTGTTACTCTACATATTTATTCATTCCATGTTTACAGCTTCAACAGTTTTTACATAAGTGTTTAATGTTTCTGATAGGCAGAAATAGGAGCACTAGCTATTGTTTTTCTTCACACATTCCCAAAGGATTAATGAGAAACCACCAGAAAATTGGCCAAAGAAGCAGAGCCTCTCTTGTCACGGAATATTATTTAAGGATTTTTAATAATTGACAACCTGGAGTCTTCTCGCAGCCTGTGGAAAAGTGGTGCATTGATTGTTTTACTTGGGTTTTATAAGGATGAGGACTGAGCTATAACATTTAAACAAAATGGCATGTGGACCAATGGATAACATTAAACTGAAATACTTAGTGAGTACTACACTATATCACTCGGGACTGTCTAAATTGCCTGCTGTGGATACCTTTGTCTCAATAACCAAACACAGCAAAACTAATTATGAAGCAAGCCCTGTGCATGAAATTTGGTCTCTTCTTAAAGTGCAGTATTACCGAGATTTATAGGTAGCTACTGACTCATCCATCTGTTGATAGGAATTGTATATCCCTTTTCGAGACCTCTTACCGAACACTAAATTCATAATTACAGCTCAGATATCCGGTTTCTTAGTACTACGTGTTGTCAAGGAGACAAATAAGGCCTATTGAACTAATAGAAATTGCACTTTAGAAGGAACTGGCACATACTTGTATTTCTAGAAGTGAGTGATTTGATTCATTTAGGTTCTTCAGATGTTAACTGCAGCAATTATATTTATTTGTATAGATTAACTTTTGTACTCCTATGGATGTTTAAAATACTGCACATTGTTCCTGCGTGGTGTTTGTTGTATTTACTGTTGGGGAATGCATCTTGGGAGTTTGCTACTACTGGTTTGATGGTAGACACACATGATGGTGATTGCATTGGTACAGAAGTGGGTGTGCAAAGACGTTCTATTTGCAAACCAAATAACATTCTAAGAGATTTAAAAAAAATGAAGATACAGTCCTAGGTGAGTAGTGCACAGTCTATTGCCATGTAAAAATAATCCACTCTTGTGGGATTCTTACGTGTGTGTGTGTGACATAGTAGGAATGGGCACTGCTGTGGTGGATCAGGTTTCTCCTCCTCTACAGAGGTAGCAGAAGTGTGGGAGTGTGCAATTCCCATGTATGTTTGAGAAGTGCAAAAGCTAACGATTTTATATTAACATGCACTTCTGTAATGTCTCTTACACACATTGTTCTTAATGCTTTTCACAAACAACATCTCCAGGAAGTAAAGTATCCATCCCCATTTTACACATGGGTACATTGAGATACGGGGAGGGGTCCAAAGTGTGCCAGCAAGTCCAGTTGTAGAACTGGGACCAGAATGTTGGCGTTCTGGCTCGGTCATCTGTGGCAAACACTAATATACCATATTTTCCCCCTCTTGAATCTGATGGATTCATTTTGCTTTCTTCATTTTATGTCACTATCAAGGGGATGTGTTCAATCTTTTACAAGGAACACAGCTCCAAGAGCAGCATTTGTGCACTTGTACCCCAAGCAGGAGAAGATTATGATGAGTCTACTTAAATTAGAGGTGACAAATTATTGATAATTAGCATTGCCTTTTGTTTTACTAGGGCAAAATGTGAATTTATAAAAGCTGATTTGTTTTATCTATGGCCTCAGGAATTCTGAAGCAGTTGTACTTATTCTTAATTGCTTGTTTTATGGGTGAAAATTAGGTTGTAATGTAAGCTGTATTGTGGAGAGAATATAGTAGAATTGTTGTAGTGGTTGAACACCGAATGAAAAATTGGTACTGAGGATTGCCCAATACTTTGCAGATTCCAATTTTTATTAAGTTTAACAATGCAAGCATTTCATACCATTCTACAACTAAATATAGTAATGAAATTTTATCTGAAGTCAGAAACATTATCCAGATATGACTTGATGTGTGTAGGATACTGCACATCAACTTAGTGGTACAGATTGTGTTAAATGGGCCTGAAATAATCTTCAGGAAAGAAAATCGCTTTCTATTCTTCTTGGCACAAAGTGTTTGTCACAGATATGCATTCTTATCCACATCTTGTTAGTGAAATCATTGTACTTTTTCATTATGAGTTTTATGCAAATATGCTGGCTTTCCTTGATTAGGTTTACATGAATAAGCTGTAATTATATACCAGGGTGATATTAATGTGTGATAATTAAATTTGTAATTAATATGTGTAATTACGATCTGAAAGGTGCATTGTAGTCCCTGTGCACTGTGTTGATTTATGGCATAGGTATTGCCCACGCAGGGAGATAGAGTTCTAGTTTTATGCTTAACACTTCTTCCTATAAATCTTCAGCCACTTGTGGGGAGAGAACATATTCTTTTATTTAAGTACAGGGAGTCTTTACAACTACGGGAGATGCAGGATTGCATTCATACCTCCTTTTGGTGTTTCCTGGTTAAGCATTTGTTTCATAAGCAGCCGTGGATATTGGGAGGAGGAAAGGAATACAGTTAGCGTGTTTTGAGGAGGCCACAGAGTTAGAACTCCGCTTTGCAGACAGAAGGCAAGCTTGTAAGATGGATGTCAAAGTCATTCTGCAGTGAGTCAGAAACATTCTTGTTGAGCATCATTTTGGATAAATATTACATTCAGTCCGTGAGCAATCCTAGGCCCTCTTCCTCTTCAGTCCCTCCCACCTCATGTAGTGGGGATTTGGCTATGAATTGAGTTTCGTTCCTTATCTATCCCTTTGTACAAAAAGCCAGCTGCAAAGGGCAAACTTAAGATCTCATGCCCCCAGCTGGTTTGCCATAAAGCTGGCTCAGTTTGCATCTGGACTCACGTGCAAAATGTTGGGAGCATTTTCGTGGTCTGGATTACATTGTAATCATAAATTGACATGTAGGCACCGTCAGTAACAATATGCCTACTTTTGGCTGTCAGTTGAAAGCTTCTATGGCGCCTATTCTTCCTCCGTCACTTTCTCAAAATGTGTCATAACTACCTGATTTGCCCACTTATAAGAAGTGGCTTGTGTCAGTCTTGTGGATGTGTTTCACTCAATGCTATTCTGCCCTGTCACTACAGGGGTGACTTTTCTTTCTAGTAGAGTAGAACTTCAGTTACGAAAACCCTGGGCATGGAGGTTGTTTGTAACTCTGAACAAAACGTAAACCTTTGAAAGAACCACCCTAACAACTAAACATTGATTTAATACAGCTTTGAAACTACTATGCAGAACACAAATGCTCCTTTTAACCATCATAATTTAAACAAAATAAACATTGAAATAGTTTCCTTACTGTGTCAAATCTTTTTTAAACTTTTTTTTTTTTAGTACTTTACCTTTAACACAGTACTGTACTGCATTTGCTTTTTTAGAGTATGTTGCATACTTCCCTTCTAAATGAGGTGTGTTTGACTGGTCAGGTTGTAACTCTGGTGTTCATAAATCTGAGGTTCTCCTGTAGCTTATTTCCATTGCAGTCTTTGGGGCCATAGTGTTAGCATGCCCGGTAAGAACACTCTCTAAGCACACTTGGAGAAGGATTTCTACACGTCAGGAGGCATTGTTAAGGGAATTAAAGAAGCTCCTGAACTCCTCTGACTTCTCTGTACTTGAAAGTGACTGAGGAAAGATGCAGCTCTAGTGAGGTTATAATACACTTGGGATTCTTATTGTGAGCTTGGGATGCACACTAATAATGCCATGGGTAATTGCAATATAAGAAGGAGAAGCCAGGTTGGAGATTATTTAAATCTGCTTAGAATATTCTATTGCTGTGTAGTCAGTGCTGCTTGTCACGTTTTGGGGAGAGCCCAAGGGCCTAATAACTATCAGCATATAATTTTGATACGAGTGCATATGTATGTATGTTTTCTTGAATAACGTGGAGAGTTTACTTAAATTGTATTGCAGCATGTTTCCAAGCGGGAATCTCAGAACAGATGTCTTATCTACTATGAATGTATTGGGATCAATCCATTTTGTGCTTACAGACACCCCTTCTGTCTGGTGCACTCTGCCCTCTAAAAGCTTCCTGAATTGCTTTTTAAACAAGGCAGCTACTGCAGCTGCAACCGTTGGATTGGGACATCTGCCAGCATGAAATGTATCCTTACATACTGAGAGTCTAGGAGCAGACGCAAAGGGAGTCATATTTCACACACATAGAGACATTGAAAGTGGGTGGAAAATATTAAACCGGTTTAATTTAGGACTATTTCTGTTGGGATTATGGTGTTGGTTGTCTTTCGTTCTCAAAGAAAGTGTATTCATCCTTGCACGCTCCTTGCCCCTCTCTGTCTGATTTATTGAGCAATCTTGGTGTGCAGTAAATTGTTGCTTCTCCGTTATCTTTGCAATGTTCATGTTAGTCCAAGATACACAACTTGCACTCTTGAGGAAATGTACACAAGGCCTAAAATGACTTTCAGGGGTTTTCCTCTATTTATTTAGCTAACACAGGCATCAAAGTGGATCTTTTCTCCAAAACATTAATAAGTTCTATATTCCCTTTGCTTTCACTGTGTTAAAACACCATGTATAAATATGTATTTAACCTTATTACTGGAAGAGTAAAAATGCCTTTCAGTAGCTTAATTCATGTTAGGCATACAACTTTTGAATGATTATTTTTGTTTTGCAAATGCTGAAGCCTGTGTTAGCCTTGGTTTGGATCCAGTTGGATTCATTTAAAGACTTCCTAAATACATTATTTCTTCTCCGTTCCTTCTGCCTGCTCAGGCGTATGTGACCTTTCAAATATTATTCTTAAAGAAGAAACTCTTGTCTCATAGATCAGGACTTCGGAAATTGCTCTAGTGACTCTTCCAGGCACCTATACATCTTCTTTAATTTCTTTTAATGCCTTTTTTACATGTGATTCATAGTATTTAGCATTGGAAATTTATTTCTTGTGTCACAGAATTGGCCACGTTCTTCAGTTTGTAGGAGCAGAAAGTAACACCCACCTCCCCCCCCCCCAAAAAAAACAAAAACCAAAACCAGACAAACCAAAAATAAATCCAACTTCTGAGGAGCCTGCCAAATTTTCCTTTCGAAATAAAGTCAAAGCAGCAGAAGAAGTATTGAGACAGACACAGTTTTCAGATGTAGGGAACACCCGCTTCTTATCTTGGGAGGGTTTTGAAATTTGTGTTGATGTTCTTTGCCTGATGCTTTGTGGGGGGAGAAGGGCATCAGTTTGGAGGCACGGCCTAATTAATTAATTTTCTAAAGGTAGTGAAGAACTGTCGGGAGTGGTCTGTGGTGCTAGTGAGGTGGTAAGGCATGTTGCTTGATTTTGGTTTTTCAGTGTCATTTGCTGAAGTGATTAATTTGTTGCTTGGTGCAGCTGAGAACTAGACAATTTCTTCCGTGCATGTTTCGCAGAAAATGCAAGCACTCGCTCGCTTTCCTTGGTTTGAGGCCCAGAACGTAAACTCTGCTGGGATTCCAAATGTCAGAAGCACAACATGTTATCTGTAGCTTAGAGAAATGAGTAATTTTGTGCTCATTGAATCATCTGAATTAAAATTGACTCATTTTCTTCAGGCACTGTGAAGTCAATGTGTGTGTGTGTGTGTGTTACCTTGTAGCTGTGATTTGAGGAGGTGTTTTATTCCTCAAATCCCTGTGCTAAAGTGTGTGTAGGGATGAATAGAATGCCTCTGAAGCTGCTTCACTATTTATTAACTTCTCCCCTTCTTTTTAAGGACTTACAACTTTGCAGAAAACAAATGTTTGCGTTGGTAACTAGTTATAGACCACGCACCATTCTTGACTTAATGGTATGGAGTTAAAAAGGACATTGAGGTCTGCATTCCTCAAATGTGCTATTGCTCCCCATACCATGTCCCACCAGCCACACAATTCTTCCATGTGGCCTTTCCTAGATGACTCAATGAGCATGTGTATATTTTTCTCTCTAGGTGCGGATGCTGCACTGTTTGCAATTGGACCTTACATTCTTTCTGTCTTTGAACTGCATTTTCTGTTGGATCTAGTTCTTTGGGACAGGGATCTCTGTACAATGCCAAGAACACTGTTAGTAGTCAATAAATAAATGGGTACTCTCTCTCTCTTTGCACCCCTTCCTCAAGTACTCACATGTGTGACTTGATATTGGAGTCTGTGGTGTGTGAAAAGAAATGTAACTTTGTTAGAGCTTTGGGTGCACTGGATTGACTTAATGGTAAAATTAAAATGTAGTTGCCGTTAAGGTGTCTCTTTAACTGGGTTGTTTGGGCCCTTCAGTGTAGAAATGAGTCTTGGCTTATGTTTATACATGTAGGTTGAAATATACTGTATATTTCTGCAAACATAGCTAACCTTACTGTTCCACTGAAATCAGAATCCTCCCATAAAAGCTTTTACACCAAACATATTATGCTTGTAGTAATGTCTTTTCCCCCCTGTCTTTTTCTTTTTAGGTAAGTGAACATAATGCTTGGATATACCAATTGTATGGCTGACTTTTTTGCATTCGGCAGCTGTGAATTCAGAAGGAAATTGTAAGTAGAGCTGACCAGAGGACAATAATTCTGTTTAACAGCAACTTCTGAGATTTTCCAAATTTGTTTTCATTCTGCAGTGAAGTGAAAACAAAAGTGTGCATGACACAGACACTCTCAGTAGCTGGGTGGCTAGGATACCGGCCCGGGATGTGGGAGACTCCATTTCAGATGCATGATTCAGCTCAGTCTTGTATACCGTGTCACTCCAAAGCAGGCAGAGCAGGGACTGGAACCTGGATTTTTCACATCCCAGGTTCGTACCCTAACCAGCCAGATATCTAATCAGTCTCTATCTGCCCTAGACCTGAAACCTTCCTGGTAAGCTTTGTGTGTGCCCATGAACACTTGGGCGAAAATGTTTTGAGCAGCTCTGAGAAACTTGCTAACAGACAGATGTTCCAGAAGTACATCTAGGAATAGAATGCATGAGGTGCAAGGGATCTGTAAAAACAATTCCAGTGTGGTCAGTCTGGCGCTAATCTAAGGCTCTGAGTCTATTTCTCAGACCTGTGTGGGTTAAGCGACCTCTTCAGCTGTGCAGTGACCCTTTCTGCCACCTGAGATATGGCTCTGGAGGGAGCTGGCTAGTCACTATCAGAAAAATACTCAGTAGGAAGCAGCTTCTGAGTTCGGTGGGGTTCTCTGGACTGAGTAGGAAATGAAGAGTAGACTCTATTCTTTTTGTTTTTTAAAGTCCATATGCCATTTGCAGTGAGAGATTTAGTTTTTCTCCAGGTATGTTTGAGATTTTTGTCCTCTAGTCAACATTTTAAATTGATTCCTCATGGCAGGAATGTGCTTCTGTTTAATTTTGAAGGAGGAGGTGGGGGGAGGAAATGTTCTTTTATGCTTAATTTAAAATTAAACTCAGAAGCGTTTGGAGAAAATAAACAAGATCCCCCCTTCAGATCAAATTCTCTGAATATTTTTCGTCATCAGTTCCGTTTTATCCGGTGAGCAAGTAGGTCTAATTCTAGTAGAGAGTTACACCCTGGAAGGGCAATATTCGTGGCAGCAGATATGCAGAGGCAGGATCTCATACTGAATCAGGAGAATTTGAAGCGTTGTTGGCTGCTTTTTTCAGTGAAGACATGACCTGGCCTGTTCTCACTGAAGTCAAGTCAGTGGAGAAACTCCCATTTTGTGGACGTGAGCTCAGAGTTCATTGTCCTGAAATATTTGGCTGTCAGTCACTCACTAGTAATAAACAGGGTTAAGGGAAGAGACGGCAACTGAACGCACATAATGTGATTAGCATCCTCTCTGGTTTGTTGTTTCAGTGCATCACTTGAAATTATTTGAAAGCTCTTTACTTTTTAACTGGTGCCTATTCAAGACCAGCTGTCTAATCTAGATGACAAATTCCTCTCCTTCACGAATGTTATAAGAAAATCGCATTAGAATGCTGATCACCCCATCATCATGGGGTGATCAGCAAAAAAGCAGTGGTGCATCTGGCTATGAATCCAATTCAATAACCTACTTCCTGATAATTCGAGGAAATCTCGCTCGTGTGGTTTGTTATACAGACAGCACTCCTGGGCAAATCTAATCTGTCGTGATGGAGACATCTGCCATGAGGAAGGCAAAGGATGGTGGAGTGGGCTTTCTTACAGAGCATCTCCTGTAAGGAGCTGATTTCGCTGGAAGTTGAGGGAGTCTCAATGTTGTTCAGCTGTAGCCCGTACAGCGCACATGGGGATTGTCTGTGTGTGGCCCGCAGTGGCGACAACTGTAACCTGCACTGAAGTGTCGAGCAGTAACCACCCCCATGTAGACCCAGCCACTGTGAACTAAAAGGCACCTGCTTGGCATTATTGTAGGCCTGTTTGATTCAGGACTGCGTTAACACAAACTTAGGTACCTTTTTGATTGAGTGAGTAGGGTATACATGGGCCATTACTGCACAAGGCCCCAGTGTGTGTTACAAGTTACAACTCACAGCTATATAGTCTGCACCACTGGGCTGCGTAGACAAGCCCAGTGAGTCATTCCAGTGTCTCTTCACACCAAGGGGGCAGTGTAACCTCTGGGACGACTAAAGGATTTTATAGGGTGAGTGTGAAGGACGGAAACAGCCATCTGACTAATACTAAGCTGTATTCTTAGCTGCGTGGTTGTCGGCACCTGGCTATGAACAGAAGCTCTGTGACCTGAAGTAGCCGCATTCCTCAGCCATGTGGTATTGCGGCCCGCTGAAGCACAGACTGCCTTTCTCAGCACTTTGTCCAGCGAGATACAGATGCTTGCTTTACCAGGGGTTACGCACTTGCTGTGCTTGCAAGAAGCCAGCTATGCAGAGTGGACTGTTAATGAGTAGAAGGGAAAAAATGGGAATAGGAACAAGATAAATGATAGTTTCAAGTAGGATTATTTAGTCAAAAATACTTGTGTAATATGTTAGAATCCCATTTTCCAGCAATAACACACTCAATGTTGTATTCAAACACTGAGATAAATGCATCAATCTAAATTCATGATTTTGGTTTTCATATTGCTGCTAATTATTGAACACAACTAGCTTATTCATAATTTCTTTTCTCCTTCTGCTTGATAGCTATAATCCTGTATTTGTGCTGCTGTCATTCCCATGGTAACAGCCTAATGTCTGAAGGAAAGGATTATTAAATACAGAATAATACATTAAAATAATGTTAAGGTTCTGACTTCCACATAGGGGCAGACTTTAAAAAAAATGTATACAAAAAGAAATTTACTTTGTCAGTAATGTTCTGTATTCCCACAGCTATTACTGAAGAGGTTTGTGTGAATAAACAGCCTTTTCTCACAACCCATTTTTTCCTTCTGCCTTGCAGAGAAATCCTAATCTTGTGTTTGTCGTCAGTCTGTTGCTGTGGAAACTTTTCCACAAATGCATCATGACTTCATGGCAGTGTGGAGAAGGGAGAAAAACATGGGTTCAAAGGAGATAGTAAAGAAGAGTTAAAAAAAACGCACCCTCAAACACTCCCCCTCAAAGGAAAAAAAACAAAGCAAACCCCCAAATCATCGCAAGTGTAGCAAAACAAAGTACACAAAGGTTCAATAGATTAGGTAATTTTATATACATTGATATGTTATAAACAAAATTCCTTTTAGTTCCCTGTCTATTGTGAAAGCGTTTGCAAATCAACAAAAATGGCAAAATTCAGAGTTAAAACTGTGATGTCAGTCGGACACATTGTTGGATCCCTGGTGTGATTTGGTACCCTGTGTTGCAATAATGAGGCATAACAGGGTTTGTTCAAATGGAACGTCAGAACAGTTTCCTCATCGTCCATGATTTTAATGGCTTGAGGTTGAATTATCATGTAAACTTTTGATGAAAGTGTCAAACATTCTTTTTTATTAACCCCCCCTTAATCTATTTCATTTCAGACCATAAATGTACAAGCATTCAAACATTAAACTCATCAGTGAAGCAAAATTGCATTGTCCTCTGTCATGGGTAGCATGTGTGATGGATGGATGTGTGAAGTCCTGATACAGCAAAATCAAAGAGATTTTTTTTAATACCTGAAAGCTCTAATTGAACCAAAACAAGAAAACAAATGGAAATATATGGAGGATTTCACTCCCAGAAGACAATTGAGATGTTTGACTATGTGCCCCAAAAGGACTAGCAAAATCCATTTTTTTTTGGATTGTCGAGGTAGGGGAAAAGATATTTCAGATAGTTGTATGCCAATGGGTTGCTTATCCCGTGGTGGCGAGGGATTTCCCCTACCCCCCCCCCCCCCCCGCAACATATTGGCAGGAAGATTGGCTTTTTTGGGTTCTGATCAGAGACCAGTGAGATGGTTGCTGTCCCTTAGTGAGAATGGCATGAGATAGGAGGTAGGTTAAGATCTTCCTGGGAGAGAATGGGAAATAAAGGCAGATCTTGATCTTTCTCTCCGCACTTGGAGTTCAAGGCACTTGAAGGTTCTGAGTTGTCTCTGGCAAACAGCTTATTCAGATGTAGTCATTGTGGTTGATCAAGTATGACTGTTTTATAGGTAGATTTTTAAAACCTCTCCTAAATGCTGCCATTTTGGAACCATTTTGTCTGCTGCTGGTTCTGGATTCCTTCCTCCCTGGCAACTTGCCTGCTGAGACTATCTCTGTTAAATGTCAGTATTATGGAAATGGTCTGGTGCCAAACGTGACACAATTTTTAATGACTCCTTTTGCTGTGGGTTGTCAGTTAAGCCACGATGGTAGGAATATGGTATTTACCAAATCACTAAGCCTGGGCAGCTTCTTTTCGGGTGAGGCTTCGAGCAAAAGTTGTCAAGTCACATCCAGGGACTCTTGTGTTTAAGGAAACTCAAGTCCAAAATAGCCAAGAGAGAACAAACACAAAAAATAAAATTTACAGAAAGTCCTGCATCCAAGAGGCTACTCCCTTCTCAAATGTGTTTGGTAGCAAATTCTTGTGAGCAGTCAGCCCACATAATAGTATCGTTGTCTGCATCATTGCCCTCTATTGCATTATCAAAAAGTATCCAAACAATTGGACTATATCATAGGTAGTGACGACTTTAGCAATACCACATTGAGAAAGCAGTGGAGAGAGAGCTTCCTCTTAGTGGCAGAAATCAAATTCTTGCTTTTAACTTTGGTTTGTATAGTACATGCTGATGCTCCTAGTGTTCAGCCAGCATACATTTTTCCCCCCTTAAAGTCGTTATAAATGAGATGACATTAAATGGACTGTTTTCCTCTTGCAGTAGGTAGTGCTAGAGGAGATGAGTAAGTGGCGACTTCTTTGTACCATAAAACAAAGTACCACTGCAATAAAGTCCTACCTAAAACTTAACCCTGCATTTTTTATGTACCTTGGTGTATTGCTTTTCATTGTCTCCGTTTTAGTGAACAGAGATTTCCCTCTGGAGCCAGTCTTAAAAACAGTGTTTATAAGGAATCCGAGCATCTTGTTTCATTCATAGTCTTAACAAATATATTTGACTTAAAATAGTAGGTCTACTTGTTTTTTCTATTATGTTCCACTTTGCAATGTGGAAAATCTTATTCTTAGTTTTAGACTACAGCCTACAGTAAGTTTACAAGGTAGCATTGTAAAATAATTGTGCTATAGCATTTTTCGCAAAGGATTTTGATGTTATTCCTCTGACACATTAACTTAATTGCTAAAGTGTGTTCTAGTTGCTTTAAAATTTTAATTAATATGTGGATGTGATCACACATTTAAACTACCTTAATTGGTTTATTTTAGAATAGTGAAATGACAAAGATAGCAGAAAAATATCCTTTGAAAGTAGGGCATCTTTGCTTCTAGTATTTCACCAGGGCTGTGCTATTTTATATTTGCAGTCTTTATCTTCTGGGTAACTTATGACTGAGTTCACCTAAATTCTATATTTGGCTGATATATCGAAAAGTCCATTTACTATCAGTGACTTTGTTTTATATTAAAAGAAGCAGATTTATGGGGCAGAGAGTGCTAGCATCACAAATGCCCTTTATCTTTACTTATCTTTACTATTTTGGCAGGTGTGATCTTAACATGTGTCTGTTTGAACAGGTGCGTTGTTGGTTTTCTGAAAGAATAGGATTTGAAACTATAATTCAGCCCTAATTATCACCACAAGGGAAATAGCCCAAGGACATGGGGTTGCTGTTAAATTAAAACATTGAGATGTATTTCTTTGTTTAGTCTGTTCCTGTTTTTAGTCTTTAAACTTCTGTTGCCGAAACAAGAGAGAGAAATGAAATACGACGAGGAAAGCAATGATTTTTCCTATACTTTATCTTTTTATTTTTCACTTGTCCAAGAATGTGCAAAGATGACGGTTGCTTTAGAACATTAATGCAGTCACTTCCTTTGTAAAGCTAAAATCATAAGATGATGCAGTTCATATAATGGGAAGTGTTTTAACAATCTGATTTAAACTGAATTAAATTCCTGAGGTGCATTGATTGATAGCCAAATGAGCTCTTTGACACAGATAAAATGAAGATGAACCGTTGAAAACCGATCTGCTGGCCATACGACTTAAAATCTCATTTGGATGATGATGATCGTTGAAGTATCCACAAACTGACCTCCCCACCAGTAAAATAGTGATCATTCTCCCCAGTAAAATTATTGAGGTTGTATCAAGTTAATCTCTTTGCACCAGGAGGTGGATTGGAGCTCTGCACTTGGGGGTCGAAAAATATGTTGGTGCTGGGATTATTAGGTTGAAGGCAGAGCAGATGACAGAGCGTAAATCAATGCATGTTGTGTTCCTTGGGAGAAAATCTGAGTCTGCTAGGACAAATGAATTTCAGGTAAGTCTCCTTGGAACAAAGGATTGAAAGAGACATTGTGGCTTGCAAGGGAGGTAATCGAAGTCTGACATTGATCCTTGGGATTATTTTGACAATAGATCACCTCCCATGTATAATCCCTTTTTTTACATGCATTTGTTTAAAAACACAGTTCTGTACTAGGAACACAGAGATGAGGTAATTCCTTTGTAAGGGAGGAGAGGGCGGGTGTGGGTAGGAACTGAAGCTTCGCTCTTAGCACACGATCTAGAACCCTATTAAGGACACTAGGAAACTGTGTAAGTAGTTATGGAGGATTTGTGATAGGCTACGGGTGGGAAGCGGGCAAAGAGAAGTTGGATTTATTTGCAACTTTGTGTATGAGAGAGCAATAATCTGATCAGACCTACTACACCGAGCTGTTGTATTGCGATTTGCTTTAAAACAGGATAAACAAAAGCTGACAGCTTTATGTATAAAACAGGCTTTTTAAAGTTTAAATTCATCCAGATTTGTTTTCAGTCTGGATTCGTAAACACACAAATGCCGGTGGATAGTTGATGTTAAATAATTGCAGCTATGAATCATACTATTGCAAATATAGTTTTAAATATGGGTCTAAATGTTACTTGCACGTATGGGTCCAAATGATTCTTGACTTCTGACTTCAGAGGCTATATTTTACCATTTGATGTAGCGGAATAATTCTGTCTTCATCCTGAATGCTTCATTCGTCTTTCAGGACTGATGTTGAAACTCTCGGTGTTTCTGAACGAGAGAGATGTTGCTGCTTGCGCCACTTAACTCTGAGAGTCCTTTGTAATCGTTTGCTGATAAAGAATATGAATGCAATAAAGAAATGGTGAAAAATAGCTTGCAGTAAAAGTAGTGTCCTCTTGAAAAGGACCAAGAACTAAATGGAAAATTTCTTTATTTCTGTTCATTCATTTTGTTGAATCCTCTAAATTGTATATCTAATTGGGCTCAATTATTACAGTCTGGTGCAGATAGGTTAATAGTTTCTAGACAGTGATGTACATTGATTTCTTTTCACAGGCTTTGAGACAATTGTCAATTCATAAAGCATGGCTAAAACTTTGTGTGATTGTCAGTTGCGTTTGTTTTTTTGCATTCCTGCTTCTGTACTATTGGCAGTCCTTAAATTGATTCAATTTGAAATCTGAATGAGAAATTAGTGTGTTCCTATGTGAACATGTCTCAGCTAAATTATTAAATGAAGTGTTTGACTTTTCATCTGAATTAGAACTGGCAGAAGAATTCTAATTAACTATTTCGTTGGCTGAGGAAGAGTTGGAAGATACAACCAAAGTTGTTAAAAATCGACTAGATAAACGTTTCTCTGTGCAATACTGTGGAAGGAATATGAGGATAGGCTTTTAAAGGACTAGATTTGGGGGAGGGGAGCACAACTTTATTCCCCTAATAAAGGTGAATTTCATCTTTGATCTCTGATGCTCTATTATTTTAATACCCAGTTATTTGGTACAGGCCATAGGTAATGTCTAATACTGACATCATTTGTGTAGCAGAATGAACTCTATATCTACCCAGTGTCACTTGGTATTAACAAAAACCAATCAGTCAGGTCACCCTCACCTAGAGACGTCTCCTAACAACTCTTTAAGGCTGAGCTTTCTGAGAGAACTTTTGCAACAACGAGGTCACAAAATGGGCAGCCTGATGGGAGACGTCTTTTCATCTTGCTCTGTTTGGTTTGTCCTTTCCGCAGCCATGGTAGGTATATGTGTTACAGGTCTCTAAAGCTATGAGCCATACCACTAGATGCCAGGTATATTTTTAAATATGGGCTGACTTCCAATTTAAGAGGCTTAATTTTTTTCATTCGAGAGAGATGGAGTCAAATGACACGCATTCAGGAATTCACTAACTTCATTGTGTGCGGGCGCACATGCACATATTTATGCTGTGTAACAAGTCCTTAGTTGTGTGGAGGGAAAGTAGAAACAGTCAAACATGTCCCAGCGTGAATTGTGTGCCCAAGGTAATCCTGTGTAATGGAAATAAGAACTGCTTAGGAAATACAAGGCTTCAGTACTGTGTATCTTTGTCATGATAATGCTTAGCTCGTGTTGTGTTAAATATGTTCAAATTGCTTTCCAGACATTGGCTACTCTTGGCAGCATCCTATTGAGGGTTGATACCCAATTTTTACAAATCAACACAGGTATTGAACCTGAGGCACAATGAGATGATGGAATTTGCCCATAGCTGTGCACTGAGCCTATGCTGCTCATGGGCTCTCTTGTTCAGGATCTCTGATTAGCAAGCGTAATCATCATTTGTTCTCCAGTGTGCTAGCTATTTGGTTTGATACAGTTATCATAGAATATCCGGGTTAGAAGGGACCTCAGTAGGTCATCTCAAAGCAGGGCCAATCCCCAACTAAATCAGTTATATTAAACTGTGGGTCAGTTAAGCCCAGCTGTCTGTCCTTGTTGAATTTTGCTCATGAACGGTGCATCCATAGTGGTGGCTCTGTTAAGTATTTAGTTTTAAAAATATACATATGTGCTGTTGGTCAAATAATCAACTCTAATTATTAAGTTTCCAGTGAGACTATAGGCTGCTTGCAATTATCCTGTCACCTAAATTAGGCCGAGATTTGGCAGTCGTACTGATGCCATCTATGTGGTAAGTAACAAAGAGTCCTGTGGCACCTTAAAGACTAACTAAAGTATTGAAGCATAAGCTTTCGTGGGCTAATACCCACTTCGTCTGCTTACATCCGACGAAGTGGGTATTAGCCCACGAAAGCTTATGCTTCAATACTTTAGTTAGTCTTTAAGATGCCACAGGACTCTGTTACCTCTGCTATTCCAGACTAACATGGCTACCTCTCTGATTCTATGTGGTAAGTGGTAGGCAAAAACATTTTTCAGTACTCCTTGCACATACCACCAGTATGTTGGCTAACTAATCTTATTTCACCTTCTCTGCACTTTGAGATAAAAAGCCAGGGACGAAATGCTTTGAGACATCATAATAAAAGCATCCCTATTTGTAAAGATGGGGAGATTGAGGCATAGATAAGTGACTTGCTTAAGGTTACAGAGGAAGTCTGTAGCGGAGCAGGAAATAGGATATAAGGCTATGTCAAGACGCACTAGAAACACTACATCCAGCACAGCAAACATGGAGATGGTACTTCCTCTTGACTGTAATTTTGTATATAATCTTAATACACAGTATGTAGGTACGCAGTTAGTATTATCCAATGATTCTGTTGAAAATCCCCAAATATAAAGTACCAGAGGATATTAATTAAAGAAAATGCTTCACATTCATCCCTCTGAGGACCAGACAAAATAGATTATTAGTTTTATTTGCAAAATATTATGTAGTCTCATGAAACTTGGAGAGTTGTACATATAACTAATATATACGGTATATATTGAAGTTGAAGTTTGGGTTTTGAAAGCTAAGCTTGCTTGATTTAACCTTGGCTGCTTTTAGTTGGAAGGAATTTGATGTTTACCAAGCAAATCTGAGTTAATTTAATTTAATTTCCTATTGCAATATCATTGTCATTGAGGAAAAGTGTGTGCCTTGTAGCACTGGCTGCTAATAAGAGCTACAGTTTCATTGTTGTACTGGGTCATCTTCATATCAAAAGCTTGCTGCTGAATTCTTGCAGCAAGGCTTTATACTTTATAAATTCCGCATGCCAAAACATTTCTTGGGAGTTGCTGGAAACTTTTGGTTCTGGAAATATTGACTTTCAGAGAACTCTTTTGATAGGTACTTTCATTTGCAACATAAAGAAATTGCACAGTGTGTATTTACTTTTTAAATTGGATAAACCATTTCAGAATCCGTTAATAGTCCTCAGCAGAGGAATCTTCATCATACCAAAAACTGCTGCTGTGTTGGACTGACTGACTCAAGGTAGAAGTGAAGGACGGGGAGAGTGGTGGGTGTAGAGTGGGTGGGTGTTCCACAACTTGAAATTCTTAAAAACCCTATCTGAAACTGTGGGGTGAGGGGTCTGTTAAGCATGTTCACGTATCCCTGCCTAACAGGTGGCACCTCATTTCACCCTAAGAACTTTTAATCGTACTGTACTGTAATAGTATGTATAATAGAAAGCTTGGTAAGAGAAGCTAAAATGAGTATGAATGGGGGTTTTCTGTAAGGTTCCAGAGTGCAATAATAGAATTTAAGCTCTTCTATTCCAAGAAGGTGAGCTATCCATCAACAGCACAATCTTGGATTTGGGTCTTCTATTTAGATTAGGCATGTTAAGAAAGATGGATGGTAAATGTCTTTCATCCACACTGTCCCCAAAACACAAAATGAAATCTAAAGACTCTCAGAGAAGGTTTCAATTACGTTAGCAAATAGCTTGAACAAGAATTGGGTAAAAGAAGGTCATGGGGCAGTGCAGTGCCAGTTGAGGATTTATATAGCTTAAAATGAAAACATTATTTTCATTAACCCTCCCCTAAACATATAACGTTCCATGCAAGTTATTTTTCGGACCAGAGGTTTGCAGAGATTCGTCATACTTGATGTAGAAAGACCTTTGGGCTAATATGAATTGCATGGCATTTCAGTATGCACATATACATGTATTATTCATTACTGCATGATGCGTGGATCTTTTCTGTTAATACTCACAAGCTCTACCTGGAGTCTTTCTTTCTTTGTTGTACTGACTTGCTCTGAAAATGAAGCAGCAAGCAGACTGTATTGTAAGAAGAGGTTTTGCAATGCTGCTGCTTAAAATCCTCCCATGCAGTGGGTGAACTTGTGTTTTTGTTAATTGTTTTGTTCTGATTATATTCATTCTATACCATGGAGACACTGATAAGTGAAAAATAGGAGCAACTGGAAATTAGAAACCAAGCTACTTAATACTAACCATAATTGATAGAGGCTTAGGGAAATTTTGGTGTCCAATAACTTAAACATGTTGGAGAAAAACATGGTTGGTAATAGCTGCCTAGCTCTTGAAGAATTGAAATTTACTATACATGCAAGGACCATACAATTCCAAGCAGAACTGCTAATTTGAATAAAATGGGAGAGGTGGGTACACATCACGTTCAGAAAGCACCAAAGAAGATGAGCCTAATTGTATTTTCAGTATTTAATGGTCTTCAGGCTTCAAGTTTTAAAGGCATTTGACTGCTTTTATATCTTTATGTATTTGCTTAACTATTGAGGTGTGTGTGTGTGTGTGTGTGTGTATAGCCATATTAATAACAAAAATGACAATGGTGAAGTGATTTGGAATCCAGATAGCACTGCCACTGTCTCCTTTGATTGGAATTTTGCATTCTTGAGGCAACACATTTGGTTACTTAGACAAAAGCGAGATGAATTTGTGATTCTTCAGGCATCCCCACGTGACTGTCCTGGGTGGAAGATGGAGAGCATAATCTGGGTGAATACCTGTTCGTGAAAGACCCTGTCTAGGTTTGTGGACCCTTGTCTTACACGTTGAAAGGAGAACCTACTGTGTATGGGAAGTTCTTGCTTGAAGTCCCCTTTAACCTGAACATCATGATTTACCTTCATACTCTTTTATTCATAGAGAAAAGCACTAGTTAACAAATGTGCTGGGGTGTGTGGGGATAACAATCTCTTCTTGTTAATATCTAACAACAGCCAGTCTCTTCATTACAAAATGAACATATTATTTACAAAGAAAGCCAGGAATACTTGTAGCACCTTAGAGACTAACTAGTTTATTTCAGCATAAGCTTTCGTGAGCTATAGCTCACTTCATCGGATGCATAGAATGGAACAGAAGTAAAATGCATTTATACACACAGAAAGAAAGAAAGAAAGAAAGAAAAATTGTGCATTAGCATACCAATTCTAAGAGGGCTATTAAATGTAGGTGGTCCATTATCACTAGGAGAAAAAAACACCTTTTGAAATGGAGATCTGTTGTCAGTGAAATTAACTCAGGATATGCAATCAATTACTGTAATGAGAGAACCAGTCTGAAGTTCTGTTAAGCCCCTGGTTAATTGTGTCCAATTTGAAAATTAATTCCAGTTCCTCAGTTTCTCGTTGGAGTCTGTTTTGGAAGTTTTTCTGTTTCAAAACTGAAACCGTCAAATCTTTAATGGAATGGCCAGGAAGATTGAAGTGTTCTCCTACTGTTTTTTGAATGTTATGATTCCTGATGTCAGATTTGTGTCCATTTATTCTTTTGAGCAGAGACTGGCCGGTTTGGCCAATGTACATAGCAGAGGGGCATTGCTGGCACATAATGGCATATATCACATTGGTCGGTGTGCAGGTGAATGAGCCACTGATGGTATGGCTGATGTGATTAGGTCCAATGATGGTGTCAGTTGAATGGATATGAGGACAGAGTTGGCATCGGGCTTTGTTACAAGGATAGGTACCTGGGTTAGTGTTTTTGTTGTGTGGTGTGCGGTTGTTGGTGAGTATTTGTTTCAGGTTGGGGGGCTGTCTGTAAGCGAGGACTGGTCTGTCTCCCAAGATCTGTGAGAGTGTGGGATCATCTTTCAGGATAGGTTGTAGGTCTTTGATGATGCGTTGGAGAGGCTTAAGCTGGGGGCTGAAGGTGACGGCTAATGGTGTTCTGTTATTGTCTTTGTTGGGTCTGTCCAGTAGTAGGTGGCTTTGGGGTACTCTTCTTGCTCTGTCAATCTGTTTTTTCACTTTCCCAGGTGGGTATTGTAGTTTTAAAAATGCTTGGTAGAGACTTGAAGGTGTTTGTCTCTGTCTGAGGCACTGGAGAAAATGTGGTTGTATCTTAGAGTTTGGCTGTAGACAATGGATCGAGTGGTGTGTTCTGGATGGAAGCTGGAGGCATGTAGGTAAGTGTAACGATCAGTAGGTTTCCGGTATGGGGTAGTGTGTATGTGCTCATCATTTATTAGCACAGTTGTGTCTAGGACATGGACCGCTTGTGTGGATTGGTCCAGGTTGAGGGTGATGGTGGGATGGAAATTGTTGAAATCATGTGGAACTCCTCAAAGGCTTCCTTTGCATGGGTCCAGATGATGATGTCCTCAATATACCGCAAGTAGAGTAGGGGCATTATGGGACGAGAATTAAGGAAGCGTTGTTCTAAGTCTGCCATAAAAATGTTGGCATACTGTGGGGCCATGCGGGTACCCATAGCAGTTCTGCTGACTTGAAGGTCTATATTGTCAGCTAATGCAAGTGTAGGTGGTCTGTGCCTTGAAATGTGATACTAGTATTCTAGCGTCACAGGGCTAGACTTGTGCTCATAGGCTTCTAAGAAAATCAGTGATCTACTGACAGCTGGAATTAATGTCATTGTGACAGTGGTTCTATAGTATACTGAAGCTTTTTTCATTTTGCCTTTCAGTTAATACAGGAGCCTAATTAGCGATTAACATGCTCTCACCTTGCATGGTCCTAACCACAGAAGCATGTCTTATTGTATTCTAGAGAATGTCACTGCTAGTTATCTTTTCACTTAATCTATTTTATGTATTTTACAATATAGTTTGCCCTTTTGAAAATCCCTGCTTCTGATCTGTATTTTTCCTTAGTTATAGGATCCATCTCAAAATATATTTGACTACTGTTATCTTATCCAGTACTGTGCTAAGATGAATGATGTTATGTTGAATCAGGAATTGAAATAATTAATTAGAAAATTACTAATTATATTTAAAAAGGGCGAAAATTACAAAAGATGGTCTTAAGCCCTTGCTATTGCATTTACTCTGTTACCTTATAAAGATAGTGAAGTTGTTTTCATAATAAAATGCTGATGGGGAGAGGTATTTAAATTTCTACCCTATGTAAAACTGTTACTTGCCACTTGTATGGCAAGAATGCTGTGAACGTTGGTAAAATGCTTTGAGAGCATCAGATAAAAGTTAGTAGAGAAGTGCAAAATAGTACTGAGTTCCTATAGCAGAATGTCTGCCATGAGGTTTATTTAAATGTTCACTGTTCTCCATCTACTCTTTGAAAAGACTAGCCAGAACAGCAGGAAAGCCTGAATTAAAAGTGTTTGCAATGCTCAAGATTTGGAACAAGAAGCTTAGAGTTCATACTTTCTGCTATGTTTTGCCTGCTGCTAGTATGATCTCAGTACTCTTTTTCACTTCTCTATTACCCTTTATCAGGTGCTCTCTGAGCATTTTAATGTTCATACCATTCTTGTGATGGAAGTAAGTTTTTAAGTACCAGTTTTACAGAGCATACAAATGGCTTTTACACACAGCATCTTGAGTATAAGAGATGGCTATAAAATGACTTGTGTTTCACAAGCCAAGATGATGAACCTACAGAAGGGAAGAATGTCATTCTGGTCCATGTTCTTTCCAGAGGTTGAAGCATGTTGGTGCAGTGCCAGATTCGCCAGATTCTTCCGATAAATGAGGTAGTCACACTTGGTGATGCCCTCCACCCCAAAGTTACTCCAGTTTGTTACCACTCCATGTGTAAGGCAGGTAAACAATGTGCTATTTCATCTCTCTGTTCCTTTATTAATATCTAGGATGCTGACTGCTTCTGCATGTGTGTTGCTGGTTTGGAGGGAAAGAAGAAGAATCCTCATGGATGCCAGTGGTCATAACTGTGTTCTGTCAGCAAGATAATATTTTGAGTTGTTTTGCATGCTCTCACTCATGCTTTAAGAAAACAATTTTTTTTGCGTACCCTCTGAAATGTGACTTTTTCATGACACTTAATTTCTGTGTTAATGTGCATCTCAAAGGGGATTGTGATGTGGTGATGGGGTTAATATGTTTATCTTCTCTATTGAGGCAATTTTAATTGACGATAAATGAGCTTTATTTTTAAATGTCTTTAGCTAATATAGATCTTCAGTTATGTTGTCCTAATTTCAGGAGCACCGAAAAGCCAGGTAACTTTTAACAGCCCTAATCTGATTCAACATTCATTATTGCAGCTAAATCAAATAAGAACCAGGCTAATGGAAACATGGCTGGTGCAGTCATTCTTCAATTTAATTAGAATATTGTGCATTCTATTGTACTTAGATCTTTATATCAAAGACTGAACTTGTATCGATTCAAGAACTATATTAGAGCAGCGCCTGCTAATGCCATTAGAGAAACTTACACATACATGATATCTTCCTGTTTCTGGGGCTTCTTACCTGGTCAATAGGAAACTTTGCTCTAAGCTAAAACTTTCTTTGAGTCATCTGTGATCTAGCAGCTGCCAGAGCATTTGAAGTGTCTCTCTCCAGTCTGGCACAAGTACACGGGGCAACTACCTGTAGCGGTTAGGTAAGTCTTCTTTCCTCAGTGGGTCTGATCAGCCAACTCGTCCTATTTGGGTTAGAATTCTGGAAAGGATTAATACTAGAAGATACTTCTGACTTTTTTTTCAGTGGTACTAGGACAATGAGTAGACTGGCAGGACTTGTGTAGGGTAGGAGACTGCATTAAACAAACCATTTAAGTGCAGCTTGTAGGAGTTTGGGGAGTTTATTGCCGCAGTAGGTCAGTTTCATACTTTGGCTAGAATTCTAAAACTGGCATAATTTCATGACCTGACAGCTGTATGCAAAACCAAGAGACGGGAAAATGAATCTCAAGCTTCATAGTGGAAACCACTTTTCCTGCAGGAGTGGGAAGATTCTTTGTTGCAGGGGGAGGGAGGCATATGGACAGCCCAGCCCAGTTGAGGAGGCATTTAAGTTACCTCTGAAGCAGCAGATGTAGATGCTAGACTAGGTGTATTGGTGGTCAGATACTATGATAAATCCTTTGCTCATGTAAGTCCTCTTTAAGTGAAATGAAGTTTTATAGCTTACATACACTATTTCATGTTCCTATGGTGCTATAATACAGTCACTTCCCTTATTTATACTGCACTAATGACTGTGATATCTGGGAGTATTATAAATAAAACTGCTGGTGACTGGTACAAACCATACCCAGCCTTACTGGCCCCTTTTTTGATGAGCTAAGTCTCCTTAGTAGAATCCCCCTGTAGAATTAAAGTAGTTTGCCTTGTTTAGCAGCTGTTTGCCTTGTGACTCCATGCCTCCCCGCCCACTGCCTAAAGTAGTGGGTTTAAGGTGAGCAAAGGATAATTGTAGGTTATTTTCAGTTGCAGTTATCTTGTGCTATCAGATGCTTTTAGCTTTGCATTATCGAGGAACCAGTAATGCTACTGAGTTGATTGGTCTGATCTTCTCATTTCAAGAGAAACTCCTTTTTATTTCTGGGATTTCACAGTGTAAGTAACATGTACATAATCTGCCTTTAAACCAACAATCCTAACCAAAACAAAATGCTGTAAATAGCAGATTATCAGTGTCAGTTTTCAACCCTGACTTTTCTTGTAGAACTAATTGGCCATTGCTATTAATATAAACAAATAACACAAAATTAATGTTAAAAGTTAAGTTTCTGTCAGTCTCATAATATTGTTACTACATCTGTATAGATAGTACTGGAACACTGCAGTGGCGTTCTGCTTTCATAGTCTTGATGAAAAGCACTTTAAGGCTCTCCATTCCACCTTCACCAGGCAATGAATAAAAAAAGGTACCAGATCAGTCAACTGCCTGGAAGCTGCTTTTGAGCAGTGATCAAGAATAGGTGGGTTAAGCCTCTAAGTTAATGCATAAGGGAGTGAACTTGGGAGCTGTGTTCCCTTACTGAAAGTTCAACTTGATAATAAATCTGCTAGCACTTTGTCATCTGACATTATGAATTGTCTTTCCTTATAAATATGGAATTGCTCATTTAAGTCTGCCACCGGCATCACTCTCAGAACTGGACAGCTTGGCAACCCTTTCTCCTTTCCCTGTCTCGGTCTCTTAAGCCTGTTCGAGTAGGACATACCATGCTATGGGAATTTAAACCCTTCTTTCGTAATGGTAGACCTCTGAAATGGCAAAAGATAGAGAGCCATAGCTGTCGTCCACCTTAAGTTGCTAGCCATTTCTCAAATTCATGTCGACCGCTCATCATCAGAGCAGGTTAGAGAGGGAGGCACTTGTCCGCTTGGTGTGCAGAAGTTATAGTGGTTTAGGCTCACTGTGTAGATATCCCAATCTACACAATAGGTTAGAACGTTCTGCCCCAAGAGGGGAATGTGACACCTACTGACTTTGAAGGCCAGGAGAATCACCATTGTCTCCTTTTGAATCTGGCTGCAGCATGTCAGTAATTGAATGGTTTAAGCTCTCTCTCAATTTTCAGTGAAGGTATTTGATCCCTTTTCCCCACGAAGCTGAATCCCTTTTCAATCCTATTTTCCCCCAGATCTTAAACATATTAGAAACTATGCACCATTTCTACCATGCATAAGTATAGTCGCCGTGGTACAGAGTGGTTCCCGAACCTTGCCTGGAGGTCCTTTAGGTGGTACTCAAAGTTCTGTAGGTCAGCTTGGAATCATAATGCTTGCAAGGGGGAAAAATTGACTTCAAAGGACAACTCTGACATGGTCAATTAATAATTAAAACCGTTTTTTAATGAGCTGTGCAATTACCTGTGTGTCCCTGGAGATGATAGTTTATAGTATTATTGCAGTGTGCCCTTTCTTTAGTCATGGCACATGACATCTGTAATTTAAAGCAGGCTAGACATTAAAGTGACAGGACTTTCATTAACCTTGTCTAAAGTTTGCTAATGACAAATGTCTTGTAAAAAATGCTGTTGTCAAAACACCAAGCTAACGTGAAAAGAGAAGAGTCTACAATTCTTAGGCTTGTTTCATCGGCTAATAAGCATGCACAACTCCTATTGATATGGATAAATGTAATGGGAGGGGAGAGTTTTCCCTTCTCCCTGTACCCACAATCTCTGTGTATGGTGTCACTGTATTCAAGACATGATGGTGGTGCTGTTTTTCTGTATAAATTCTGGATTTTCTGTGACTTGAAATTCTCAGCTATAACTTACTCAGGCCTAAAATCTCGTTAATAAATGTGGCTTTCCGTTATTCCCCCTCCCCCCCCCCCATTTTAAAATGCTTTGGCTGGTTATAGTATAAGGGGGTGTGAGCTATTTTGAGCACATTCAGAGAAAATGAAATTTGTTTAAAGCTGAACCCTTAAGTGGGGAGGGAAATGTTGTCTAGTGGGTAGAGTAGGGGGGCTGGGAATTAAGACACCTAGAATTAGTGTTTGGCTCTGCCACTGATGACTTTGCTCAAGTCACTTATCTCTGTATATCTCCCCATCTGTGAAATGTGTAGTAGAACATCAGTTAGTGAAAGATTTGTGTTTTTAGAATACTTTGAAATCTCTAAAGAGGTAATAAACATTTTTTTCTTTCAAAATGTTTAGTGCCTGGAGAGAGACGAAAACTCAAACTGCCAGTGGTATAGACGCAACTGGGTGGCTTTGATATATCCCCAGTAAAGTCTCTGGATATTACCATAGGCTGGGATTTTCAAAGGAGCCTAAGGAAGTTTGGTATCTGGCTTTGAAAATCCCTGTCACTATTGGAAATTGTAGCTGCTGCTATATGGGATGGAGTAGAATGCAGTATGACCTGAATTATTCACAACTCCCGGGGACACGTGAAAACTTCAGAAAATGGGGTAGAACTGTCCCAGCTGAGCTCTAGTAATGGATCTCGATTTGGCTCCTGATTGGATTTGGCTTTGATCTTACAGAGTTTGAGCTTTTGTTAACACCTTTCAGATTTCCTGATAAGCATTACTGAGAGGTGAACTAGGCCAAGTCAACCCGAGATGATGGGTATGTTGCTGTCCTTGTTTAGCTACCCTACAATAAATACTTCAAGTGTCTTGTCTCCATTTACGATTTTACAGTGAGAAAACTAGTGCATGAAACTTACACCATTGTTTAAAGAAAAGACGAAACAAAAATACCCATAAAGCATAAGTGAGATTGACCAGACACTTTCAGCTCTGTTGTCCACAATGCTGTCTGTGTGAACTTCTTACTCTACTGACAAAGATGATGTGACAGTCACATTTGGAGAAATAAGAGTATCATTTTTATTCACTATACTGGCCACAACAAATAGGAGGCTCTTGTGTTTGTTTTTAAGTATGTCTTAACAGTGCTGCTATCTCCACCACTCTATTCCCCAATTCTGTTGTGTTTTTAGTGGGATAAATATTTTATTGTGGGCTAGGTGTTAGAACCATTACATTTTGTGTATTTACCCATCCCGCGTCCCATTTGGGACTAGTTGAATGTTTCATTAAATGCTTGCAGTAATATGTTGGTAAATGAGCCAACCTTAACTCCTCTCCTCAAACATATGAGTTGTCTCTGCTACAGTGTTTTCTGTGTGAGGCACTGAGAAGTTAATTTAGTTTTCACTGGAGTCTGGATTAGAGAGCAAAATTATCTGTTTGAATCATGAGCAACTTTGTAGGAAGGGGATCAGAAGCGGAGACGTCTGTTGAGGAGAGTTGAATTTGCAAGGAGATGGTGTTAAAATGGATAAGTCAAATCTTAACATCTTAGTATTGAATGTCAAGCTGTTTGGAAATGGAATCTGTTCTGGTATTTTTGCAGCAGCTTCACTGGAGAATAATGTGGTAAGTAAATATACTTTCCTTATGCTTCAGTCACTCTAGTGGAGCCTCAAATTCAGAACAGGTAGCAGGATTTATTATTTTACCCCCAGTGTTGGTCGATCTGGAATGAATAGAGTAGCTCATTAGTGAAGTCTGAAGTGATAGCAATTGGAAGTGGATTAACTTTACTTCCATTCCTGTGTAATTGAAAGTCATGTCAATCCCACAATATTTGTTGTTAATGTAGACTGTAGGATTTAGAAAGTGTTTCATACATAACGCTGCTAACTTTGTAGTCTCTCCATATGTCCATGAGAGATGACCCATATTTCATTTGAGAGCATTTTATTTTCCTCGTTAATTTATACATAAATTTATTTCTTACTGTTAAGGTTAACAAAATTAATTTATTCATTTCTATTTACCATGACGAGAAACACATAGTTGTGCGAGAATTAGTTTTTATTTGCCTCAAGGAAAGAGTTTTATCTGTACTTCATAGAGCCCTGTGTACTCTGTGTGTGTGTGTGTGTGTGTGTGTGTGTGTACATAAAATCCCCCTAATATTCTCCAGATTTGCCTACGGATTTGAAATGAAAGCACTTCAACAAAATCTGTGCGTGGGTTGGCAGTAGTTACCTTCTCTTTAATTGTGGCTTTGCAGGAAGATTGTGGTATCAGCAGTATTCTACTTTTTGGTTCTGTTGAGTAATTGTTAATGGCCTTGCATGGTTTTTCTCCAGTGCTTTATTGGATAAATGGTTGGACACAAACCTCTTGTATATTATTAGGCCATATAGGGATTTCTCTAATTCCAGTGCCTCCTAAAATCCCAGTCTTCCTATTAGCCTCCACCCCTAATTGTACATTCCCATCCTTTTTGTTATAAAGAAATATAAAACTTGGGGGAAAAAACTGACCAACCCTGAAAACTTTTTAGTATTCACTAAAAAAAGGCTAAGGGTGACCAGTTGCTCAGCATAGCATTAACAACAAGCAGATAGGAACACAAGCAAAAATAGAGAAAAAACAGGTTAAAGAATATTTAGATGTTAGATTTATTGAAGTTGGCAGGGCCAGATAAAATTCATCCTAGGACACTGAAGGAACTAGCTGAAGCAATCTCAGAACAGTTAGCAATTATCTCTGAGAACTCAGAGGATGGGAGAGGTCCCAGAGGGCTGGAGAAGGGCAAACATGGTACATATCTTTAAAAAGGGGAACAAAGAGGATGGAGGGAATTTTACACCAGTCAGCCAAGCTTTGATACCTGTAAAGATACTGGATGAAATGATTAAACAATCTGTTTCTAGGCACCTAGATCATAATAGGATTATAAGGAATAGCCAGCATGGATTTGTCAAAAACAAATCATGAAAGACCAGCTAATTTCCTTTTTTGTCAGTTTTACTGGCCTACTGGATGTGGCGGCGGCGGGGTTGAGGGAAGAAGAAGCAGAAGATGTGGTATATCTTGATTTTTTTTCTTTTAATTAAGGCCTTTGATGCACTCCCACATGACAGTCTCATAAGCAAAGTAGGGAAATGTTGTCTAGATTAAGTTACTAGAAGAGTGAAAAACCTACTCAGAGTAGTTACCAATGATTCATTGTCAAACTGAGTGGGTGTGTCTAGTGGGGTTCCTCAGGAGTCAGTCCAGGGTCTGGTACTATTCAATATTGTCAGTGAGTTGGATGATGGAGTGGAGATTACGCTTCTAAAATGTATAGATGATACAAACACCTGCCAGGAATGGTCTAAGTTTACTTGATCCTGCCTTATGGCATGTTTTCCCAAACAGTGGGAGACTGGGATGTACCCTTCTGTGTTCAAACAGTCCATGTGGACCGTGTTGTGTCACACTAAGTTTCCTTAGTGACAAAGAGTCCTGTGGCACCTTAAAGACTAACTAAAGTATTGAAGCATAAGCTTTCATGGGCTAATACCCACTTCGTCGGATGCAAGCAGTGGAAGACTGCTTCCACTGCTTGCATCCGACGAAGTGGGTATTAGCCCACGAAAGCTTATGCTTCAATACTTTAGTTAGTCTTTAAGGTGCCACAGGACTCTTAGTCTGGAATAGCAGAATTGACAAACACGGCTACCTCTCTGATTCTTAAGTTTCCCTAGGGCACTTAGGTGTACTCCGACTGGAAAAGAGAGTAGATTGAAGCACACTCTGGAACTGATAGTATGCGGCGGCAGGATCCACACAGACACTTAGTTCCTGGGGTGTGGAATCTACCCCGCACTACCTGGCTACACACTGAGTGTTGTGTAGACAAGGCCTAAACCAAAAGGCAATACGTGTATTAAAAACTGTATCCTTCTCTGCCAGCCTTACATTGAAAGTGGGAAAAGGCAACTGCATCTTTGTGTGGACTTAATTCAATAAATATTATGTAATTTTGTATGCAAAATATCAGTGCTGTTCGTGCAGCCTTATTACAAATCATGAGGCTCTAGTGACTGCATTTGTACTCAAACAACCCATTATTTTGAATTAAAATGCTAAACGTTTTCAAATGAACAGATTTATTTTAATAGTTTCACACTAGTGCAGTGTTTGTAAATGAAAGTTGCTCTGATGTAACAAATACCAAATTCAATAGATGTCTGCGCTGATGTTAGTGTTTGCATATTATAGGCCAGCTGAATGAAATCTCAGCATATAGTAACATGGTAAATGTGCAAAATGCTGTTCTCCTGGAATACACAGGTGTGATTAAGCTCTTAATTAAGAAAAACACTTAATATTTGTTGTAGGTTTTTTATTGCTAAAATGTTAAAATGTGAGAGTGTTGGGGAAAGTGTGTAGATTGGGATCTTGAATTACTGTGAGTGCTTTCTTAAAATAAATAATTTACTGTATTACAAGTATAATAGAATTAAAGAATATTTTTGTGACGTTAGCTGACCCACAGGCATTTCCCTGATTATTTTCTGAATCATTTAGCTTATAATGCAAATGACAGAGGTTACTCTTTGACCAATTTGGATTTAGTAAGTGTGTAAACGAGCAAAATATTAAGTCTGGCTACTCAAAATAAGTTAAAAGTGACCAGTAATACAGTCTGACCCCGCAATACCGCGACGATCGGGATCCAAAAATACCCGATCGCGGTAAACGCAGGGTCGCACTATTGCGGGGTCATGCCACATCAAAATGCCGCATGCCGCCGCCATCAGGAGCCCTGCGTGCCCCGTGCTATAAGCGGATTTGCCCTACAGCGAGGCGTGGTATTGCGGGGTTCCACTGTAGTTGGCAGAATTACTGTGTAGATGGCAATCTTACAGATAATAAAATAGCTGAAAGGAGCATGCAGATAGTGGTGCTAGTGGCAAATATGCTATTGAGCTGTTTTTATTCCAGGATGCTTGCCTTGTGACTTTTTAAATTATTTTTTTCCAAACTTCAAGTTGGAACTGACGTTCAGTGATGGTAAAACTGCTGGGCATATGCAATGTTTGAATAATGGCCAGCCTAGGGTGGGCAGAAGGGAGACGTGCACCACACCTAAGCTTACAGGATAGGCAACGTTCAAGCGTAGATAATGTGAACTCACTTTAAAATGTATAAATTAATAAAAGGGACGATATGAAAGTAATGTTTCACTCAAGTACATCATAAATAACAAAAGGGCTGTCGGTCAGCTATTGGCAGGGATTTGTCACTTACTTTGTGTCATAATTATTGCTACAGGACATGAGCAATAACGTTATATATCATATGAAATAGGGTCTCTCCAAAGCTATATCAATATCCGTGGTTAATGGAAACCCAGAGGTGATCATGTATAGGCAACTCCTGAATGTTCTTCCAACTATACTGAAAACATTTTTTAGAAAGTTACAACATTCTAAGATGCTTGATTGTTCCCTTCGTGAGGAACTTTTCATTTAAAATGGGCCCCGGGATGAAGAAGCCACCCTGCTTTGTGTCTCCCATTTAAAGCTTTTTGTTTCCTATTTTCTGTAAATTGCAGGGTACTAAATTGGCCTCCTTTTCTCCTCTTGCTTTGTGGAATACGGTAGTTCCTCACCTGTCCAAGCCAAGCTATACACTTACTACATTAGTCCTCTGAATTAAATTCCCTCAAACCTTCTACATCATTAGTCTGTGGAACTACTTTCTTTTGATAAAATTCTTTATTCTTACTAATATTTGTACTGTATTACATATCAACAGCGCTGGTGATTATATCCTTCCTGTTGGAAATAGAATCCATGCCAATGCTTGTGGCAACATGACTTGATGCTAGTGAGTAGCAGCAATTGGATATAGAGGCTGGGGCTAAGATATTCTACACATTAAATAAACAACCCTTAATTGAATTATGTGATGATTACAGAGACTGTACAATTGCAGGCATAGCTGTTGTTGTCTAGTTGGCCCAAATGAGCTATTTTCCAACAAAGCATGGTGTGTGTTGATGTGTGCTAAATCTGCCTCTTTCTACCAAATAAATGTTAAAAGATGCGTGCTGAAAGCAGACAGAAGTTGCATAAATAGGCTAATGCTGCTCTTGGAACTTTTGCCTTCAACTTTGACAGATTGGTCATCTGTATCATCACTCATCAGTTGCAGTTGGATATTGCCGCATGTTCGTATCACAAACAGGTCATCACACCAATACTGAACGAAGCGAAAATAGGAACTAATCTGATTTTAAAGATAATGAGGTAACCAGTGCAAAGCTAACTTACAATTATTGCTTCTCTTCCTTTTTTAGAGGACAAAAATATCAAATGCTGTCTAGTTCAAGACTTGCAGTGTTGGGGGAAAGCAAGGTTAAATAGCATCTCACACCTTTCCCTTCCCGTTTTGTTATTCATTGCTAATAGAAACTTGGACCATCTGTCTCTGCAAAGAACATTTGTATGTGACAGGCATAGTAAATATTGCAAAACTTTCTCTTCAGTAAAATGTCGGTTTATAGCTTGCTCTATTGATGCCCGGGAGTCTTCTGCAGCTCGGGTTCTTACATGAGCAGTAAACTACAAGCTTTGCCGCTATTGAGCTTAACTAGCTGAGCTTCTCTGGTTTTGCAAGGCACTCTGTAGGTTAACAGGAACAATGAGTATTGTCTCTTTTCCTCTTAGATTTCCTGGAAGCCAATTGAATCTTTCTTAACAAGGAAAACAAAACTATGAGGGTTTTTTGACACCGGTATAACTTAAGAGAACTGTATGTTGGGAAATGAATGGGTTATGTATTCTTAGTGGTATCTGGGCAAAGTGGTTTCTCTGTATAGGGACACTTAATTCCTTTTGTGCTGGCTGCCTGGACAGGATCTACCAGAGAATGAAATAGCCCTATCAAGATTCCACTGGTGTAGAGATCATTAACCTTCATGAAGAACTTACTGCAGTCCATTTTTAGTTCTTACTCGTGAATAAGTCTCTAACTCCCATTATTCCAGGCTATGCATTTTAATCCATCAATACCGTGTTTTTCAGATGTCTTCTCAGTTGAACTGTTGGGGTAGCTAAGAAATGAATTTTGGAGGAGGGGAGTCCAACATTTAAAGGTGAATTGAAAAGGGGAAAAGGAACCATTTTTCCCCTTCAGTATTGGTGATTTTCTTTTGTACACAACTCTTCAGAACCTGTATTTTCCAGCATATTTTACCTTAAAATATACTATTTATATATATGCAGCAAGACTGTTCTCTCCCCCTTCTCCCGCTTTGTGTTTTTTCTTACCATGCTCAGCACTATGCTATCTGCCTGCTTATCTCCCTCAAGTGGAGTGTATGGATGTTGCATCTTCGGGCTTGTCCTCACTGGGATGGGGGATTGATGGCAGATACGCAACTTCAGCTACGTGAATCACGTAGCTGAAGTTTGCGTATCTGCCGCCGACTTACCTGCCGTTCCCACGGCGGCAGCAGTCGGTAGCATGCTCCCCCATCGACTCCAGCTTGCACCTCCCGGCAAGCTGGAGTTCCGGAGTCGACGGGGGAGCCCGGGGCGATCGATCCCACGCCGCGTGAGTGAAGACCAGCCCTTCCACAGGTATTTTGTTCTCAAATGTTTGAGGCCTGTGAATTAGGTGTTAGTCAAAAAAGGAATCAAACGGACTAAAAACCTTTTTCCCTTCTGTAGCTCCGATTTGACTCTTCCTTGGTCATTGTGGAGCCAATCGGCAGGATTTTCAATTGTTCAGAGTTTTCTAAGCAAAACCAAGTATTTCTATAATAAAAATCTGGGCAAAGTATAGAACACTTTTTGGTGGGTGTAAAGTAACCTTTGAGGCTGCCGTATACATTTGAATGAAGCAAAAAAGGGCATAGAAATTGAAGTCTGCTTACATATGCTCTTAAACTGTCCTAGTAAAAGCTTTTAGTTGAGCTGTGAGCTGGAATTGGAAAGTGTATTGGTTACATTGTCCTACTGCCTACATCTTGAAAGGGGAGACTGCTCATGTGAGGGGAGTGTCTCTTGCAATGGAAGTAACTATTTTGGGAGAGATGGATTGCTGAATATTTTAAAGTCACAAGTATAGGGCTGATCTTCACTCGTGCGGCGCGGGATCGATCTTCTGGCGATCGATTTATCGCGTCTTGTTAAGACGCGATAAATCGATCGCCCGGAGCTCCCCCGTCGACTCCGGAACTCCAGCTCGCCGGGAGGCGCAAGCTGGAGTCGACGGGGGAGCGCGCCGCCGACTGCCGCCGACGTGGGGACGAGCGGTAAGTTGGCGGCAGATACGCAAACTTCATCTACGTGATTCACGTAGCTGAAGTTGCGTATTTGCCATCGATTCCCCCTCCCCCTAGTGAGGACCAGCCCTAAGCAAGATAGCCATTAAGCCTGGCTGCTTAAGTAAAAGATTACTTTGATTTCAGTTCAGTTTTTGAAAATCAGTGGATGGAAATACTACTGTAATGTTTATGATTTAGTCATGGAATGTAAGGAATTTTCAACAGGAAATGTAACTGGTTCTGAAGTATTTTCATCCCTTTCAGACTTTTAACCTAGATGCCATTGGGATATCAGCATTTGTTCATAGAATTTTGTCTGGAAGGTATTTTTCCTACTTCTTCACAGGTCTAATGCTGTTCATTTTGTGTTTTTGCCATCAGTCAAACAAACTGTTACCTGCAGGTTTTGGCAGAAACAACGTTGTCTTTACTTAGATGCGTAACGTTTATTGGCTGGCTCTATAATAACGGGTACAAATGATAATGAAGTTAAGATGCAAATACAAAAGATGTCCCCAAGGCATAAAATGTGCAGATGTTTTATTCATGCCTGATCGTTTGTGTCAGAACTGCACTTTATGCCAGTCAACAGATTCTTGGGTTACACATTTGGAAGTTAAAGAAAAGTATATGCAAAACCCTAATTGGGGTGTGTGGGTTTTTTTTTTTTTTTTTTTTTCAAGAGTAACTCTGTGTGGTGACAAAGCAGTACTGTTGTTCCTTTGTGTATGCCTTTACTCCAGAGCTAACCTGCATGACTGGCACCTTAACCTAGCCTTTGTGTGAGAAGTCTTAGGGCTGGTCCCCACTACGGGGTGGGAATTGACTGCAGATACTCAACTTCAGCTACGTGAATCATGTAGCTGAAGTTTATGTATCTGCAGTCGACTTACCGCTCGTCCCCACGGCGGCGGCAGTTGGCGGCGCGCTACCCCGTCGACTCCAGCTTGCGCCTCCCGGAAAGCTGGAATTCCGGAGTCGACAGGGGCGCCGCGAGCAATCGATTTCTTGCGTCTTAACAAGACACGAGAAATCAATCGCCAGAAGATTGATCGCTACCCGCCGATCCGGCGGGTAGTGAAAATATACCCTTAGAGCAAAGCCCTACTCCAGTTAATATCTTCACGGGTGCTGTATTTCCCAGGTGTGTTGCGAGTACTTCTGGGGGCATATCCCATGGTTTGTCGTGCTGCAGTCATATCCATAATTACCAAGTAAGCTTGTTGAATTGTGCAGTGTTGATGTGTTTCCGTCTAAGTGTTTTAAATAAACCAATTTGAAACGTTCTGTAGATTTATATTGTGTTAATCTGGAGGATGATGGATTCATAATCTACCTTTTAAGATTGTTATCCAGGAAGTTGCCTTATCAACAGATGAAAGTGTATTTGTATGTGTAGCACAGGAATGTCCTATCCATTTAAAAAGGTATCTCTTCTAACAAGGATATTAAAAATAGATTTCGATCAGATGAAGATCTATAATGGATTTTTTTGTTGTTTTGTTGTTGGATTTGAAATGCTGGAATGGTTTATTTTCATAACACTCATTTACAAAATATGACGGTAGTGGAGAGAAGTTTTAATAGGAGAAGAAAGGAATAGCTAACCTTACCATCTGCAGCGAATCTCTGTTGGCAGCACATGCCTTTGAGCAGTATATTTGGCCACTGAGCTAGAAAATTGTCATCCTTATGTGGGAAGGATATTTTTAGTCAGAGGAACATCTGTAGAACACCGTTTGCTCAAACTTCCACCATCTTTTGACAAGTCAGACAGATGTGACTCATGTCAGCTTTGTACTTTATGTGGGGAAGGGAGGAATGCAGTGCATGTACCAGAAATGCGGGGACAGGAGGAATACTCTTTCATTCTAAATAGGTCATTCTCCTTGGTTTGTAAAATATATGGAAAAAAGCTTTCAGTCTCCACATTAAAGATGCCTGCATTTAAATGTTTATATAAAATCTGTGTTGTGGAAATCATACTATGTTGATTTTTCTGAAACTTCCTAATAATTTCCTAGTTGAGGGGATAATGGCCTACTTCTGTACTTGAATGCACCCTGCATGTGCCCTCTTGTCTAAGTTCTCCTGAAACCAGCATGTTTTGAAGTGTGCTGCTGCTGTGAAAACGGTCTGCAAATGTGTTGGGGGGGGGGGGGGGGGGAGAGAAAGCAGTGGGATTCCATGTCTATCATGTCAAAGATTCCCAAATTTGTTGACTTTGCAGTTAAAACAATGATCTTTCCCTCCCTTCCTCTACCTCTCAGTTCACTTCAGGATTGAGAATCAACCTGTGACATATATCTTGAGTTACAGGTGGGGCTGGTGGTACCATCGCCTGTTAGAGCTGCCTGATGCTATGAATTACAAGACCCTGTTTTCAGTTGCTGATAGCTTTGCCCAACCTTCAATGGTTGGGTTAAGATTTTACATGCCCGGGTGTCTGTCTCAGACTGTGGGTTTTTGTAACTTTAACCAAAGCAGATCAGCTGTTTCTGTGAAAATCTACCCATATTTAGCCAAGTTATAAGTCTTTGGAAAATTTCGGTTTGTACGAGCTAAGTGGAGACTTGTCAGAGCGTAGCTAAAATCTCAAGGTTTCTGTCCTCACTGAGCATGGTGGAGCCTCTCCCAGCTCCTGTTGCTAGTCAGATGGCAAATACTCCTGCCCAGGGCTCTGGGAGCACAGAAGGCCTTTCCCTCTTATTGCTGCACTGGGCTGGACGCTGGAACTAATCTGGGAGGGGAAAGGGAGGCTGGAACCGTTTGGGCACGAAGACTGGGGCAGGGAGCCAGTTTTTAGGTCCCTTTTACACCCAGAGGGTTGCAATATTTGACTTAAATATGGTTCTCTAAACAGGGTGTGGCTCATTTATAGGTTTTGCACACTATTTCCTGGGCAGTAGACTTGATTTTTCTTAATTTTTTTCCTTAATGGGGCTGCACCATGTGGTAGCAAGGCAGGCAATGTTATGGCGAAAAATAGTCCATGCAGGCGAAGAAGCGTTGGGCCTGCAGTGTTGGTGGAACAAGTAGAACTCAGGTCAGTAAAAACACATTTGAGCCTTGCTTTAACACTGTGTTTTTGAAACAGATCAGTTTTATTTGGCCTTAAAGCACGATTTTTAGTAAGATTTAACGTTGTTGCCTGCTAAGAGGCACAGGACAGGAAAAGGAAAACAAGGACATAGCTTGACTTTCTCCAGGAATTCGTTGATTGTATCAGGATGAAGGTGTGAAATTTTCTTTTCGCGTATGGAGCATAACTTAAATACTGAGTGTTTTTGTATTCACAAGACAGGATTTGAGAGTAAGCTGTTGAACAGTATAGATTAAAAAAAATTTTTTTTAATGAGTTGCAGCTTTTGTTGACCTAGTGGAGTTTGGTTTAAAGGTTGTTCACAGTTTCAAACTTGTATTATCATTATTTATGCAAAAAGTTGGCATTGGATTCAGGAGCTGCCAGTCTTGCAGCTCCAAATACTTGATACACAGTAGAATTTTGTTCAGCAATGCAACACTTCTGAATACCCTGCTGTTATATAATACTTGTGGGGGAGTCAAGTTTTTTTAATCGAAGTGACTTGCAGTTATGATGATCTTGAGTAGGAGTTGGACCTTGACATGAGGTCTCAAGAATATTTTTGGCTTAAATTCAGTCACTTGCTGTTGAAAGCATAAGCAGATATGTCTTGGCATATTTAGAGTTGTTTAAATAGCTTTTAAAATATTTTATAGCATTATGTTAATATATTAACATTATATTCATGACTTGTCTGTCACCTGTTAGTTGTAATACTTATCATTCCATTACTTCTGATGGGACTAGACAGTAATTTCTCATATCAATATACACACAAAATTTGTATTAGTGAATTGGAGACAGGGTTGGCGGGTGGGAGGTTGTTCCCACTGTTATCACATAGAAATGGGGGAAAATGGATCCCAAGATCAACTAGTGTGTTAATGTTCCAATATCAGATGCTAGCATTTGTTGCGTTTTGAGACTTTTAAAATAATTGTGTGAATACAGATTTGATAACTGGCTTTTCCAAGTATTCACAAATGATTTTGTAGCAACATGTTTTTATTGGAGTACCAAGCCAAATCCTAACCTTGATTCTTTCTCTTCCACCACCCCTTTGAAAAAGATGTTAGGAAAAAGAAAGTTGCAGATTCCCTACTTCATGGTTCAGGTGCATGTTAAAAACGGTAAAGTTTGGGAGTACATATTCTGAGGTAAAACATGTTTTAGAGATGTTGTGTTGATTCCCCAAACCAAGTGTTCTAAACCCAAGAAATTAAGAGTTAAGACTGAATTTAAAAGAAATCCAAACATGGTAAAGTATAAAAATACAGTGTTCTCACACAGCCTTAACTCTGCCCTATATTAACACCATGCAATAACTGTATAATGGATCGAGGCATTTTTGTGTTTGTACTCCCAGATTAGGTTAAATTGCTTTTTAAAGACAAATTAGATTTTTTTTTCTCTTCAGTGTCACCATAATGTATTTTACCCTATATTACTGACGTGTTCTCAACTTCAGCAGCATCTTAGAAAAAAATACCTTGAGAATTAATTTTTGGTTACTCTTGCATGAAATTATTGAATCAAGAAACCAGATAAAGTTGTGATATTTGTGTTAAATGATATTTAGGTTATGTAATTAAGTATCAGTTTTAATTTTTTAAAACTTCTATGGCCATTTTTACCATTATGATCTGACTTCTTTATGCTACTGTGAAGCGGCACTAAGTATCCAAAGTGTGCTGGCCAGTTACCTGAATTAGGGCTGTTTGACATCTGCAGAGGAGTTCATCAAGATAACTAGAGTACAACCCCAGAAGTTAAAAAAAATTGACTTAGATCTCCAGCAATAATGAGTGAGTGTTCTCTCTCTCTCTCTCTCTCTCTCTCTCTCTCTCTCTCTCTCTCTCTCTCTCTCTCTCTCTCTCTCTCTCTCTCTCTCTCTCTCTCTCTCTCTCTCTCTCTCTCTCTCTCTCACACACACATATATATTCATATAATATATAATATTTTTTTGAACTCCCCCTGCCCATTACTGATGTGACAAATATATTTTCCTGTGCACATCCACACCCTATCTATTTTTCTACCTAGAAAAGAGGGAAACATTTGATTCTTTGTATTGAGCTAGTTTCTTTGTTTGAAGTTGCTAATTGGAAAGCCACGATTAAGGTTGACATGAGTGTCTTTTATAACCTGAATGATCAGTTCTAATGTTTATTGGCTTCAGATTTGTGTGTTAAATTCTTTAGCTAGTGGATCACTAGATACTGGGACTAGAAAACATGTTTCCTATGGGACAGAAAAAATATTAGCAGAAAATTTTCTTGGAAGATGCAAATATGACGGAATTACTAGTGCCTTTAATTTTTTAAGTCATGGATAATTTTTTTAAAAGTACTACTTATATTTGTTTACTTCTTTGCTCGAAACCATGTCTATCTACCAACCTTTATGAAATGTCATCATGTAATTATTTTAACAGGCAGTGTATTCTTCTTTATTTGGGGGATATTAACCTTTTTAAACAAAAGGAATGTTAATATACACTGGAGACACAACTAATGGGATTTCATTTTTCTCGTTAGGCAAGAGACTTATTTGAATTCTTTTAAAATAATTGTGAAAGAATGCCTCAAGTAAAATAATTGCCTTAAACTAATCCATGATAGCAATTTTAAACGTGAATATTCAGATAATTTTATATGGATTGGAAAGAGTAATGTTTTTTCTTTGTTTTTGTTTGCTTTGGTCAAACAGTGTTGAAGGATGATATAAATTCATTGAATTAGGAACAAAGGAAATGCTAATAATTAATGCACTAAATTCTTTTATGCCATGAAATGTAATGTTCAATTCACAAAGCTTGTTGTGGCCTATTTAGGTTTCAGCTAATGTTTTGTGTGTTGGTTTTAGGTTCAGCACAGCACATTTTTATGTTTTCTTTCCAAAATATTTAATTGAAATTTTGTTTGCCTGAATTATCTGCACTTCACTTTTTCTTTCAAACAGTATTTCCCTGGAGAGGCTGAATAGATGAGGAGAACACCTTAAACTGCAAATATCACTTCTGAGCTCTTTTCATTGACATCTTTGGGCTTTAAAGAAGATGGGTTCTGCTGTTGTTGGATTAGTTGGAGAGTGTGAAACTTTTTTTGCTTCCCTCCTGGGAAAAAAATACTTTGCAAAATAAATGCAAGGGTGGATACCTAGTGACTCCTCAAGTTTTGAAATGCATGTGCCAACAAGAACTGTGCATTATTATTCTGCTTAGCCCTTGCGGTCATATTTTTTTACATATTTTACTGCTTCGTGGAATTGGTAAAGTTTGTGTGTGGGTGTGGTCTATAACCCAACCTGCCATTGTTTCCCAAATAGTCATTTGGCTTTTAATGTTACTTTGAATGTGAACACTAGTATTTTATGTGCTGAAACTGAAAAATATATGTAAAATTGTGCAGTGTCTTGCATATGAAATGTAATATGGACAAATATCCCAGATGCTAAAGCATTTTTATTTCAATCTTGAATTTAAATACTATTTCTAGGTCCCCTAATGACTTGCTTTGCCTGCATTGAACTTCATTTGTGTTGCAAGAGTATAACTGCTTCAGCACCTTTGGTGAACAAGGAGCAACACATAGAGTTGTTAACAAAATACATACAATCTGTTGATGCATAAAGGAGGATGTATAGTAAGCTACGTTGATTGGATATCTAGAAGAATATTTGTGCCTGATTTATGCTCTAATTTTAGCACAGAGTTTCCTTTGTAATACTGTAGTAAAATGTCACATTAGCATGTCCCTTTTAATGTAATTTAGTTCCAGTGAAAACAAATATAAGTGCTGAGGAATTCTCAAACGTAGTGGTCTACTCTGTAGAATACTTTGTTGCAATACAGTTATAGTTAAAGTGACTCTTTTTATCCCATATTTTGAGACCAAAAGGTTAATTTTTTTTTCTTTCCATCATATTCTTTCATTCCCCTTTGAGTACTGATGAAACAAAATGTAGAAGACAAAAGTGTCAGCAAATAACCATTTTGTTCATTTTCAGCATTTAAGGGAGATCATCTCATGAAGGCTAATAGCTCTAATAAAATGAGTGACTCAAAAGTTCTACCTATGTAAATAATGATAATTCATTAGAGGATACAATCAAAAAGAGGAAGTACCTTTATTCTGGAGAAGGCTTTTGAGTCACTAAATAGAGAGCATCATGTTCAAACATTGAAGCTCAGGTACGTCTTTTCATCATTTAGTAAAAATCCACTACTTATAAATGACACACATACAATTTTACAATTCAAAAAATGTTGCTGATTCTCAAGGGTTGTGACCCACAATTTGAAATCCCAGATTTGGCCGAAGGTTCACCTGCAACTGCCCTAATGTGTCTGAATTCTACTAATTTAAAACTGTACAGATCTAATCTTTAGTTGAGTTGAAAGCTGCCTCTGAACTAATTATGATTTACAGAAATTGATGATTTGGCTTCTGTGTGTGTGACTGCAGGAGGAAAATGAATATTAATATGATTAGCAAATGACAGGTTTCAGCCTACTAATTTACAGTCTTCATTAACAAACTTCCAAAATGTATCAATAACACTGGAAGTCACTTAATGTATACAACTTTATTGCGGCTCGTATCATTTTTGCAGAAAGGGAAATGTGGACATTCTATTATTAGTGTGCTGTTACTTTACCCAGCCCTTTTATGAGCCCTGAAGTCCTTTAGTTATATTATAGGACAACCACCAATGTATTTTCATAAAATGATTGGATTGGAAGGGACTTTGAGAGGTCATCTAGTCCAGTCCTGTGCACTCAAGGCAGGACTAAGTATTGTTTAGAGTCTAGACCATCCCTGACAAGTGTTTTTGTAACCTGCTCTTAAACGTCTTCAGAGACAGAGATTCCACAACCTTCCTAGGTAATTTATTCTGGTGCTTAACCATCTGTCAGGAAGTTTTTCCTAATTTCTAGCCTAAACTGCCCTTGCTGCAATTTAGGCCCATTGCTTCTTGTCTTATCCTCAGAGGTTAAATAGAACATTTTTTTCCCCTCCCTCCTCCTTGTAAACAACCTTTTATGGAATTGAAAAATGTTTTCATGCCCCCCTCCCCGTCTAAACAAATCAAATTTTTTCAATCTTCCCTCATTAGCCTTGAGCTTAAATCATTTTGTTTCTCTTCTCTGGACTTTCTCCAATTTGTTCACAGCTTTCCTGAAATATGGCACCCAGAACTGGACACAATACTCCAGTTGAGGCCTAATAAGCATGGAGTAAAGTGGATGAATTACTTGCTCTTAACACTCCTGCTAATACATCCCAGAATGTTTGGTTTTTTTTGAAACACTATTACATTAACTCAGCTTGTGATCCACTATGACCCTCAGATCCTTTTCCATAGTACTCCTTCCTAGGCAGTCATTTCCAATTTTGGATCTGTGCAACTGATTGTTCCTTCCTAAACGGAGTTCTTTGCATTTGTCCTTATTGAATTTCATCCTATTTACTTCAGACCATTTCTCTAGTTTGTCCAGATCATTTTGAATTATAATCCTGCCCTCCAAAGCACTCGCAACCCCCTCTCTGCTCAGTATTGTCCACAAGCTTCATACGTGTACTCTATGCCATTATCTTAATCTTTGAAGATATTGATCAGAACCAGATCCAGAGCTGATCCCTGTGGGATGCCATTTGATATGCCTTTACAGCTTGACTGTGAACCACTGATAATTACTTTCGGGGAATGGTTTTCCAGCCAGTTATGCATCCACCTTGTAGTAGCTCCATCTAGGTTGTATTTCCCTAATTTGTTTAAGGTCATGTGAGACAGATTCAAACTACTTACTAAAGTCATGATATACCACATCTACCACTTCCCCTTATTCAGGGGGCTTGATACTTAATAGCTTGTAAGTTGCAGCACAGAATCTCCAAGTCAGTTTTTTTTGTGAAGTTATTTAAGTCCCATTTAAGATAATTATGCATTGCATGCTGTATTATCAAATGTGATATAAGGAGAGATTGTAGCAATCTAATGTGTGCACTGTTGTAGAGAGCTGAGGAATGGTATATTTCGAGTAATCTTGAAACTGACTTTGTAGGCACATTACTGAAATATAAACTCTTGTATATAACAGTTTCTATGAATTGTTTCTATACTTACTTAGCTCTTAAAATAGTTCATTTTATTATAGGCATAATGTTCCAACAGAGTATTCGTTGTGGCTTAAAATGGCGCATTGCTTGTGTGGATTTGTCATTTCCCAGAGGAACATGAGATGTTAGTCTCTGTGGATGCCGAGGTCAAGGCTAATTATAAAAAGCATGGAATGCATCTGCTCTTGTCTTGGTAGAGTGGGGCAGAAAAGTGTGAAACAGCTTCATACCCAGAGGGTGAAGGCCTGTGTATGACGCTAATTGTAAACTGAGCTTGATAGCAAATGATCTGACGGTCTAATTAAAACCCCAGATATAATCTCTCTCTCTCTCTCTTGCTCACAATTTTGGGGACAGTGGAAGGAAATGGCTGAATGTACCAGTACGGTAATCAAGTGTAATACTCCTGTAGTAGTATTGTGGTGCTCGTCTTTGACCAGGAGGCCTTGACTGCTAATCATGTTGGCTTTATGCTGTGGATAAAAAGGGGGGTAGGAATGAGTCTTCTGGATTCTTGATTGTTGCGAGGGATATATAGGTACCTAGAGGTTTCACATACATCTTAGGTCTGTGTTTGATCCTAGCTCTTCAGAAGTGGAAGGCTAGTGGATTTATGACACCATGTTCCTATTCCTGCCTGCAGAGCTTTGGTCTGGTACAAGGGCTTGTGTGAGTTTTTCCCCCAAATATTTTGGGTACAGGCTCCTGAAAATAATAAAACACAATGCACATCACATGAGATATAGTGGGGAAGGAACATTCTTTAAAAGCTTATTTCAGCCCCCTTTTAAAACTGGTGACTGTGCCTTACGGCCGTCTTTCCCTACAATAAACATGTACTGATGAGTGTCGCTGCTCAGTATTTTGCATTTATTACTTGCTATGCTAACCTGTGCACCTTGTCAAGAAATCTTCATGCAGAATCGTTTTTTTTAAGAAGTATGTACTCCTGGTGAAACAAACATATAACATGCTTGCTGTCCTGGCTAAGTGACAGGGTTAAAGGACAAAGAATCCGAACAGCTAGTGAACTGAAGACTTGGAGGAGTTTGCAGTACAGAAATCTTTCTAGAAGACCTTCATGGTGCATTTACTCTTAAGCTGAAAATGCTTGAAATAAGGATAGTGCACCAGCACCCATCATCAGTAAAAAGTAGTCTTCTCAAGAAGTCTTGGGTGGGTGGGGTAGAGGGTTGAGATTTGAATGACAAGAATACTTGCCAGTGGAATTGAGTAGCAGTGAAACTATGGACTAATGGGATCCTGCAAATGAAACGGAGCTTGCTACTACCTGGACAGTCTGTGCTGTGGCTTAAGGACGGCTTGTAGCTCCCTGTGTAAATGTGCCATTTGTTGCATCATGCTCAGTTGGGATGATGCCATTAAAAGTTGTGCTGCTTTTGTAGATAAACTACAAGACATCAGCTTTCAACTTCTCATTCTTTAGCCTTGTTTTATTCCTTGCTGAGCACTGACAGATGAAAAAGTACTAAATTTAGGGATGAGAGAAGTTTCTCTTCCCACACTCCCACTCCATTTTTAGTGCCTGAATTCTTTTGATTAGTTTTACCCTCGATTTCTAGCTCAGACTTGAGACATTTTCTAACAGCAAGAAGTCTAATTTTATATTATGTGAATACTTGGTTAGCATGATGGCGAGTAAGCTCACTGCTAACAAGGAGTATGTCTGAACAATCTGTGCTTACAAGCATCAGATGAGTGGAAATCACCTCCCATGTCCTACTTCCTGCATGTGCAAGGCCGGATGAACCCATGATGGAGTTTGACTGTCTCCAACCGAAGGAGAGGGGGAGAGGTGAAAACTGCCTTCACAGAGAACAAGGTCTGTGGAGATGAACTTTCAAGTGGAGCTCTAGAAGTGGAGTTCTGAGTGGGCTAACTTTGTCCAATGAAGTTCAGTGAGAAGGATGTCTTTCTTTCCCCAGATTCTCCAGTGAGGAATTCAAGTACAGTAAACCCTCGATTTAACGGACCTCGATTTAACGGACTTCGGATGCAACGGACAACAATTTCTGAGCAAGTCTGATGCATCCGAAATCCATTTCTCGCGGGATGGCTGCTGGCCCCCGGCTGCCGCCCGGGTCCAGGCATCGGGCGGGCTGGCTGCCAGCTCCCGGCTGCCGCCCAGGTCCCGGCAGCGGGCGGGCTGTGGAGCTGCCACCCCAACCCTGTGGCGGGCGGGCTGCTGCTCCGACAGCTTTTTTTTAATTATTATTAAATAACGGACTTTTTGATTTAACGGACACCCCCTCGCCCGAATTAGTCCGTTAAATGGAGGTTTTACTGTATGTCAGCTTAATGATGTGGAATTACTGTTTGATCATAGGCTGATAGTTGTGATATTTGGTCACATGAGTGGTAGCATAATAAGGCACCATGTTGGGAGTCAGAGAACCTGAGCTCTGGTCTTTGCTCTGCCGCTGACCAGTTGGGTGACCTTGGGCAATTCACTTCCACTCAGTTTCATTTGTCTTTTTTGAGGAGGAAAGGACACTCTCCCACTATCTTTGTTCAGTGGTACATTGATCTCAGAGCCTCCAGGAGCTATTGCAATACAAGTGAGTAATAACGAAGTGGGTATTAGCCCACGAAAGCTTACGCTTCAAAACTTTATAGTTAGTCTTTAAGGTGCCACAGGACTTTGTTACCAATAGTAACATGATGTGTTTAAATAGCAAGTACCACCTTAAACTAATCACAGGAGACTGCACAAAAAGTTGCTCTCACTGCACCTTCAACAGACCACCATAAGCAGGTCCTGAACAGTTACTCATGCTCACAGTTGCTTGGCAAAAAGATGTACCTTTTACCGAGCTCTGGATGTTACGAAAGTGTTCGACCAGAGATCTGTGGTTAATGAAGAATACACCTGTAGTCCCTAGTTGCATATGTAGGGACTGTATCAAAAGACTCGAGCTGAACTCCCGCCTTGCGGTTATGCAAGAAGGAAGGTGACCTCCATAGTAGCCAGTTCTCAGACTAAACAGCACTTGAAAAAACTGCTGTATCTGGATTCTGGAATCCATAGGAGGAAGCAAGCAAATGCCTGGAATATAAATCTAACATGCCCAAACCCATTCATTCCACTACAAAATGGAACTCAAAGCATCTTTAAGAACACAGACTTAAAATTTGGGATTCATGTTTATTGGAGCATATATAATGGATCATTTTGCTCATACTTGATTCTGCTTTTCTAAAGAAATCTTGACTATTTTCTGCAACTGACCAATGAATTTTGTCGAGTTGTGAATAGCCAGTAACACAGCTCATATGCCTTCCCAATATGGCTGCTGCTTCTTGATTGTTGCATTGTTTTGCATTTGCTTTCATTGTAGCATTCACTCAGTTTGAATTTTTAATAAGGAAGGAATTCAATGACATCTAATGATTAAATAACCCCCATCGTTTGTAAAATTGGGCTTGTCTGGCTGTTAGAACGGTGCTCAGATAGCAGGCATGGACTTCTAGTTGGCTGATCAGATTTATAGCTGAAAGATGAGATGTATTGTAACAGTCCCTTGTTTTGTGTCTCTCCTGGAGCAAAACGGAGTATGAATAAAAGTTGGTGCATTTGTACATCATAAGAAATAAAAAGCAAAATCCAAATTGGAAATAATTGGCACCATTGTTTCGGGGGGCTAAGGGCTGACTGGACATTATGAGCTCCTTTCTCAGCTACTAGACAATTCTACAGTCCATACTGAAACTATAGTGGTAGAATATTATGAAGAAATGTGTATTGATACTGCCCATACTGTACTATTTCTTGGAAAACGAGTGTTTTGGTTCCTAAATCTTCTATTAAGGAACTTTAAGCTGACACTAAATACTAAGCAAAAACTTTTTAAAAAATATATAGTGTCCTTGTATATTAGTTTCTATCTGAGAGACAGTGGACATACAACTTACACCTGGCTTTATAGAAGTGGTACTACTTAGTGGATGGTATCCAACCTCCGCTTTTTCTTTTCTCTCACAAAATTGCCTCCACAGAATTTCACTCTCTGCTCCCAGTTTATAAGAAGACACATGGGGTTTTTCCCAACCCAAATTTATTTTTGTCCACCCCTGATCCAGTGTCACTTTTTTTTTTGGACCTCATTCCGTCTAGATATTTGGCCTTTGATCACTGTGTCATATAAGACTCCTTCAGAGCAGAATATAGATGTAGCTCTTCCATTGTGATGTATTGGGACAGTTTCCAGGTTCTCTATTAACTTTGCTTCTAAGGAATCGGATTAAAGTAATCTTCTCTTATAGTATGATAGAAGCTGCACATGTAGAGATATTTTACTATAGTCACAGTTCTTAAGGTAAGTTAGTTATTTCAATTGTAACTTATCTTTGGGGTGACAATCATGACAAATGGCTGATATAATTTCTTTCCCTTAGCAGATGGATATAAAATGAAGGTATTATATGGATCTTTTATACATTTTTATTTGTGAACGTTGAATTAGATACTGACACATTTAACTTGACAAGCAAGAAGTGAATTGTACTGTATTCTGATCTAGTTCATATAATAAAGTGAAATCCAATTCTTGAGATTTGGGCTGGTGACTTTTCATTGCTGTAATAGTTAAATTATAAGGAAGAGACAACAGTCATGGGGTCTCTGTTAGTGACACAAACTTTCACGAGATGAAGTTTGCTGCAGTTGATTTTAGAATGGGCACCTTGTTGAAGAGGGATCCCTCCATACAATTAGTGGATGGGCATGTAGCTGTCCCCATTGCTACATAACTTAAGTTAGTGGGCACTGGGCTTTAGGAAAAGAGGACATCTGTCATGGAACTGGAAATGCAGCAAAGGAGATTCTGTTCCTAGTTCTGCCACTGATTTGCTGAGTGATGTTGGTCATGCCACTTCATCTTTCTCTGCTTCTGCCTCCACATCGTCAAATTAAAATCATGATACTTGACCACCCTTGTAAAGACTTTGGAGAGGAGCAGATGTTGATTGTTAGTGTTAAGTATTGCTGATGCTTTTGGGCTTTGTAGGATTGGTTGTCTTTTATTTAAAGATGGGTGAACATTGCAAAAGAATATTTGATATTTTTGTCAAGCAACAGCTGCTTATTTCAGCTACTTGTCTGCAGACTCAAGATGATGGTTGATTTGTATTAAAGTAGCACTTAGACAACCATTATGTGAAGCAAATACTTATACTCCCCAATCTGAAAGTGTCTAGAATCTAAATAGACAAGACGAAGATTTGAAGGGGAAACAAGCACTGTTCTTTTTTGGGGGAGGTCAGTGGCAGGTCCCTTGTGACTTAGTTCAGCTCCCTGGTTTAACTCGTTCACTTGTTTGTCAGCTCAGCAGTGGAGACTCATTTGCTTTAGTGTGGTACTGAGAAACAACATGTTGTCCTTTCCTTGGTATTGCTGCTTATTGTTTAAGGTTTGCGTTTGAGCCAGGCAGCACTGAAGTGAGGTCCATTAGATTTGCTGATGTGCCGCTTTTATTTCTAAATCAAATGACGTTCTTTTTAGGGTGATGTTAATTGTGTACTGCTTTTCAGAATACAGCAAGGGATCGTTAATTTGCACCAAAGATGGGAGAGAGTTGGGTGACATCCAGTTGGAATGCTTCACTGATATCTGGAAGCTCCCAGATGGCATCTACACCTAACCTTGCTTTTAAAAGGAGAAGAGAAGAAATTCTAGTATGGTGCTGAATATGCTATGGAGGGTAGTGTAGAATAATACAAAAAGGGATTATTTAGAAATAGGAGGGGGAGGAAGTAGAATTTGGAAGCATTCAAGTGACTGCCCCTGAAGAACATTAATCAAATATATATGTTGAGAAAAAGAGCAATACAGAGGGTCAACAAGGGAGTGATAGCAATCAGCAAATTAGACATGAGAATGCAAAAGCAGATGGTAAAATAGCCAGTGCATCTTTGGGCTGTATATGCAGAGTATATGTATATGTATATCATGCCTTGAGTAAAGAGGTGGTGATCTGTGTCGTACCGGTGGTGTCGTACCAGAGACTTGGCACTAAATTCCCTCCATCTGGGAGTTCAGATCTGGTGTTTTGGTGTGGGGCCCATCTTACTGCTAGAAAGAGGGTGGCAAATGGTAGGGAATTCAGAAGAGACTACTTTAAAAAAAAAAAGTTGAATTGAGAGTAATTTAGGGGGGGAAAACCCCTGCTTCCAATCCAGCCAACTGCTGGCCCCTTGTGTCTGTGTGATGCTTCCTTGGGTTGGACAAGACCCACGGCAGGAGTTGACTGTTCACCTTCTTGGATCCAATTGCAGAACTGGGGCCTGTACATGTATAGTGGGAACGAAAAGATAAGGCAGTGCTGTCTTACATGTATTTTAAGGTTGTAAACATCAGTGAAAGAGGAGAATTGTTCAGGGCTGTGCAGAGGGATAGCATTAGAAGTAACAGGGCATTGTGAGATGGTATTTGTTAAACTGGAATTGTCTCCCAAGGGAAGTGATGGAAGCCTGATTACTTGTCAATTTAAGACTAGGCTACTGGCAAAGCACAAGCATGTACTCTAGGGAACAATACTGTGTAGGCAAGTGGATGGACTAGGTGATCTAATAAGTTTCAACCACCTGTTAATTCCTGAAACACCTGTTTTTAAACTATATAAAATTCTGTTAATCTTTCAGCTGTTGGCTGCTTGGTTCAGAAATGAAAATACATTTTTGTTCATGCTTCTGGATAAAGGGCTAATGTCATGAAAACAAGATGTGTATCTCATGAGGCTACTGTAGTTCTACAGAAATAAAAAATACATGTAAAACTGACAAAGTTCAATACTGGGGAGGAGGGAAGCATGCACAGACTGCAGTATGGAAGTGGATTAGTACATTTCTTGTATTGAATGTGGCCCTCAAAGATTGCATTTAAAATGGTACATACAGAAAAGCAAAAACGTGCCCACACAATCAATCTTCTCTTGCCTCGTGATTTTTAATTTGTAACCGTACGTGTGTGCTTCTGCAGTGTGGCAAAGTGGGGAATGAACAGAATGCTTTGGTCTTTTAGAGACTGTTTTTTCAGTGCAATCATGGCCTTTGACAACTTCGGTGGTCACAAAGCTATAATATGTGAGCAGGCAGGAGCACATTTTTAATATTCATCATCTCTAAGTGCTACGAACTGACATCTAGTAGTAAGTGTGCAGATATGGGTGCTAGGAAAAACAGAGCAGGAACACATACTTGCTAATTTGTATTCTAGATGGAAATCTTAAATTAGTTTGAGATTTTCAAATGAATTTTAAATGCTGGGCACATAGGAGATGGAGTTGATATTAATATTAATAAGGTTTTAAAAGATATTTAGTGAAATATTTGTATAATTTAATTTTGTTCATAGTCAAGTCGCCTTCATACCAAGAGTGATCATAGAGTCCAGAAATTTCAGAGTTGGAGTATTCTTTAGTCTGATTCGTTATGGTATATATACAAAGCATTTTGCATTAACATAGGTAACTTAATCCTCACTAGATTGCACCTTTACTGCTATGATGTATACTCAATGCATCAAATCATATTTTTGCATTGTGAATTTCATTGTTTTATCAGGAGCATTAAAATGACCTCTGTCAAGGCATGTATATGATATTCATTACTCTTGATCACCTGTCAGTGACTTCTAGATCACTACTCACAGAATGGTGTTTTATTCTAGAATATTAATAATTATATAATATCAGTCTATAGTGCAGTAGGTTTGCCTAATGCTTGACAGAAAAGGGGTTGGAGTGGGGGAGGCAAGGCAGGAAAGACATTCCCTTCCTGGGGAACCTAAACTCTATAAATAACAAAGTTAAGCTATATAGAGTTCTGCTAATGGTTCAGTGGGTTTGGTGTGTAAAACATTGTATGTATTCATTGCACTCAGTTTTGCTCTAAAGAGAGGGAGTGTGTAATATAATAACTTTCATCTTAATTTTTATTTACCTCTTGCAAGTGGGAGGTAGGATTTCTCAGAACACATTGGGTGCCAAGGTTTAAACTACTATTAAAATAGCATGAATGTAATATGAACGGGCAGGCAAGAGCAAATCTTGTGTTAGATTATGGTGACTTGTTATTTCTCTTGGAAGTGTTTAGTCTCACAAGAGAATGTATTTTGCCGCCTTGTTGTTGGGGAGACAAGCGAGAATGGCGTTCTGCAGATATGGATAAAACCAGGGCAGTTACAGGGCGACAAAGATGGAGAGAGTAAAATATTAATGGGTATCTTTAAAACACTGCACCTACATCGAGAGCAATGTGATGTTCTTGCTTATGTATTCATGTTGAGTTAGCTGGGGTTTAAATTTTTAAAGCCGAGTAAGAAAAGAAAAGTTTTGCTGCTCGTTACAGGATCTCAGTTTTTGTTTCTGCTGTTCAGATAGAAATAGAGAGGAAACTGAGTTGAGCTTGTGTCCAAATATCTCTTGACTGCCCTATCATCAGTGTGCTCTCATGTGCATGAGTGCACATAACTACTTAATGATCTGACAGACACCTTATACGCGTAGCGACTTTTCCTTGATCTTGATCAAAAATTCTGTTCCTTATGTAGCCAAAGATGCCGTTTCAACCAGGAGTATTATAAGAGAAGTGCATGTAAGCTGCCTTTGTGTGTGTGTATGTGGTCTGTTCACTCCATGCAGTTCTACTGCTTTAATAATACCGATATCGTTACAGAACACCTTATTGTGAATGCAGATTATGCAGATATAGCTTATTCCCCTTTATAAAGAGAAATAAGCTATACAGCATAAGGCACCTTTATATGGTTTAGCAGCATCCCCATTAGAGACTGTACGTAACTGTTTTGGTTTAAAAATAAAATAAACACTACCCTCCTAACTGGTATACATACTTGTATTAGTACAAAAGCTGCATATATCTCAGACCTATCAGCAATAATTCATCTGGCATTCTATAGCTGCTGCTTTTCCTCAGTTTCTTACAACCAGAGAGTGCTCTAACTTATAAGCACCTGCAGGTTTGAACGGTATTTTTCTTAGGAGAATCTGGATGAGATAATAAGCTTCCAACTATGGGCTTTGGTATCTGGGTTTGTTTAGGTGTTAAAAATCAGGTTTGTAAACTGCCTCTGGACAAACTTACTTGATGGAGGGTAGTGACTTTGCAAGGTAAAATGGTATCTTAAAGTCCTCTGTATTGAACACTGAAAAATTAAATCTGCTGTTCACATGACTGATAAAGTAACAGCATCTTTTCAGCTATTATGGACTATCTTATTGGGGCCTTGTCTATAGGAGAATTGCTTCTACATCAGCACTAGTAACAAGATGTTCTGAATTGAGGAACTGTTGATGCTATAGCAACTTTGATTAGCACTTCACTCACAGTGACTACAGTACACTAGCTTTCATTTTGATGTATGTGCTTGCTTCAACAAGGAGTTTGCCTCCACCTACAGGAAGCAGCAGGCAAAAAAAAAAAAAACACCAAAAAAAACCCCAGACACCTCTGATCAGCCAACCTCTTCTGAATAAGCCCAATAACGTTTCTCTTCAATCTCTCTGCTTTTTTGGAACCAGTCAAACAAACTCCCACAAGCGTTATGGTGGTTCCAAGACCTCGTGCCCTTTGGGCTATTTCTGCATTTGCCTTTTCTCATGCCCTATGCTCATAACGAGGAAACCTGTAAAAACAGGCCAGGTGGTAATTGGGCTCCACTTGTCATCAGAGAGGCTTCCGTTGGAGTTCTGGGTTGAATGTAACGTGCAATTTAAAAGACACAATGCATGGCTCAGAAGACAGCAACAAAAACATTGGGAGGTTTGGAAAAATAATAGCTTTTGATTCTGAGAGAATGGCGCATGTCCGTCTGGAATAGCCTGAAGGTGAATGGTACAGTAAACCTCTAACTTCCCTTTATGTATCTGAAAGGAGAACAACTATCTGTTACTCTCACCCCAACAGACTGGGATGTGATGAGCTTAAGTTCCAGCAGGGACAGTTCAGAGAAGTGAACACTGTGACCTAGGCCCTTTTTCACACTAATGATTCCACAGGAGAAGGCTGGGATGACTTCTGCCTCTATTTCACTTCAACCCAAATGCTTCCTAAACCATGGAACCATAATGGTGTCCAAGGATTTGATGGCCTCTTAAAAGCTTCTTAGTCTGCCTTTGGTGGAGTCCAATGGGGAGGTTAAATGATAGACCAGTCGCGGTCGCTAATGTAACTCATAAACCAGCGGTGTCCAATACGTTCGTCAATAGCCACATGTGGCTAATAGGCTATTGAATTGTGGGTAATGCATGTGGCTTTTTTGTAATGTGGCTTAATGTGGCTTTTTTAAATAATGTGGCTAGTAAGAAAAATTCAAAACCACAAGTGTGGCTAGCATCGAATTTCTACTGGAAACCACTGTCATAGACTATTAGCTAGCATGTTATTGCTTCCTTTCGTTCAATGTCAAGTAAGTTGTATCAGAGGTGAGTGATTTTGGGGTAGTTCTTCACTTCTCAGCATACCAAGTTTCAAGTTTGCTGTAAGAATGGCTTTTCCCTTCCAGTAACTAATTCCTGAAATGATCACCAACTCCTAAGCTTCGGTCTTCTGTCTGTCTGAGGAGGTCCATAGCAATTAGAAAATAGTATGTACCAGGTACTGGCCTCTACACGTCATGCTTCAACATTTCCAGTGTGGTGCCAGTGGCTCTTTGAGATACAGGGTTTTTCTAAAAGTTCCTAGTAAAACAAAAAGTTATCCAAGGTGCACAACGTCATTGACAGCTAAAAATCAACTTGGTCAACTCAGTTACCCTGGCTTGTTTGTGCCACTGAGCTTCTGTTGTGACGTAGAGAGGGTAAACAAACAATGTCTTAACCTTAACACGCTCTCCACTCCAGCTGTCAGTCCAAAAGTTGTGCGGTCAGTCTAATGCCAGATAGATAGAATTATGTTTTTGTACGTCAGATGGATTGTATACTATTTTTGAGTGATGGCTTAACAAGAGATTCTAGACTCCATATATTATGTAGAGGAGACCTGATGGTAAAGTGCTAAGATGATATTTATCTTTATGAACTATGAGAATTAAGAAGTTCCCAATTTTAGTTTAATTAAGCAATAAAGCACAACAGATGGTGCATTTCTGGGTGATTATTGAATAGCTCTTGTTCATCGGGGAAGTTCAATAACACTGTAGAAATGCATTGTCTGGAGTTTCTCCTTGCTAATATGAACTGATATTAAAAAATAAGGACCAGAAGCATGTGCTGGGATTGGGCTGCTGGCAAGTTACTTATGCCTGGAGTTGCAAAGCAGTTTTATAAGGTGAAATATTACTAGCTAGAGAATCCACTCCTTGTGCCAAAACATGCACCAGAATCTGTCTTTTTTATAAAAAGCTTGTAGCTTTTGTGTGCATATAAAATTTTGAGAGAACAAAATGCAAATGAGCAGTCTCCTCTCCTGATTCTACGCGCAGCCTGAAGAAACTGGTTTGAAAAGGTCAAGTTGCTTCTTATTGAGCTCAAGGAGCAGTATCAACCAGTAGATGATGATATGTGTCAATATTAATTATTTAGATGTTGATACATTTAGCAGAAATATCCAGTTAATGCATTTAGTCTTCAATAGCAAACAGCTTCCCATTTTTCTCTAGTTGCCAAAAGCCTCATCTGCCCCAACAATTGTGCTGTAGCTTTGTGATACCAGCTCACAGATGCTTGGTACTTTAGAAACTAAAGGTGCGGGCAGCAAAAATTTAAATATGTGGGCTATTTTACTGATTGAACGATTATTTTTTTTATTTAATGAACAAATGTTTTCTCGTTTAAGGATTATATTGTGGTTAAGGTGTTGGAATGAGGTTCTCAACATCTGGGTTCAAGTCCAGTTTCTGCCAGAGATTATGACATTAGACAACTTGCTCTGGCCATGTCTCTACTATGGAATCTATCTCAGCAGAGTGTAAATAAAGCCAACAGTGAACGTTTTTCTGCCAGTGTATGTTCACTGTTTTTCTGATGTTAGCTATATTGATGGAAGCCTTCTTCAGCTGGCAATACTGTATCTACACTAGGGGTTTTGTTGGTATAACTCAATTGGTCAGGGATGTGGTTTTTCATACTCCTGACCTGCGTAGCTGTGGTGATATCACTTAAGTGTAGACCAAGCCTTTGTCTTGTGCCTCAGCTCTCCATCTGCAGAACTGGGATAATACTCCCTTTCTCCCAGCCTTTGTGTGTCTTGCCTGTGTAGATGGTAAACTCTTCAGGGCAGGCACTGCTTCAGCTAGGAGTTGTACATACGTGTAGTCACAGGGGGATCCAAATCTCAGCTGGGACTTCCAAGCACTATCACACCTCCTGTTCACCTGCTGGAAGTGGGCTTCACCAGCCCCACTGATTGAATTTACCTTGCTTTCTTGCCTGCATATTTATACCTGCCTCTGGAGATTTCCACAACATTCATCTGATGAAGTGCGTCTTAACCCACAAAAGCTCATGATCCCTAAAATTTGTTAGTCTATAAGGTGCTACAAGACTCTTTGTCGCTTTTGCAGATCCAGACTAACACGGCTACCTCTCTGATTCCAAGCGCTATTGTAATGCAAATAAAATTACTAGCATATAATAGGCTGCAGAATCCAGGAAATTATCTTAGGAATTTAGGTCCAGCTTCCCGTGGAGTATATGGAACCGCCACGGTGTAATAGAAAACTGCTGCATTAGTAGTTCAGTGAGGGAGAAGGTCAGGAGTGCAATTGCCAGGAAATCCCCAAAATGTAGCTGTCATAACCTCTCTGTATACACTTGATTTGCAAACACTGTGTACTTTGGTATTCTTTTGTGTAATCTGGGTCAAACATTAAAGATGCTTTGGAATATGATTTGCATCTTTAAGTGCTCAAAGGAGATCCAGTAACGGGAGAAGAGCTGCATTTATGGCAGGTTGTTTTATTGTGTTTGCTTTTACTGACTACAGAGAACGGTGGGAGTTTTCTGCAATATGAGTTCCTCTAAGTACTGTATGCTTACAGCTAACATATTTACTCTAGAGGATGTTTAAAAATATACAGGGGCAGAAAGAACATGGAATTAATCAAATAAAGCTCACCAATCTCTGGTTCTTAAGGGAGAGCACTGGACTGTTAACTTGAGTCACAGTTACTCCCATTGGTATGGCAGAACTGTTTGTGTCTTCTATTATATTTTTTGCCCCTTTAACATTTTTGAAGTTGTGACTGACTGGAAACCTGGCATAAAGCTTGCAGTTGCACAGTATTTTAGATTACTGGCTAATATGCCTCAATTTTTCTCATTAATGCAGTATTTGAAAGCATCAAAATGAAATACATTTACTTGCTGGCTGCAGTGTTGTTGAAAGTATGATCTGTGGGGAGTTTTTAATATAGCTATAGTTCTTTCAGATAAAATAGCCCATTTGTCTCAACTTGGTGCTGTGATGATGAGATTTGGGATTGTATTTTAAATCATGAACTTCAAGACCTATTTAAACATAGATGCTTTAAATTTCCTTTTGGGGAAGCCTGTGACTCTTCTTAACTTTCTACTATACAGTCGAAAGGGCTTTTTCCTTGTTACACTTTCTAATGAGGTTGTCGCCTTAAAATGACATACTCAACCATTTGCATCTGCCCACTTCAGTTTGCCTGGAGGGCTAACTACTTGATTTATAAAAAAAATCGGGTACTTTTCTTTAGTATTCTCCTGTGATGTTGCAACTATATAAGGGACTGAAAAGCACCAAAATAGATCTTTCTGTGAGCAAATACATTCCATTGTGTTAGAAAATATTGCTTTTAGTTAAAGCATAAATATATTTAAGGAAAAGGTTTGCAAATTCTGTATTCTCCCCATGGCTCCCTGTGGAGTCCTATTCTTGTTTGTACTTCCAGCACTTGAATTCTCCTACCACAAAAGTTATGAGCGATTAAGTCCACATATGCTCATGTTAAGCTCTTCATTCAGCAGCTCGGTCTTCTAAATTCATTTCCTGTCTGACTACAGTCGGCATATGTGCTTTGAGGCACCACAGTGCCATGGAATCCTTTAGTGTCTAAACATGATAAACAGTAGCAACGAGAGTGTTTTTTCCCCAAATTCTACCAGTGTTGTGCATCATGATACTCTCTGTAGCCTACCACCCTTCCCACATCCTTTAACCTCTTGCTCTTCATTTTATGGGACAAAGGGGTGTTAGTTCGTCATATTGGCATACTCAGAGCTTCCTGTTCCATGCTCTACTCTAGCCAGTTTCTGGCTGCAGGTCCTGGGTCACTGATATACCTGGGAACTTCAGCTGCTTTTAACAGTAAATATTATAATTTCTGGAAAGAGAAGCAATGCTTAATTAACTTAAAGCCTAAAGTAAATTGTGGTTTCAAAAAAAAATTGACTCCTTTAGATTAATTAGTACCATTAAAGAAAAATCCTATGTACCAATGGGCAGGTCAGAGACTTTTTTTATAAGCATAGTGGGTTTCTGCTGGTGGTGTTAATGTCTAAGCTTGATGAGAGTGTGTGTGTGTGTGTGTGTGTCCCTTGGATACATATTAAAGAATATTTGTGAGTATGCCCTCTAGTTTAGAAGAGAATGGTTTCTGTAGATTTTATGCACACAGCTCTTATTGTGTTCCAGGAGAGCTACATACCTCCAAGAATTAGAGACAAACTATGTAACGAAAATATTTCTGTTAGATGTGGACTGATCCGTGAGCATACAGAAGATGATATATGAATACTGAATTGCTGCTCATTGTTCTGAAACATTGAGAGTATTTAATGTGCTGTGAAAAACCCAAGATCTCCTGGGTTTGCTCAAATTTCATGTCAATTTTAAGTATTTGATATTTACTAGAATAAACTCTGTATGTTCTATGTTTCAGTTAAGGGTTCTGACAGGTGAGAATATATTTTCTTTAGCACTCTCTCTCTGCCCAACATATAAAAGATGGATTCTATCAAAAGCGTGGTTTTGGATGTAGTATTTTGAAACTAAGTGTGTAACACAATTAAAGCAAATTCTTGGTCATAGATTAGTTGGCTTTATGCCATCTTCATAGGCACTGTCCTACTTAAATAGCTTGGATTGGGCTGAGAAAAATAATTGCTGCTATGAAATAATTTTGCAATTACCACTGTAATTAAGGGCAGTTTGTTAATGAAAATGCTTGGTGAATAATGACTGTAGGGTACTCCATTTTGCAGCTTTATGCCAGATGATTGGTTCATGTGGTGGATGTGGTTAGGGAATTAGTGACACAGCTGTCATGGTTACAGGATGGATGTAAATAGCTAGTGCTGTTTGATGATGATGAACAGTCATTAGCCTTCTGCCATATGGGAACTGGTCAGATAAGCAAAAATAAATGTAACATATGATGATGAAAGCTATTGCTTATGTCTTTTGAAAATGTGTGTGTGTGTGTATTCACATGCACTCAATTACCTATTGAAATATACATATTTATACATATATATTCATTCAGTTGGTCGCTGAATCCATGTGAACAAGGTTCCTTTTTTTTAAAGAATGTTAACTTGATAGATAGAGGCCTCCAGTCAGCTTATTGATTACTCAGTTGCGAATCACCATTATTAGCTTAAAAATCAGCTCTTTAGAAACACAGTGGATATATACCGGTATTTGGATTTTATCCTAATAGATCTGCTTGTGTCATAGTTTCTCTCGTGCACACGACATCTTTCTTTTAGCACAACAAACCTAGAATCAAAGAATATCAGGGTTGGAAGGGACCTCGGGAGATCATCTAGTCCAACCCCCTGCTCAAAAGCAGGACATCTATGTATTTGTGTGCTGTCTGCATAGAACAAACTGGAGAGCAAATTTCATGTTTGTTTCAGAGTAACAAAATATTGTGTTGGCCAGGAAACCTGACAACCTTGCCTTCTCTTTCTGTTTGCAGGTAAGAAATATGAACATTTCTCTCACACTCAGGTGCAAGAGATCCACCACTCGAGCATGCTAACCTGTTGGATGGCAGTAGCCAGTGACAGACACACTAACCAAAGACCCCTGGACCAGGTTTGATAGATTATGCACAGTTAAACTCCAGGCTTGTTGAAACGAGTGGTGCTGATGACCTAAATGTTGGTGTTGGACGAGCAATTTCCTGGACTTTTAAATATTTTCTTTATATTGATAATACTGATCTCGGAGGTATTGAAAACCTTCGGTGATTCATGAGCGGTTTGCATGTATTTGTCTTATCAGACTGGTTCTGTATTGAGCAGGGAACTGGATTCCTCTTGCAAATATTAACCTCCCTGTCATTAGCTGTGCAGTGTCATTCAGTACCTCCCTTTGTATTCATTTGAGTATCCATGCCATGGCCTGCAAGTAACTCATAACAGCATGGCTGGATTGTAGCACAGCTTGGGATTCTTATTAGATATAGAAGGTACCTTAGAACAACTGTTTTCATTAAAACTTCACATTATCAAGAAGTGGCCGGTCACCACTCCAGCTTTCTGATTGGTTTCTTCCCCTTCCCTCTATGCTCCATCTGTCTTTTTAGTTTTTCTTCCTTTAGAAGGAAAGGCTGGCTGGTAATGAAGTTGTGGTGGAAATCTACGAGGGAGTGTGTGTAGGGCATCTGTCCAGAGGATGAAAATACCATTTATGTAGCTCAGGTATATTGTTGTTTTGTGGTGTTCTTCCACAAATTCTTCCTCACGGTGGCCCATGAAGCGATTGGCGTATTGGAAAGCCATCCTAGTACCTCTGGCTGGTTTTTAAGACTTGTAGGCACTTTTGAAAATTGTTACCTTAGGAGCATCTCCAAGCAATTTTTTTGTTGTTCCTTTTAGTTTTAATATACTAGACTACTGTTGTTGTTGTTTTTAATTGGATTCTCAACCAATTTGAATAGGTGTGATTTACAAGGACAGCTTAAATATACATACCAGGTTCTTTGGAATTTCAGGGGTGGCTGTCATTTGATCATCTGGGTGAGATATTACAGGCCCCACATATATTCAATTTGTGCAAATAGTTAAAACTCCAAGGGTCCAGGGGGAATGTTGCATTTCTTCTTTTTCCTGCCTCTGCCATCTTGAGACTATTAATGTCATGCTCTGTCTTAGGTAGAAATATACGGTGCGAGTACAAGGAGGCTCTCTTCAGGATTTGTCAGAGGTTTTATAGACTTCCATAATGAAGATGGATCAGGTTCTGTCTTGTTGCCAGTCATTTTATCAAAATAATGCTAATTACAGCAGTTACACATTAATGTACTTCCGTGTCACTTAAAAGCACACTCTGTACCAGTTGTAAAAGACCTAGATTAAGGGGGACTTCTTTCTTATTTTTGGAAGAGTAGTTAGTAAAGGAGCAGGAAATTGATTTTGGTGTCACAAAGAACATTTCTGACAGGAGCATACTTTGAAATGATTCAAGGCAGCTGTTTCTGTTGCAGACACCCAGTGTTCCTAAGAGCAGTACCTAAATCAAACTGTTTAACATGTCAGCGCTGGATCTGAACACCATCTACAGCCCAGTTGCTTGGTTGGAGTTTTTATGATCTTTCATTAAGTCACTGAATGAGGTCTTTCCTGTAGCAATAGTATTGTTAAAATGGGTATAATTTTATAGTTGTGTGGGTGCATATGGTCTTTAGCTATAAAATTCAACATATTTTATTTTATCTAAATTTAAAATTGTATTTTTCAAGATTTTTCCCAATCTTGTTCCCACAGAAGACAATGGCAACATGACTGTATATTCTAATGAGAGTCCTGTGGGGTCATTGGTTTAGTAGATGGTTTCCCCCCCCAACATTTGCTTAGTTATCCTAAAACTGTCACCTACAGTAATACAAACGTTCCTATAAAGTGTGTGCAAATAAAAGCCAATAGGGACAAAAAAGTGAATACAAAGCATTCTTTTGAATACAAAGGCCATTGGTTTTCTGTTACTATGTGTTCGTACAGTGCCTTGTAAATGGAGCCATGATTTCACTTGTTTTGGAGAATGGTGTGATCTGTTGGTTTAAACATGGAAGTTTTGAGTTCTAATCCTTGCTTTGACGCAGATGGCTCCTGTGGCCTTGAGTAACTCACTTAATCTCTTTGTAAAACACAGAGATTATTTCAGAGACACTGTCATACACCTGATGTCTAGCACTACTGCAAAACTTCTCAGCCCTCGTGTTTAGCAGAACACAGTCTCTGTGATTCTAATATGAAAATAAACTCAGATATCTATCTATCTATCTATCTATCTATCTATCTATCTATCTATCTATCTATCTATCTATCTATCTATCTATCTATCTACACATACTATAGAGGAACACTTATATGAAACCTCTTATTGTTTTAATATTCTCCATGTTCTCCCAGGTCCCCATTTGGAATGTGGAGGCTGTTGTATTATGATCTATAGAAACGTTCATGAAAACATGCCCCTTGATCTGAAGAAGTTACTATTTAAGTTTATTGTTCTGTTTAAATGATGTGACATCGCCGTTGCCACTTGTTATGGGGGGGGGGGAAACAGAATTTTTGCATTCTGACATGTAAGTTGTTATTACTATTGAGCAGAATTCTAACACAGATCTTGGTGCTCTTTAAGAAATGGCAAGACTCGAGCTATTTATAATTAGTAGCATCTTGGTTTTTTTTTTGTTGGTGCTCACTCCTGATACCAATTTGCATTTCAAGATGCGTGATCACTGTGGGTTTCTTATTCTGTATTGTCTTATAGACTTTTGAGGGACTTTGTCAACTTGAAACCTAGATTGAAAAAAAAAAAGTTAAAAGCATGTTCAGGTATTTTCACTGCCCTTGAGGCTCCCTGCAGTTTGAAAACAACATTCTCTTTCCCTGTTGGTATGTGAAAGACCAATACACAGGGAAAATAATTATACAGGGGAAGGAGTGAAAGTGAGTCCAGATACAATTCTGTCAGATGTGCACAGTAAGAAAGCTGGAAAAAAAAATTGTTACTAGTCTTTCAGTTACCTGAATCTTACGTGGTGGGATTTTTTAACAGCAGTAAAAAATATTTTCTGGGAGAAATGTGACTTTTTTAAAGCTGTTGATGTCCCTCTAAGTTGCTTGAAATACAATTTGATTCTTTAATTTTCTGCCCTAGCTAAATATCTGTCTTAATGTAAGGCCAGGATAAGTATTAAATGTAAAAACTGATACATTGTGTAGGATTTAGTGTTCATGACGCATTCTGATAAGCTGACATTCCTATTATTCCATCTGTACTGAGGCTGCTATTAATGGATTAATGCATTTCAATTGTACATTTTTATAGCAGTCTGTCTTCCAGCAATCAAAACATGAGAATTGTCGTGTTGGGAGTCAGAATATGGAACTGCTGGTTAGACTGTGCTTAGGGGGGTGGCGGGGATGGACGGAAGAAGTGCTAAACAGATGACAGTGCTCATCTGTTGTGACTAGTTTTGAGGACTAGTTTTGCTCATGGGAGGAAAGGTTCTATTTGAGCTATCCAAAGTAAAATGCTCTTATTTATAATTGGACAGTAAAGAATTAATGCAATAAGATGCTGTGTACATTTAAAAAAATATTTATTTTGTTATTGTAGTCCTTTGCCCTTTGTATGATTGTCAGCTTTAACTGTAAGCTCTTTGGGGCAGGGACTGTGCCTTCCTCTCTGTTTTGACTGCAGTTCAGCATAGGTAACTTTGACTGCGGCCTCTGACCTAGAAATAAAAGCGCATGTTTAAAATTTTAACATTAGAAATTGCCATGTTAAAAATAAGTTTAGGGATTATTTCTCATCTGATAAGGAAATCATGTTATATCCTTCTGCCAGAAGTTAACCCTTCCACTTTGGATACCTACTTACGCCCTTGTGTGGTTTTAATCAGGGAGATTGACCTAGAGTCGTCATTCCCGTCTGTTTTATCTAAGATTTTTCTTGTAACACTCTTAACATGAACTTTCACCCTCCAAGGGTGGAGAGGAGAGGGAAAGGGACAAGAAAACAGGATGGTTTCCTACTCATACAGAACATGTGCACTGGAACACTTGTGAGTATAGAAGCTATGTGACTAGCTGCATCAAAGCTGCAGCCACTGTATGCACTGCAAAGACATCTTGTGCCACTTCCACTTCCTTTCCTACGGCGTCTGTTGCAAGGTAGAACCAGTGGAAAGTGATATTGAAAGGAACTGAAATGAGCAGTGAATCAATGCAACCTTCCTCCCCCCATAAACAAATATTAACAGGACACAGATGGCAGGTTGAATTGGATGCAACAGAGGGTTGAATTTATCAATGGCCTGATTCAGCTGTTTTGTGCACCACTTAATCCTATGCCAGTAGCAAGGTAGCACAGCTACAGAATATGCAAGGAGCAGCATATCACCTTCCGTTGAGGTACAAGACTCCAAGGTAGTCTGCTGGGTTAGACAGGTTGTCCAGCTAACCAAAAGGTACTGGCAGGAAGGCTTTTAGAGAGGAAGACAGAAGGGTGACTGGGAATTAGTTGCTCTACACCCATGACATAGTTGAATATGTACCAGGGTTTGTGTGAATCCAGCCCAGGATTTTCTCTAGCAGATAACCCATCCGTCTCATACTCCCGAGAAGGTCACCTTTCTGCAAAACATTCTTCTGTCTAGGAGCAGCAGGCTCCAGGTACGGAGCTTTCCCGCTCCGCACCAACCAGACTTTTAATGGATATCAGAAATGCTGGTTTTCCAGTTGGTAAAGTGCCGGATAACACAGCTATTACTGTATTAGGACATAAGAATAAAGAGTCTACTTAAGAGGGCATGGGTGACATCATATTACCATTCATATTTTGTATTGGCTGAAAGGATAAAAGGGGAAACAAGAATATTGACTTAAATTATTTAATATTGAATTAGTATTTCTTTGCAAAGGACTTTTAACGTAACTCCTAACTGTAAATAGTTTCAGTTCAAGGTGGCCTAGAAAGTTCTCAGTATGCTGCAGGAGGAATGTATTGCACACAACTGATTAACATTTCAGTATTGCTAATATCTTGATGTTGGGAAAAGCTCTGTGGAGTTGCTCCTAGAAAGAAACTTGGTTTTTTTTTCCCCTCCAAGCACATTCTTTTGCCGGTGGATTGATTTGCATCATGTTACACAATACGATTCAATTCCATTGATTGCTAGAATTCCGATAGAGCGCATAGATTCTTGACTCTATATTTGACTTGCATGCCTTCCTCTGGAAGCTGAGCAACACAGTTGTCTTTCCAGAATGAAATGCTTCATGCTTTTTAATGGGGTGAAAGTTCTTGCATACCAAAGCATTATGGCATCTTGTCCTGATGCTTAAACCTGTGTGGTTTTTCAGCAAGAAAACTCTTCACAGCTGGATGTAGTGCTGTATGAAATAATCACTAAACGCCAAAGGGGGGAGAAGCAAAGTGTTGAATAAATGTTTCATGGAAACAAGGGAAATAAGATACTGCATATAGGATACGGCACCGTTTATTTTATTGAAAAGAGGACACAATACAAGGTCAAGGTCTCTCTTTGGATGCAAATATTCAAGAGCAGAGTATGGTCCCAAGAGGCGATCTTTTCTGGCTACATTATTAAAGGTTTCTTTGTGTATGTGTTATCCTTGTTTACTTGTTTTAAAAGAAAGTGGAGTAATTCAGAAAGTAGAAACTACCTCTTAAGCTGTACTGATGGAAATGATTACTATTCTAAATCCGAACGTTATTAAGCATGTGTAGGTACCTGGAGCTGTTTAGCCATCAGTCCTGATTTTAGCCTGCATTTCCCCAGGGGATAGCAAGAGCTGACAGATGACTAGTATGCACATTTTCATTGTCCTCCCAATAAGCAATATGCAGGCAAGAGATAAAGCAGAAATGTACATATTTCTGGCTTAAAGCTGCCCAGACAAGATGTTCAGGAACTATTTGCAATGAAATGGAGATATGTATAGTATGTACAAGAAGACATGTGATAGCAGAATAAAGTCTACTCATCCGCAAATAGAAGCCAGATTAAATCAGTGGAAATAGAAAGGGTTTAAAATGTCTCTTGCATAAATGTTTGATTGTTTTGTTTAATATATACTGTTTAGATCCTTTTTTAATGTACCAGTGTGATGCTAAGTTTCCTTGATATTCTAGCTGTGCATTAATCTCACTGCATAAATTGATCTTGGCTACTGCCCTGTATGGGGTATTGATGGACAACTTAAATACTTCTCATTTAAAAAAGAAAAGCATGGGTAATTAAGCAATGCACTATACAAGTTAGAGATCAGCTTCTCATGGAGGAACAGTGATGACTAAAAAGTACATTACCCAAATTAAACTCTTGCATTGCCTGTAGGTCTGTAACTGTAGACTTGGCTATCTGAATTTTGTTACCCTATAGCAAAACCCTGAGTGGAGACGATCTCTGTTGCTGCTGTTCTGATTGAAACACTTTAACTGTTCCTTCTTCACTCCTTTCACCAGACCAAAAATGTAAGCATGAGTCTTTAAACCATTAGAAAACCATGCCTATGAGGTTCTTTCCCTAAGATAAAGGCCTAAAATTAGGCACCTGAATAAATGGCCTGATTTTCAAAAGTAATGCACACCCAGCAGCTTCCATTGAGATCAGGGGAAATGTTGGGTATGCCGTACCTTTGAAAACAAGCCACCTATTTATGAAAATCTTGGCCACAGGACATAAATATGTTACCTGGTTCTACAGTCAGGCCAGCCAAACCAATTTTCCTGGATGATGGTATCGTGCACCATCCTTAAGCTAATGGAATTTATGTATTCTTTAGTAAGGGATGATTGACCTTCGAGCTTACATATTCTAGAAAATGGCCCAAATTCAGCCTTGAAATAGGTGGTCACAATTCCATTGGCTTTTGAGGGTTTGGACCTGTTCATATCAGTGCTAAATTGGGCCTAATATCCTCTGTAAATGAGAGGGGGGGAGAGAGAGGGGCATCATTAGCTACTGGATTAAGTCAGGTCCTAGAACATTTTGAGTTCTATAACTAAATAGACAGATTATGATTGCCAGTCGGAGTACAAACACTGGTATACTTCTGAATAACCACCTGATGCAGAGCTGTCAATTTGGACTGGCTAATATTGGCTGCCAGTTAGTGAAATTACAGGGATTAACATTTTTTTATGCTTGAAATAGGCATATAATTATTTTGGACATCAGATGTCTATAACCAACTAGAGTATAGGAAATAGATAACTAGGTAAGGCACCCATCATGCAACTTGCTGATTGGCTAAGACGACCCTGCTTCAGCAAAATATTTTGTAATTTAAATCTGATTTGATCAAAGGATTCTAGAATGGCTAGTGCAGAAATCAAGTGCTGGCTCACTCATGTCTCTAGTCTAGTGAACCTTTGGAGAGGGCAGCTTTGCTCATCCAATAACTTGAAATATAGATGCTAATTCCATATGAAAGTTTTACCATTTCTACAGTTACTTCTGTTGAACTTAAAAGAACTCCAGTTCCATTGTGGTTGCCCAAGGTTCTATTTGTCCTTCATCTTCTTGTGCTGTGCCCTCTCCAAGCTCAAAAAGAGAGGAAAAACAAAGCTAGGTGACTATAAGAAGCAGAGACCAAAATGACACACAACCATATCCCCAAAGGATTTGAGCTAGTAAGAGCACCAAAGAATAGGTTAGTCTGTAAGGGGCCATGAGTACTCCTCGTTCTTTTTGCTGATACAGACTAACACAGGTACTACTTTGAAACCAAAAGAATAGGGATTCTCAAGGGCAAAGATGAGGTTTCTTTCATTAAAATACACATGGAGAGGGAAAATGGGGCTCCTTACTCTCTCATCTCCTCCTCACTCTGAACAGCAGCTGTCACGGTGTTATATGTAGAGATGAAGGGTCCATGCCTCTGGACCGATCCTGTCTGATGAACTGGGCTGCAGCTTCTTGAGCTCAGCGTGCGTTGCAGCTGCCTCATCCCCTGGAGGAAGACTTGAGGTAGAAGGAAAAATTGCAAAGCCTCTAAAGAGCTGTACTATCACAGTGCTTATTCGGTGAATTTACAGCCCTTCCCTCATTTGTCTTCACCTGTGCACTCACACTGGATTTCTGCAGAGTTGGAACGTGGGTCAGCCACGCTGGGATTCCATCCACACTGTGAGATAGGGGTGTGATTTCCCTACTCAAGTACACTTACTCATTGAGCTAGCATGCAGTGTAGCAGTAGCACTTGTAGTGCAGGCACAGCTGATTCATGATGAGTACCTCCATTGCTGTAATCAGTGCTACTATGGCTACACTACTATTTATATTTGTGCTCACTCTCCTGGAGCTAGTGCAAGTATGTGCACATGAGCTGGAGATTCGCACCCCTAGCTCATAGCGTAGACATAGCCTGAATCCTTCAGTGCCCAGTTTAAAATTGGCTTCCATTAACTAGGGCGTACTACAAATTCACATTTGCATCGTATTAACTTTTTTTTTTTTTTTCCAAAAAGCGAGTAACTACAAAATCGGATGAGTCATTTATTTGTGACACGGTCATATCTTCAAGAAAACCACCATTGAATTAGCTTTAGCATACTGTGTTTCAATCAAAGCATTTGATCCTTGTTTCTGCAAGATAATCCGAAGAATTTCTTACGTTGAGAATAGAAGACCATGATGGATTTAATTCATAAAGGGAAGCAGCCGTAAGGAATGTAAATGTAAGAGTCAGATAAGGTAGGATTTCCTAGTTGCTATGGCAACCCTTGGGTCATGAGTCTGAGAAAATATAAAGTAAGTCCTGAAGCTGTGAAGATGATTATAAAATTTAAGTGTCATTCTTCATTTAGAGTTGATAGCAAACATTATTTACTTAAGTTTATCTGCAGGCAGACAAGGATCCTCTCTACCCCCTGAATCCCCCTTCCTCCCGGCCCTGTGCCTCCTTCACCCCCTTTTTAAAATATGAGGCTTGGATCACAAATGAATATATGTTGTGCATGTCTGACATTTATACGGTTAATCCTATATTTATTATTCTAACCAGGCAATTTGTACTTAATATTCAAGTAGATTTGGTCACTGTCCTGTAGAAACCAAAGGTTTTATCTCTTGCATCCATAATGAAAGCCTTTGTAATGCAGCGTCGTGCCGAGTAATTTTACAAAAGCAGCACACTTTTCACTGTACTGAAAAGGTGGGTGGGGTAAATGGGGATTTCACACTAGTCGTGTATAGTTACCATTGCATTCTCTTGCTGGAGTACAGAGTTTTGGCTTGTACGGGGAGAAAATTTACAACCCTAATTATTTGTTCTGTGGGCCTACCAGTCTAAGCTTGCGGGATAGTTGTTTACTGCATGCAGGAGAGGACAAAAAGCACTCTGCAACTCCTGCATTCTCCATCTAGCATTTTCTAACTTAGTTTGGCTTTGGTTCCAGCAACAACAAAAATATTTTATTTTTCAGTTGCTGTCTTTAGTTACAGCTGGTGGATGCTTCCTTCTGTAATGGGTATATGCTTTATATTGTGGATACTTGATCACCGTTTCTAACTGGGATTGAGAAGGGGATAGAACATTTTTGGGCCCCTCTGTCAGCTGTTGACATTCTCAGGATTACATTTTCAGGTAGCTAAGCATCATCACGTGTTTTTTCAAAGTCCCTGTAACCCATACCATATCAACCATTTATCCATAATAACGTCAACTAGTGTAGCAGGATTTAGAAGCATGGTTAACTAGTTTTTGTTTTTTTAAATTAGCAAAGTTAAAAAAAATTGCAGTTTTAGGGTATGCTGTATAAAATGTGTTCTTTAAACTGGTCTATATGAATACATAATGTTCGGAGGGTCAGGGAGTTCATGAACGCACTCCCCTGCTGATGTATACGGGTCTTTCAGCACGTTAAAAACTGGCAATAAAGAGGAATAATAAAACCAACTATACATAGTGCCGTCAGTTGCAGAAAATAAGTAAACTTGTCAAGCAGGACCATGGATAGTTTTTGTTTGTTTCATTTACAGTATGTACAATATTTTCAGACAGTTTGGTTTATATGGAATTGTAAAACAATAAGTTGTTGGAATCCATTTAACTTGGCCCTTTTGTTTTGATATTTAATATACTGTATTGACTCCTCTCTTAAAAAAACAAACAACCTTCCCTTTTAGCTGCTTTTATGGATGAGATTTCTGCAGGTTTTAGAGCCAGGCTCTTTAGTCCAAATTTAATTTAAAATAAAATGCTGCCCCTCTTCCCCTAGGAATATCATCCCAAATCTTAGCACAGATTATTCATTGCAGTCAAACATTCATCTATCACTACACACTATCTAAAATAAATCATCTTGTTTTCATTTGAGGTCTGCGTACACCAAAAGCCCATTCAGGTATTGTTCTGTATTATTGAACTTTAAACAAATGGAGAGATTTATTTAGAAGTAAATTCCCATAACTTCCGTCTACAAAATGTAGTTTGTCACTATGGTCTTGATCCTGTAATGAACTCCATGCAGGCAGATCCCAATGACCGCACACAACTCCTCGCAGGGTCCAAGTCATGGGTTGCAAAATTAAATGCTTATTGTGGAAACACAGTAGATAAGAGTAAAAGCGTGAAGAAAAAAACACTCTTATTGCCTTTTGTAGCTTAACAGCTGTACTATTTGAGAAGAGCTGGACCAAGCAGAATGCAGACTAAAAAATAATCTTGTTTATTATAATGGCATGGGAGTTCTCTCATTATAACCCAGGATCTATAGTGCCCCAACTCTGTCTGTCTGCTTTGTGTGTCTGATACCCTGTATTTCTTGTACTGCATATTTCATTCATCATATTATTGAAATTGTAAGTAAAACTAAGTACCCCCTTTCAAATCAACAAAACAGAAATGCTCGACAAAGAAGGAATTAATTGTATTAAGAACGGAGAAAATGCTGTTAAAAGTAACTGTTGTGTGAGGCAGCAAAGAGACATACCTGCCTGGGCCAGGTGACTTCCTGCACTTTATTAAACTTATAAGGGAGATCTCCGTACTCTAACATCTCTGAATGTATTCACTTGGCGCTGCTAGCTGGATGTGATCACCAGCAGAGGCAGTCTCTCTCAAGACAATGTGTCTTCTATGTCATTATTCATCCTTTTGTTTTCTCATGGCTCTGCTTTGTCCCAACAGCCCTAGATCTATGTGTACAAGCGAGCTTTGCCAACAGGGCAATCTCTGCATTTCTTCTTTCTCTTTTGAGTGAGATTTTCCTGGACTGATGATTTTCCTCCTCCAGTGAAGAGTGGCCATAGATCCTTATGTGGTATTCAGTGGCTGGGGTGTAGGATATTGTTTAATGCATGTGATAGCATTGCTATGGAATTCTGGGAAAGGCTTATCCAGACCATTGTCTTGTTCCTGTCTTTGCTTTTTAAGGTTTCATTTTTAGGATCCCCAGATCTGGCTTTAACGGAGAAAATACTTCCACTTCCTCCATTGGTAGGAAAGGAAATGTCCCAGAGACTGTATTATTTTTCCAATGTTAAACTTACTTGGAATTTTTTCCTCCTGATTCGTCCTAAGCTCATGTTAGTTCTGCCAAGGAAAACCAGTGAAATGAATCAGATGAGCCAGCTGCTTCCAATTGCAGACATGATTTCCCCTTACCAACTCTCCTGCCTTGCCTGCTGCTCTGGATCCCGCCTGCAGCCGTTACCAGCTCCCACCCTACCAAATTCTATTGCTCCCATCCTGCTCCATGGCATGGCCAGCCCAACTTCTCGGACACATGACCAACTTGAATACCATGACCCTGCTTTTAGAGTTGTCTTAGGGTCTGTTGCAACATGTTCTCCCTCTCTGCTTTCGCGTGAACCACAGGAGAGTCTTAAACTGAGCAGCTGCTTTTGGAGTAGGTCAGCAAATTCTGTGTGTGTGAAAAATTATCTTTGCCTCTTCCATTGTCAGTAAGAAGTCAGGATACCTAGGGGAAGAGGGCTTCAGTGCAAGGGGTCAGACGCAGGGGTGAGCAGCTGCACCCTCTGAGCCTCCCAGTGGCTTGTCAAGGAGGGCCATCCTCCGAGGGACCCGAGGAAGTCCAGTGTGGGTGAGTTGCTTAGGCTTAGGAGGTGCCTTGCTGGAATGTGTCTGTGGTTGGAGAGAAGGGGAGGCATAGATCGGAGATGTGGGTGGTGAGGCCGTAATGGGTGCCTGTCTAGTTCTGCTCCCTCTGCATGTGGTCATATAGCTTCCCCCATCCATCCACCCAGGCTCCCATTCCTCATTTCCACCCGCTCCTCCTTATACCACTTCTGAAACCCAGCAGGTCACCCCCACTCCGGACTTCCTCAAATCTGTTAGCGCGTTTCCTACTCGCAAACCACAGGAAGTTGATTCCGAGGAGCGCTTGCCAGTGTAGTAGCGCTACAAAGTCTTTCTCTCTTGAGCTTGAAGAGACCCTGCAGATCACAACAAACTCGCTTTCGGTTCTGCTCATCATGCACCCGTGCCATTTTTTATAATCCCACTAAACTACGATCTCTACTTATCCAAGCACAAATTAACTTAATGCTTCTCCAATTATCTGTCTTGCTGAGGTCAGAGATAGGCTTTGGTCTGTGTCGTTTTGATAAATTGGATGAGTGCATTAAGTGGGTGTGCCGGGTAGCTGAGGTGCCTGAGTATACTTAGGTATCGTGGTATCTGGTGGAAATATGTGAGATGAGGTTAGCATGAGAGCTTATGTTGGCCAGTGTGGTGTCTTCCTTGATTTTTAGGTATCAGATTGCCAAGAAGTGCAGTTAAACAACTTTACCTGTATGTTCATTTACAAATTTGTTGTTGGGACTGAAGAGAGAGGGGTGGAGCGCAGGGAGACTGGAAGAGAAGTATCTAATCACAAAAGACACTTTTTATTTTTATTATTATTATTATTATTATTATTATTACATACTTTACGTCATGTGAGGCCCCCAGATGTTTGAAGTAAAACGCTGTAGCCTATCTAGAGATTAACTAAACAGCATGTTTGTTCAGGATGATAGAAGAACTTCATTCGATGTGTTCTGGTTAATCCTAGTTGCAATTGTAATTTCTATATGGTTAGTCTAGTTTGTGTAAATGTGTTATTTGAGATGACCAAGGACAGAAATGCCAAACTGTCCTTTATAATGTATAGTATTCATTTATAAACTGGCTCATTGGCCAGGTAAGAGCTTCCTTCTATGTTCCTGTTGAGGATACCTGAGCTACTGTGGTAAGAGTTGTGGTTTGGTTTTGTTACTTAGCATAACATTAGGCCTAGGTGAGGGCATTGCATATTTGCATGTTTATCTTTTAGTATTTTGAGTTGTACCTTTAGAAGAGTGCAGAACAAGTGGGTAGCCTTCACTTAAGGGAAAGCCGGCTGATAGGTGCCTGGGATTCCTAGGCCAACAAAAATAAGTTTATAGTCCACAAGGATTTGCTGTCATGCGATCTTAAACTAATATTGCAAGCAACATGTTGCTTTATGCTGCAAACTTTCAAAATATCTGAATACTTAAAACTTATTCCAAGCAATTACCCTAAATACCAGACGTAAAGTATGCAATTTGTTTTTTAAAATAGCCTGAGCAAATCCATCCAATAGAAAAACGATCAAATACCAAATAATCCAAGGGGGTCTCATGTCTACACCTGTTTGAGAAACATGGCGTAGGTGTGTAGGACACTGTTGTTAAAGCTTGCAATTATTTTCAAAATCCTGCAGAAAAAAATCTTTACCTGCAAGAACTCATTTTTAGTAACATTCACTCAGTATGAGAGCAGCTCAGATTTTTTTCTTTTTAGATCAATTGCCGTGGTTCAGTTTCCCTATTTATAGCCTAATTTTGGCTGGATAAAGTGAAAACTGTTACATTTGCCTGTATAATACGCTTAAAGTAGCTAATCTGAAATTGCAGTTTTCAATCAGAAGGGAATTTTGACTGCTTTTATAGAAAGATTACTCTAAAACATGTTTCCCGTTTGGCTGATTTCGATTCCTTGAACACACTTTGTAAATGTTGAAATGTGAAACCAAATGTCTTTCTCTCTATCTTCGTTAAATCATTTCAAATTCAAGGCAGAGGATTCCGTTTCCATCTTCATATCAAAGAGAAAAACAGTTTTAAGGGGGGAAAATGGTGGCTTGCGTGTCAGTGCTCTGTATCACCTCTATCAGAAAGACTGATTGCCGTGTTGATGGTGACTTCTAAGGCCATCTCACACTGGCTTCTGCTCAATAAGGTGGTATAATGCAGTCCACACTCAAGAAAAATAGGTCAAACTGCAAAATTGTGGGTATAGAATACTGAATTACAAAAAACCCATAAGCCTTAGGTTTGAGTGGAGAGGTCCTCCATGAGCTATTTCTATATTCTAAACAAAATTTAAAAACTGTTAATAGAGACTTAATATATATGTATGCACTCGGCCTCTCTTTGCTCATTTAGGCCTCATTATTTTTATTACAATGCCATTGTTTATGTTTAAAGAAGGCACATCTTTGGTATCTGTCAAACCTAGCTGTTCACCTAGAATGTACAAAGTAAACACATGGACTAAATTCCCTCAAGACTGAAAACAAAGTTAGTTTTCTCTGTAAGCAAATAATAAAAATATGGACTCTGACTCAGCAAAGGTGCCTAAGTATATGCCCAACTTTAAGCATGCGAAGGTCGGTGAGGTAAAGAGATACTACCTCACCCACCTTGTCTCACATCTTGGGACCAACATGGCTACAACAATGCATATAAGTTGAAGCATGTGAGTTGCCCCAATGACTTAGGGTATGGTTGGACTGGCGCTTTGTAGCACTGAAACTCTCCAGGAGCGCTATAATTATCTAACCCTACACACTTGCAAGTAACATTTTGCGCAATAAGTCAGTGTTTAAAGCGCAACTATAAAACCACCTCTCCGAGAGTCAGAAGGCTTTTTGCGTATTCCCTGTAGCGTGTTAGGGCCAGTCTATTCACTCAATTACGCGATAAGGCAGCGTTTTTTAAAAAACAAACAAACAAACAAACAAAAAAACTGACCCCCCCCCCTGCTCCCCGGCTCCCCGTCCCTGCCGCGGGCGGGCTGCCGACTGCTCCCCCGGCTCCCCGTCCCCGCCGCGGGCGGGCTGCCGGGTTCGCCCCCGTCCCTGCCGCGGGGGGGCTGCCGGCTGTGCACCGGCCCCCAGCCCGCCCGCTGTGGGGATTGGGGGCCAGCGCGCAGCCCGGAGCACACCCGCGGCGGGGACTGGGGGGGCTGTGCCCCAGCCCCAGTCTCCGCGAGTTGCGGCGGCAGGAGCTCGCGACCCCCCAGGGGGTCGCGACCCCAGAGAAACCCTGACCTAGATGAATGCTGGGATACCTGCCCTATCGCGCTGCTGTCACTGCCGCTAATGTGCTGCTAATGTGTGCGTTCTTTAGCGCTACAGGGTTTAAATGTGCACAGGCTGTAGCGCGATACCTATTGCGCTAAATTGGGAAGCGCTACAAACAAACGCGCTATAATCTCTAGTCTAACCATATCCTTAGTGGGAAAACTTGCTGAAGTAGGACTACAGTCAATCCTAACAAGGTGCAAAACACCTAATCATGGAAGGGAAACGTCAATTTTTTTTAATTTTTTTTTGGTTTCTGGTCAGCACCCCTGGAGCATTGCAATAGCTCCGAATTGCTTGAAAAGTTAGGTTTGCTGCCCTTATCTTTAGTTTGAGATCAAAAATATTTTTTGAAAGAGCTAAAACTAAAGCATAAGAGTTGATTAGAAATAAATGAGATATGAACTAAACTTAGAGTTAGCTCTTTTAAATACATCCGACAGGTGCCCTTTTGGTGTCTGCTTAATATTAGTATTCTGAAATAGTCTGACCTGCCAGGATTCAGGTAACTTCAGCTTTTTCTATAATACGAAGATTTTAAGTGGTGTGCAGGAAACTGCTTATGTAAATCCAATCCAGGAATAGCTGCTATCACACAGTCTGACAGATATATGCCATTCTCTTCATTTGGCATGTGTTGTCTGTGATACGAGGCTATGGAGAGTTGGCAGCAGGCCCGTGGTATTGGGTGTCAGACTAAGAAATGTTCTAAGAAGTATTTTCCAGATTGACACGGAGTTACTTAAAAGCATTGAGTTGTTGTTAATAATGATAAAGATTTGGGTGGGAGAGTTGTTGGATTGCACAACTAAGCCAGAATTCTTAAAGCAGGCATATTTCTTTTGATGATCTAGGTTTTCTAATGTTGCTTTCTGCTTCTCTTTAATATGTATAAGAGCAATATATTGGCATAGTGAGCTACTTTGCACAGTTGTCATTGCCGCTGTGGTAGAGATCAATAATTCATGAACATATGGAACTGTACTTGCTTGCTAGATGCGGCGACTTGTTGACTCCAGGAAAGTGTTTTATTAGCTAGAGTGGTCCATCTGCTTCTGAAATTGTAATTAAGATACACATTTCCCTTTGACCAAAGAAGTGGAAAAGGTGTTAGATATATTGCAGTGGGGTTTGGTATTCAGCTGCCAGTTCCTTCCCCAGAACCCAAAAAAGCAAGACTTGGCAAATGTGATGTAAATACGAGCGCCCTCATGCACCCCGCACACTGCCTTGAGCTTTCATGCTGTCACCGACAAATATTTAAACCATTTTCATCTCGATAGCTTGATAAACCCTATGTACCCTTGTGTAAGATGATGTAGTGAGAACTGTTAGTTTCCCATTTTTGGCAGTAAAAGGGATGCTGAATATTGTTACAAAATCTGTTTTGAGACGAATATAGAGGCTGTGTCAGGCACATAACACATATGGCTGTATTTGCGGACTAATCAGCAACAAACTGACAGTACCTTTGACTAGTTGTCAGTGGCTCTGTTTGTGTTGCCTTGTTTTTCTGTATAAAATTCCTGGTGGTGATGTGAGCAGCCAGAAGCAATGATGGGTATCCAGGGCTTCATTATACCAATATCTATAAGGATCAAAGCCATCTTCTCGTTCGAATCTTGCTCTTTATCATGCAGTTGAACATCTGTCTGTCCATCCACTTTCTGATTGCTTCACCTAGGCATCACTGTCAGTGCCGCTCTGCCGTCTACCTTGGCTGATCACCATTAATGTAGTCTCTTCCGTGGGGGATGTGTGTGCTGTAGAAGGCTTTATTATTAACGTATGCCTCCTCATTCCACAAGGAATTAATTGACTGCTACACGTTTAGTGGAGCGGAAACCATTCTGCTGATCCACCCACCATGGGAACTCATAGGAGAATGAGGAGCAGGGTGGAGGGGTGGGGCTTATTTGTTGCAAACAGATCTTATTTTGTTGGAACGCTTGAATGTGTTCATGAAGTTGTTTTCTGCTAACGTACATGTGCTTTTTGTGCAGAGTGAGGTTAGAGTTCCAATCACTAGGCCAAGTAAGTCTGTAGTTTCTTGAACACCATAAGATCACACAACAAAATTAAAGGTTTCAGGGCCTTACAAATTAGGAAACATCTGCTTCAGCTTGGGGGAACTAATTGGTCTCATTGATAACAGTCAAATCCCTTCTGAGCTCATTCATTCTCTCCCTACCTCTACCAGAGATTGTAATGTATCTTAGAAGCAGCACGTAGAACAAAGTGTATTGGGAATCATACTGGTTTTAGTCACGTGGTTGTAGCTCATTTTCTGTTGTATGGAGCAAAACACACATATAGGTACTCCGAACTGAGCTGAGCTAGAGTGATAATGGCATAGCAGCTGTGGAGCTCTGTTATAAACCTTGTCTGACCATTGCTAGTTTGTACGAAGTTAGAAGATCCAATGTCTTTTTCATTGCCAGTCTTGTAACTAATTCAAAATGGGTGCATGTGTAGGTTTCTTTCTTGCCAAGTCATATTAAGCCTATCTCTAAATCAACTTTTCTTTCTAAAGTTTCTAACTTTTCAAAATTTACAGGTTGTGATGATCTATTCCTTTTTGTTTCCCTGGTTGTTTCTTACTGCACAAAGAGAACAAGACTGACTGTCTTAATGGGTATCTGGTTTTGCACATCCAGCTTGAGATACTTTAAATGGGTTTGGTGATGAACAATCACTCTTTGAAAATCAACTCCCTCCTCCCGCAACAACCCTCCAAAAAACCCCAAAGAATTATGGTCAACTCTTAATTTCTATATGTCGAGCAATGATTTAGGAGTGCATTTCATAGTGTTCTGGCAGCAGAATTGTGATATTTTTAGCTCTCCTTCCCAGAACTTCCAAATAGACCCGGTCGAATAATTGAGTTTTTGCTTCGGGGCTGAACTGAAACTCTAGAAAAATGTATTTCAGATTGACCCATAATGGGTTTTTTTTTGTTTTCTGTTGTTTGTTTTAAATTTTCACAAAAAAAATTGTTTCATTTTCATGTTTACATTTTCTTAATTAAATTGGAATAAATTTTGAAACAAAAACTCTAGAGGTTTTGTTTAGAAAATGTTGAAACAAAAATATTTGTTTTTTTAAAAAAATTTAAAGCTGAAACTATTCACCACATTCAACCTGAATTCTCAGATAGGTTTGAGGTTTGTCCTGAATTCTCAGATAGGTTTGTCCTGAAATTACATTTTTTGACAAATCAACTATTTCCTTGAAAAAAATTTACTCAGTTGTAGTTGCTAACCTCAGTTACTTTTGGAAGTTTGATATTGTTTTTGAGTGCAGTTATGAGAAACACAAAAATCTATATTAGTTGCATTTTCATGACAGAGATTGCACTACAGTACTTGTATGAGGTGAATTAAAAAGTAAATTTTTTTGTTTATCATTTTACAGTGAAAATATTTGTAATAAGAATACACATTTTTATTTCAATTACAACACAAAATACAATACATATGAAAATGTAGAAAAACATCCAAAATATTTATTAAATTATAATTGGTATTCCATTGTTTAACAGTGCGATTAAAACTGCAATTGTGATTGATTTTTTGAGTTAATCACGCGAGTTAACTGCGATTAATTGACAGTCCTAGTTTTTATCTTTATTCTCACCTTTAGCTAAATCCTATTATGTGGATCTCTTTGTTATCTCACTATGACCCATGTTCTCTAGCTTGCCAATGAAAACATGGGCTGTACTGAATTTAATCACCCCACTAACATTTTATATGGAATACATAACAAAATGCATGTGCATCTCAATAGCATATGTAGTAATGCCCTTTGCAGTGAGGTTTAATTGATTAATGACAAAGTTGCTCTTTAACTAACTAGTTTCAACTAGTTATTATCCCCCTCCAGAGTCAGAGGGCTGGGGAGTTCTTTCCTCATCCCACCCTAAAAAAGTTTAAGTATGGAAGCCTTCAGTGAACTGTGAACAGCATATATTGTGATTGTATCAAGACTACATTTAATTTATGAAGAGGGAGGGAGGATAACACATGAGAGAGACAGAAATCTGCTGTTCTCTTTTTAAGTGAAAGGTCGTGTTACTGAGCACTGCAGGGTGGATTTGAGAGAAATGAGCTTCTGTTTGCTAGGAATTAGAATGAGTCTATCTGATTTTCCTTCACTCGTGACCTTTAAAGATACAGCTTTTCGATTGATAAGCAGGTTGATGCTTTGAGTAACCCAATCCAGAATTTGTTTAATATAAAGACTATCTTTCAAACCCCATGGATATTACTTCCACAAAAAGGTTTCTTTCTATGAAACCTCTAGAGAAAGGAATGCACCGATTACATCTTATCTGTCAGACAAAAGAAAATTCAGAATTACTGTAAGTTTAAATTAGAAGAATGTTGAATTTGCTAAGGTATAAAATGTTGTATGGAACTTCTTGCATCCTCTCTTTAGAGGCCTTCAGGCTAGAATATTCTTTCTTAACCAGGAGGAAATTTTCCATGCCCTACCCTTCCAGGTCTACCTGCTTTGTTCTCTTTCCACTTGGTTTGCAGGCATGAAGCATTCCTTTCCTATGGGAGGATAGAATAGCTTGTCAAGATAACTTACTGTGTGCAGTGTTACAATGGAATGTTACTTAACAATCTTTTTGTCAAAGATGATGTATAGCTTGAGGTGTTTGATGGCAGATCAAAGAATGCATGCAAGTTGAAAACTCTTTACATACTGCATGAGTAAAACATTGACATGTTGCTGTAGATTTCTTGGTTTTTCACTAGAACAGTCTGTTATCCCGTATTGGTAGAGCTGGCTCTTTATAGCGCATCAAATTCCAAGTTTATCTGTCCAGTTTTTCTGTCTTTGTTGGTACCTGTGGCCGTGTGATTCATTTGTGACTGGGTTCTTCACATCATCGGTGCCCCTCGCTCACAACTGCTTGATGTGCCTGCAGGGGAAGCTTTTCAGAGTACTGTTTGTAACTCTAGCGAGCTAGTCACTCACGTCTCATTGGCTCATACTCTCTCTGGCTCCTGGTGGGAGCTTTTTCCCATGCATTATTTGTACGTACGCGCGCACACACCCCCTAGAAATTTTCTTTCTTGGTGCATCTAGAAGGGAGAGTTTTTTTATTCATGTATTTATTTTAAAGAAAGGAGCCCGCAGACTGCTGTAACTTGAGTAGAAAACCTAATGGTGTGGCAAGGCTAGCTGAGTGTGGAAAGTCTTATCCCTAGATAAGGTCCTGTCCGGTCAAGGTTGAAGTATGTTTGTGTGATGGTGGAGGGAGCTCTCCCTGGCACTTCCTGGGCTCTTCTTGTTCTCTTGTTAATACAAGGTTTGCCTCGTTCCAGGCCTAGTAATCCAATGTCTCACTAAACAGCTCCTTGCTGAAGTGCTTTTCTCAGGTGCTGTCTCTTCAGACTGCTGTATTTGAGTTCCTGTACAGGACTCCAGCTTTCGTATCTATGGTGCTGAACATTATCCATGCTGTTTGTACAGTCAGTTTACTCCTGTACTAGAACATTATTACAGAAAATGTGCTCTGCAAAAGAAAAAAATATGTTTGAGGTAGCTAGTAAGGAGAGGGTGCCCCCCGGTAATGCTTCCATTTGTCTCCTTCGGCTGCTGTATGCTCTTCTTTTCAACTACTTTCTGTATTGTCTTAGCTTGAATTCTAATATGACTAGCTGTTCCAAATCACACAAATGATTATTTACAGACTTCATCTGAATCATTGCAGGGACGTCCTAGGAGCGAAGGAACGAGTGAGTGTTATCTCAAGTCTGTCCTTTTTTTGTTTCAATTTAATGTCGGATGTAGACACGGGAAGTAAATCTGAAGTAAAAACCTGTATCTCATCACTTGCAAATCTTTGCCCTTACCACATTTCCTAGATGCTAAAATTCCTGTCTATGGCTTCATTTCCTCACATCTGGGATTGCTGTAATACATACCAGACATGCATTACACATAATGGATGATTTGCCATTATGAAGTCAGAATACTGAGCTGTGTCCACCCAAGGCAGACTGAACATTTTATTCCAGTTCCTGGTTCATCTTTATCTATTCTAGATTTCAATTTGGGCTTGATCTTGTTTTTAAAATCCTGTCCTGGCTAATTCTTTGTGGACCTAAGGTTTGTACTTACAATATTTAGTATGCAAAAAAATCAGACAGACTGTGTCATGTTCCCTTCAGTTGTACTTGATTTGCATCTCCTATTGAAATAGCGAGTTAGGGTGACCAGATGTCCTGATTTTATAGGGACAGTCCTGATTTTGGGGTCTTTTTCTTATGTAGGCTTCTATTTTCCCCCTACCCCCTGTCCTGATTTTTCACATTTGCTGTCTGGTCACCCTAGTTCTGGTAGAAATCCTCACAGCTGCAGAACTGCCTTCTCTGAGTGACATGGAGCATTTGGGCTTCTGGCCTCTGGTGCTTTGGGCTCACATTAGCGGAAGAGCAGCCTCAAGTACAAACTGAAACCCGTACTGACCCTGGTGGGGTGTCTTTATATGTGCTGTAAAAAAGAGAAGCTGTAAAATGTCTTTTTACCTCTTTCCCCCAGAAGTGTGAAAATACTGGAAATGAGAGAATTAAAAATTACCTGAAGAACCTTTTCAGTTTACCTTTAAAACTGTGAAAAGCCCCACCTGTAGAAAATTACAGCACAATATTGTACACTAGGAGACTACTGTCAAAGACCAGCCTTTCTTTTAAAAGGCTTTCATCATTGCAAACTAACACAAAGAAGCAGTAAAACGTTCTTGAGTTTACAATATACTTCCTGAATGCATTCTTTAGATGAGTACATTTGTACAGTCCAGTCAAGAACCAGTATAATGGAAATTTCATTGGACCAGCCAACTTTCCTGGTCTTGGGCCACACATCTGTTGTTTGGGGTGGGGAGGAGTGGTGTTTGCATTCTTCAGTAGCATTCGGGAAACAGTCCACTGAAAGCTTCCATACTTAAACTTTTTTGGGGAGGGGATGGTGGGATGAGGAAAGAACTCGCCGACCCTCTGACTTATGATGGGGAAAATAACTACCGTATTTTTCGTCCCATAGGACGACGCTCCGGCGTATAAGACGCCCCCGCGTTTTCGGACCAAAAAAAAAAAAAAAAAGCGCCGCTTTTTTCGCGCCGCTCTCCCGTCCCCGCCGCGCGGGCGGGCTGCTGGGAGAGCGGCGCGAAAAAAGCGGCGTTTTTTTTTTTTTTTTTTGGTCCGGCCGATATTCGGCGTATAAGACGCCCCCCCTAATATTGAAAGTATTTTTGGGGGTTAAAAAGGCGTCTTATACGCCGAAAAATACGGTAGTTGAAACTAGAGGTAACAAAGAGTCCTGTGGCACCTTAAAGATTAACTAAAGTATTGAAGCATAAGCTTTCATGGGCTAATACCCACTTTGTCGGATGCAAGTTGAAACTAGTTAGTTAAAACAATTAGCATTAGAGAAACTAATAAAACAGTCTCTCCAGAGTATCCATCTTCCCCACTAGCTCACAATTGATGCTACTGGATCTTGATGCTACTGTGATTCTAACTTCAAAAGGAAAAAAAAAATCTTTGAAAACTACCAAACCTCTTAACTTGAACATATGTATGCTTCTTAATTAGGATAGCCATTCAGAATGTTCCTTCTTAGCTTTGGTTATCTGTCCCAAGTGTTGAGAGAAAATGGAGGCGTTACCAAGCAAGAAATGATTGATAAGCTGCTTTTCTTGAAGTTCATTCGGTTATTGATTTTGTGATATTGTTTGAAGAATGATTCTGCATTTTTTATTAAAATATGTACTCCAAGTAGCTTTTCAATTAAGTGAATTGTACTCTAGCTGAAAGGTTCCGTTGTGCTTGAAATATGCTTGCTTTCTGTACCTTCAGCACCATCTTAATTAGTAGCGATGTGACAGGAGGTGGAGAAAACTAACTGGCAATCCTCTTCCTACCCCTTGATTATAATTTTTTCCCCGCTAGAGCTCAGCCTCTGTCATGGATGAAATGGTGACCGAACCAGGGAACAGGGAAAGTTGTGTATAATAGTATCTGAGAAATTTGATTTATACACATGCTCAGCAATAGCTTCTGCTTGCCTGTTGGCTACATGAAGGAAGGAAGGTGTAAGATCCATATGTGAAGAACATGTAGAACTGAATGACTGGAAACTATTGGTACTTCAACTTAAATGCCAGCCTGAAATGAAAAGCCACCCTGAGAAGTTCATTTTACATGCACAACTTTGTAAGTGGAATCAATCAGTGATATGATAGTGCTAGCTAGACACTTCCCCGCCCACCCGCAATACCTGAATTTGGTCAGTAACAATGGAGGCAGCTTGCGTTTTTTATTTAGCATAGTTTTTATTCCCTTTTAATTTGATTTGTGGATCTTTCTTCAGGTTGGGAGTAATGATCTACCTGCCTGGAGTGACAGGGTGACTCAAAGGATCAATGGAGAGAGGGCAGTTATATGATCCGGACCACACGCCTGCCTCAGGGTGGTGACTAGAGCTTTGTCGCGTAGGGCTCATGACTCTGTTGTTTTCCACGGCTCATGGAGAGAAGTCCCATTTGGCTTATTAAAACAGAGAAACCTACCAATTCTCCATGATAGTCAGAAAGCATTGGTATGTAGCCATCAGATGCAAAGCGTGAATGCACGACTGGGTTGAGCTACTAAAGCATATGAAAGCTTTGTCTTGAATGACATTCCTGGATGGAGTCCATTCGCTAGGAATCAAATGCTTATGTCATTTCAGTCAATGGGGACAGTCGTCGGGGAGGGGGAAGGGAATGCATTTTAGAACTGAGTGCTTTGAAAGTAGGAAGGCTTGACAGTTAGTGAGCTTAAACTCATACTTAAAACAATTGCCGAGCACAGATGTTAAGTTTATGTAATTCTATGGAGAAAGTGTAGCAATATAACATTTACGATGAGCTGCAAACTAAGGTTCAGATCAGGCAAAGAAACCAATGGAAAACTCTTCTTGTATGAGTGTGGAAAACTTAATAATCATAACTTCAACATTTCTGAGCCAATTTCTTTAAAACTGTGCTTGTTCTTTAGAGTTCGTTGAGTTCTAAACAAGTCAAGTTCGAATAGAGTCATTTTGGCTGCTTTTGAGTAAAGTGTGCAGTGTTCTGTTCAGACATGTGAGTGTGCATTTGTCTTTTACATGCATAACTCAAATACCTGAACAGGTTTTTTTCCTGACGCTTTTCCAAAAAAAACTTGAGGCAGATGCATGAAAAATTCAGCCCAAAAGGAATTTGAACAATAAAAAACAAATATAATACATACTGCAATTCAATCTGAAATAGAACACACACATACACACACACACACAGCAATTCAATCTGAAATAAAGTGGTTACTACCATTGTCTTTGTAATATGATAGGCTTGGTGTAGCTATAGTCCACTGAATATCCTATGTAAACTAATGAGGTTTCTCAATTTCATTTTATTTTTCTGGTCAAGATGGAACATTTCAAATGATGCATTTGCTGCAACCTATCCCTGAATGCTGAGAGTGGCCTGTACAGGTGGAATTGCTCCTCTTTCGTGTTATTGAATTCTAAGCATTTTCCATACAAGAATGATGTTGCAGCTTCTCCATGCATGGAACTCTAGTGAAGGCCTATAGGGCAGGCCCTCAATTAGTATGCACAGTTAGTGAAATTGGAATTTAAATAAAGTTGCTGGAGAGTGAGATGGCAGTGTTGTCTTTTTGTTCTTGATCTTAAGAACAATCACTGTTTCCCTTCTCCTGAAACACCTTTATAAATAGGTTATTGAACCTAGTTTTTCTAAAACCGCAATACAGAATGGACCAGTCAGTTGCCTGCTCTGTCTGGTGAAAATCAGCCTCTACAAATTTGATGTCCCAGCCTGCAATGTGATTACATTAAGTGGCTCCTGGCAGTTTACAGTGGGTGAGTAACAAGCTCAGTATACAGGTTTCAGAGTAGTAGCCGTGTTAGTCTGTATCTGCAAAAAGAACAAGTAGTGCTTGTGGCACCTTAGAGACTAACAAATTTATTTGGGCATAAGCTTTGCATTCCAGAATGAAATGCAGAAGAGTATTGCAACTATACTCTTCTTTCTAATTCCCCACCCCTATTTGATTACACCATAGTGTCTCTGGGCATGTTTAAATAGAATTTGACTTAACTCATTATCCATTGTCCCCCAAAACCCTCCATATAATTGGCTTTTTGTACATTCTCAAGATACTTGACTTTATGTAGCTTGGGTTGTAATCAGCAGACTATAATTTTGATTTTTAGGAAATTATAAGAAACAGCAGACCCATAAAATCTTATGATTCATGATCATTTGTTTTGTTCTCATAATGCAACCTAAACTAAAAAGCTATTCATCAAAGCTGTAAAGCTGTTCATGGCTGTCTCAGGAAAGCATGCAAAGGATAATTCATCCCAAACAGAAGAAAAGCACATGTTCATCCGTCCATTTCCAGACATGCAGTTAGATTCCTTCTTCAGGGCTGTGATGGAGGGAAGAGCAGTCACCAAATTATAAAATATAAGCAGCAAGGGAAAAAATCTTCTTTGTTGAAGTAACCTGGCATATATTCAATGCAAAATATATGGTAGGATGCTTAAAGTGACTGTATAAAGACCTGCCTGCTTTGCATCATAAACAGAATATACTAAATTCCATTTACAGAATTTATTATTCACAGTGACTTAATTGAAGATAAACTAAGATTAGCTGTTAAATCAGCTCTACATACCCAGTTGCGACAGTGTTTTTGTTGTTTTCCCAGTCTTGAATCACAGTTAAAAATGTCCCCTTCCTAACACTTTTGGACTCACCTAGGCTTTTTAACCCTGGAAGAGAGGGGTTTTGTTTATTAGAATTGATGACAATCAGCTTTTTAACCTTTTTACCTAGGTTCTATTGCGCTAAACTACACGACTGAGCCAGCAAATTCTAACGGCCCCTTTTAGAATAAGTCCATTTGGAAGCACTGGTTGTCTTGTTTATACAGCTCTGTGTTATCTCACTAATCTGCATAGAGGTGTTCTTAAAATGTGCATCTGATTTTGTTCAGTTTTAGTTAGATGGCTTGTGCAAAAATGCAGCAAGAAGTCCTGATGCCCTTGTTTTCAGAAAGGAAGAACCTCCACCTGGAGCGCTATTATGATAGGTCAAAATTTAGACCTAAGCACCATATGCTGCTATGACTGGCTAAATGGAGAGTGAAAGTTATTAATTTGAAAGCCATTTGTGGAAACTAGGTCTTGAATGCAAATACAGCTAATGAATAAAGTAACCCAATGTTGGTAACTTGGAAGTGCAATTGTGAGATTCTTTTCAGTTATTTATTCAAACAGTTGCTTTAGAAATCAGGTATTCCACTGGTTTCTGAAGCTTCTCTATTGTCAGAAATGGCTTAGTGGAGAAAAAATTCTAAGTGACAGCGAAGTGTTTTTTCTTCATTGAGATGTGTGATACTGAAGTTATTTTTATCTAACTCGATGCAATTCTGAAGTTTTACATTCCATCAGCCATGCATTCACCTGCATGTTTGTCTGGCGTTGGAGGGGGCTGTCTTTCTGATTTTTAAAAGTTAGTAGAAGTGATCACACTTCTTCAAAACATTCTTTACTTTGGAATATGATTGTGGAGATTATTCAGTATGGAATTTCAAACTGTATTCTTTCAAGAAGTTAAGTGAATGTTTTGCAGATCTGTAAATCAAATATAGTGATTTATGGAGGTTGCTTTGTTCAGCAGCAACTAAAAATTCATAACTAGTTTCTGCTCTACACTATGGTAGCTAAGAATTTGGCATTTGTCTGTAACAGCACTGATGGAAACACAAGGATAAATTAAAACAGTCTGATTTCAAGATTAGTTTATTCTTATTTACAAACAAGAGAGAGAGCTTATTTGCTAAATATCTGCAAGTTTCTTTTCAAGTGACTTCCTTCTTGAAATGGTTCTCTACGGGGCCAGACATCTATATAAAATCCCCACAACAGCCATATTCCACTCAAATTCTGTACTGCCTGATCTAAACTAAAATGGCTGTTGGGACTCATGAAATCCACAGTACAAAGTTTGACTTTCAGGCATTCCCAATAAGAGACAGTGTTTGGGAGATTTATTTATTTTTTCACATCTGAGCTTATTTATCTGTGTTCCGCTACAGGGGTGGGAGGCCTGGATCAGTGTTCAAGTTGTATTTCCCCATCAGAGCCCAGCCCAAGCCGGGGAAAATAATGATCCAACTAGTGAACCAAATTCAGTGATGAATCCTGGTCGCATACCATCTGAGGCACGCTGCACATAAGCTAAGAAGTGGTGTTCCTCTTGCTCCTGCTTTGACCTAGATTTGCACATATGGAGAGGTGGGAGAAGAGAGATGGGAATTTGAAGTGAGTGGTAAGCACAAAGTGGGGGAGGTCCCCTTTTCCTAAAGCCAGCACTGCATATATGCTTACCAGTCTTTCTTCTGTCCAAAAAATGTCAAACTGCTTTTTCTTTCAAGATTTTACTTTATCCCAGAGTTTATTTCAGGTCCTGAAGAAGAGCTCTGTGGGAGCTTGAAAGTGTCTCTCTCACCAACAGAGGTTGACCATTAAAACATATTACCTCAGCCACATTGTGTGTCTAGTTCTTGGGTGCAACCGGGCTACAACATTGTAAGCAACCTTTTCGTGGCAATTTTAGTGGTCTCTGGAAGTTGTTTGGTTTAATATTAGTTTATATCCCCGTGGCACTCTGTACCTCAAAGCAGCACCTTGGTACCCCCAGATTCACCCGTTATAAAATTTTGATATATTTCATACAAAGCATGCCATGTAAGATATAAGAAAAGTTATAATCTGCTGAAACTCCTTGTTCTGTCAAAATATGTCTATCGTTAGTATGGATAACGTGACGAGATTTTGCTGTATGATTGTTACTGAAATAGGTTGTAAATTTGAGAGTCTCCCCTGCTAGTTCCCAGTGACAAAGGAGATGATCCACTCCCAGGAGGAAGTTAAGCGACCATTAATTGGCAGAAGAGTTGTGATCCAGAGATTTTACAATGCTAGAAGAGGGCTGTGCAAATGTTACAGAATGGAGGATTGCCCAATTCGGGGGATTGCTCAAACCACAGCATGTCTAGGCTAGTGTTTTCCAGGCACGTGAAATGAAGATATCCAATAGGGGTCGGCGGCATCATGTTTTGGCCTTTCTCCTTCCCCATCTATGCTGGAAGCAATAAGAAGGCTGGTAAGACAAAGATTTGAATTTAGGAGACTAGTCCCAGGCTTAAAGGTAAAGCCTGTGTATTAAGAACTGTGATCTACCTGCAGCATTTAGTAGGAAGAAAAAGACTGCTTGATCTAAATACCTCCTCGTCTAATGTGGTTTAAGGTTTAGATTCTGCACTTACCTTTTATTTCCTTTGGTAACGATCTCTGACCTTTTGTGCCTACCACTTTTTATTTCATCTGAAATAGCATGTTTTAATGGAAGTGCTCCGTTGATAAAGGCTGGTGTGTCTCCTCTCACAGCAAGGGAGGGGCAGACTGGGTAATAAACTTACACTGCCCAGGCTTCTGACCAGGGCACGATGGTGCAGTTCTGGGATGCAAGGTTAGGGGCTTGGGAGATTTGCTGGTGCCTTTCTTGGTGTGATTCGTGAGTGGCTCAAGGAACTTTCATGCAAGTTAGCTAGGTGTGGGACTCCATGCGCGATTGTGCCAAGCGATAACAGCGCTGGGAGGATTTTGCTGCTTGTCAGTAGCAAAGCACTGTGAGAGATGGCCCAGACTGGAGAGTTGAGGGGGCACAGCGATCAGTCCCCAAAACCATCACCACAGCTGGCAATAAGGGGCTCTTGTTGGCTCTCTTCGCAGAGGGGACTGGTTTGGAACAACCAAACTTTGTCTTTCATCTCTAGAATCCTTGTGCGCAGGGGTGTGGCAGTTCAGCAGTATGGTATGGGAAAAGTTTGCATGGCTGCAGGCCTTGGTATCTGCTCTGTGGTCAAGTAAAGCACAGCTCTCTTGAAGGCTGTGAATCTTGACAAATACAGAATCCACATAGAAGAAACCTTGCTAAGAGGAACATTTATACAGGCACCCACGGGACAGAAAGCTAGAACGATGGAGGCTCCTATTCATTTATTGATAGACTCAAAGGTGCTGAGCAGCTGACGGGTCTTGCAGAAGTCAATGGGAAGTATGGATGCTCAATACTTCTGAAAATCAGTTGAGCAGCCTTGCAGAGAAGCTAATGGTTGTATGAGATGCTTAGGGTTTCTGCATTACACACGGAACTCTTGCTTTACAATATTAAAAATACAGAATAGGAGCCTGCAATGATTAACTTCCCATTCTTACTTTACTGGGAAGCAAATGTCTTGTTAATTAAGCCTTTTTTATAAACTGGATTAAATCCAGTTGTTTGGTGTTTTCATGCATTGCAGCCAAGTCTGTTGTTGTTCCATGAAAGGAGTTTAGCATTGTACAGCAATAGAGTATGCAAGGCATGATTCCTTCATAGGGTGCTGGTTTGCTGTGGCTTCATTTTGGAATGCAAAAAGAGTGCGGCACATTGAGAAGCAGTAACTAAATATTTTTAGACATGATAAAAGGACCATTGTAATTAAAGATATGGTGGCATATTGCATTTGTGTGTATGTCTTTGTATATAAATAAACACTTGTTAAATATTTTGGGAATGGAAAGGAAAGGTGTCTGGCTTTGAACTGCTATTGATGTCTGACTTCTTGTGTAAAATCTGAATGATGTTCCCTCCCGTTCAACTTTTACTGAGGAGTTTAGCATTTTAATGTGGATGGTTACAATTTCCTGATGTCAGCAAATAATCAGTAAAATATATTTTATGATCTTTTTATGTTGTAGTATTAACAAGCTCATGATGGGTGGTGTAACCTTGCTCAGAGACTGGAGAGCCACTCCCTTTTTTCACTGAGTGATAAATTCATTTGTGGTGCCAGCAGTGTGTTAATTGCTGTAGGAAGGCTAGAAAATATGTTTTGCAGTAAGTACAATACTTACAATTGAAGCAGCCAAAACTCAGAGAGAAGCCATTCTCAAGTATCAGCCAGTGTGCAAAGATTAAAGAGAGCCTCTTAGCCATTCCACTAGTGCCTTGATCTCACAAGCTAAATAGGGCCAATCCTCATCAGTTTGAGAAGATGTAATTGTGGATGCTGACCCTTGTCATGTGGCAGGGAATTTAACCTTAGTAACCACACACACCCATCAGGTGATCGGCACCAGGAAGCAACATTCAATGCAGCACGCCTGTTTATCACCTGTCACTATGTGTTATCGCTTCTAAACTAATCTCGGCAAAAATAGATCAAATGAAGCTGTCTGAATCCATCCTTCAGTCTGACACAGATGGGGAGGCATTGGTAGCAGAGCGTGCATTGTCCTGGAAATATAGAAATGGGAGAAGGTGAAATCCTCCTTACTGCAACGTGTTGCAGGCCTGGAAGCACTGGAAACCTGCAGTAGATTCCAGTGGAAGCTAAAAGGGGACCATGCGTATCAGGACAATGTCATTTGAAATGTCAAGAATACTGTGATCTCCTTTTTGCTCCTCCAGTCACACCACACCAGACAGGTGTCCAGAGCAAGTGGTGCAGTGTCACATTTACTGATTAAAAACAAAAACAAACCCAACCCATTTTACAAGAGTGAGATGCTTTGGGCATTTAAGTCAAATGCAGGTGACTGGGGACAGGGAACAAAATTAGCACTGCACTAAAAACGTCTTATGGGATATTTATTCATAAAAAGTAACAAGTATGGTATTTTCAAATGGCTATAACTTGTCAAGAGTCATAATCTTTGTGAGGTGTATGTATGGGTCATATTTAAGGAATAATATATTTATGCTTTATTGACTTGGAGTAGAAATTAAAGTCACCAGGCGATGTGTCTTGGTGGTGTCCCATTCAGACAAGGGGGAGTTGTCACCCCATCCTATTTGGCTATTGATGCAATGCAAGACTCAGTTGATTAGCTAGTTGATTAGCGTGTGCAATACTTATGCTGACATAAGCTGTAGTATAGACATAGTCTAACTCCTGTCACTCAGTCGGGTGGTTTATAAGTTATACCAACATAAGTGCCAGTCTGCACTGCACTATGGGGATAGTTTCTTCTGCCAACATCGCTTCTGCCATTTGCAGAGGAGGTTTTATTATACAGAGAGGAGAACTCTCTCCTGTCACCATAGAGCATTGCCACTGCAGCTCTGTACGTGTAGAAATGCTGTAAGACTTTGAATGGGAAACCATCAGAGACAATTGCAAATAATTGAAATCATTTAAAAGTGAAAAAGAAACTGTGCAACAAGACAGGGCTTTGTCCTGTCTGTGAATAAAAACAAAAGGCCGTGTTCAGGATGCAGAGGCGGGAGAAGCACTCTGTATCCACTCATTGAGGAAACCCCTTATGAAGCAGGGAGGGCTTCTTGGACGTTTAGATCCCGATTCTTAAGCAACCAGCTGGTTCTGCAATGCGGAGAGGGGAATCTACTTTATTAGATAGGAAAGGTAACTCCTGGTAAGTGTAGACCCAGGTTTGCATTTTATGATTTCACTTTGTATTGTAACCAGCTGTTTCCATAACTCTCCCTTGTTTCTAGTTAAATCTCTATAATTTCTTAAATATACCTTCTGTTTTATGGTAGGTGTGGTGTGGTTTACAGGTGTGGTAGTTTTAGATAAAACTGGGGTATGCTGCACCTTTGGGGACAGGATCAGGAATTTCTGAGTGTGGTCAGTGTCAAGAGCTAGATATCACAGGGGAATGATTCAGAGGGACTTGGGAACTGGGGTGCACCTACTTGTAACTGCAAGGCAAAGATGGAGCTGGCATAGCCTTGAGGAGAGTGTGTAACTGAAAAGCTGGTTGTATCAGAGAGCTGACACCGGGTGCCAAAAGAAAGGCTCCCTTTTGCCATAGGCAGGGAGTAACAAGGTGATTCTCAGTCCTGGTTGCCCTAAAAACCGTCTCAGTCCCTTAAAAGGAAAATGTTTATGGTGATGCAGAAGGTGGTGTTTGTGATTCAATATAAATAATGACGTGCAGCACAGTGCTGTGCAAATGTTACTCCTCCCAATACATCTGTGACGGAAATGTTTATTGGATTTTGTTCTTCCAGATGGGGAAAACCTGATAGGCAAACTGACAGTCTTCCCCTTCATCAAGTTCTGCACCCCATGTCTCACCATAGTGAGGTGCGGGGAACTGTACTGTACAGTTTTTCAGGCAAATTCCAACCATGCTCATTAAAGATCCCATACCCCTCTTCAGAAAAGCAGAGGGAATAAGATTTGGTATCCTGGCAGAGTCCCAGTGTGAGCAGTTACTTTTTACCTCTCCAGATTGTTCTTCCTGGTTTGCACTGGGCATAGAATTTTTTGTACTTCCTGTCCAAAACATCTGCATTGTGCTTTTGTTTGCTTTTAACGCTATCCAAAGTATAACTCTATATTGGCAAACGGTATTCAGTAGCAGAACTGGTGATGTGATAGCTAAAACTTCTATACCATTTGGAAGGCTACAGTTATTAACAATGAGTAACATCTTGCAGGCCAGCTTGCAGCCGCCTACGGTACATCACCCCCGAGTGTATTTGTGTGTTTCAATTTAATCTTAAATGGAAAATGTAGTCACTTTATTTTAGCTCAGTTTTCTTTATTCAGTAGGTTCTTCTCTCTTTTCCTTTTCTGTATCTTTGTAGCATATGGGATTTATTTTGGCAATCAGGATAGTTGTGGGACATCATGGAGGATGCTAGTTTTCTCCCATATACTGCTACCATGTTGTCCCATTTTTTTTGTATCTGGATGTGCACAGAGGATTAATTTCCCATTCAGGCAGTGCCCAGTGCCTTGCCAACATTCACCTGTGTCTGTGGGTGCAAAGGAGATTTTTTTTAAGGCAAAAATAAAATGCTTTACTGTAGAAATTAAATGGCAAGTGGATTAAGCCCGGGGGGGGGGGGAGGAGGGGATTTAGTAATTTTAAAACAGTTGATCTTCCCATGGTTGTAGACAAGTGGAATTAATAAATACTTGCAAAAACAGTAAATATTCACTCTCTGCTACTTCTGCAATGGTACAACCGCCTCAGTTTTTAATGGTGGGTAACGATAAAAAACATCATTTTTTAAATAATCTGTTTTCTTCTCTTCCGCCTCCTAAAGCTGTGAGTCAGAAAGCTTGAAATTAAATACAGTTAATGCAGAAAAGCTTTTGCCACCCTTATTCATGGAACTGATACCTGTCCATGTTCTTTGAATGCTCTGAGTATTGGGGAAGATCAGCAAACCGAAAATTGTTGCTAATGGGCTCAGGTTGGATTTTTTTTTAATGCATCTCAGATAGAAGAAAACAAGAAATATTGAGCCTTTAAATAGAACAGGCACCATTATCTTCTAATGCACATTTTCTTGTGTTTGTCTCTTTACAGCTCTTGTCTGCTGCTTTTCTATAATAGCTAAAATGAAACTGTAATCAAAAGGCATCCAGAAAAATACCCCTCATTTTATCTTAGTCTCCCTATTGGCTTTAATAGGGCAGTCTGCATGCAGGAGACTTTGGGGATCAGAGTGCTGCTAATCCATTATGTAACAGAACCCATCCAAAACATGCAGCCTGCTATACCCCAGGGGCTGTGATTGTATACTTGTTGGGGATGATGAGATGCTACTAATGCAAAGTCAGCATGTTCGTGGGTTTCATCATACCAGCTAATAAGGATGTTCTGTGTTTTACCGTCAGAGGTGGGAGGAAGACATTTGGCATTTCACTTTTAAAAAGGGGGAACTACACAAAAATGAGTCCTTGTTAAATGGAAATTAAAAGGAGCAGTCAAAAGGGTTAAATGCCTGCAAGCATCATGGGGCCTATTTAAAAACACTGTAATAAAGACTCAGACCAAATGTATACCCCAAATCAGAAAGGAAAAGAAGAGTACAGTAACACCCCGATTTAACGGACCCCGATTTAACGGACTTCGGATGCAACGGACAAAATTTCCGATGCATCCCAAATCCGTTTTTCGCGGGCTGGCTGCCGACTCCCGGCTGTCGCCCAGGTCACGGCAGCGGGCGGGCTGGCTGCCTGCTCCCGGCTGCCGCCTGCGTCCCAGCAGCCGGGACCCGGGTGGGCTGGCTGACGGGTCCCGGCTGCTGGGACCCGGGTGGGCTGGCTGACGGGTCCCGGCTGCTGGGACCCGGGTGGGCTGGCTGACGGGTCCCGGCTGCTGGGACCCGGGCGGGCTGGCTGACGGGTCCCGGCTGCTGGGACCCGGGCGGGCTGGCTGACGGGTCCCGGCTGCTGGGACCCGGGCGGGCTGGCTGACGGGTCCCGGCTGCTGGGACCCGGGCGGGCTGGCTGACGGGTCCCGGCTGCTGCCCGGGTCCCGGCAGCGGGCGGGCTGCGGAGCTGCCGCCCCGGCTCTGTGGCGGGCGGGCTGCTGCTCAGACAGCTCGTTTTTTGTTTTTTTTATTAAATAACGGACTTTCTGATTTAATGGACACCCCCTTGCCCGAATTAGTCCGTTAAATCGAGGTTTTACTGTACCAAGCAATGCCACCATGGCTAATCAGCAGAGAAATAGAGGCTGCTAGAGGCAAAGGGTATAACTACACTGCAGTTAAATATTCGCAGCTGCCCATGCCTTCTGACTCCAGTTTGTGGGGAATGGGCTAAGGAGCTGTTTAATTGTGGTGCAGATGTGTGGGCTTGGATTGCAGGATCCAGCAAGTTGGGAGGTCCCAGAGGTCCGGCAGCATCCTGAGCCCAAATGTCTACACTGCCAGTAAGCAGCCGCGCGAACCTCAGTCAGCTAGCATGGGCCGGCTGCGGTGTCTAGTGGCAGTGTAGACATATCCAGAAAGGCATATCCTTTGAAATGTGGACGCCAAAGCCTAGCAAAGATAATAGGGAGAAGCACAAACTTAGGGTAGGGTAGATATAAAAATACAATAAGGCAGGCCAGGAAAGAATTTGAGAAGAAATTTGCTAAAGACTCAAAACTTAACAGTATACAGTGTAATGGAAGCTGTGTCAGTCCCATGATACTAGAGACACAAGGTGGGTGAGGTAATATCTTTTATGTACTGGTGACAGAGACATGCTTTCGAATGGGCAGCAGTTTTAATACAAGGGAGAGGAAGCACTTTTCCACACAATGCTTAATTAACCCATGGAGCTCATTACCGTGTGGATGTTGTGGAGGCCCAAAGTATAATGGCATAGGATGGGGCCAGCAATGATGCTGATGCTCAGGGCTGAAACCCCACTGGCGGGGAAGACAAGGGTGGATGTCTCCAAAATTTCCCTGTTGGGTACACGCCTCCTCAAGCTCTGGTATGGGTCTCTGTCAGAGAGCAGATGCTGGGGAAGATGGTCCATAGGTCTAACCTTGCGTGGTGTTTTTCCCCCAAATTTCAACTTTAGATCCTTAAATAGGCTTATCCCATTATATTAAGTGACATTGTTAACCCTTTATCTGTGTAAGATTCTTGGCTGTTTTGTTTTTACTTTCCTTGCAGACTAGGCAGCTGTGTAGACCTTGTTAGAGAGTCTAAAAGCAAAAGGGTGCATGAATGAAGGGGGGGCACGAAGAACATAAAAGTAAAATATATGGATTTTCATTGACCCATTCCTGAACCCATTCAAAGACCAGTCAATGGATAATTTCTACATCTTTTGTTTCCAGTTCATGAGAGCTATGCTAGATATGGCAGGTGTTAATCTGGCAGAAACATTGCTGATAGAGTTATTATATTGGACCATTGTCGAGGTTTTGTATTAAATTGCACAAAAGAGAATTTGGGGCAAGGAGAAAAAGTGAACAAGGTCTCTCTCCCAGCTGTTTTGTTCTTCAAGGGACAAATCTCCCTGGGTGATAACTACCAGATTGATGGGGTTAGTGAAACACAGCGCAGAAAAGAGGATGCTGCTCAGTAGGAAATAGAACCCAAAGCTCATGTTTAAGTACCACTGGCACAGCTTCAGTTTTGTGTCTGAACAAGTAATATGAGAAACAAAGCATAGCTGCATAAGACAGTGTTGTGCTGATGTCGTTGCTGCATTTGGTTGTATTGTAATCCAGTAGATGATTTTTTAAAGAAAGAGCGTGCAACTGAAAGATGATCCCAAAACAGGAGCAAGTATAATGCACCTTTCTTCTACTCCGATCTGATGACGACACCAAGAAAATCTTGGATTCACAGTATCTGAAGTGTCTCACTAGCTACCACATGCTCTTAAGAATTGACTTTCTTCTTGGCATCACTTATGTTTGCATGTCATCATACTCATCACATACTTATGTTCAGGATATAATTTCCAGGTGGTGTAATTGAAACCTAGATATTTTGCACTGACCTCTGTCTTTCTTTCCCTGCCCCTTTCACTCAACATTCTCTCTGTTGGATATTAGGTAACACATTTGCCAAGCGTACGGTGTGTGTGATGGTTAAATATTCCCCAGTCCTGCAGTATGCAGAACTGTAAGAGGAAATTAATATTTCAATTGAGAAGATGAAAATATGAAATGTGAAGGCTTTTTTTGCTGTGGTTTTGCCTTGCAGCACGTTTCTTCAAAGACAGCGGTGAATTTAAGTCACTCACTGTAGCTGTCTCATTCTTTCTTGAGGCAGTGTTTTGATAAATGTTGATGAGTTTATAACTGTAAAACCAAATGACATTTATAGCACGATGCATGCTTTACTCATTGCATAATTATATCTAATAGCGTTGCATGTAAAAAAGCATTTACCATTTACTTTTGTTTAAAATGACAATCTAAACCTCCAGGCTTACATTTTTTTTAATATGAAGATAAAGACTTAATTAAGAACTGAACACAATTTATTTTTGTATCTCATTTTTAAAAGGTACCTAGCACTTTTTATTAAATAGCTGATAAAAATCACGGTGCTTCTATTGAAAGATCATTTCATTTGAGAGTTGTTTTTTTTCAGTTTTCAAGCACTGGTAGATTTTGTTTTTAATTTTAAAAAATTGAATGTGGTATTAGTCATCTCTTCGCTTTTCTATTTTGAAAATTTAGGGCAGTGTTTAACCATGTTCCACGTTAACTGAAGCCATTTAGGTTCCAATCTGAATTTGATATCATGTCTGCAAATAACGGGCACAGTTATCTGCAGTATGGTCACATGGTGTAACATTAGTCTTTCAGAATTGCCTTCCTTTCCTTAATGGTTACTATTGGGGAAACCAGTCATGAAGGACATTCCAATTTTCTACCATTTGCTAAATGAGTCCAGCCCAGAAACTACAACTGAATACTCAGAAATGTTGGTGGCATTTGTTTGACTTAAACAACTACAACTCTCAGATAAATGTGACAAACATTTTGCACAAGCAACATTCTTCTTTCTTACAAACCCTCCTTAGGTGTTTTTAAGTTTTATTTTCTGGGGCTATATACATCCCATTGGTCCTGACCTTTGGGGGCTTCTTCTGTTATCCTTACTTTTTATCCCCATTGATTATCACCATCTACCTCCTTCATTCTATCAAGCATTATACTTTAAGTTCAAATTTGAGCTTGTTATTTAAGAGGAAACTATATAATGGAACTAGATGTGTCTGATTTAGCCAGTGGCATTTTTATTACTATTCACTTAAATTCTTTTTTTTTTTTTGGTGTGGGTTTTTTCCATTATACTTTAATAGAAATATCTACAGCAATATTTTGTTTACAAGGTATTCAGACCCTTCTGTCTGGTTGCCAATCCACTTTTTGATGCTCTGCCAAGTCTGCCTTTGTGTGCCTTGAAATTTTATGGTGTTACTTGGTCTTCCATGGTTACACCATAAGTGTGTGTGTCATTGCCAGTCTCCTACATTTTAAGTGAACCACTGTCATTTCTACTTGTCTTAACCAACTGAGCATCACTTCACTTGCCTCAGGTCTTTTGCAGATTCTTAGGAAAGCAATTGTCACATCTTATATACTCGTGACTAAAATTTTAGATGCTAGTAAACTCTATTACCAAGAAGCGACAGAGAGTCCTGTGGCACCTTAAAGAATAACAAAAGTATTGAAGCATAAGCTTTTGTGGGCTAGTACCCACTTCATCGGATGCATGCAGTGGAAGTAAGATGTACGTAAGTAAGTAACACCTCTCTGATTCTGTTACCAAAGAACTTACTGGCGCATCTGCTCATCATCACTCCCATAACTGCATTGGTTGTTGGGGCACCATCACTGATGAACAATCAGCCAATTGTCTCCACCCCTGACGATTGTGTATCAGTGTTTGAGTCTCTGCGAAGCCCATTCCTGTCCACTCTTACGTTGTCAATCCATCTCTTCTTTTGTCGACCTCTTCTTCTCTTCCCCTGTATTGTCCCTTGCAGGATGATCTTAATACAAATGTGTGTCAAATTCAGTAGCAAGTGTGAGGCTTTACAACTATCTCTGCAATCCTGGATTTCAATAATGTGCTGCAAGACTTTGCAAGTCCTTGCCTCACACAATCTCCCGTACAAGCCAGAGTAAAAGAACAACTGACTGTAACTCCAGCACAAGAACTGAAGGCCTCCCCAGATGATCTGCTGAGATTTGTTAAGATGGAAGGTATTGCTATGCTGACACCTTGTTCAGGTTTCCAGTGCTATTTAAGGGACAGATGTTAGTGGTTCAGTGCATGTGAGAACACCACCTTAGAGACAGCTGTAGTGCCTCAAATCCTAAAGTAACAAAGTCCTGTGGCACCTTAAAGACTAACTATAAAGTTTTGAAGCATAGCCCACGAAAGCTTATGCTTCAAAACTTTATAGTTAGTCTTTAAGGTGCCACAGGACTTTGTTACCTCTGCTATTCCAGACTAACACGGCTACCTCTCTGATTCTCAAATCCTAAAGCAGGGGTCTCAAACATGTGGCCCGGGGGCCGCATGTGGCCCACGAAGCCCTTCCCTGCGGCCCGCCAAGCTTCCTGTCGTCCCCCCCATAGCAGTTTGCGGGAGGGAGGGGCCAGAAGCAGAGGCTTCTCTGCTGCCTGGCTGGGCCGCGCGTGTTTCTAGCTCTGGACTTCCTATAGTGCTCTTGCTTTGTTTGCCAAACAGCTGTTGGTGGTGCCTAGCGCTTTCCAGGAGGGAATGGGGAGCTGCGTGCTCAGAGGAGGAGGTGGGGCAGGGGTGGGACCTCTTGGAAGGGGTGGAGTGGGGGCGGAGCCGGGGCAGCGAGGGCAGGGTGTGTGTCAGTGGTGCGGCCCTCGGGCCAGTGCACTAGTCCTCATGCGGCCCTCATGGTCATTTGAGTTTGAGACCCCTGTCCTAAAGGATCCCTCGTGCTTCTCAGTGATGGAGTAGCTACAACCCTGGGACAAACTCGCAACTCCTCAAAAATGTTAATTAAATTAAGAAAATATTTGCTCCTCTTGTGCATTAAAGATTAGATGAGTACTTCTTTACTTTGGTTTTGACTGACTATCCCACTGGTATATGCTACTTGGTTGACCAGCCTTGGGAAGGATGAAGATAGTCTCTCAGGTCAGATGAAAACTTACACCTGCAGGGTGTTGATGGATATCAAGTAAAGATGTATTCTAGAGGAATTGAAGAGTTTCAATAACTTTTTTCTCATTTTTAATATTTTTATTTTAATTGTGATAATTTCACAAGGGAGGAGGATAAACTATATGTTGCAAACTCATCAACATTTACTTGAGGGTTGTTTTTGTGGGTAGGGGACAATTTCCCTTTTCCTTCCTTCAGATGTGCCATTGTGCATTAGCAAACAAACAGAAGCCCCTCTATTGAAAATAACATGTCAAGAATGAGTATTCGCCTGTAAAGCTGCCTTTTTAAAAACAAACATCGGCTTAGAGTTTTGCACTTAAGCCTCGCTACCCCAGCAATGACAGCAAGCAGGAATATGCTCAGGAGAGTCTGCCCTTTCTGTTCTTTTGAAGCTTTCACTCAATAAAGCAAATCCTGTAAATGCACCAAGAATATATATTTTTTACTGAAAGGTGGTGTGTGTGTGTGTGTAGGGGGGGAATAGAACTTGTAGTGAATAGATTAATATTTAGAGACATCAGCACTGGTCTTTTGCTAACATTTATTACTCTACTGGTGGCAGTTTGAGGGCTGAATCAACATTTTTCCCCTCTGTAAAGTAATAAATATGGTAAAGTAGCTCTCAGAACTGCCTTTATCATATGGATAAATCAGGACGGTTTGTGTTGCAGGAGAGACTTCAAACTTATAAATATGTTGCCCTTTAGGCAACTATTCATCAATGTGTCTGATATGAAATCTAGACTAAAGGCTTTTGTTATTATATACCTGTTTATTCTTTCTTTGAGGTATAAATTGGAAGAAACTCTGTCACTTTGATCATAACAGGGCTGCTGAGTAATTTAAATGTTTCTCTGAGCGCTTGAAAAGAATTACGTCGCATGAGTGGGTAGTGTCTTTCATTTTACAAAGATCCTAGTGTTTCTTTCCAGTCACCCCGCTCCTGTGGGGATGTGTGCATGTGCCCGGTGAAGTTAACTGAATTCAGCTTAATTTCCAGGCCACTGAAAAGCAAAAGGATGTTTTCACTGTATATTGATGGAGTAGGTTGTGTGTGTCTCATATGAGAACTAACATTTCTTCTCACACATGATAGGAAAGCAGATACAAATAATACAAAAAGACATGACCAATTCCACACTTCACAAGGAAGTCTAACTCCTGATGATAGAGTTCCTACAAAGTATTCACTAGTTTGAATTTCTCTTGTTCCTGTGTTTTTTGCAGTTAGACCCTGAGCCCTGAAGTTCAGGCTAGAGCTCTGTCCTCAGTTCACCTCCATACATAGGTATTGGAGCACAGATAATATGTAAAATCGCTGCAGACTACTAAGTATCTAGTAAGTAGGGTTTATTTAATGTCTGGTAAGGCTTTGGGTTGTAAAAATGACTAATACGGGGGTGTAAACATTGTTCTGCCCTTGAACTGTTTAGTGAGTTTTAAGGCTCCAACATTGTATACTAAAAATTCACAAAGGCAGCATTATGAATCTTGCTGCAGTTTGACATTTTGCCCATTTGGCTTCAGTAAGCTGCTGGCATAGAAGTGCTCTGGGAAGGAAGCAGCAGGATCTGTTAGTTATATTAGCTGTTATATCATGTACAGTTGGTAACAGTGATCATTAACTACAACAGATTAAGCTCCCTGGAACCCTTGGATAGTTGCACCAAAAAGTTGTTTTAGTTTTCAGAATTATACTCCGTTTCAGAAAACAAAAATTTTGAACAGGAATGTTTTTGATAATGTTGGAAGTTCAGATGATTTTATTGTGTTTCTCCAGATATTTGGCAGCAGCAGCTGGAATCAATAAATCATTTTAGAAGCTCCATTTTCATCTTTTTTTAAAAAATGTCTATCCCTCCAGGTTGCAGGGAAAAGCTGGAGAATGTAAAGCAAGTGAAACCAAAAGGCTGAGAGAGACCAGGAGACAGGCAAACCTTAGGGAGTATCTTTTCACTGAATGTATTTCCCAAAGTGTGGTAGGGGTAAATAACTATAGGATCTTTAAACGTATGATGTCTACAGTATAATATATATTGTAGGGTTATAATGTATCAAGGGAAATGTATAAAAATGGAAGACATCCATTTTAGTTGTGTTGACCTAATTTTGGATGTTACTTTGACTTACAGTGACCTGACAGTAGTAGTTATTCCTTCAGTAGTGCGGTCAGAATAGTACAATTGCAGCGGTTTGCTGGAAACTAGTAGTAGTCAGACTCCATACAGTAATCTGACATTTTTGTACTAACAAATGATAGCTCATCCACAAAGATACAAGTCACTTAGTGGATAAAACGGCCTTTCTAATGATTGAGAAATCATAGAATGTTGTCTGCCTGGCCATTCTTTGTTAGGATGATCTAAGAATCAATCACCTATTTCAATTCTTAGCTAATTGAGAGTATGCAAAGTTTCAATATATAAAGAATAGTAATTTTGGAGCATTTTGCGAGAAAAGCATGTTACAAGAAATATGGCAGACCACTGGACATTTTGTTTTAATCTATGCTCACTAATGCTATAGAGATGCTTTTGACCCTTTTGGTTCTAAACTGGGGGCAAAATAGCCAAGGGAGATGGCTCAAAAGCATATCAATGCTATACAGCAACAATAAATGGCTTGTTTCCAACCCAGTGTACAGTTGGGGGGGGGGGCGGGAAGAGTAGTAGGAGAAGAGGGCAGTTTGATGCACTCAGCAACAAGATATATTCTCCAGACGGGGAATATATCTGAATGAGAGAGTACATATTAAATCAGATGCCTGACACAGCTGCTGGTTTTTACAATATGTTTAAAAATTGAGGTGGTGATGCAGATCACAAACCTGCAAATATAAATCCTCCTCTTTCCCCCCATGTTTAAGATGGGAACAAAAGCTGCAACAGCCCTTTCTCACTGTTACAAATATGGAAATGAATATGTAGCACTGAATGTGCTATTAAATAAATTCGTTGCAATAATGTAAACATTTTGAATATACTTATTGTTTGCTGAAATATTCCATTTTCACAAAGATTCCTCTTCCTCACCTGCAGCAGTCCCTCTGTAAATCATTGACTAATAAAACAAGTCGTGACAGACCAAAGAAATTCCATGTGTATTTTAAACTCCAGATTCATCAAGGTCTCCATCCTCAGATCTAGGCTGAGTGAGTTCTCGGTAGTGATGTTGCTGGAAGATAAAATGCAGATAAGAAACTCGGTATTAGATCAGCATTAATAATAAATGCATGTTGATCCTAATTGAGTAGTATTTAAATAGACAGGATGGAGGCAGAAGTCTGCAGGGACCATCTTAGGTTGTGGTATCTCTGCCTATCTCCTGTGCTGCTGGAGTACTTGCCTTTTTATAGTAAGAATGAACTGTTCCTTTTTAAAAAATAGAGGTTCTCTGAATAGGACAGTTGAGCTAAAAAAAAAAAAGGGTGCTCACATAATTGTGGTATTTCTGCAGAACCCTCCCACCCACCTTCCCCCTCTGCTTCTAGGCTCTGCACAGCTCTGACCCTCTCTGCATCCCCACTTCCCTATCTCCTCTCCTTCATTCCTCACCAGACTCGCACCTGACAGCTCCCTTATTTTCAAGCCTGAGTCAGCAGATGAGGTCTCCAGCTCTATTGATGTTCACCAAATCTCTTTCCTAGCTTGTCTTGCAGCAGCAGAACTTGGTCCGATATGATATTACCTCCCCCAGCAGGCATCTCTCGCATCTTGCTTAAAACATTTGAAGAATGGCATCAGCCTTAGTCCAGCATCTTTTCAGTCCTCCAGTGTCATCTGAAGCCCCAGGCATGTCTAAATTGTTTTGTATCCATTCTTGTTTGTAAACATCTGGGGGCTTGGACCTTCTCCCCTCATACGGACAGTGCTGAGCATTCTGGGCCCAACACATGATTAGCAATAGCTCAGGAAGGCTACACCTGCATTAGAGTCCTCCATCAATGACAAGAACAGAAACCTTTTAAACTAGCTTCATTTCTCCTGTTCAGCAGTTGATGGATGATTTTTAATTGGATCTTTGGCTTTATACTGCAGAGCAGTCTAGCCCGTCCACAGCACAGACCAGTCAGGTGTAGTCTGTTTTTTGTATCTCATTATGACTTACTGGTGCTCAAGTATTTAAGAATCTCCTCTCTCTCTACTCAGCCCGCTAGTACACTAGGATGCAGAGAATTTCCATTGGACCAGTTTTTGAAGGGTAGAGATTCTCCTGACAGGCGTAGTGATTGTGAAAACATGAAAGAAGAGAAATGCTAGGTCAATACAAAGGGGACAGGATGAAAAATTAATTGTTTAACGAATTGGGTGTGGCTACTGGATGTGTTTATCTACCTTTCTCCCCATGGTGCATCTGTATGGTTTGTTTTCTCTCCGGAGAGCAGAGCTTTACATGAACTGGTATCAAGTCTTCCTTTTTTTGTTTTTTTGTTTTTTTTCAGTTGGTTACTTATGGCCACCATCACATATCAAGTTCTTCAGTCATCAGTGGATTTTATCCACAAGACACACTGGGATGCTGGGCAATATTGTCCCTGTTTTAGAAATATGGAGCTGAGGCACCAGATAGATTGAGACTTTTCCAGTCTGTGTCTCAATTAAGAATTGAAATCGGGTCTCGCGGCCCAGTTTCTCATTCTATGTGCTAGACCAGTGATTCTCAACCAGGGGAATACATTCCCCTGGGGTAGGCAGAGGTCTTCCGCAGGGGCACATCAACTCATCTACAACAGGCTACAAAAAAAAGCACTAGCGACATGGGTGGTGGATGGAACCCCCCCTTAGGGCCCCTTCCCTTCCGCCCCGCAGCCAGAGCCCCAAGATCCCCTGCTTCTCCCCCATGGCCAGAGCCCCCCTTTCCTGCTTGGAGGAGTCCTGACTCCCCCTTTCCACCCGCTCGGCCATCCGGAGGAGCCCTGAGCCAGCAGCGCTACACCTCCCCCATGCCAGACCCCAAGCCTCTCACTCTCATCCGAAGAAGCTTTTCCTATGCCCCAGGAAGGCTCCGGGATGGCTGAGAAGGTGGTATTTGCTACTCAACTTCCTAGGTTCATCTCTCTGGAGTCCGGGGAGATTACTGATGAACCCAGGAAGCTGAATAGCACATATCACCTCCTCAGCCACCCTGGAACCTGCATTGGGCATAATAAAGCAACACATACCCCTCTCAAAAAAACAAAACAAACAAAACAAAAAAAACCCAAATCCCTGCAACTAGAGGTCCGGTGGCAGCGCCAGGGGAGGCTGAGCTTCCCCCTGGCTTTTCTACCTGCCGTCCATGACTAGCAACGTCAGTACAAACTAAAATTTCATACAGACAGTGATTTGTTTATACTGCTCTAGATGCTATACATTGAAATGTAAGTACAATATTTACATTTCAATTGACGTATTTTGTAATTAGTGGCAAAAGTGAGAGAGTCAGCCAGTGGTCAGTAATAGCGTACTGTGTGACACTTGGTATTTTGGTCTGGTTTCTAAGCAAGACGTTTTTAAGTGAAGTGAAACTTGAGGTAAATCAGACTCTGGGATCGGGAGAGGTTGAGCCACTGTTTTAAGCCAACCTTCCTGTCATTCCCTTCAGCACTTATGGCTCTGATCTCTCCAAGTGCCTTCATTCTCCATGTTTACTATCTTTCCAGATTGTTTTGTGTTCATATATAAACATTGTTGGATTCACATCAAAGAAGTAACGATGAGAAATACAAAGCAGTCACACAATACAGAAAGGGTGTTTTAGTGTAGTGAGTCAAATAAAACCTTGAACTGGGCTAGAGCAAGCAGGAAGCATCAATCCTTGGAGTTGTATGGATGTTTCCCCATTTTTATGCAAGCATTTCACTGGACCATCTGGAAATGCCTTTCAGATCATCGTTTGAGAGATGCTGACATAGCAAGTTAGGATCTCGTGAGCAAGTCCCAACTACTTTTCCAAAACCCAAACAGCTAGGCGTGTTCTACCAAGTAGCCTCCTTGCACTGCAGTTGTTTGATACTGTGCAGTTTCTGTCAGTTGTCCACTTGCAAATGTGTCTTCAACACAGCTCCTCCTTCTCACATCTTGGTCCCAGTCTTGCACCGTTAGTAAGTACATTAGACAGTCTGCCAGGACAGGATGTTGATCTTGTTAGTCTCCACACTGACTATCTTACAAAGGTTGCACCAGCCAGGAGCTGTTATCCACAATGCTGATAATTTGCTATTGATCATCTGGCTATAAGGCAGTGTTTTAATAAGTGACCTTGTACTGTCTTCCCGGGTGCTATTTCCAGGATAATAGCGATAGATCAATTGGTAACTGGTTCCTGAAAGCATTTCTTCTGTTAAGCTAATTAACGTATTTAAGCATCCCCACACATCCTTGGAGACTTACTTTTTAGTGTTCTTACAGGGTACAGTATTATCATAATGATCTAAGAGAAATGGATTGCTGCAGTGGTGTCTTCCCTTGTTTAGAAAACGGGGAATAGGGATTGTAAAATGGGTTGAGAAATTAGTTCCAAAATAGGCAATGCATAAGATACAGCTTTTCAGTGTAGTCAGTGAAAGCATAATGTTTATTTATTTCTCTCTAAACTGAGAACTCTGTTGTGCTGAATATAAATTGTAGAATTCTTTCCTTACATAAAAATCCCGTGCTGTAAATATGTTAATATTCCGTAAAGCCAGGAATTTTCAGCAGTTGGTGTAAATTACGATCATTCACTTAGAAAAGTGAATAAAACACTAACTGGCCAGACTTTTATAGAATAATAGGTTTTTCTATGCGGAGCTGTAATCCCATGAGCCATGCCATATTCTTTTTGACTTGTTCCCATTCCTTGCAATGCGCCTTGTTTGCCATGCTTTTCTTGTGGTTTCTGACAGATATGATCTGTATTGATTTTGAGCATCTACTGCCCGTAACCTTTTGAAGGGGCAGGCAGTGCTTGGCCATAGAATCTTATCTATCAATATCTAAGTAATAAAAAGACAGGGATGACATCTAATCACAACACTGGTGACAGATCATAAATCTGAACTGATATGGTATTGCTAATGGGCAGTGGAGGAAGAGGGATAAGGATTAACAGGATAAAGTTAGACAAGGCTTAGATGGAAATAGGATGTTCTGTTGTTGTTTTTTTAAAAGCTGCTTTTCACCTTTGAGAGAGGGATTTAATCGTATAGAATTTTTTAAAAAAAATCAGTCATGTTACAGGTTGGATTTAGAACTAGTTACTCTAATAGACAATGCAGGTACTATTGCGAAGGAGAAGCAGACTGACTTGTATATAGATTTCATACAGTGTTGACTTCCATGCATATAAATATTTTTCATAGCTAGCCCTCTGGTGGTCCTCTCCTCACCTATCTACTTTGCAGACATCATTAGTTAAACAGTTCAGCTCAGGCTGGGACCACTTTCAGAACTGATCTCTGTTCCTTAAAAACCACAGAACACTGCAGACATCCAATGTAGCGGGCATGCTGGGTGCCCTCCCATGCTTTCCTTTGGATTAACATTCTGAAAAATGCTTGCATTCGAAGGGTTATTTTTCTGGAGGGGTCATTTAGAGATGAGGCACTCCCACCTCCTGGCAGCTTGATGGATAAATAATGCTAAGCACTTTAATAACACAAATGGAGCATGATTCAGCAAAAAGCCTGCTTTCCTTTGGACCCAGAGTACAGTCACTTATGCTGTGTTATTAGCAATATTTTAAATCAGTTTCTAGTCTTACAGTACCCTGGATGCTTAGTGCTACAGTGGGGTTTTGGTAGAGCTTAATGGCACCAAAAATTGACACATGTTTTAGTAAATGTAAAAGCTGGTGTCAGTTTGGGGCTGTTGTCCTTGTTGAAAGGAAAAATGTAGTAATATGGACGGGTTTATTAGGGGCATCATTTTTCAGCAGTTTATGGCTGTGCACAACTGGTTGAAATGAAAGTATTTGCCCATGAAGTATCTAATTTATACTATAAATATGCTCCCCATAAACCATCCGTCTTTTTTGTTTTTTAAGATGTGAGTTCAGGTGTTCTCTGGAAGACTTTAGTCAAGTGATCCAGCAAAGTTGCAGTTCACTAAGAATTGTGGAAAGACATTCACTGCCATACTGGGTGAATCAGTAATGAAAGGTGTTGAAAGCATTCACATGTGTGCATGCCTGTTAAAATATGTATTGAGAAGAGAGAGAAAATAAGTTCCTGCAATTACAAAGGTTGAGTAAAATAAATGACAAGAAAATGAAATGTTTTGTGCCAGAGCATGCAGAATGTTTTTCTGCTGAAAATGTCTGGGAAGCTGACTTAAAATGTACATGTTTGCATCTCTGGATGCAAAGGCCACTCGCAATTCAAGTATGCAATCTTAATTTCATACTGAATCCCTAAATATAAAAGATTCAATCCTGGGCCCAGACTTCAGTGACAAAACTCCACTTGGCTTTGGTGGGAGGAGGTTCAAGCTGCCCTAAAGTTTTGTTGAAATTGCATAAGATCTGATTGAGATGTTAGTGGGCTTCTGGGATTTCTCATCCTTTTATCTGGCACCTGTGTTATTTTTCTTCCCATGCAATCTGTCTAGTGTCATCTTCTGAGAAGCTTCAGACAAGTTGCTTATGATCTTCTTCTGCTCTCATTTTGTCCATTGCGGAGACTTTCAAAGGCATTATTAGGTAGTTAGATACCTAATTCCTGTTGGAAGTTAGTGGGAGTTAGGCACCTAATTGCCATTTGGGTTTATGAGAATCTCGCCCCTTACTCTGCCTCCAAGATGGTCCGGCCCAGCTGAATATGGATGCCAGACATCATACCTATTCCTTTCCTTTCCTTAATCAGGAGCTTGTTTTTCTTTATTTTGTTGCTGTATATAGAGTGTGGCTCTTCCAGGCATTGTGACTGCATTTTGTATCCTTAATATGTTTCTTCTGCACATATTTATCCTCGTGAAGTTTGAAGTAGGCAGCACAGAAAGTTAGTTGGTTTGGAAAGCAGAGATACTGTGTGTTTCAGGTGGAAACTTCTTGAGCCTACTTTCTAGTGGAAACTTCTTGCGGCCCAGTCAGCACCCGGTGGCTCATGTGAATCCTTGGAGCCGTACAGGTAGTACTGGATGTGGCCCACATAACATATTGCAGGCTGCATGTGGTAAACAGTTGAGAACCATTGTGTGCCCATGACACATCTAGTGCTCTTGCCACTATTAGAAATAAGAGTTTTGCCCTGTGAAAATCCCAGAGGACCAAATACTTGAAGATGGTCCTCCACAGTGCAGGAAAACTGAAAAATGAGACTGTTTCTGCTTTTCTCTTTTACTGCTAGTGTCTTTTCCTGACTGATTGTCTTCTCCCAGGCTGTTTTCTGCCATGAAATACCAGTCCTGCGTGGTTCATGTTAGTTTGCTGGCACAGAAATAACTTTTCACATTTCAGCATTCTGATTTCTCTACAGGCATCAAAACTAAATGCTTTGTTTTGACTTTTTCTTGTCTAAAATGTTATCGAAATCGACACATTCCTGTGAAACATTTCAATTTTGACAAAACTGCATTTCCCAATAGGAAACAATGCCTTCAGATTTTTCGACCAGCTATAATGGTATCCAAAGCCATGGTTGCATGTGAGGTCACCTTGAGATAGTCTGCCAAGGACCAAGAGTTGGGCCAGTGATGAAGACTTGAGTGATCCTCACTGCAAGAAGGAAAGGAAAGGAGATCTCACTGAAGAAGACACTGAAGGAGGGAAGATCCAAGAGAGGATGGAATCATAAAATCCCTGGGCGGCTAGGATTTTGAGAAGAACATTAGACAGTTGCTAGGCCTAGGAGGTTGAGGATGGAATACTGTGCAGTCCATGAGATTTGCCCAGGAAAAGATTGCTGGGAACCTGAGTGAGAAACGTTTCTCTAGAGTCCAGGCAGAAGCTGGATTTGGGCGGTTCTAGAGTAGAGTGGGACGGGAGGACAAGCAACTAAAGAGAATTGTGTGCTGCCCTTGCAGAAAACCGCATGTGAGGGGTAGCACCTGGATATGCGCCCGAGTAGCATTTGGCCAATATCATCCTCCTTCAGTGAGGTGGCACTGCATGCGTCATGGATCCAGTTAGAGCTCCCATTGCTGGCAAGAGCTTGATGGATGGGCCGGAAGTGTAGGCAGGATTGTCGGCCTTGGTCCACATACATCACAGATTCTCTTGTGGGGCAATCTTCTCATTAACAGCTGGGGGGAGACATCTCATTAGGGTGTCCTAGCTTTCTTGGGAAGTCTGCTCTTCCAGTTGCTTAGACAATGGTGCATTCTTATTCTCCCCTTTCAGGGCCCTTCGGCCTGCACAGAGATATTTTTTTCTGATGCTGTGGATAATTGTTGCCTTATATGAATTACACCTTGGATTTCGACTCTTCTCATTTGGTTAAAGTGTTAGCCAGTAGGAAATTTCTGTCTGTCCCTCTTTCTGAACGGGAGAGGAGTGTGGGAGAGTTAGAAGTTTCAAGTGGCAATCTTCTCTGGTAAATAATGTCTCCAAGGAAGGGACTTACTGTTCTCCGTCAGATTCTGTGCCTGGGAGGCTTTCCAGTTATTGATTATTTTGCCTGTGCTTAGAAAAGAGAAGATACTATGGGAAGCAGAAAGGTGATGCATGAAGTCTTTCTATTGGTAACTGCTGTTTGATTGGCAGCTGATGAAGTGAGTAACCCATCACAATAGATTGGTGAGTCTGAGTCACAGAAACCTAATTTTCAGGTAAGAAATTACCCTTTCATATAATAGTCTGACACCACTTGGCATCTTCATGAGAAATATGAGTAATTTTCACATTGTAATATTATTCAGCATGGTTATCATCATCTGTTTACAGCTGTCTCTTGAGCGAAATGTATTCCTTCCACCCCCTCAGAACTCTTTGGAATAAGAGTCTGAGCACTGAGCGTCTCTTCTCCTGTCTCCTGCTTTCTCGTTTCTTTGGTAGTGTCAGTGGTTTCTGACACTCGCTCTGAGTGCATATCTGATGTGTTCCAATACAGATCCTTACTGCTTGGTGTGTCAGTTCTAAGCTTTGAGTTTGGAAGGCTTTCAACATCTCTCTTTGGCAGGAAAAATGAACCAGGAGATGCAAGAAGACTAATATTGCAGCCAAATTTCAGTCACAGACTGTCAATATTAATGAATGTCCTTGAAGCAGGTACTCTTGAGTGTCTGAAGCTGGAGTTGAGCTGCTTTTAGAGGCTAGATCACTCAGCAGACTTCTCTTAAATACCAAAGGCCCTGTATTTAGGTTCTGGTTATAGAGCTAATTTTATCAGTGTCACATTTAGAAGCTGCTGAATGCTGACAGACTGAATGCTTAGATAAGTTCAGGTGCTTGTGACTGTGTTTTATCTTTATTACTGTGCACAAATGAGATGTTGAGTTATTTTGTTACCTCCCTGCATTAACACTTGTATACCTGACGACTTGGGTGTCTTTCATGTGCATGATAAGCGTGCAATGAAACTTGATTAAAATGTTCCTGGAATGCAAGGAATAATAAATGGAAAATGCTACATTCCAATGGCACTCAACTCACATTGTGAATCTGGTGCTTATGATGCCTGTGGGTAGAAAGTCAGTGTTTCGTTCCCATTGCTGCTCTGTAAGCATGGTGGATTGTAGGGTATTGATAACCTGATCCACCGTCTACCAACTAGTAGAAGGGTATTACATCAGTAATCCATACAAGCTTATACAGTAAAGAAATGCAAGCAAACCTTTCCTGGTTCCCCTCCTGCCCCAACACACATTTATAATGGTGCAAACTGCTGTGGTGTGTGGTGAAATGTAACTGCTAAAGATTTCACCATTCCTATAGTCTGAGTAGAAGTGCCATCTTGACTGTAAACTCCTTGGGGCATTTTACTTGTTTGCAAAGTGCCACAAACATCTGTGGTCTGCAGAGTCGTCTTGCTCACCAGTTGTCCTTACCACTTCAATCCCCTCTCAGAATTCCTTCCCCCGTACTCCAAATAGTTTAATAGATTTCAGAGGACATAGTATCAGTTTATTTTTATTGCACATTTTAAAGCAGCTGCAGTCAAAGCTAGACTTGATCTTGTTTATCATTGGTATAGAACTGTTCTGGCTGGAAGAGACTTAATAAATGATGGAAAACAGCACAGCTTTGATATTTTTCTGCTGACAGCCTAGTCTAAAACTGTCCTTTTATTCTTTTGGCCATGAACAGACGTCACAAAATTAACTCCATTGAAAGTAAATGCCTTTCATTGCCAACACAATTAGCACAAATTGTCCATTCTTCTCAAAAGTTCAAGTTTTACAATTGTTTGGCTTTTTAAAATGGTCTCCTAAGACTTCCTGACCAGATGCAGTGAGCTTCAGTGACTTGCTTTCTGAAGTGTTTTTTTCTTAAAGCAAATTTGCAACATAGTAAAACTGTGGCTAGCATTTCTTTCCCTTCTCTGTCCTCCCCTATCGTATAATCCTGTATACTTTCTACTGTGCAATGTCTGTCCATTTATGATAGTCTTGCTGCAGAGATAGGTTATTATGTTTACTTTAAACATACCCTGTCTGTATGATGAATGGAAGGGGCAAGGACTCTGTCCAGTTACAGGAAGTTACAAGAAAACACCGCTTTTAGTAGCACAGATAAATTACTAGACGTTTGTAAGATTTACATGATGTTTGTCTTCAAATTTGTTGGTTCCTAACCAATGCCTGCCTTGTTTATCTTTAGCACTGATCGATTAATATTTGACAGTAAAATTGCGTTAGTCTTGTGGATCGATCATTGTCATTTTTTTCAAAGTAACAAATGGGATAATGGATTTGATTGTCCCTCCCTTTCCCCTGCCGAATCATCTTAGAGGGGGATTGCTGCTTTTAGATTTGAGATAAGGTAGTTGACATTAATTTTCAGAATCTTCTTTAAAAGTGTGACTCTAAGAAACCTTTTCCGCCAAGGGGCGTGTTCTGTGACATCACCTTCTATAAGGTCTCACAAACTCACTACCCCAAACACTACTTTCAAAACAGTTACCCAAAAAGGGTTGTGTGCGGTGTCTAATGGGAGCTTACCACATAATGGTTGTGCAATGTAGTACGGGTGATGTACTGTACTGAAAAATATGGTTTAAAATCTATGTCCCAGTCAGGGTTAACGGGAATTTCCTTATTTTGCAGCTTTACAAACTAGCAAAGACTTAAGACAAGAACATAGGTTTGCAGAATTTCAGCATATGCCATCATCTGAACTTCCTCACATCTTGGTTTATTCCAAGACTTTGCCTTACCGGATTTATGTCCCTCCATCTCTCCCTCGCTACATTCACTATCTAATACACTAGTTTTTAAGTGTTGCAGAGAGACTGAATAAATGAGGTCAGAGATTCTCTTTAGGTAGTAAGGAGAAGATAGCCTAGTGATTTTTCTTTCACTTACACTGCAGGTAGCTACTTCAGGTTCTACTGACTCGCATAAATATAATACATGGTTATTCATCCCATTAATCCAAAATGCTCAGGTGCTGGAGTTGGTATAAATTTTATGTTGTGTGGTTTTTTCCCCAAAATAGGGAAGCATTTCTCCAGTAGCTTGAATTACCCCAGCGTTCGTTCAAAAGGCGTCTTGCCTGTTGTGTACACTGTAGGTCATCCAGTTTTTCACAGAGATGGGAAGTTTAATCGAGGAAAACATTTTGAAAATCTGCATGCTGACAAGTGCAACTGACACAGCCACACCGATAAAATGGGTTCTCCACTTCAGGGTAAGCTAGGATTTAGTTAGCAAACAAACTTCTATTTGAAGTTTTTTCCCCCCCTTTTTCCAGAGCTCTGATTTTTTTTTTTTTTTTTTTTTTAACCCCGGAGCATTTCTCATGGTTGGAATCTGCTTGAATTTTGTTTTTTTATATCCCTTCCCTATTAGACTCAGTAAAAAAAATAAGGCAAGTGGCTCTTTGTGTTTTCCTGTCGGTTCCCAATCACTGTAGCATTAGGCACTCGCAGACAGCGGTGAATGTATCTTCCCAATACCGAGCTCACAGCTGTATTGTGACTGTATTACAGACCCTGATTCCAACGGGGGGAATCCTTTACTAGGACTGAGGTCTACACTGACTTCCACATGGTCACCCAGGAATCGCGTGCTGGAGCCTCAAATGGAATCTATGCCTCCTGAGTCTCTGTCCCATGCTTTAACCACAGACCGTCCTTCCTCTCCCTGAGATCTTTTATGGTATTTGCGGGCTTGGCTGGTTCACAGAACTTTGGCGATAAAAGGCATTCAACTGCTGTAGTGGTGGGAGGCCATATAAAACCCTAAAATACCTAAGACAGGAGTGGACAAGATCAAAGACAAAGGAGATCAGAATTAGATTTTTCCCTTAAAGTATTTTGTCCCAACACCTAGGTAAGGAAGGGGTGGAGCACAGGAGTGCTCAGTGGGTCACTTAAGACTCCATTTAACTTACCTTATGTAAATAAAATGTTCTGTTTCTAGGCAGCTGTATAGCACTAGCTAAGCCCCATAGCAGAGCTGTAACATGCCATGAAGGAGATGAATTCTTTTAAAGAATGGACCAAAGAAGATGATATAACAACTTAATTTATTTCATTCACAGATTAGAATACTTGGAAATGAATTTGTGTAGTTGTACCACATATGGCCTTGGAGTAGGTAGACTGCATTCGGAAGCTAATGGGATTAGCAAGTGTGGCTCGAAGGACATAGTCATGTCCCTATGAAAGTACTCAGCACTGCAGAATTCAACACTGGATGTAGTAATTAAGTGACTAAACGTGTCTTAACAATTTTGCTTGGCTCAGAAATACCTTTAATGTTGACATTGAAATGTCTCCCTGTAAAACTCCATAAAATGCATTGAAATATTTCAGGCAGCCACCAAATAAATTAAGCTTGTTGTGTGTGATGGCAGGTGTAAAGGTAGGACAGACAAACGGAATTGCCCCATGGTCAAATTAGCTTTTTCTATCTATATTTTTCCACCCAATAATCCTGCTGTCATTTTATTGACAGGAAAATCTTAATCCATTGTAATGTGACAGAGTGAAAAACTGAAAACCATTTGTATCAAGAACATTCTGGAGAAATTGGAGGTAACTGAAACCCTGAAGGCACAGTGTTCCTTTCAAAATGAGACACTTCAGTGACTCTCTTGTCTTGATTTGTGCTTCAGTTAGTGTAGATCTATGGTGGAAATTTATTTAGAAACAAACATGCATTGTGGATGAGAATGAGCATTAAATAAGGTTCATGTGACCAAAAAGCAAGAAAATTTGGAGTTGTGTGGTTCTTTACAAATTCCATGTGCCCCTGAGCAATGGTTAACTTAGTAAACTTTACAATATTTAATTAAACACTGCAATTTAAAGGGGTGAGTTAAGGATGGGATTTCAACTTTCAAACTGAATTCCTTGGTTTGCCAAGTCATTTAACTTTATTTGAATGTGTGTCTTTTAAATATTTTCTTTCCTTTTCAAGAGAATTTGAGACAGTGCAACTTAATTGTTGTCAAGGAGATACAACTGTGATCTATATGCAAATATCCAAGGCAATAGAATGTAGAGTAACCAGTAACAGACTATCATCTTAACATGTATTTAAATTATTCTGAAATTGTATCATATTTACTATATAGACCCTAATGACTCCAAAGGAGTCATTACACTATATTATGTGATTTACATATTTAAAATGCATAGTAATAAGCTTTTGGAGTTTAAAGCTAATCAAACATTCCCACATAATAATGCATATCTAAGCTGGAAGAGAGAATTTTAACTTAGTGTTAGACATCTCAACAGGAAATTAATTATATATAATACAGATACAAAACACATAGGGGTTTTTTTATATTCAATTTGTGCACAGTTAACTTTAATTGAAGAAAATCTATCCAACATGAATATAAATCAGTTGATTTTTTCCCCATTTGTTTTTCAAAACTTGTTTAAAAGTTTTGCTGATTATTAGAGGATATTTATTCAAATAAGGATTTTTCACCCTTTAGCATAGCTTCCCTCACTCACAACACCCCCTTGATTCTGCATTGGGAACATAAAATTGATTTTCACCCCTCCATCATTTTTCTTTGTTAGACTATAAATGCAGTCTAATGAAATTTAACATACTTTAAAATGTTTATCTACCACCAGCAAATATTTTGCTGAATATTTCCTGAAATGTTTGAAAGGAAACTGAAATGAGACTGCTGTTTGACATAATATATCTTTACACTTGTAATCTGCATGATTTACATTAATTTTCTTCCCTGTTACATGAAACTGAATATGTATACAGATGAGTGAAAACACTAGCTTATACTATCTGGTGTTTTAGTTATAATAAATAAGAATAATGGGTGATGTGAACTGTCCTCATTTTGACTGGGTGAATGTCACCTCAGATCATGATGCAGGGATAAAATTTATAGAGTGCTGCTTCTTGGAGCAAGTAATCCTGGAACCCAAATAGGGAGAAGAAATTCTTGAATTAGTCCTGAGTGGAGCATAGGATTTGGTCCAAGAGGTAACTGTAGCTGAAGCGACCATAATGGAATTCAATATAACATCCTTGGGAAATATACCAAAAAAATCATCATGGTAACATTTACCTTGGAAAGAAGCGAAGTAAAAAAAAAAAACACTAGTGAGAAATTAAAAGGAGCAGTCATGAGGGTAAAATGCCTGCGAGTAGCATGGGGACTATTTAAGAACACCATAACAGAGGCTCAGACTAAATGTATACTCCAAATCATAAAAGATCGTAAGAAGACCGTAAGAATTCCACTAAACAGCAAAGTAATGGAGACTGTTGGAGGGGAAGAGGCATCCTTTAGAATCTGGAAATCAAAACCTAGTGAGGAAAATAAGGAGCACAAACTGTCAGGTTAATTGTAAAAAGTACAGTAAGGCAGATCAAGAAAGAATTTAAGAAGCTGCTTGCTAGAGACACAAAACCTTAACAGTACAAATTCTTTTAAGTACATCTGAAGCAGGAAACCTACCAAATAGGTGTTGGGGCACTAGATAACCAAGATGTTAAAGGAGCAGCTAAAGAAGACAATACCAATGCAGAAAAGCTAAATAAATTATTTGCATTGGTTTTCACTGCAGAGGATGTGAGGGATACCTGCACCAGAACTATTGTTTTTGAGCAACAAATCTGAGGAACTGTGCCAAATAGATGTGCCAAAAGAGTAGGTTTTAAAACCAATTGATAAATTACACACTAAGTCACCAGGACTAGATGGTATTCAACCAAGAGTTCTGAAGGAACTCAAATATGAAATTGCAGAACTACCCTGTTTCCCCGAAAGTAAGACATCCCCCGAAAATAAGACGTACTTCCAGTTTTGCCTCTCGCTGTAATATAATGTAATGTAATTTTGGGAGCAAAAATTAATATAAGGCACTGTCTTATTTTCGGGGAAACACGGTACTAACTATGGTATGTAACTTGTCACTCTAATCAGCATCTGTACCAGATGACTACAAGGTATCTAATATAACGCTTGTTAGAGAAATTATGGAACCACCATGAAATCAATGACAGCCTCATTTTGGCAACACACTCTTTTTTAAAAAAGAGCTCCAGTGGAAATCTTGGCAATTACAGGCCAAAGAGCCTAAGTCCATTATTGGAGAAAGTGGCAGAAACCACAGTAAAGAACAGAATTTTCAGACACATAGATTTGTTCTCTGATTTGTTGGCGAAGAGTAAACCCAGCTTTTCTAAACAGAAATCATGCCTCACCAATCTACTAGAATTTTTGAGAATGTCAAGAAGCATATGAATAAGGTTGATCCAGTTGATACAGTGTATTTGGATTTTCAGCAAACCTTTGGCAAAGTCCCCCCCACTAAAGACTCGTAAGGGAATTAAGTTGCATTGGATAAGAAGGAAGGTCTGTTCAACATTTTCATTAGTGATCTGGAATCAGGGATGAACAGTGAAGCAGCAAAGTTTGTAGATGATATAAAACTATTCAAGATAGTTAAGTCCAAAACAGATTGTGAAGAGTTGGAGAGGGATCTCACAGAACTGGATAACTGGACAGCAAATTGGCAGATGAAAGTCCGCGTTGATGAGTGCAAAGTAATACACAGCCAAAGAAGCCAGGAGTTTGAGATCACTACTATTTTTGATTTTATAGACGTCTTTCATGCCTTGGATTTCAAAATAATTATTCAAATATTCATGAAAGTTGAGTCACTCCCTGTTTCCAGAAATGCAGAATTGTTCTTATGCTTCCTGGATCCCATCATGAACCCCAAACCTAAAGGAGAAAACACACCGCCATGAGACCTGTTGTCATTCCAGCCTGGGCCGGCCTATCTACTGGATTTCTAAAGAAATCAGTCGTCTGTTTTAATGGCGCAACATTCCATGATCAGCAGCTTCAGTGACTTGAACTTAGTCATTTATTTCTAAATTACTTTTACTGTAATTCTTATCAGTTCAGATAGAGTTTTAACGTGATCTAAAACTCGACAAATATAAGGAACATTTAATGAATTGAAAGACAGGATTGAGTCTTTTAAATAAATGTAAAAAAATATGTTAATTGCTTAGATGGAAATCAAATCTTAATAGCTTTGTTAATCCTTTGTAGTGACTATTGTGTTTGCAAAGAAGTATGGAGAATGTATCCAGCTTAACCTTCTCCAGAAGTCTTTTCTCAGTTGGGTTGATGAAATTCTTCCCCAGGGATTTTTGGTGGTGATTAACTTTTTGCTGCTATTTATCCACAACAGAAGCTGCTGCTTCTGTATTGGTGACAATTTTCAGCTGGGGAGCTAACCTACTGTTAAATTCTTCATTGTTTAATGGCTTAGCAAGCTGAATGCATCCAAAAACTATCCTCTAATTTTCACCTAAAAAAAATACCTCAGGAAAATAGGTGTTATGCCAACTTGAAATGAATCACTAGTACACCTGTAGCCTTCCAGTGGTCTAAGTCTTGTGAATCCAGAAATAGTGTGTTCAGGATGAGTGACTTGTTCCATTTTTTAAATGCAGGAGTCACTTCTGTCATTACGAAAAAAGCCAGTGGTCAATGTGCTGCATTAATGCAAGTTGGTCACTTTCTGCAGAAGGAGAAGAGAGGAGAAAATGTTTGCTTGATGTGGAATCTTGAAAGATCTTTGTGTAGTTTGCTGTAGATTAAGTTATAAAACAAGGCCACACAATTGTGTTTTAACATAGCCTCCCACCAAGATTCCACTAACCCTTAGCCATTATAAACCATCTTCCCAGGGTTCCTTGTGCTGCAAAGAGGATAGTGAAGTCAATAGTGTGCAATACATTCACTTGTTTTCAGATAAGAATAGGAGACTCCCCCATCTCCCAACATAACTGCTTACGTAGACAACTTTGGCAAATTAGATAATAATTGTTTGGCGATGTTCCAGTAAATGATGCTGAGTATATTGTTAGTATAGAATGGTGTTTAGCTTATGTGATTGGAGACGGGGAGTGAGCGTTGATGGTCTTGTACTGGCACCTAGCACCTGGTGAAAAAAATTAAATGCCTGTCATGAGTATTTTTAATGAATCCTGAGGGACACCTCCTTTCTAGTGGAAAGTTGATTACTTTTATTGATTTTTTTAATTGCTTTACAAATCCGAGATGATTTAGCAATAAGCAGAGAGAGATTGACAACACCCAGGGTCAGAGAAATTGCTCCAAATCCCTCTTCAAGATGATGGCAGGATTTGAACATGGCTTTCCTGAAAGCCCTCACCACTCCCTCACTGAGCATTGTGAAACTACATACAGAAGGCATCTGTCAATTTTTCAGTCTATTAAAATTTACATTTCTCGTACAGCTTAATGAGAAATATGAAATTTTAAGAGTAAATTGTGTCTTTGTGTTGCTGCTTGTCAGCCACTTGTTAAATTGCGGTGAGCAGAAATAGACTTTATTCTGAGGTTTCATCAGAAGCATGTATAGTCCTATTGTTACTAAGTTATATTTAGACTCTCTAGTCTCAGTGCTAACCCTTTATGCATGGGCTTTCATCAGTTTCCTTGATGCCTTCTGCTATATTTTCTAGACATTTGTTGATACCTCCCTTTCTCACCTCTAGTTCAATAGCATTCTTTTAGTCATTAACTATATACCTACATGTACTCTTACATTTTCCCATCATTAAGTTTAATTCGACACATCTTGCCAATCAAAAAGTTGACTTTTTTCCCTAGTCTGTGCTTGTTTTTATGTCATCAGCAAGTGTTTGTAAGCAGATGAGAAATTTGGAGTGACCCAAAGGGACTTCAACTGGAATTTCTCTTTTAGGCAGATATCCTCTCAAGTTCTGTTTTATCTACTTTTTACTGCTTCGCTTCTGCTCTCATTTTCCTTAGGATTCCTTCTGCTTATTGTGTGGCCTGACAGAACTTGCATCATTTATGAGGAAAATTAGAAATTTAGAATGCAAGGGTTTTATTTCAGCTATGTTCCCTAGCATTCTCTAAAACTTGAACCCAAATATTGCTGCATGCATCTGATATCTTGGCTCCTGTCCATTAAAGAGAAAGAGGGTTTTTTGTGGAGCTGCTTGTAAATAATTACCAGACGTAGAGAGAGGGAATTGCATGAAGGATTTTTCTTCAGTCTCTGGACTTCCACAGCATCACCTACTGCAGTTGACAAAATAAGTGTATCACTGATAATCAGAGGACAAATTGCTGCTAATCTATATTTTTTTAAATGTTTTAAAGAGAATTGCTTTGTGAGAACAGTCTTTCAATATTCATGCTTTGAGAGAGTGGGAGTCAATCTTGTAACATTTTATACAGTCACCCCAATGCCAAGAAGTTAAGTGCTAATTTCATTTTCTCTGATCTGAGCACTTGTCTGTGTTTTAATACAATGGACTATTCTTTTGTTATCTGCAAAATACTCATTCTGTTTAAATTTCATTGAAGAGTTCTGGTATCAATATGTTGCCACATTGTAATCTGGATTCTGGTTTTCTAAGGGCTGTCTCTTTTATTGCAGATTCAAATTGAGGGGCTTCTCCAAAGAATATGGAGAGCATTGTTTAGTTGCGGGCTAACTGGGGGTGTGAGTTCACAGACTTGGTAAATGTCCACCATGGAAATAAAACTGATCTCCTGAGACTAAGCATGCTGAGTATTAAAGAATGAAGGGAGTAGTAAACAAGGTAGTTGATATTCCGTACAGTTTCTCCCTAGTCTTGATGTGCATAATTGGGTCCTGGATAAATTACAGGAATTAAAAAAAAAAAAAAAAGGGAACCAGTGTAAAAGGGCTCATTTACATACAAGTATATTCTCCATACCAATGTAAATGATGCACAAGCAGGGATAGTTCTTGTCCACCAGCTAAATAAACGAAACATCTACAAAAAAGGTTGCCGTTTGAAAGAAATTTCCTGATCTGGAGTAGCTTATCAGTCTGGCTTGTGGGGTTTTTAATAAGCAAAATGTACTGGAAGAAGGCTTGATTTCAAAATTGCAAAAGTACATCCAGAAGGTCTACGTATAATACAGACAATTCCTCATGCGATACAAGGTTAGCATTACAAATAAGCCACCCTGCATCTCTGAGAAGTGTACATACTTTATCTAAAATAGCCATATGGCATGCGGAGGAAACAGTTAATTGTTAAAGGATTTTGTGGTTTACTTCGTCTTTTTTTTTTTATAGTAGATCTTTATAGTTCCAATAGTTCCATGGCAAATACAGCTATTACATCTGTGGCACATTTTGAACATACTAGATCCTAAGGGTTCGGAACCTTTATGGAGTCGAGCACCTCTAACAGTGTTACCTGAAGAATACAATTGTGACCATAGCTGCGGGTCCTCAGGTGTTCCCACCTTGAGACCATATATGGTGAAAGGGGCTTCAACCCACAGCTTTGGCATTATTGGAAGGAATCTGTCCTTTCTGTACTTTGAGCTCTAGCTCTTTTTGGTCTCCTGCATAACCAACTAAAGGAAATCATCGTTTCTCACCAAGAAAACAGTGTGTTGATAACTTTATTCCTTATTTTGAAGACTATGTAATTTCTTAGCTGTCTATCTGTTGCAGATTTCTTCTTTTTAGAACTGGAGCTTCTGTGATTTCACTACTTAGTCTCAGGCTTACCAGTCATAAGCACATGTGTACCATGTATGGTTATAGTGCTTCTTTGCAAGGCTCATGAATGATGGAGTATGTATGTATAATTTGGGCATAAACAGAGTTGCCCAGTGGAATTAATTTCAGATCAATTAGCTTACAATTGAAAATATTTCTAGAAGAACACTCATGCAGATAAGAACAATAGAGATTGTGTTTCAGGTGTTGTGTTCAGGCATTAAAATTAACTTGTTAACGGATCATGGTTTCTTGATGTTTACTCAATATTTGCATCGGGTTTGCTTGTTGGTACAGAACATTCTGACTCACATGATATCCCCATCACATTTATTTATTTACTTCCTTTTAGTCTTGGAAAGGATAAAATACAAGAGACTTTGGTAATATTCTTTATATTACTTGAGCCATTTGTATATACTTCTGCTGTACATCTGATTGTGTTATTTTGTTTAGTGGCCGCCTAATTGCCACTGCAGGTTTTCCTGGTTCGAAATAATCAAGTCTGTTGTGCATATGACCATCCTATATGAGTTGGGGCAGTTACTAAATTGTTTTAGTGGCGTACCTCACTCTTCCATTCGACACCCCCAGAATCTTCAGTCCAATTTATTTCGTTATTTTTAAAAGTTGTCCATTTTTTAAATGTCGCTAAGTATTATTCAATTGGAAAGAATATTTGGCCTGCTAGAAGGAAAAATATGTTACACTCTCAGTACATAAAATCTATAGACAATTTAAGATTGAGAAAGGTAAATTTAGTTTTCAGACTTTCAAGCTAATACTTTCTGTTCCCGTCTTTATTCATCTTGTCACACCTAATGTCAATGTCCATGCTTATCACAGCTAATGTCAATGCTATAGGACTTGGTCACCTTACTTTAATGCACATTGATGTGATGAAGTGCATGTTAATAAAGACTTACCATGATCTCCTTACCACTTCAGCTTGGACCTGCTAAAGTCTCCCATCCTTGAGAGCAGAGGTTTGGTATAACTTAGTTGTGTAGTTTGAGATTAAATTTTTAAAAAGGAGCAATAATGTAACAAACTATGCAATCTGTAGGTTCTATAATTGCCTTTCAAGCGATTCTTAAAAACTATTGCTTTACCCAAAAACCGTACAATTATTGCTATATTTTCCTCAAAAATATGCAAGTTGCTGCTGAGTAAATAGCAACTGTTAGTTGCGGTGATTCACGGATATTAAAAAAAATTGGAGAATGGAGCCAAAGGAAGTATCACTGACTGTATAAACCTGTGTAAACCTTCCCCAGATCCCAGAGATTGAGTGAAAGCTGTAGGTGAAGAGATGAGAATGCCTAATAGTGTAGGGCTTTCTCACGTATGGCTGTTGTGAACATGGGCACTTTGTACCATATGTGATTTCCTTTCAACAACATTAACAAGAGCAGGCAGTATTTTGTGTTGCAATTCTCCTAACAATAATTCCAGCACTTTTTCAGTTCTAGTATTAGAGTGGTTCAGTTACATTTTTTAAATCACTCAGTGGGCTTGGTTCCCTCACCTCCATCCCAGCAACATCAGAATATGGTGATTTCATGTGTTGCTCAAAATTTTGCTGGATACATTTGAATCTTTAGGGTTGTTAACAATGCAGATCGATTTTTTGACTAGCTGGAATTCCCTTTGGCTTTCTACTTCTGGTTGAAGGGTGGGGGAAGACATTTTAACCAAGTGTTTCCAGAATCTTTCTTATATAATTATAATATACTACAGTAAACCCTCGATTTAACGGACCTCGATTTAACGGACTTTGGATGCAACGGACAAAATTTCTAAGCAAGTCTGATGCATCCGAAATCCATTTGTCGAGGGCTGGCTGCTGGCTCCCGGCTGCCGCCCGGGTCCCGCCAGCGGGCGGGCTGGCTGCCGGCTCCCGGCTGCCGCCCGGGTCCCGCCAGCGGGCGGGCTGGCTGCCGGCTCCCGGCTGCCGCCCGGGTCCCGCCAGCGGGCGGGCTGGCTGACGGCTCCCGCCCAGGTCCCGCCAGCGGGCGGGCTGGCTGACGGCTCCCCCCGGGTCCCACCAGCGGGCGGGCTGGCTGACGGGTCCCGCCCGGGTCCCGCCAGCGGGCGGGCTGGCTGACGGCTCCCGGCTGCCACCCGGGTCCCAGCAGCCGGGACCCGGGCGGGCTGGCTGATGGCTCCCGGCTGCCACCCGGGTCCTGGCAGCGGGCAGGCTGCAGAGCTGCCGCCCCGGCCCTGTGGCGGGCAGGCTGCTGCTCCAACAGCTCGTTTTTTTATTATTATTAAATAACGGACTTTCTGATTTAACGGACACCCCCTCGCCCGAATTAGTCCGTTAAATCGAGGTTTTACTGTATAGAAGTAAGCTCTTCCATTTCCCTTCTTTTTCTCCTCCTTTAGTGTATTTTAATATAACAGTACTAGAAATTGGCTGCATAGCAAACACAATCAGATTTGAACGAACGGGCTCCAGAATTTCACACCTCTTAAAGAGGAAATCCCAGGATCACTGTATTCTTGGAAGCACTTCACAACTCTCAGTGGCTCTGTTTGTCTCCTTAGCACCAGGATCTGCACATGTGGCTCCAGGAGATGTCTTGCGTGTGTTAATAGGTCCTGATATTTTGCTCCCCACCACTTTGTTTTATTGACGGTGCTGTCAGTTCATTTCTCCATTTCACTCTCTCCTGTGGCTGTGATACTCTTGGCTTCCAGGGAATTAAGAGGTAGACAGCGTGCCATCAACTGCAAGTCTCATGATGCCTCCACCACTTGTTTTTTTAGGAGCCAATCTGTGCCATGGTGCTTGGCTCCTTACTGTCAAGTGGGGCTGAGATGAAGACATGATCCTCTAGTCAATCTCCTTTTGCTCCCTCCCCTCCTTCCCCAACTTTGGCATGCGTTCCTTGAATATCTGCCAACCTAGGGTTCATTTTAAAATATTTCATTCTGTGCGGGTGGGATAATTTAGCAGATGTTGAGCTTCTAGGAGCAAGAGAATTTGCCTGCTCCTTCTTTGCCCAGCTCCTTCCTTGGAGTCACATTTTTACATCTAGATGAAATTATCCATCAGCTGCTTATAGAGGAGCCTTGACAATGCATGCAGCAGAAGGGGCAGTCTTTATTTTGGGAAAAGCAACTGCCCCTTCTCCGCCCTAACCACCCACAGAGCTCTCTGTTATTCTAGTCTAATTTAGTGGTGTTCATTAGAGTGAAATGGCATGTTGTCATTTTTCTTCCCCAGGATCCCCCTTCCAAATGTCCAATTGACAGCTGTCTATGTGTGTATCAATAAAATTATTGCCCAGGTAACTGTAGTTATAGATTGTCTGTGTCATAGAAACTAAGCCAATCTCCTGCAATAATACCCTCTTTATACTCAAGAAAGAACAATTTGCTTCAGCATGGGGGTCCACTGAATGCTGCTGACATAATTTAAAAACTTGGCAATATGGTATTTAATCTTTCTTTTCCTTTCTTTTTAAGGTGATGGACAAAACTTGCTTACTGAAGATGTGACGGTAGTCGAGGGAGAAGTTGCCACCATCAGTTGTCGAGTCAAAAACAGTGATGACTCAGTGATTCAGCTACTGAATCCCAACAGACAGACGATTTATTTCAAAGACTTCAGGCGTAAGTTTCCATCCCTGTATTATTTGGTAGCAACTGACCCCCATCCCCCTGGCATTCTGGATAAAGATATTGCTAAAGCCTCTTTTTTAATTTAATGTTAGGCACTTAAAGTTTAGTTGATTCTTCAGAGCGTAGATGACAGGCAATCATAATCTTTCTCCTTAATGGAAACCTTGATGGTCCCTTTTAAAAGTCAGACTGTTTTACTTTGCAATAGGAATTGATTGTAGTAATTCAGGGTGAATTGCAACTGAGCGCCAAATATTTAGCTGACACAAACAAATTGAATAGAGTAATGCAGGAGAGTACAATGTTCTGAGAAGTAATATGTTTGGTCTGAAGATTGACATGTTCAAGATAATCTGTCCCCTTTAAAGCCAAAACAAAATCGGTCGCCATGGTGCCCAGTGCAGGAGGATGGCTTTATTTCCTGTTTAGACAATAGTGTGAGGATAACAACTGAAATGACCATTTAAATTATTCAGTCTAATGGCTATTCTTGGAATTGGAAAGGATGTACCAGAACTACTTGTTCTCATTCTGTGTACACAACACAAAGCAACACAAAATTGCTTACAATCTAAGTACGGTAACTAATTGGGTGGGACGAACTCAGCGGAGATTGTAATTTACTGGTACTGCAATAGCATCTAAAAACCCACATCAGGGTCCCCATTTTGCTAGGTATTACACAGACCCTGCCCCAAAATTGGCACTCGAGAAAGACCATCAGTGAGTCTTAGTTGAAATATTTGTCAGTGCGATCAAAATTCCCAAAGGGATTTTAGCAGTAATTACTTGTGTAAGGAAACCTAAATCTTAAATTCTTTGCCCTGATTCTTATCTCTCTTCATGACGGTTCTAATCCACTCATGGTATTAATCCTGCACTCTGCTTTAAGCCACAAAATAACCCTCTGAATTGCTTTTATGCCAGCCTTCTTACCAAAATCATCTCTGCATCTTCTGAAAATAAAAGCTAGACACATCAGTAGTTTGTATGGAGAGTTTGTATTGATTAGTTTTATTGATCTGAGCACGAGTATTGTTTAAACCCAAATTGAAATGCAAGGAGCTGGAATAATGTGGAACACGTAGGAGTTTTGTTTAGGAACCATTACTACTCTTTCAGGCTTCTGCCTTTGCCATGTTTCTGTGGGAGGAAATGTACTATCTGTCTTGTTCATCACAATCACTAATGATCTGTTTGTTCCACAGCTTTGAAGGACAGCAGGTTTCAGTTAGTGAATTTCTCTAACAGTGAACTCCGAGTGTCTTTGACAAATGTCTCAGTTTCTGATGAAGGAAGATACTTCTGCCAGCTCTACACCGATCCCCCACAGGAAATTTATACCACTATGACTGTGCTTGGTAAGTGTTGGGCAGTAAACTCTGACTCTTCAGTTAACGTGGAGGAATGAAGGGGAGGGGAGGGGAAAGAGAATCAGCACATGTTTTTTGGAAACTATTTTGTAGCAATTCCAGCTACCAAAAGTTGCTGAAACTGAATCATATTCTTGAGACTTGACTTAGTCACACACACTCTGAGATTTCAGTAAAAATCAACTTTTTTTTAATCCCAAAGAGCTCTTTCACTAAAGATCAGCTGCCTTTGTGGATCTGTTGAGTCTAGGACGAGATTCTGAAGGTGACTAGCGAAGATCAACCTAAATTTTCAAAGGTAACAAAGTCCTGTGGCACCTTAAAGACTAACTCATGCTTCAAAACTTTATAGTTAGTCTTTAAGGTGCCACAGGACTTTGTTACCTCTGCTATTCCAGACTAACACGGCTACCTCTCTGATTCCTAAATTTTCAAGTGAGCCATTTGCCACATGGAACATCATAGCTGTTAGCTACCCCTTGTGTTAGCTGAGTGAGGAAGAGACTGACTGTATGGCTATACCCAATAGAATTTCTTTATAATCGCGCTGCATGCTCTTCTTTCAAGCAATATCCTGTTTGTAGTGGAGAAGCCGAATGTTTGTTTTTCCTGCAGAATTTCAGTTTCATAAAAAAGGTACAGGTTGAGGAGCCAGATGCTCCTGAATTCTAAGCCTGACTCTGCCTGTCACTGACTCACCTGGGCAAGTCACTTCAATTCCCATGGTCAGTGTCTCCATTTGGGAAGTATGGGACAATACCTGTCTTGCTGGGGCTGCATGAGGATGAATCACTGCATCGGCGGAGTGTAAACATATGAATTCCTAATGTGACATTTTGGAGCAAGTCTGACACTGCTATTGCCTTGGAGTGCATGTCTGCCCAGCCAACAGTGTGGGGATTGGAAAACACCTACAAGGGGAAGACAGTCAGGTGGCTTTAGTAATCCTGCAAACTGTCCTCACGAACTTTCCTAGATGACATGCCTTTCATCTTTAAGGTAGCGGAATATATGCATGTGTCACACTTCAGCAGCAGGATGGGGATTGTGGTCATAGATGCTTTTCATTCAGTGAGTAGAAAAAGGAAAAGAATAAGATTTAAATTAGGGTGTATGTTAATTATGGTTCCCCCTCAGTGGCCATATTGGGATCCTCGGTCTGCCTATCAACAGCAATTCCTACCAGCTCCTAACCTTTCTTGTTGGGAACCACTGGGGTAGGTAGGCCCATATTTCATTTGTTCCTTGTCTACTACTTCAACAGCAGGAGGGAACCTTTAAGGACCAAAAGGCCAAAGCAGACAAGGAGGGTACTTTTCAAACTGTCTCCTCAGCTTTTTCAGATGAAGCTGTTATGCCCCTCAACGTTCTCTGGCTTCAAACGGTTTCAGGAGCTAAGAAAACATGTTGCATATTCCCTTAGAGGAGATTTGAGAGTCTCAGCCCAAGCACTTAGACATTTTGCAAATGACACTTTCTGCTCAAGTGGCCTTGCCCATACATGAGGACTTCCTGGATCCTGCCAAGACCGTCTGGCAGATCCCAGAAATGGTATTGCCCGTGTGCAAACACTCTGATAAGAAGTATTCTGTCCCAGCCAAGAACTGTGACTATTTATTTTTGAATCCTTTGCCTAATTCCCTGGCTAGTGAACGTGGCAGACAGCACCATTCTAAATTAACTCTACATGGCAGGATCCGCAATAGCCTTATCTTGTGTCATTGGTCTGCAATCCCAGAGTTTAGAATTGCAAATTAACCCAGATCCTATGGCAAAATAGTCACACCAGTTATTCCAAATTCACCACATTTATTAAACACCTTCCAGCAGAACATTGCGAGCAGTTCCATGCTGCCATAGCTGAAGGTCAGCTACTGACTAGAACATCGTTACAGGCCTCTTTAGATGCAGCTGACACTGCAACTTGCTTCATCTCCATGGTAGTCAGTCTACACTGGGCATCCTGGCTCCAGTTCCGTGGGTTACCTAGAGAGTTTGGAAGTATTGTTGAGGACTGCCCCCTTGACGGACTGAAACTTTTTTTTGCTGAGACCGCGTGTGAATCACTGATCACTTTGGGTCCCAAAAAAGAACGAAGGGTGGAGACTAATTCTAGATCTGACTCCTGAACAACTTTGTGAAAATACAAAATGCAGAGTATAGTGAGTTTTGCAGCTGTAATTCCATTAGTGAATCCAGGGGGGTTGGTTTTCAGCCCTCAACCTTCAGGACTTTATACTTCCATGCCACAATTTGTCCTTTTCACAAGAGATTATTTTGGTTTCTCATCAGTCAAGATCGCATCTGGTACTGGATCATTCTAATCAGCCTTTGTGGTGGAGAAGGAACTGAAGGTGGTTTGTCAGATTTAAGTACATTATTGATCTACAGGGTGCATATGCAGGTCAAACGGGCATTGCTACCAAAAATCTCTGATCAAAGGCTCAGTGTCCAGCTGAGGAATGGAGACAGTGGCATAAACTGGCACATGGTCTGCCAGCATAACAATAATAAATGAAGAGTAAAATCTTGTTCACTGTTTGTGGTATTCTTTAAGGAAAGTACTGTGCACCTTACGCAGTTGTTAAACATCTTAATGTGCTTCAAGATGCTTATGCCTATGTACGTTTGTTAGTAGTTTGATGTTTAAGCAAAACCTTAAGCATAATCATAATGCAAAGTGAGGGATTTCTGTTTAACTTTTGTCTGCGCTGATTTAATAGCCACTATTTTATGTATTATTTAGTATGTATAAAGAGTTTGAGATCTTTCATCTGACATTTTGTGTGTGCTCATTTGTTTAGGAATTATCCATTTCGGAGTATTGCAGTTCACTTTTTCTACCCAGAATTGTCTCGGTGAAAATGTAATCTACTGAATTCTCCTCTTTTCATCCTATTTCTCATGGTTTGCAAGACGATACAGATGCAGTTATAAGGTTAATATAGTTACAGATAATAGTAGCTAATACTATTACAGCCATGTCTAAAAATTAGTGCTGGCTTTTAAGCTCCTGTTAATAAGAGAACCTGCATCGTAGTGGAAGATCTTAATGTAAGATCTTACTCACTGATAAGTTGTAAGTTTGGTGGTTGTTCTCATATTTAATGAGATTCTGTTCTGTCTTAGTGTTTAAACTGTGGAAACAATGTTTATAACCCATCCTAGTATGGATCTCAGGTTTATCAACAGCCTTCAAGTTGTATTTCGATTTTCTGATGTTCAGCTGAATAGGATGGTGTTTTTGTCCCCTGCAGTTTCTCTCCTATTGGTACCCGTTTAAATGTCCTGAGTTAATGTACATTCACTCACTGCTAAGAGATGCATCAGAAGTAGTGAATGGGCCTGTAAGCAAGTATTATGTGTCTCCTATAACAGGCTAGAAAAATAATTTAGTTATCCTTGTGAAATAAGTTGCACTTCAAGATTCAGAATATACCAGTTTTCATTTCTTGTTTTCCAGCACTGTTTTAGAGACATTGCAGCTGTGTGTATACCTGATGTATCTGTAAGGCCATGAGTATATCAGTTCTTGGCATATTGGGGGTGTGTATGAATGTGGGGGTGCTCCTCACCCTCATTTTATGGAGTGGAAAAGCATATTCAGTTGCTCAAGAGCAGAGAGCAGCTGTCACTCGGGGTTGGGAACCAGGATTTCAAGTGCTCAAAAAAACACTAGGCTAAACCTTGTTCTCTTGATTAAATGTTCTCGTAAAAAGAAAATAAGTCAGAACATTTCCTTAGTCCTCATTTCTAGCACTTTCACTGGATCTTGTACGTGGGAAGTAAATAGCACCTATATTTCCATGTGTTTATGTTACACTTAGTAGTAGCTTTAACATTATGCTTTCCAGTCACATTTTCAATGATTGTCTCTTGGGAAAGCAGAGAAATCTTTCTAGGTGTCTCACACCACTGCTACAGTGAAGGCGCTATCAGTGGCTGCAGGTTACCTTTGTCATTTTATTATTTTTTCTCTCACCATGTATTTTAATGTCTTCTGTCACACACACACACACACATATAAAAATATAATATGTAGATTTATTCACAATGGATTAGAACACATCTGAAATATATGGTCTGTTTTACTCATCTTGGAGAAAAGCTACAAGTGATTAATTAGTCCTTCGATCATCTGGATGATATTTATACATATTTGTTCTCCATCAGCTTGAAAACGTATGAGTCATATTTCAGCCATACAATTGCTTAATCATAGTGATGAGAACAAAAAATGTTGAGTTATCTTTGGAATTATCAGTTTGAATTTTTTACTTAAAGGCCAAACAGGGATGGAATTGTGTGTACTGGCTAATACATTCATGTTTCCCTCATTAATGACTTTTTTAATCTTGTTTTTATCCTGTCTATGGATTGCATGCTACTGTGATGGTGGTCTCCCTTAGGTATTATTGGATTCTTTTTCACTGATGATGATTACAGCCCTCTGGCTTTGTAGCTCACAGTAGTGTTGTCTCTAGAGGGTACTTGCCTTAAAGAGAAGAAAACTCTCAGCTTGCAGTAATTGCAATCTGAAGCAGTTATCTTTGTTAAGATCCAAAGTTGTTTCCACATCTCTTCATCAAATCTGAGATTGCATTTGCCTTTTGGTTTATTTTGATGGGAGATGCATTGGCAATTAGAGGCTGTGACATGCTATTCTGGCCCCAGTCTTGATGGCTTTTTTGAGAGAGAGAGAGAGAGAGAGAGTCCTAAATATTTGATCTTTGCTGGTCATCTTCAACATCTTGAGCCTGAGGCATGAAACTAAAAAGCAGGTGAGAAATATTTTACCTTTTAGGGAGCTAAAACTATAGGTAGGTACAGTACCTTTAAATGTAATCCTTTCTCTGCTTCCCTTCTCCTCATTACTGGCTGTAAAATGTATATGAATGCAAGTTGTTGTGTTTTTTGTGTGATATCACACATCCATCTATCATGAAAGAGAGCAGACAATTTACAGGGGACCAGGCTCAGCTGGGAGGGACTATAGAAAATATGAGAATTTAATGAGCAATACCTGGTCAAGCTCAAAGCAAGGCTAATAACATTTAACACAACTATTAGGAACCTGTGTGTTAAGAGACACTAGTACAAATAATAATTTGATAAACGAAGAAATCTGATACGTCTGAGTGTCTAGTTTCCCCTAAAAAAGAATCCAGCTGTTTTCCAACACTGAGTAACTTGTTGATGAGTTCTTGGGTATATATACTGACCTTGTTCTGATTTATGTTTTTGATTTTAGTCCCACCACGCAATTTGATGATTGATATCCAGAAAGACATTGCCACTGAAGGAGAGGAGATTGAGTTGAACTGTACTGCCATGGCCAGCAGACCAGCCACTACAATCAGATGGTTCAAAGGGAACAAGGAGTTAATGGGTAGAGTTATCTTCTAAATCAGCATAGCTTTATAGATAATTGAAGTGGTTAAATGATACCTTCTAAATATAATACGGTGGTGACCGAAAATAGAAACACTTGTTTAAAAAAAGAAAAAAGCAAGCTGTTTCAGATACCATGTCAGTGACAAAATATATGGACAGACTTAAATGACAAATGCATCTTAACAGTAAAGGACTTTGCACCTGTCTTGTCCTTTAGTTACCTGCCAGAATCCAAGTTCAGGGTTTTGGATTTGCTCTTCAGCTGCTGACGTCCTCAGTGATCCCGTAAGGTGTGCAGGGAAGGTAGCTCTTTGCCCTGATTTAGGGGTCAGTGTGATGGTATCAAGTGGGGTGTGAAGCATTTCAGTGCACTTTTATATCGCGCTCAGTTCTTCCTGTGGGATTGTGTGGGTGTTCATATAAAAGTGAGTTTCTTCTACTCTGTAAAGTCTAGTGCTCATGAAATTTGTACAGATAAGTCACCAGCACTGATTCCATATGTGTTGTTTAAGTCTGCTGCATATGGCATCACCTCTCATTTTGTCCCATCTGAGATAACAGCTCCTTACAGAAGTGAGATACAGCCCTTCAAATCTAACCCCCTGCAAGGACAGGAGAAAGTCCTCCAGACAGAGAATATATAACCTTTCCCTCCTACAGGCATCTTTGCACAATGACACATACTGAACGTATGCTGGTAATAGCGGAAGGCAAACCTACTGCCATATGTAGCATCCCACAGAACCAACTGCTTTCCGGTACCTGTTGTCATCTAAATGATGCATGGATCTTCAGATGGCCTCCTTCTTGGTTTCTTTTGCTTTCTGTAGGGCCGCAGTACAACAATATTTGATCCCTTGTGCTTGACCTGTCCAGTTCCTCTCTATTAAGTGTTCTCGCTTCAGCAATTGAATTCCAGCAGTCCTGAATCTTTGAAGACTGCCGAGCAAGTAGTCGCTTCTTGAAATACCAAATCACCCTGCTGATTCTTTGGCACAGTGTGGTTTTCAAAAATAGAAATAGGGAAACTGAAATAGTTTTCTTTGTTCTTAATTTTACATGGACTCAGAGAAAGAAACAGGATCCTCTTTGATAATGCAGTCTTTCTTCTAAACATAACAGGTTGTTGTTTTTAACAGTTTTTTCAATGTGTTTTACCTTTGTATTATCCACCGGAGCTGTTTTGTGGGCTTGAAGGGGGGTGTCCCTTGTACTTTTCCCTCTTGTCCATTTTATCTCCATGATCGGAACCATAAAATATGCAGCTGATAAGCTGCATTTAAAAGAGGCAGTGGTTTCTGGTCAGCAAGTATGTGCTGAGTTCATGGAAAACCTCATTAGTTTTGTCATTTAATCCTGAGCCACTTCTTTCCTGTTCTGTGTGTGTTCTGAGAAGTCTTGTCCTGCAATATACTTCACTCCAACCTGCTGCTGTGGTATTTTCAATGGATCTTCAACAGTGCCACTGTTTAAATATTTTAATTACTGTTTTTAATTATGTTAATCCATTTACTCTCTTTCTCTCCTAATAGCAGATGATGGGTTTTCATCTCCATAGCATCTGAATTCCAGGATGCTTTCCAAAAAAAACCCCAAGCTCTTAAATCAGTGGAGCTGTAAGCATCCTGGCATTTTTAATCCTTGTGACAGTGCACTGTATATTGTAAGCTTTAATGACTTGGTAGGAGAGAGAGTATTACCAATGCAGACAACTCCCAGCCCTTAGTGGTCAATGCTATAGAGATGAAAGTTTGAAATTTAAGGGTACATGTGTTCCCGGCACCTCCTTTTGTCTACCATGGTTTTGCCAACAAGATGATGATAACGTGAGAATGTCATGAGTATACTCTCCCATGATTACTCTGTACTCTCTCCCTCGTCTATCTGTCAGGCAAATCTGAAGTGGAGCAGTGGTCTGATATGTTCACTGTGACTAGTCAGCTTTTGCTGACCGTGGGGCGCGAGGACGATGGGGTCCCTGTCATCTGTCTGGTAGATCACCCCGCTGTCAAAGACTTACAGACCCAGCGCTACCTAGAAGTAATATGTGAGTACCAAAGCTTTCTATTCTTCTAACCATAGAATGTTCCTCATTTAAACAGAAATTCGAAACCATTAATTATGTAATTAGGTTTTATTACAGTGTAGATGGGGTTTATAAATGTCGAAATCAAAGTATTGAGTATTGTTTAATGGCTTAAACAATGACTTCTCCTTGCAGTTTTGCTGTGATGCCAAATTCCTAGGTTTATTCTCTCCACATAGAATAACTTGCTTTACCCTGATTTAGCACCTTGAAGGGTTAATAGCTAGGCCTTGTGATTAGGTCACAGCAGATTAATTTTAATCTTAAATCCTAAATTTTTTAACAAGGCATGTATTTCTATAAAAGTTAGCATCACTGCAGAGCTCCATTTAAAGTAACTGACTGCAGTTCTCCATTGGTAAATGAACTGAGAGACGCATGCTGTGATGCAAGAGAGACTTTCATAATGCACATAATAGGAAGTGTAGTACAGTAGTTCTTTTCTAAATTAGAGCTGCAGAAATAGGTTTAAAAATAGTGGAACCTTTAAGGTAAAGGTCAAGTAAAAGCAACCTGCTAAAGCAAGCTAATCTTAGGGTTTAATGCTTCCGACTACATTCAGGATAAAAGCGAGGTGGAACATTTCACTTAGTTCTCTATGAACTGTCTTTTATATACATCACATCGGTGATGTACATAAATAGAAAGAAGTAGATTTCTGAAAATATCTATGGGGCAATCCACAGCAGAGGTTTCTCCTGTTCATATTAGTGACACAGAACACAGTCATGTTCGCATCAGTGTGTCATGTTATAAAGTGGAATATGGCTTTTGAAATCAGAAATGCAAACAAACCTGACATCGGGGTGACTGCCTCAGCACAAGAAAACAGCAAAGTGGTGAGATGCTAAGATGACTCAAAAGTTCTTTCTTTTGTAGGTTCATCTCAACCGTAACATTATATAAAGGGAGTGGAGGGTTGTTAATTTTTCATCTATTTCATTATGTAGCTTCATTAAGAGCATTCTGCATGCTAGTTTCAGTGATATGAAAATTGTAAGAAGTAATGTCCCTATAATAGGGAAAACAAAAATGATCAGATACTACCTAAATTGGCAGATACTAGATTTCTTGTGACTGTGCTAATGTGTAATTCATTTATGCAAACTTAATGTCCATTAACATTTCTTGTAGAGCTCCATTAGCTTTAATAATACATTAGCACCTTTGTGAGGCTTGATCAACTACTTAACGAGGAAAAAAAATCCCATCTCTCAGAAGATACAAGAAAATTGAAATCTTTTTTTTTTTAAAACTTGTTTAAAAGGGGGGCAGATTAGTAGTTTAAGGCTTCTCTGTGGATATTTCTGTGTCATGCCTACCTTTTGGTGCAATAGAAATGGGCCAGTCTTTTTAACAGAGAGCGCTGTAGAGTTTCTTCTACATTTGTGTATGAAAGAAAAAATAAATCTCTTTTCTGAATCCTTTTAGTTGCAGCTTGTAAAAGGCACCACACAGCATGATGACAAATCACATTTATACTGTGGTTATCTGAAGGTCCTGGGGGACATCCAAAGCCTTCACTGTATTGGTTTTATCTTTGCAAAGGGCATTTTTTCCACTTAACGTTGATTTTAGGCCTGCCTTTGGGTGCCTCTTGGGGAGGGAGCTGTGTTATTCAATGCTTACCACAAGTTTGTTGCAATGCACTTAATGCAGAGCTTTCTGCAAGCAGAATGGGGAAACAATGTGAGATGGTCTTGTTGACTAGCATGTTTGTCTTCACGTTCTGAAATTAACCCAGAGCTTGTGAAAGGCACCAGAAAGAATCCACAATGCTGCCATATCAGCTCTGGGTCCTGCAGGTTACACTTCTGGCTAGGTACGGACCATGCCATAGAGCCATATGGGAGTGCCGGCCTGGATCTCTGTGGTGTTTGGGGAGACCTGGCTGACCCATAGTACTGCAGGCTTCTGTTTCCTGAGTCTCAAAGCTACTACATGTAGAAACTTTATAGTTAGTCTTTAAGGTGCCACAGGACTTTGTTACCTCTGCTATTCCAGACTAACACGGCTACCTCTCTGATTCTTTACATGTAGAAAGAAGCTACAACCCCTTGGTGACCTTTTTTTAATGGATCAGATTCACACAAGCTCCAGTCAACAGTGAAGAGGCAGCTGGAGCATTTATTTACTTGTGAAACAGTTTTTTTGTCCCTAAAATGGGAATAATATTAACCTTCCTCAGTAAAGCCCTTTGAGATCTCCAGGAGGGGTGGGGGGAAGTGTGAGATAAAAGCTAAGAGTTATTGTTCCACATAGTTTCTCCTCATTGTGCGTGATGCATGCAATTCAGTCCTTTGTTTGCCCATTACCCAAAGAGGGGCTGCATAAGGGGAAGGAAAATCAACTTGTCTTCTCTGCCTGAAGTGTAGATCAGAGCTTCCCCTGACACAGGGCCAGCCTTTTAAAGAAATTATACTCCTAAAATCAGGCATAATTGTCACTTTCTCAATAGCTTTTTAGAGCTGGGATTTGCAATCAAAGCGAAGTAGCCCTCCAGATTGCTGTTTCATGCACTTTAGCTGACCACTTTGTTACCTCCAGCTTTACAGTATGCCGAATCTCCAAGCAAGTGGCAATTAACATTTGCGCACAGTGCTGTGTCAAAACATGTGTTTACATTGTTGTGTTGCTGAGCCCAGAGAGGCATAATTTGAAAAAAGGGTTGATTGATTTTTTAAAAAGGGATCGTATTTGTTGTTGCATCATGCCCGTGTCTTTAGAATGTCAGCTACTGACACTATACACGTAACCCCAGTAGGCACTTTTCCCAGGGTGTCCTATACCTCAGTGCTCTTAGTCTGTCATACTCAAGAAAGAAAGGTGGTGTGTGAAGAAGAAGGTATTAGCAGGCAACTTTCAAATGATGGATCCAGCTTTCAAAGCTTATAAGCTAATGTTTGTTGGTTTAACGTTCAGAATATGCAGGTACATCATAAGGTTAGCTGCAAAAAGAGAACACAAAAAAACCCCAACACAAAGCCTGGATTCTGGGGAAGAGGAAATGGTTGTCATCCTACTAAACAATACCCACAAAAGAGAGTAAAGGCCGAATGAACTCAGCATAATCTGGGCTTTATGGAGGGTAGTCTTGAAACAGAAGTAATGCTTTCAGATGTTCTCCTACATATTTCATAGTAATTTTCCAAGGAAAATGTACTTGGGTTATTCCCTACACAGTTAATAGCAGCTGTGGTAATGTTTTTTCTGTCATGCTCTTAAAAAAGAAACCTCAGCACAGATGAACCAACATGTGCATGGTGCAAATGCAGATGATCAAAGAGAAGACTAGTCTTGGGTAGCCATCAAAAGAAGCCAACTGATCCCCAATAAACAAGTTTCTCCTATTGTCCCCTCAGATGGTGTAAATTTCCACTATAAAATAGCGAGGTTAAAATTTCCTTTTTAAAAATTTGGGCCCTAAAGAGAGGGTTTTCAAAAGCTCCTAGGTGATTTAGGAGCTCAAGTCTCATTCAAAGGCAATATCACTTGTGCTTCTAATTCATTTTGAGAACACTACCTTCAATATATATCTGTCCCATTAGAAATATGTTATCAGCGGCTAAGAAAAGCAAATCATTCCACTGGAAATTGAGGTACGAGATGTGAGCCTGCAAAGTGACCTGTTGCAGTGAGTTTTATAAACAATTCATTTGTACATTTCCTTGTGTGTAACAGGTTCAAAGAGTTTAAAGATTTCAGCTTCTTTTTCATTTACCAACCACTCCTAACAGCTAACTTTCTGAAATGGCTTTCAGCCATACTCCCTCTGGCTGAGTTCTCGCCACATCTCCTTAAATATACCGGGGTGAGGAGTTGGTGCTCTAAGAGACAATGGATTCCATCTTAGGCTCGGACTTCACTGACCAGAAAGGCGTGTGTGCAGCTGTGTTACCTGTAAAAGCAAAACAGTGGAGACAAGCGGAGTTTTACTGTAGGGTAAACTAGGCAAGATCAGCCACATTCCTAGCCTTTGCCTCACCTACGTCAGGCTAAAAAATTCAGATGCCTTGTCTCCACTAGGATTTAATAGTAAGATAGCGAATGAGTTGAGTGTAGGGATGGAGAGGGAGACATTTGTGTCAGGGAAGGCACAGCCTCAGGTGATGCGGGAAGTTGAGTGGATGTCTCAGTCTACTTAGAACTAAGCCTCAACATGATTCTGGGGGAGCATATTGCTGCAGCAGCCAAACCTATGTGAGAGAGGAAAGATGCCCCAGCTGTTCGTGGTTACCATCAGAAATTCCAGGGCACTTTTCATTAGAATAAGGCTAGTGTCCTAGCTAAATTCCCGTGTGACGTTAATATTCCCTTCACCTAACGTTCCCCTGTGGTACCAGTAGGCAGCAAGGTCCTTATCCTTCACCCCCCTGTTGATATGCCTACTCATGCAGAGTTGCAGAAAAAACCATGGACTTCTGGTGATTTCCTAGTCCTTTGGGTGTGCAGTAGATCCTCAGGAATTTCTCTCTCACTATTTCACAAGCCCCAGAATGACCCCACGCACAATGGAGTCTGACCCTATTTTTTTTTTAGCAGAGACTTAGTAAGGCTGTTGCTCATTATGCTTAATGTGATTGTTCCATTGTTACCTGGTCCTCTGCTTGTTTGTAAGCATCTTGTCTTGTTCTGAGACTGTAAACTCTTAGGGACAAGCATGGTCTTTTATTGTATTTTTGTATGTGATGAGGAGGGCTAGCACAATAGGACTCTGCTCCCTGTTTTGGATTAAAAGGGCCGTTATGGTATCTGATATGAGAAAGACTTAATAGAAAAATATTACAATCACTTTACTACTGTACTGTGAAGCGTGCAAAGTAATTAAAAGTGAGCTACAAGTTCTCAGATAAATGAACTCCTGAGCTTGGTTTTTGCCACTCTTATGTTGAGTAGTAGCTCACCCTACTTGTGCAGTAAGCTAATAATATTGTGAGTAACGGGTGGCAGTCTGGTCCTTTCTGAACTTTTGAGATAAATGCTGCTATATGAATGTAGGAGATATTATTGAAATGAAATCTTGGCAAACAACTATGCCATAATGTCTTGATAATGTTTTTAAAAGCAAAACTGAGTTTGACAAATGGCAACTGTATACAGTAACAATAACTCTTTCATGCTTGATTAATAGTCACACTAGCAAATTTATAACTCCGTGATGAATTGTTACAATATGCTGCATAGTATTAGTTCAGACATATCCAGTAGTTCTTGAATAGCTGTCTCTTAGAATTCAGTATTGCATGAGGGGCGGATGGGTGTTTGTATTGCATATAATTTTTAGAGAGGAAACGGCAACAAAATACATTAAAAGATCATTAAGGAGTTGAAATGAGCAAAATACCTCCAGAAAAATGTATTAAAGATTAATCTTCAGTCTTTGTGGTACTTTTTCTTTGCTTGTTATAGCACTGGAAATGGATGACAGTGTATAAGCCTTAACTCTGTATTTTTTTTCTCTTGTGGGTTTAAATCGTAATTAATTGAACATAGATTTTTATATCTACATGCATGTTTAGAAAAATATATACCCATGGAAACTGTTATGACCTCTTGTTATGCCAGGAGAATTCGTTGTACCCAATTATGCTAAAAATCAGCCATATATGTATGCTTTCATACTTTCAGTAATCTTTGTTTCTGCTGTGTACAAATATTAATTGCATGGTATGCTGTGAAGTGATTAACATCAATGTAATTTATCATCTGGAGATTTCTGAACATAAATAAATGAGTTGTTTTGTTCAGTGAGGTGTTGACCCCTTCAGAATCTGAGACTTATGTTTTTTTATTGTAAATATGAAAGGCACCACAATCAGCCAAGTGTTGAGTTATTTGATTTTCTGGGGCATTAGTCGCTCTTGTTTGTGACATTTCCCAGTTGTGTGCTCGTTTGCAAGCTCATTAATAAGGTTTTCTCAGAGGGATGTTGTTGAGAATGAAGAACATACAGTAAGGCCTGGGTTTGATAGTTTCACTCTGAGGCTCGGCAAGCATACAGCAGCAGTGTGCAGTTAGATGTTTACAATGGGAAATAAATCTGCACAAAATCTTTGAGTTCCAAGGCCTCTTCTTGTCGGTCTGACTTAGACTAAAGCCTTGTATTTTTAAAATGACAAATAAACCATTTTGCTACATATGGCCCCCAGAAACCAAATAACTAACCATTTCTTTGTATATGCCTTTAATTTTGGTGGCTGTACTTCTGATATGTTAAGTTTGGCTATAGAAGGATATATAATTGATGGCAAAGGTTGCAGGGTTCACCATCTGAGGAGAAGTGCTTCTAATAGTGTAACTGGCTGCTTAACAAGAGCAGCGTGCTATATATTAAATAAAAGAAAACTAATCTCAATAACATCAAGGTGGCAACGCTTAAACAGGACATTCAGACTAAAGGTTAGGCACTATATAATGAAAGCATGTCATTGCGTAAAAAAGAATAAGAAAAGGCACAATGGGAATAAGAAGACTGGTACATCTTAACTTTAATATTTCTTTAGCTACTGTTACAAGTTAAATCCTAAAATCTTCTCTCTATGTTTCATGGACAACTTTTTAAAAGTCTGAGATCAGGAGGGCTCCTTTAGACTCATTGTGTGTCAGTCATCCATTTAGGTGTTAGTTTAAAAATGCAGTCTATCGATCTAATAGTTGTTTATTTTATAATCCCATGTTGATGTTCAACCATTATATGGACCATAACATTGGTACAAATGTGCGCTGCTAAAATAATAAAAGCTGAGGTAGAAAGACCTATTAGACTCTTATGTGCCTACCCATTCGACTATGAAATATAATCCCCAGATAAGAGGACATAGCTGATTTTAGGATAAAGATGACACTTACATATACATAGTAGCCAATATACAAATATTGATGTTTCTGACATTTTTGAACAATATATTCTATAGGTCTTAATCTATAATCTAGAGTTGTGCACTAATTGAATCTGCAAAGCTCCATATTAAAATTCAAACGGAATTTTGCTTTTCTGTTTGCATTTTTACCCCTTAACTCAAAAGTTGTCTATTAACTGAAATAGAATTTTTTTCCCTCTAACTTAAATATTTTTTCTGACTAGTTTTGCTTTTTCCGAAGTTAATATATGCAGTCTGATTTAGAAACTGGTGAAAATCAAAGTTCTTTGAGCAATTTCCTTGTTAATGTTAATTTAGACAATATATCATGCCTATTAAAGTAAAAAACAGGTCCAAAACACAGATTAAGGAGATGAGAATACATATAAAACTTTCACAGGCCTCAGAGGATATTGGTAGGGGTATTGTGAATCTTGGATGATTTTTAAACTAACATAAAATAAGGTAGATAAGAATTCTACTTCTTCAGCTGCAAATATTTTCTCCTGAGGAAACCATCTCTCCTAGATCAACAGAGAGATTAAAACTAGGGATTAATACAATCAGAAAATAAACGTTAACACATCAAGACTTTCAAAACTTAAACAAGATAATTTTAATTAAGTCATTAGAAGATTCAGTTTCCTAATTTTCTCATCATTCAGTTTCCTAATTTTCTCATCTGGCAAAAGATTTGGCATTTAAAAAGCGTTTCATACTTTAAATCAAGAAACAAAATATTTAATGCTATATTAATCACCATGTAAAGCTAGATAGTCTCATTTTCTCAGCACCAATGCAAGTTTTCTTTTTGGTCCATGCATGCCCAACTTGGATTACAAATTCTTTTAGCTTGTACTGGAAATGTTGTATGCAGTGTTGTAGCTATGGTGGTCCCAGGATATTAGAGACAAGGTGGGTGAGGTAATATCTTTTATTGCACCAACTTTTGTTGGGAGAGAGACAAGCTTTCATGTTTACACAGAGGTAGTTGGCTTCTGGAAATGTTGACATGGCTTCTGCAGCAGCAGAGATGCTGCAGCAATACCTAGATATCTGCTCTCTTGAATGAATAGAATAGGCTAGAGTGCTAGGTTTACTGAAAGCACCCTGTTGATGTATTTTCTTGATCTATCTGTTTATATATACACACACTATGAATTTTAGTTTGTTTTAAACAGCCTGTTTGTTTATTTGCTTGATTTTGAAGGCAGCAACGTGCAAAGAAAACGTTCAGTCTGATGGGCTGTATCAGAGGATCACTAGTTTGTTGCTTTTTCCAGGTAGGAAAAGTCAGAAGTGGGCTAAGTTATGAAAACTCTCTTGAGTTTAAAGAACATTTCACACAATGTTGTTGTATTATTAATGGCTCTGGTCCAACACAGTCAGTGTGTATTCAAAGTGGATCGTCCTGCCGGGGCAGCTGTTGTATGCCCCATATCACTGACACTGAAATTCCCAGAAGGGCCACGAGCTATTAGAGTGTGATGAATCACATCGGGTATGATTGACACAGCCCCAAAGAGCATCGTCTGTACTTGGAGTGTAATGCAATTTTCTCTCTCACTGCCGCTTGCGATCACTCTTGTAGACAGCGAGATTACTGTACATGGCCACCAAAATTAAACGTATTGCACAGCACTCCCCCATTCTGCATGTGCTGATTGTATTTCTAAGGGGGGGTCTAAGTGTGATCACACTCTCCATCTCCTATTCGAGGTTCAGCAAGAAAACAAAGTTAAGCATTTTACTCCTATTTAAAAATGTCAATTGCCTTTAGTGCCCATTGGCCACAGTTCACGTCTTTGTTGACTGCCGAGTCTGAATAGCAAACGAGCCATAGAAGCTTGAGCTATTCCGCTTCCGTGGGGAGGGTTGTCTGCAGCTCAGGGGCACGTGGGAGGATGAGGAGGAAGGAATCTTGCTTTGCTGCTAGTTTTGCTGTACCTGTGTGCACAGAACTAGTGTCTCGCCACACGTGTAGCTGACGCCCCTTTTGCAAAAGCTCAGTGCACTTAAAAGAGGTTGCATGAACATATATCTTCAGTAGAAGCTACAGCTTGTATTCTCTGTTGTTCCCCCACCTTATGTGGTTTTAAGGTGAGGTTAATATTTTAGGGTGGTCTCTAAATAAGGCAGGCCTACAGTTTGTCCAGCCTGAGAATTGCTTTGGGAAGAGTTGGAGATGAAAAGTTCTGTATAAACTTAAAACATTAATTAAGCACCACCATTTCAAAATAGCTATTAAGCACAAGATTGTCAAGTTGCCCTTGGGGCAGTCTGTTTTGCTTACAGCCCTGCTGAAAGGTAGTCAGTTTTGGGATAGAGAGTGACAACCAACTGCTGCAGATTATGGAGGGGAATTTCTAGTGAAGGACTCTAGTGCAAAATCTTGACCTTTTCAGCAAAGTCATGGTATTCTCTGCGTACGTTAGACGGTCAGTGACACCGTTTGTTTCACTGTCTCCTCTGACAGAGATGTGCTCTTTAATCTGTGTGTGTACTCGGTGTGTGTGTTTGGAAAGAGGAAATACCGAGTCTGTTTCTGCGATAGTTAGCATTAGAACTAAGCAGGCACAGATGCTGGAACTAGGGGTGCTGCTGCACCCCCTGGCTTGAAGTGGTTTCCATCAAATACAGGGTTTACAATTCGGTTCAGTGGCTTTCAGCAGCCCCACTATGTACATTGTTCCAATCCTCCTGGAGGCAGGAAGCAGCATGGCTCTATGTGAAGACGTGAGAAGTGGAGACAGCCTTAGGACTAGTGTGTCAGGATTGTGAGCATCACAGGCGTTCTAGACTGCACTCTTTGGCACTTGGGCAGACAGGCACCCTCTTCAGAGAACACCGTCGCTGGCCCAGACACGAAGAGTTATTGATAAGTGACCTCTAGGGAGGCCACATGTTCCACGTACAGCACTTTTCATTTCATTGGTTGACTTAAAGACCATGGAACATTGTGCATGGTCAGGCTTGCATAAACTAATCTACCAACAAGAGAGAGAGAGAGAGAGCAAGTCTCATCCTGGCCTCTTCCAAGACTACTTCTTGTGTATTTTAAAGGCACACTACATGAGTGCTTTTAAAGAAATCTCATCAGATCCAGAATGGCTTGTAGTAAGGTTGGTTGGTTGGTTTTCAGATTGGTGGTTGTTGCAGTGGGTCCTTTAAATAGCTGGTGTTTAAGCTTTTGAATCAATTCAGCTTAATAAAGGTGCCTTATAAAATTACTGGGGTGGGTTTTTTTTAAAGCCACTGGAAAAATTGTAAGTGTATTAGGAAACAGTTTTAGGTTATTAGATTGACTACCAATACTGTACTACTGTGGTGTAGGTGAGGCTCTAATTACTCGTCTTTATTTTTATGTAGGAATTCCGCTGTAAAATGATATCAAGAAGCGCCAAGATGTGCATTTCAGGGCAGTTTTGTTGGATGTAGGTAGTAAATGTCCATCTGTTGTTGGCCTCGTGCCTGATATTGCTATTGAGGCATTCAGTAACTGCCCCAGAATGTACTACTGCAGGTCTCATTAATTACATAATTCTAGGAACTTGGCATTAGAGCCCTGCAATCTGTGGATATCTGGTTATATCCGTGGACCCTTTTCAGAGATTGGATGGGGATACAAATTCTGCATCCATGTGCGTCTCTACTTGGCATGTTTAAATATAATGTTTAAGAGCTGATACATAGTTATTGGACACCGTAAATTCATCATAAAAATTCATCATAAAGATTTGTTATGATAGCAATAATGAATGATTGATAAGAATATCTGGAATATATGTACCAATTACTCTTACAGATTTGCTTTGCAGCTTCCACAAATTAAACCATGTAACTAGAAGGTCAGCTGGTGTTTTCAAGTGTGTAAATATTTTATACTATCCAGTATATGATCATTTTGCATTTCTAAAATGTTGCAAACACTTACTGTGTCCTGGTAAACCAGCACAATGATGTTACTTTTTTTTAAACAGTTAGTCTTATGGTTTCATAGTCGCAAGAAGATTTATGAGATGGGGATACATTTATTTAAAAAAGCATTTATTGTGTAGCTATCTCAGGAGAGGATTTACTGGTGTACTTTATTCTATTACTGAAAATTATGACGGTTTAAATTGTTAAACTCAGCCATGGATTTTTTTTATTTCCATTATTCCATAGAAGCATGTTAATGAGTTTAAACACTGTTAATAAAAGGCAGCAAGCCAATAGTATCAGCAGTTGAGAATCTCAAAATAAAAATGTTTGAATTGTTTCAATCTTTATGCATAGTGAGTTGTTGCCCTCCCCTGTTTCTTACAGCTGAGTAACTTTCTAAAAAATATATGTGGCTTAATAGCATTTGTGGTATTGAATTGATTCATTTTAGCTACAGTTGAGATTGCATTTTTAATCTGTTTCAGTTGTTGAAGGGAATGAATTTCTTATTAATTGCGGACTGTGGTCTTTTTCTTAAAGGGCCTTTCTGAAGGATTTCTGAGCCACGTCCTTTGGTATAAATGCTTTAATCCCCTGTGTTTATTTTGAGACTTACACGCATTTCATTTGGACTAGCAAGATCCTTGCACTGCTCAAGCAAAGGCAGCAGCGGTTATGATTTTTCTGTCTTTTGCACAAGTGCCTCCAGTGGAGCCGAAAATATTAATATGCAGCGGCACAAAGTATTGTCCTACAGTAATGTGACACATGATAAAATGTATCAATTCTGAGCACCACAGATATCTCTGGTTTCACCTCAGCATGAAGGCAAATGAGTTCCCTTTAGCTTGAGTGAATTCAGATATAAACTTCAATGTAACAAAATGCATTTTCCAGGAAATGGTGGTGCTGCACTTAGTGTGAAATGCTCTTATCTGTGTCTCCCGTTTTGGTGTTACTAGTCAATTTAATTTGAGAAAATACTGAATCTATTTACTGATTAGATGAATGGTATGAAGGTGTCAAGAGTAGGAGTTCTGATGCCAGGCTTTCCTTTATGGGTGCATGCAAATCTGATTTCTGCTCAATGAGATAATTTGTCAAACAGTTTGGTTGGTTTTTTTTTTGTCATGCAGATAAGCCTCAAGTGCGGGTTTTACAGAATTACCCACTGCAAGGTCTAACGAGAGAAGGGGAGCCACTTGAACTGACATGTACAGCTTTTGGAAAACCACAGTAAGTTTGGGACTTCAAAGGCCTGAACACATCACCCAGTGCCAATTATGTCATGCTATAGAGAAGTGATTTGCACATTCTCTGCCTACCACCTTCCTGTAGGAAGTTAATATGAGATAGCCTTCAGAGAAAATTGTTTAGCCATGAAAACAGTGAGTGCTGAATGGAAAGTTCTCTGAATCTGGACATCAGCTAAAATATTAAGACCTTGATTTTAACCCATATCCATTTTGATATAAGTGATAGGTGGAAAACGTCTCCTTTCAAAGCTCTAAATAGAGCTTTTTTCACAAATGGGCACATAGGAAGCAACTCTGTGCTTTGTGGCATCACTGGCAGTAAGAAATCTCTTGCACAAAGGGAAATAAAGTGAATTTTGTTATGGATGCCCCATGACAGTACAGCCCTTTCTCCAGGGGAATGGCTTAGATGACCATTGGTTTGTAATGAATCTGCAAATTCCAGGCTGTTGACTGCGTACTGAATACTACCAAGGTGCAAGTATGGCCGAGTAATTATGTCATGAGGGATGGAGATTGACACGTTAGAGCTGGAGTGGAAGTGTAAAGTTAGAGAGTCTCTCCCTGTCTGTATGTGGGTCTGGGGTTGGTTGGATTTTTTTTTGGGGGGGGGGAGGGGGAAATGGTGTAGTTTTCAGTGTTTTATGCAGATTTTATCCCTTTTCCCTTGTGATGCTGTTATACTGCTTAATAAGTTGTACCCCAAGACAAGTCTCCTGATCGCAAAATGTAAATTGTCCCCTTTATTTCCATGCCATTAGTTCTAGTTGAACCCGTGTAGCCTCCTTAAATAATTCCTCTTCCATTTGGGTTTACATGCTTTTTGTAGATTAGAATGTTGACTCATTCTTATTAATCTCCTTATGAGCCCAGTCCCTCCCTTTCTTGGGCTACATCTAAACTACAAGGCAGGAGTGCGATTCCTCAGCCTGCGCATATATTCCTGAAATGGGTGGGTACCCAGGCCTCCACTGTCCATGGTACCACTATTATTTATATTCTCTCGGAGCAAATGGAACTACTGCAAGTACAGGCATGCAAGCTGAGGGAATCACACCTTTTGGCTCATAGTGTAGGTGTAGTGTTATTCTCATCATCCTTGTTATGTTTCTCTGAACTCCCTGCCGTTTTTTGGTAATGTGTCCAGAACTGAAGAGGTTATTCCAGGTACAATTGTATTTAGAGCCATCTAGACTGGGAGATTTATCTCCATGGGCCATAATGTGAGGTGTATACAGCTCAGAAATGCAGTGGCTTCCTAGTGACATCTTGCATTCTAAATTCACATCTAACCTTTTATGCCTCCTCAATCTGTCTCAGTATCACTGTTTCCCGGCTTCTTTTCCCCCATTCAACGTTTTGTGTTTGAGTCCTTCCCCCAGATATTAATCTGCATATTCCCAGTTGAATCTCCTTTTTATGGTTTCTGTTCCCATGTTTCTAATCTCCCTAGGGGCTCTTTGTATTTTTCTGTCCTCCTTGGTAACTGCAGCTCTTCCTAATTTAGTATCATCTGTGGATGTAATGAACATATAGTTTACTCCCTTTTCCATATGATTAATGTTCCATCTTACTGAACATAACCCCGGCCCTTGCAGTGTCCATTAGACTAATTTTATGTTGGTGTCTACGTAGTGATGGTAACACTGTTTTTATATAGTGGGTTTCATCTGAAGCATTTACATCAAAAATATAGCCTTTAAGGGTCACTGCCTGGCCAAAGTGTTCTAGAAATAGAGTTTTCATAAAAGCTTATATTTCAAAAAAATAATATTAATAGGAAAGTTGCCTTGGTATTTTAATTCCAGTGGAATTTACCCAAAAAAATCCTATTCCCCTGCGATATTTGCAACACAAAGGTGACTTCGTGGAGTTATATTACAACTTGAAAAATAAGGCTAGCCACTGGTCTAAGGTGTTACATGTAAGGAAATTGTCATTTCTGAATATGCAAATTGCCACCACTACACATAAATTCATAGGACGATGTGGCTGTTGTCCCGCTAGTTCACAATCTGCATATATTTTGTATAACATTTTTAATGACTCCAACTATTTAACAGTACAATTCCCTTATCTGACCCCTCTTGCCCAATATTAATGTTTACTGTATGTCAGAATCTTCTAATGACCTCTGCAAGCTTGAAAAGCACAAGCCTATGGCAAAAGGGTAAGATATTGGGTGTCTCATTTTTTTCGTTGTTCCACTTGGGACACTGTATAAGGTACCTGATTTTCAGACAGCGCTGAGGAGTCAAACCATTAAAATAGACGAAGAGTTCTGTGGTACCTTATAGACAAACAAACATATTGGAGCATAAGCTTTCATGGGCTAATAGCCACTTCTTCGAATTAGCCCACGAAAGCTTATGCTCTAATACGTTTGCCTATAAGTTGCCAAGGGACTCTGTCACTTTTGCAGATCCAGACTAACACAGCCAACCCTCTGATTCTTGATTCCATTAAAATCGTATCTCTTCAAGGTAAGCACCCCAAAATTGAAACTCCCAGAATCACTCATCTGTATATAGAGGTTTACATGCTTTAACTAAGTTAGTTCCACAGATGCCCTGTGGGCTAGGTAAGTAATTAGGTAAGTAATTAGACAAAACGTTTGTCTAAAAAGAACACCTCTGAAAGACAAAAGTTTTGCCTCAACAAGTACCTGTGTGAATAAACGCCCCTCGTTGGGGTTGGAAACTTTTTGTTGGCAGGAGAGCCAACAAAGAGCGGCTACGCTGCGTGACTTTTAGTGACCCGGCTGTAGCAACACAGCCATGTCATTGAAAGCTGTGGTAGTATAGATAGAGTCCAAGTGTTTCACCAGTCAAGCAGGACTTCTGATTGTCAAGAAGCCCATTTTCCACAGCCTGCAAGGCTGACACATGCAATACTAATTTTTTAAGCTACTTTACTGGGTCATGGTGGCAAACTCCATTACCGTTTTTTTTAGACGCGGTTTAAAGCTTTTTAATGTACCCTACTATGATTTGAACATCTATTAGTCAGCCATAATGCCTGATTCACAAATATGTCACTGCCCATTGAGACTGTTAGAATTGATGGAAAATTTAGGACGGAGCTTCTCGATTGTTAACACACATTTCTGATGCAAAGTAATCTTACTTGGGTTTAGGTAATTTTCTGAAGTTTGCTTGTGGTTTTTTCCCCTTTACTTCTCAGGAGAGTAGAATTCTTCAGTTTTTTAAGAGGTACAATATGTTTTTCTCTTACTTAGAGTGGTAAGGAATTTCTCCTTGATTCCAAATCCTGTACCGATGTGTTTTTGAATGTTTAATGAAAGCCAGTGATAGACTTACTGCCATTGTGAGACCTACAAAAACGGTTGTTCCCTCCACTGACTCCATAGAAACTTCCCTGTTCCCTGAGCCGCGTAACTATTACATTCATTGTTGTTCCATTAACAACAGATGAGAAAACAGACTACCAAATGGAAAAAGAGTAATTAGGGGTGGGGAGAAGAGACAATGTTATTTTCCAGACGCTAAAATGGTACTAACAAACAGCTGAGACCAAAATGTTTTAAATGAGTCAACTGTATCCCCTTTCAGAGCTGTTCAAACTTGCTAAAATGTATCCATTTGTTAAATTAATGTGTGTTTTACAATAAAATGCTGTTGAAAATTAATTCACACTTTAAAGGGCTACTGTACATACAAGTGTAGCCCATTGACCATAGGCCTCAATCCTTTGGGTTTGTGGATTTTTCCCCCAATTAATGAGATAATTATCTTTTGGTGAGGTCTGTTCTCCTTGAATTGCTGTGAAACAGCAAAGCAAGGCAAAAAATATTCGTCTTGCAGGGAATCATTTCCAATTGGTATAGGATAAACTGTAAGAAATGTAAGGACTTCAGCATGTGAGACATGCGTGGTTCAAAAGCAAATGAAGAGAGCATCCACTAAATAGTGCATCTTATTCAGGAAGGTCAAGAATTTCACGTCATTTCCTTACAGTGTCTATTTGTCTGTCATCTGTCTCATTTGGATGTCGATGAAATGTTGAAAATACCGACTGGATTGTCAGGATTAGTAATGCAATTGTTTCTTTCTCCCCCTCCTGCATAGGCCTACGGAAGTGAAATGGTTAAGAGTAGATGATGAGATGCCTCAACACGTTGTAGTGTCGGGTTCAAACCTTCTCATTAATAACCTAAACAAAACAGATAATGGTACATACCGCTGTGAGGCTTCAAATGCGGTGGGGAAATCATCTGCGGATTACATGCTGTTTGTATACGGTACGTGAGGAAAAAACGCCATTCTACTAGACTCATTTACACATAATTGCTATATACCACTCTCTAAAAGCTTTCGAAAAAGTAAACATTTTGCTTAATGCTGGAATTTCTGATAGCATCCGACGCATCATCTCATTATATTTGGGGGTTCTGGGAAGCCATTTCCTTCACTCTTTTCCCCTCATGCCAGCCTCAGATGCAGAGCCTCTTACATTCAAAGTCCAGTAAGTGACGACTTCTCGGAGCTGTCATTGTGAGCTTGCCGTGGAGGTGGGATGTATTGTAAGGTGCAGTGCAGGAAAAAGCCAGAGCAGAAGCTGGAAGGGTTCTGGGGTGGGGCTCGTGGGAGCTGGGGGGGTGGGGGGGAGCTTAAGTTATCCTCTGACAGTCCTGAATATTGTAGGACCTCTCCCTAGTTCATTTCTCCATGGTTGTCTTATCTAATCTATTGTGTAATATCTTCAGCAGTGGTACAAGATTTTCTCTCCACTCCGGTTTTAGCAAGTTAAATTACTGAAGAATCAGCAAGCATATCCAGATAATTACAAACCAGTAAATAAGCTGGAGGAATGAGATGTCTTAAACATATCTATGGCTGCCAAACAGACACTAAAACATGCCTCAGCATCTTTTTAAAGTGCTATTAAGTACCTACTTTAATTCTTCAGTTCCTCTGCATTATTTTACCATCACTTTTAACCTTGTTGTGCTCTTGTCATGGAGGTTGGGCATATAATGAAGATTCAGTAGACACTTGAAGAATGACCCCTAGTCTAATTATGAACAATTCCCTTGTGCTACATGTGTAAGGCTAGTTCTTTAGGAAGACTTAAGATGCATTGCTTTTTCCCCCTGCGTTGTAGAATGCTGCCACCCCACTGTGTGTGGGTGAAGTGGGGAGGCGCTAAGGAAAAATCAGCATAAGAGCCCATGTTCATCAAGCCTCACTACTTTTAAAGCCCCCTTGACTTCTCGCAAGTATTGATAAGTGATGTCATGTGAATTATTACAATTAAGATTGTGCTGGTATTGTGTTTTGGAAGCTTGCTCTGGTTTAAAACTTACTCCAGATAACCTCAGCCTGGAATGAGACAGCTCAAAATCTCTTGTGCTGACACAGATCAGGCAGCTTGAGTGCCCAACTTCTGACTTTTGTACACCAGCATTGCTTTACATGTACAATATTTTAGGCATTTATAAAGGGAGGCCCCTGTAGAAATGTGTGTCTAAAGATTTAATTAAACCAGGGGTTGTCAAACTTCATTGCATTGCAACTCCCTTAGGACAGGAAAAATTACTGCATGACTCCAGGAGGTGGGACTGAAGCTTGAACCTGCCCGAGCCCCACTGCCCGGCCCAGGGCGTGGGGCCAAAGCAGAAGCCCAAGGGCTTCAGCCCCAGACGAGGGGCCTGTAACCTGAGCCCCAGCACTGAGGGCTGAAGCCCTCCGGCTTCAGCTTTGGCCTCGGGCGGTGGGGCTTGGGCTTCAGCCCCAGCAAGTCTAATGCCAGCCCTGACAACCCCATTAAAATGGGGTCACCACCCACAGGTTGGTAACGGCTGAATTAAACGGATACTGAACATTTCCAATATTTTTCCCTAAAGTGCCAAAAGAACGGGCTTCTGCTTTTAACATACATCCATATTTCAGAGTAATTTTTCTGCCGGGGGTCTGGTGGGGGAGGGGGTGCATTCACACTGATGTTTTTTCCTTCTATCAACAGTGACATGACTTTCCGTACTAAATGACAAAATGAGACCATGTGAAACAAGGCTCATGCTTATTGCATCAATGCCATTGCACATTCTGTATATTGTCCTAAACATCATAACTAAGGAGTTCGTAGGAAACTAGACCTATGCAATATAATACAACAACAATGAAACAGCTTTCCATTCCTTGGATCGTTTCATATACTACTTCTCCCATAAAGCAGGATTGTAAACCAAATTTAGCAGATATTAAATGATCTGGTCTCAGTGCAATTCCTACTGGGCTTCCCTTAGAAACATCTCTAGTTGGAACAGTTCTAGTTGGAATCTCTGGTCGTTTCAGGCCAAGGATTCAATGTGCTCTGGAAACTAGATTCCCATCTCCATGTTAGACATGGTCTAAGAGTGAAATTTTCAGAGCTCATGTTGGCACATGAGGTCACTGATTTTGCTGCATCTGCTGTGTGAACAAAAAGTCTAGGTCTGCCAGTGCTGTACCTCTCATTGGCACATTGAACTCACGGGAAAAGACTGCAATGAAATTATTTTAAAAGCAATAAGAATTCCCAAAGATTTAGCCTGTGCCCTTAGTGCATATATATATGACAGCCCTATAGGCATGATTAGTCGCTTTTTTGGTCTATCGGGGGTCCATGGTCAAGTTCTACATCCCATCATGTCAAGATTGTGTACAATTGGGAGTCCCCCAATCCGGTTTGATACTCTAGATTACATAAAGAAGTCCCTTGATGCATTTTCAGCCCAGGAATTCAGAACGGTTGGTCTTATGATAGAGGATTGCTCATGGCTCCCTTCTCTAGTGCATTGGTTCAAATTTAGTCCAACTCCACATTCAGGAATACAAATACTATGCTGTATCCTGTGTGGAAATGCGTTGGCAATCTGAGTCCACTTCTCATGCCTCATAATCCATAATTACATGGGCATCTTTTTCTCAGCATGGAGCTGATCTGGGGTAGTAGCTTCTACAAGCCTAGTGCAAAATGCATTAAAAGGTTTCCCTACTGCTTACCTCACTACCTGCTCCATGGATAAGTAGAACTAATTCTCCAGAGCTGTCAATGCAGAGCTTTGTACCAATACCAAATTGACCTTAAGAGAGAGAATAAGAAAATAGGGTGATTAGTCTGTCAAATCACTCCATGTCTTAACGAGTCCCTTAATAGTTATCTGATGCAATAGAATGTAATGACTGCAGAAGAGCTGTGACCATCTGACATGTCAGCCCTACTCTACCTCATCAAGATTAATCTCCTTATAAAATTAAAATACACATATGTTTAAATAGCATTAAGTCCAAAGGGACTTCGGGCAGCAAGAACCTGCAAAGTGATTGCTGCTGTTCTGCCCTTAACACCCCGCTTGTATTCTGCTGACGTGTTATAAGGATGTCTCATCACATACAAGGTAATACAAACTGAAAATGTTGTTGCCTAAAAATTGATTTCACACTGGGAGTGACCAAAGACATTTCATAGAAATCTCTAGTGTGATTAGCACATGAGACTAGACAATCATCTTCACCAATCAGTAGGGACAAAACTGTCAGTAGCAATTTCCCCCAGTGGAGACAGTGAAACACAAAATTCAGTTTTTCATCCTCAGTGACAAAGGTTGGTGATTTTCTTCTCATGCTTTGCTCTGTCTCCACTGGTAATAAAGAAACATCAGTGTAGTACCTTGTCAGCCTATCCCAAGTTAGGCGGATGATGAAGAAGTTATCTAACAAAGAAATGGACCCAGATATTACAGCTGCAGGAGAAGGACAAAATGTTTAAAGACATTATTCATGAATGATCATTTTCCTTTAGCTGACTTCACAATGAAGTGAACTCCAAGGTAATGTTTCTTAACTTTCAGGAAGTTGTACTGAACACAATAAAGGTGCAGCATATAATTAAAGTTTGGATGTATTAATTAGAGTATTTGAGAGCTCGCTTGGAGATAAAAGAGTAGCAGATGTGTCAGTGATGAAAAGTTGACATGCTTTAGATAAAATTTAAAATCAAAAGCCTATGAACCGTTTCATGCTCTATTATTGCAGAATGATTCCTCAGTTCAAAGTCTTGCTGACTACTTAACACATTCAGTTTGATCATTTTGGGGCATTGATATACATATAATTTTTTTTCTTTTACATCTTTTTCTCATCTTTCCTCCTTTTTCATGTAACTTTTGTAAAGATATGCCACTCTATATGGTATAAATATTTTACACTTCATAGCCTAGCACTGTTTGGTGGCTTTAACAGGTCAAGTGTCATTTATAAATTCTGTGTAAAGAAGAAAAATCTCTTCAGTTTTCTGTTTTCTTGCCATCCAGGATGTGATATTAACAAAAGCTAGGGCAGCATTAAAATATTGATATTTATCAGTCACAAAGATATTCACTTTATCTTTTTAAAAAGTCTCAATAAAATCTTGCATGCCTCGAACTTGATATTTAATAGTGACATTCTCATTTCTTTGTATTTATTACTAGCTTAGAAGTAGTTTTGCATCCTGCGGAGATGTATTGATGGAGGAAGAATAATGAAGTTAACAGTTCTGGAAAAAGCGAATGAGAGAGATTGAATCTGCTGTGGATATTTAGTCTGTTAAGCGCAGCAGGAATTCTCCCCTTCCCCACCAGAATTTTCAAATGTAAACGTAGAAAAATTACGAAAGCACCATTGTCTTTCTTTGTACATAGCAAATTGTCCTCCTTGTCATAGGAAGTTTGTGGTTTGTTTTTCTTATAGCTCTCCCATTCCATCTCTATCTCCCATCAATGACTAATTTGTGCTAGGTTTTTATTTTTTTCGCATTTATAAATGACAGAACAAGAGAGAAATTTCAGGCCAGATCCCTCTGCTGGCATGAGTCTGTGTAACTGTGTGGCAATCAGTGCAGATATGCCACTCTATAGCAGCTGGGTTCTGTCTCTCTGTCTTTAAAGCCAGTTGGGAAATTTGCCCCCCTGTTTTTAGGGGAATAAAGACATCAAACAGCCATGCTGCTTTTCAGTGTCCTCGTTTCTCTCTTATCATTGTTGATCATTGTTGTGTTCTGCTTGTTTTTCTTAATTTGCCTTTTTATTTTCCCTTTTTATTTTTTATCCAGATCCCCCCACAACTATCCCTCCTCCCACAACAACCACCACCACCACCACCCCTACCATCATCGCAGGTATGGTACCTTCATAACCATTGGAAATTTCCTGAATGTGTTATTGTCTTTTATGTCTATAAACAGAAACCTGGGGGGGGAGGAAACAAAACACAACAAAAAATCTTTATTTTTCATAACACACAGTTCTTGTACTGGTGTGCTTTAATCTCAGGAAGTTGGACAGTTCTTACTGCAGAAGTTCTTGGAACATGGAAATTGACATGTCAGACATGACTAGCAGTCCATTTAGTCCAGGACTGGTGACTAATATCGGATAGTTCAAATGAAGGTATAAATACCTCTATAGTACATCTAACATGGGGAGCGGGTGTTAAATATCTTGCTCACCCCAGTCGATATCAATTTCTGAGCAATTTATGCCCGGAAGCGTGAAGTTTGTTTGTACCTTTGTCCAACTGGTATGATTACAAGTGCTATTCTTATTCATAGATGTTGCATCTATCTCCGAAACTTAGCAAAACAAGCTATCTATCTCAATATCCTGCAACAATAACACCACCACCTCGCTCTTATATATGAGCCCACCATTCAATTATGCATATTATTCTAATATTAAAAGAATATTCTGTTCACTTCTTTTTTAAGTTGTCTTTTAATTTTGAATTCCTATTTTCCTGTATTCTGGGAGCAGGTAAATAGGAACACCCAACTGTCCATAATACACCACTCATTATTTTACATCCATCCATCACCTCCCCTTGTGTGCCTCTCCACAGTAACTACATCTGTCTTTCCAGTCACTCCTCATAAGGGAGGCTTTTCTGATTTCCCCTGCTACAATACTCGGATCATTTTCATTGCCCTTTCCAGGATTTTTTTTATTTCAGCTATATATTTTTTCTTGAGATAGAGGTGACAAACTGACCAGATTACTGAAGGTGAGAATGTACCATCAATTGTCCAGTGGCATAATATTTCCTGTATTATACGCCATCCCCTTCATAAAGCAGCATAACATTTTATTCATCTTTGTGACTGCTATTGTGCCTTAGCCAACTTTAACTATCCTACGTTCCCACCCTCGCTCTCACGGTATTTTACAACTAAATCAGAACTCACGGGTGTGGACAATTAATATAAAACTTTCCTCCCAATGTGCCTTAACATGCTCTTGCCCCAGTGTATTTCATCCGTTGTCGTCTTGTCTAGATTTTGCCATGTCACTTTCTTCCTCCTTCCAGGTCCACTGTCTGCCTCCTTACTAATGAACTTCGGAGCATGCTGGTATTAACTTTTTTCCATCTTGAGACTTGGCTATTTATTGCAGTTTTTATCTTTTAACGACTTTTTATTCCGTAACATGTCTTAACCTCTCACCTCACCGTGTCAAAGTTTTCTTCAGAGCCTTTTGTGGGGAGGCTTTTTATCAAACATCTCTTGGTCTAAAGGAATGCTGTAACTTGGTGGTTTTTTTATCCACTGTTTTGTTAATGCTTTCAAAGAGCTTCTGTAACCATTTACAGTTAACTTACCCTTACAGGAACCAAGCTGCTTTGGCCCTATTACATTATATTCATGTGGTGCAATGTAACACTAATGATTTTCTCATCCCTTTGCCCTGGAAATGAAATAAATATTGCTAGCATGTCATTTTTCAGTTCATTTTTAGTACTTTTTGTATAGATGGGTACTCTGCTAAGCTACCCTTCCGCAGTCCATATCCTAGCTGTTTCGAATAATAAGTTACATGTTGTTTGTAGCTCAAATGCTTTGATCATTGCTACCATCCTATAAGACTATAAGAAGACATCTTAGGCAACCTCCATGCTGATTCAACAGAGTTCTTCAATGTCTCCTTTTGGGTGCTTCTAGCTTTCTCGCTCCTTCATTATTATTATTATTATTATTATTTTGTTTTATTATTATTGTTAAATAAGTCACTCTTCTGGACTCTTGGTATGAGTCCCCCTTAACTGAGGTAGAACTTGATTATATTCTATCCCCTGTTATTTACTGACTTGATCCTATTACTGATGCTTGCGCGTTTTGTGGCCTCACTGATTATTCGATGTTCTGCATTCACTATTCATGCTTTGATCCCGAGGCTGCTGCAGTACCCCTCACTATTAAATCTGTGCTTTTATGAGTTGGCTTTTGTAGTCACACATAGTCTTAGTCCTTCCCCCACAAACCTGCTTGCATCAGAAATCTACCGGCCCATCCACCCCAGTGATCCAAGCTGTTTTAGCAGTTTTGAGTGTCAGTCGTTATTAAAACTGCATATCGCACAGCTGATGAGCTAGCTGGCTTCATCACTGTGCTCTCCCCTTCTCTCAAGTTTCCCTAATGTCCTTCCTCTGTAATCTGCCTTCTCTCCCATGTAAAATTTTCTATCAGCTGGCCCTGCCTTTGGAGAATTTCAGGGAAAGTTATTGTCATGGCCTAGGGCCCTGATGATTTTCCTCATAATCTAAATTTAGCTCCCTGGATTTCTGACAGTTCACTTGTGGTTGACATAGACACATCAAGGTCGTAAGACCTTCTTCAGACTCTGAGAGAGAGCCCCATGCCTGGTGCGATCTGACAGCCACCTCTAGTGGGCAAGTCCAGGGTATCTTATGATTCTTGCATTGACCAAAGACCCATTTTTACCTGTTCCTGATGGTAGAATCCCCTCTCCCCTTACTTTTCTAGTGAATATAACGGGGTGGATTCCCTCTTCTGAGGAGGATTTATTCACTGCTGGAGAAATGATCCTCCTCCTCTTTCAGAAGGGAAAATGTTTCTAAGATTTCCACCTATATTCTTTCCTGGTGATCTTCTATCAAAATGCACCAGCTTCCTTGACTGGAGGCTAAAATCAGTCACTTCTGTGTTGGGCCTTGCTGTTCTAAAGTGTAATTATACTCTTAAAAGTGACTACATTAGAAGTGCATAGTGAGGTTTCATGTTCTGGCTCAGTGACTTTCAGATTGAAATTACTCCATTCACAAGTGAAAAGGTAGTTTTCTAACTACTAGCTCTGGAAAAGCACTCTGGGATTAGGAAGGTCTTGGCTTCCATGCGTCATGGCCAGTAATGGGGAACCTACAACGGGAATTCTGTTAATCCATGTGAGGTGGTCCAGAATGACATTTCCTCTGCTCCTTGCCCTACTGTTTTTTGCAGTGCTAAACATCCGGTAAAAATTAAAAAAAAAAACCTGACTTGAAATAAGCAAGGGGCAGATGTATTGCGTAAGAAGAGGGGCCAATATGGTACATAATTACTGTTCTGACCTTTTGAAGTCTTAACTTTAAATGTTTTATACTTACTCATCCACCAGTTAAGATGACTTTGCCTTAAGGCTCAGTCTCAGTTGCTTCTGCCATTTGTATACATGTGTGTATATAGTTACATACACCACAAGACTATCAAGCAAATGCATACTTTGCAGCCTGTGCCGCAAACTGGGTGCCCCCATACCAGACCTTGGCTGCTTAGCAGCTGTGTGAAAAAGACCTCAGGTACTCAGGTTTCTAAAGCATGTTTAAACACAGTTTATGCTTAGCCATAACACTCAGCAGTTAATCTGGTTTGACCAGTGTGAATGGGGCCAGACTATGTTAGTGACATTGTACTCTATTCTACTCTTACCCAGATCACTGGGAGCTTTTCCATTGTCTCTAATAAGGGCAGAAACAGGCCAGTTGTGCCAAATTCCGTGGTTTCAATGTGGACTTTCTGTTTGTCTCATTCTGCTACTGGCCTCTCCGCTTGAGATTTGAGGCCACCTTACAGATGTACTTTAACCTCCTGATCCAGGAGTTGTATCTTCTCTCAGCACAGAATGCCTTTGTGCTAATGAACAAGCTAGCACTGAGGCGTTGTTAAACTGAAATTGCTACTAGAACAACTTTGTCAAATCCCTGTCTTTGATGGATGTGATCTTGCAGAGTTACTGTGTCTTAGCAAGCAGCTATATATGTATTTATCTTATCCTGAAGGCTCAATATCTGCACTCATGGAATTTAACATTTGCTCCTCTCTCCAAATAGATTAAAGGTTATGGAACTGAACATTTTCAATCTCCATTTCTACAGAGACTAGACAATCTACTAAATGTAACTGGAAATCCAAGTCTGACAAATGGATATAAAAATTAATTTCCACTCTCCCTCTGCATTGTTTAGTGCATTGCATCCCCTGTTAACCTTAGAAGCTTCAGCAGCCAAACCCTGATGAGTTAGTTCCTGCAGTTTTATACTGAAGCTTATCTTCCTTTCTTTCTAGTAGAGGGTTTTGCAACTGAAATCCATTTACAAACTAGCATCATTGCCGGAATTATATGCAGTAGTAGTAAGAGAGAGAGAGAGAGTAGTATAGAAATACTACTTAAAAGCCTCAAGGAACAATACATAACTTCTAATTTTTTTACCTCCAAAATACTGACACGTTCTCTCATACCAGGGGTGGTCAAACTTACTGACCATCTGAGCCACGTATAATTGTCTTCAGAAGTTCGAGACCCAGGGTGTGCCTGACAGGACTCAGAGCTTCAGCCCAGGGCCGGCGACAGGGGGTTACTACGAGTAGAGCTGTACCGGGCCCCGCACTTTAGGGGGGCCCCGGTACAGCTCTACCCGTAGTCATCCGGCGTAGCTCTCCTCCGGACGAGCGCGCGTGTCCCCGGCCGGAGCAGTGAGCCCGGCCGGCGGCAGCGGCGCAGTCCCGGGGGAGCAGCAAGGGCGGCTCACGCTGCTCCCGGGCTCTTGCTCCCGCTGCGGACGGGGGGGGGGGGGAGCGCCGGCTGGGCTTCCTCCCCCAGGCGCTGTCAGCTGGGGGGGGGGGGAGCGCCAGCTGGGCTGGGGAGGCCTCCAGCCGCTGTCCGCTGGGCTGGGGGGGGGGCCGGCTGGGCTGGAGGGGGCCCCCAAACTATCAGAGTAGGGGGCCCCCAAATTTCTGTCGCCGACCCTGCTTCAGCCCTGCGAGGCGCATCTGCCAGGACTCAGGGCTTCAACCTTACTCCTGCTGAAGCCTCCAGCCTTGGCAGCCACCTCCCATGGGGCTGAAGAGGGCTTGCATTGCTATAACAGATAATACATTTGGTTACAAAATATGGCCCCTGATCTGTACCAAATTCCTCCCCATCCCATTAACAATCCCTGTTCAGTGCAAAGTGCCCCCTTGTCAGCCAGCCACTGCTGTTATCAGCCATGCTTCATTGACCAGTCACGCTTTCTTCTCCGTTCTCTAGATGACAACCTAAGGCAAGTCTTGGCATGCCTTCATTGTCCATTTGGTCCACTTCCTGAGCATAAGTGTGTGTCCCTCTCACGCTCGCTCCTGATGTGACTGAAAGGCTGCTGGCATGACTTGACTTGATCCATCAAGCTGACTTCCGAAAGCAGTTCTGTAGTGCTGTGGGGAAGTCGTGGAGCTTCCAAAAGAGCACAACCTTTGAGCCATTCGCTCGGTCTCCACTGCTTTGCTACTTCCAATTTATCACATGATGGTTTGATCTTTTCAGTATTTACACTGATTTTCTGACCATCCTGTGGCATTTCAGCTGTTATCACTGGTAAATCCTTTTTTATCATTTTAAATTGTCCTCGTGGCTTTGTTCATTAAGATGTACAATATGATATGGCAGAGCAAACTGCATAATTTAAATTGCCCCTGGAGTCCTCACTTGAAATACTGGTTTTGGACAGCTGTTATATCCTAGGAGATAAAAGTTCTTTAATTGTTTTTTAAATCCTTCTCTTTGGGCATAATGTGGTATAAAAAATGGTCTGCCTTTTAAAGAATTTTTTATCCCCTGTAGGGCTAATTTTCTTCCACCTCAGCACGTCAACAATTGGGTACCTATACAGTCATGTTTGTTGCTTCCTCTGCTATTAGCACTTGCGTGTAACATAGCAGCAGTTTTAATGGAACATGGGTTGTACTTAGCATACTTGTAGGGAATCCCTAGTGTTGCACATTACATGTTTGGGCATGGATGTTCCTATATAATTTGTACAGAGACTCAAGTGCAATCCTGTAGCAATGTCAAGACTCCTCAGCAACTCCTCACATCCTGATCCTAGACTGGCAGGTTTCATCATCAGATGACTTGCCTTTAAAATAATTTGTGAAGTCTTTTTAAATGTATTAAAACATTTTTTTAAGTTAAAGGAATGCTGGAAGGTTTAAAAATAAACACATCCTTATTGGCGATACCATAGATCAGCGGTTCTAAAACTCTGGTTTGGGACCCCAAAGTGAATCACAAACCTGTTATAATGGGGTTGCCAGGACTGGCGTTAGACTTGCTAAGGCTCAGGTTACAGGCTCCCCGCCTGGGTCTGAAGCCTTTGGGCTTCATCTCCTCCCTCCCCCACCCGCTCCTCCATGGTTGTGTAGTAATTTTTGTTGTCAGAAGGCGATCACCGTGCAATGATGTTTAAGAAACGCTTTAAAAAATGATTACAACCAAATGGTAAAAATGGAACAAACTTTTAGGGTTTTCTGCTGTTTTTAAATTTAAGCATTAGAAAATAAAAATTATTAATCTACTTCCAAATCTTATGTAATTTTTCCACTATTTAGGTTGCAAACACTGGAGGACGTTGTTGAAGTAGAAATGAAGTATTTTTCATACAATTTCACTTAAATGTTAATGTTTTATTAGTGTTCCTTTTTGTGAAATTTTAAGTGTGGGGACGAAACAACTTGACTGTCTTTAAAATAAATAAATAAATAAAAGGTAGGTGCTCCCAAACCTGGAATGATTTCCCACTTAAATATTGTGTAGGCTATATCTACAGTGCTGGTGCCTAAAAATTCCATGGATTTCCTGCCTTCCCAGATGAATTCCTCTGAATAGCACTGAGTTCCTGTCTTGAAAAACTCTTCCTGAAGGGCAGGTTAAACTTGGACTCCAAAACGAAGTCAGTGGAAAAACTTTTTTCCATCTTTGCATAGGTGTCTAATATAAAAATGGGAATTCTTGTATTCATTAGCTATGAAAAACATTGCACCCTTTTTAAAATTGGAATTTGCATCCTAGAAAACTTATTTTAAATGATAATTTTATTCCCACCACAATTTTGTACGGGTTGTACAGGTTGCAGAGTGCTTGTGCCACTGTTTCAACTAAATATTGCCCTGCTGCCTCTGAGTCAATGCATTTTTCTGATTTCAGCTGCTAGTGTGACAAACTACAGCTGTCTGGAATTTATTCCAGGAGTAATCCAAAAAGGTTCTGGGCGGGAAGTATGCAGTAAAACGTATTCTTTGGTGAAAGGTATTTTGACCAATAGGTTTGTGGGAATTTCAAAGACCATGTAGATTAATGGGGCTACATATGTACCAGTGGATGTAGAATCTTTGTGCCTAATTGGTTACTATAGCTGACACTTTGTGATGCCAGTGCTGCTGTTCAGATGGAATTTAATGGATAAATGGAAAACTTGTTTCTTTCCCATGAACTTCTGCAGTGGATGATGGTGGTTAATTCCAACCTAGACTGGGCGAACCACACATGGCTCCAGCAGCAGTTTTGTCTCCTTTTCTGAATGCTTAGACGCAGCAGTGTATATACAACATGGCATTTGAAAATCAGAGAACATGAATCTCCAAATAGCCTTGCAGTACTCTTCTGTCGTTGTAAACTTGGAATGTGTACACACACAAAGCCAGGTATTTGGTGCCACGCAATGCTTCACAGCCTGGTGCAAAGATTTACACCACTTAGTTATTCCTTTCCCCAAATTATTTATTGTAGCATGCTTGGTTTCTGTAGAAGCTTCCCTGTGTCCCTGATAAAATGTCAGGTTAATTTACCGTTAACATCGTACTCCTCTGACATTTTCATCCAATATGTGACCACAGTCAAGGGAAAGAGAATAGCCTGCATACCTGCAAAGAAATGACTAAGCCAGTCTTATCCCACTGCTCTGTCAATAACAGCCGGAGCACTTTGATGTGTTTGTTACTCGTTTGTGACGAATAAAGTACTGCAGCAATTGTAATTGTGCATCTGCAGAAAACTTGTCTATTTTGAAGCAAGAGGACTGATGGAAAAATAATAAAACTGCTTATTCCACTTCTCCGACAAGATATAGTCTAAATATCTACTTAGTATTTTTGTTGAGTTCAGAATTCACAGTGCTTCTCCTCGACCACTGGTATATCCAGTAGCTTCCAATATCTATGCATGCTGCAGGAAGAGTCCTCATTCTAAAATAATAGCTACTAAACCCCTGCAAAGAGAGGAGCATAGGCAAAGGTATAGAGCCCTTTTGACTGCAGGGAGCTCTGTGCAGTTCTCTTAAGTTTTCTTTGCAAGGCTGGGACCTACGTGAGAGAGCATGTTGTAGGGCTTTCTGGAAGAAATGTTAAAAATCCACGTGCGCGCATGCGTGCACACACACACACAGCTACTCAGCAGATCCTGATTATTTTTGTGAAACAGCTGGTCTGCAAATGAAGCTGTCTCGGGGGTGCAGTACACCTCTGCAAAACCTTTGAAGCCAACTTGGAATTATTTTACAAAAAGTGAGTTACAGTATCAAACACGGAGTCCATTCATCATTCTTCTGGGAAGACTTTAGAGATAAAGGATGGCTGCGGCTCTGCATTATATGTAGGCTTGAATTCACGTCATCCTCCCTCCTGCCACCATTCAGTTTAATTGAAGTGTAACATAAATGAAATGAAGCTAGGCATTAGGTCAGTGGAAATTAATAGAAGATTTTTTCTGTATTCCTTTTACTATCTTTTATGGGTTTGAAATAAACCGGAAAATAATATTCTTTTCATAAATACAGGGCATTCATTACTTAAGGCATTGCTGTAAAAATGGTAACATCAAGGGAACTCATGCTTGCCCTGGCCTTCTAAATGTGAAGTAATCTGGAAAAAGCAGATGGAACACGATTTCAGTGAGTCTGACCAGAAAGCTGCTGGCTCCTTTTTTACTTTAATTAAGGAAATAAACTAGAAAGGAACTATATTGTGTTTGTGCTTCTTAGTTTGGTTTAAAGTAAAAACTGGCACATGGAATGGGTGCAGTTGAGACTTCTGTGTACTTTTAGATGCTACTCGTCTATCCATTCTGGTACGGGGTTTGTTTTTAAAAAGCCCCAGCGAATCTGTAGCTTCTTCTAAGATAGTAACACGGCAGTTCAGTTGGAAACAGAAAAAGTATTTTAAGTTTATGCATTTAATTTTGTTCCTAAGATTTTTGTTTTCATTTATGGTGTTCGTTCTGTTCAAGACTATGGACTAACTTATGGATTAGCTTTAAACCCTCAGTCTGTCACGCTCAGTGAACAATTTTAAGTTGATAAGCCATATGAAAGAATTGGAATGTGCCACATCAGAGTGCTTGTGCCACTGTTTCAACAAAATATTGCCCTGCTGCCTCTGAGTCAATGCATTTTTTTGCTACTTAGTTAAATGGCTGGTGTCTAAAAGCTTGAATGTGACCAGTGTCTTCCCATTTTGCAGATACCTTCATAGTCTACAATAACAGGATGTATATTAGGGGTTTAATTCATTCAAGATCTGGCCACAGTAAACTGGCTGAGTCCTAAGACTGATACTAAAAAGGTAGTCAGTATTAAGTGACATATACAACTTGATATCAGAAGAAAAATTCCTTCCTGGGATACCATTTTTGATGATGCTCATGAAATAGTCATCTAGTTCAGTGTCTCTCAACACTGGACATCAGGAATCTGATTTGTCTTGTATACCCCAAGTTCCATTTCACTTAAAAACTATTTGTTTACAAAATCAGACATAAAAATATGAAAGGATCACAGCACACTATTACTGGAAAAGTGCTGACTTTCTCATTTTTAACCATATCATTATAAAATAAATTAATTGGAGTATGAATATTGTACTTACATTTTCGTGCATAGTATTCAGAGCAGTTTAAATAAATCATTGTCTGAATGAAATTTTAGTTTGTACTGACTTCACTAGTGTTTTTTATGTAGCCTGCTGTAAAACTAGGCAAATATCTATATGAGTTGATGTATCCCCTGAAAGATCTCTGTGTGCCCCTGGTTGAGAACCACTGATCTGGTGAACACTCTATGATTATGGATGTGTAGAACTGGAAAGGCCAGTGGATTGTTTTTACTACCCCACAGTAAAACAATTTTAGCTGAGGTTTACGAATTGAAATCCTATTATTTGTTTTACTTTGAGATTAACAGGGCTTTTACTCCACCTCAGTGTTTTTTGTTATTCTTCTTTCTATCCTCTTTACTCACCTCAGAATAGAAAACACCCACTGTCAGCACCATAGGATAAATTTCATTTTCATAAAATTCATGTGATTGTTGCTATCACCTGATCACTGCTGAAGTCACTAAAGACTCTTATTGACTTCACTAGACCTTTAAACTAGAAACAATAACACACACCTTCCCTTCAGCTCTATGAGAGAAAATATGATTTCTCCCCCCAGAGTTTGCATAAAGTTAATCAGTGCGGTGACATGGTTATTCTCAGTATGAAATAAAACTAAAAGTGGGTAACCATGCTAAAATCCAAAGAACTATTTTAAAAATTAGTCCACCCATAGTAAAATTGTAAGAGATTCTAGCAGTAATAGCCCGCACGGTCTTTCCTGTTACTGCTATATTTCTTCTCTTACACCAAGCAGAACAGTAGTGTTCTTGAGAGTGATTTATACACTATTTTGCATATACTCATTAGACTCATACCAAAGGAGCACAGCAAAAGGCTAATTTTCTCTCTCTCGTAATGCAAAATAATCTTCCTTAAGTGTGTGTTGTTTTAAATCTCTGAACATGAGATCATTCTTCTGCAGTGCAGCATTGTACCATCCGTTAAAAGAAGTAAAAATATGTATAAAATCCTTGTTCTGAAAGAAGATGGTGGAATTGAGAAGGACCTCCAGAAAGCACGTTCTAAACCTTTAACTGGTCTGTGTTTCTTGCTGTAATCATCCAATCCATTTGCTAATCATAACTTTACCATTCCAGCTGCAGCAAACATGTTGTTTGACTTGGGTATTTGTTCTCGCTTATAAACTGCTTGAGAACTTTATTTTTGTAAGCTGTTGGTCTCTGTCCCCAGAAGAGGAAGCGAGATGCACTGTCCAGTTCACACTCTTCTTGACAATATCTTTTCCAGCATATGAGTACAAGGGTGCTTCTAGCACAGTTTTATTTAATATTAATGCTGACATAACTTTTTTTTATTTCAGGAAGACAGTAAATTGAGACTATTTGTAGATGCCAAGATGGTATCTCAAGAGTTGACACTTCTGTAATTCTTTCTAAACAACACTCCCTACCCCCTCCACCATTTTCCCCTTCACTATTTTGCTTGTTTATAATGAAGCATTATCACAATGCTGCTTCCAAAAAAATAAAGGCCCACTCTTGTTCTCATTTTTGTTTTGGAAGGCTTTCATATGGCCTTCACCAAAGTTCCCAGCATGAAAACGAATACTAGCATATTAAGTATGTGTTAGATTTGATTGCCAAGATAAGAACAGTATATGTTGGCAGTGAGAACAGATTAATGATGGCTTGATAATCTGTCATGCAAATCTTGGTATAGAGTTTGTTAAATTGTGCTTTTTTTTTTTTTGCTTTGATATTTAAAGCGTGCAGACTTTGAATCTGTAAGTATTGTGTACTCCTTGTGTGATTCTCGTCTTCACTGATGGTCCAGAAATTCAAACATAGACTGTCCTTAGCTAAATTACAAAGGAATAGCCCTTCATGCTTTCTATTGCTTATTCTGAATGTGGAAAGACTACAGTTCCTATGGTTCTGAGGAGAGCATGTTAATTGAGGGGGAACGCCTCTGTGAAATTGTGTACTGTAATTATAAAACTAAACTTCCTGACTAGTTTACAGAAATTATATGTTTTTGAGTGCTGTTCTGCACTTTAACATATGCTTTTGTTCATTTAAACATTGCCTTTGTAGTCCAAATGTAGTCCTTTGAAGCCCCTTTCTGATGTAAATGACCACTTCTGTACTTTATTGAGAGTTCAAGGATATTTTTGACTATTTACAAATACATCCTGAATAACCAGCCTGTAGTAGCATGCAACCAAAAAATGCATGTAGTAACAATTTTTTGACCATTCAGCATAGTAATGGGAGTGTGAAAGTAGAACCAGGTGTAAGTCAACAAATGCAGATGGATTTTCCATTTAGAGTTGTTGCTGAAATGTAAATAGACAGAGTAGGATAGGAAATTTTTGGGAAAATAATTTATTTGCCAGGACACTGAGCTGAGGTGGTAGGAAGTCCATCCAAAATACAGTTTAGTCAGTTTAGTCTGTCTAGATGTTCACATTGTCAGAGAAGCAGCAGCTCGAGAAATATTTCTAAAACCTTTAACAAAGCTTCACAGTTCAATGTGAAGCAAGTTTTCTAAACCAATATATTCAAGGCTAGATGAAAACAATACAATATATGTAACTTGTAACATGTGACACTCAGCATCCTGAAAAATAAATGCTTTCTTCAGAGATTAGCAAAAGACTAAAAAAGGATCAGAGATCAGGCAATCTTTCTCAGCAGAGGAATTGGTAATCTCCACTTGCTGCCCCAGTATTCTGCAAAGGCTTCTACAGTAAACCCTCAATTTAACGGACCTCGATTTAACGGACTTCGGATGCAACGGACAAAATTTCTGAGCAAGTCTGATGCATTCCTGATCCATTTCTGGTGGGCTGGCTGCCGGCTCCCGGCTGCCGCCCGGGTCACAGCAGCGGGCGGACTGGCTGACGGCTCCCGCCTGCGGGCGGGCGGGCTGGCTGACGGCTCCCGCCCGAGTCCCGCCAGCGGGCGGGCTGCCGGCTCCCGCCCGAGTCCTGGAAGCGGACGGGCTGGCTGACGGCTCCCGGCTGCCGCCCGGGTCCCAGCAGCTGGCGGGCTGCGGAGCTGCCGCTCCGACCCTCTGGCGGGCGGGCTGCTGCTCCGACAGCTCTTTTTTTAAAATTATTAAATAAAGGACTTTTTGATTTAACGGACACCCCCTCACCCGAATTAGTCCGTTAAATGAAGGTTTTACTGTACTTTTCAATCAAGTGAATGTCTCATTGGTGCGTGATTCATTAGAAACCAAGCAAAAAGGCCACCTACAAATTTCATATAGATTTCTGAGTAAATGTGATCTGTGAAACACTGTGCTAGTCCTCATCATCTCCCTGTTGCTTAATTGTTACCTTGTGATCAACCCTAAAATGAGCAGGATACTGAAATTAAACCATGCATTATAGCACTTGTAGGTTTCTTGGCATCAGCTGGAGGAGGGGAACTTGAGGCTGATTGATTGACTTCTGATTGGTAATGAAGGACCTGGGGTGACCAGGCTGGAGGGGAAAATATTATTGAAGGCAATATTTGAATGCATGAAACCATTTCCAGGCTTTAAGTCTCTGTTCTAGTTTTGAGTATCTGTGTTTTGTGAGTACTTAACCAAAGAGTTGACACTGGTGGTGTTCCCCACATTTCATGTTCCCCTTAGCTCTTGACCACCAGTAAATATCCTCCTGGCAAGACTCCAGAAAAACAAAGAATTTACTGTTTTCCTCAGGCTCACAGCTTTTGAATTCAAGGCATGTCCTTTAAACAGTGCAACTCACTTCAAATGCTTTTTGCCTTTCATTTTATTATTGCTTGTCACGCAATGTTCTTTGAAAGCTTGCTCATATATTATCTGTTCCATTTTTTCCATTTTCCCTTTTTTTGCATGCCGTTCCTCCTGTTTCTTCCCTTCCTCCAATCCTCTGTTCCCGTGTGTAGACACTACGGCGACGACAGAACCGGCAGTTCACGGTTGGTATCACATTCCTGTTTATCTACTTTCTCAGCACTGCTGAGTGGCAAGGCAAGCTTGGGGGAGGTGGGGTAGAGGAGAGGGGGAATGTAGTCTTCAAGGGAAATCATGTTTCAAGTGAACTGATCTCATAAATATAACATAATTTTTAAGGCTTGAAAGGATGTCTAGTCTTGTCATTTCTGTTGAGTTTAACCACCAATTGTTACAGTCCTAGACTAGCAGCAATTCCCAAATCTGATGGAAATGACATGCATGTAAGAGCAGTACAAAGGGAGCTACTGATTTTTAGTAATCCTTATTACTGGGGTAATCACATCAAAGATTAAAAAGAAATCTGGCTTTTGAAAATATGAACTCAAGTTTAATTTTTTAAGAGATGCATAAAATTGTCAGCAGTGTTTTTGTTAGTGAAGAACTTGAATCCCTTAAGTCTGTTAGAGACAAGTGATATTTTTTATTTTCTGTAGACGTTCCACGGAAGACCCTCTCATCTCATAGGTCGGGAGTAAAGTTTTCATCACCGCCCTGTGGAAGAGCTTTTTAAAACAAATGCCAGCAATAACTCTTCTCATTGTCATAGCAGTCTAGCAAACCAATCCTTGTCTTCTGTTCAAACTAGTCTTAGCTTGACAGCTTTTCTTGTTCCTTATTTTTAAACCATGTTCAAATATTCAGTTCAGGCCATACTTCCAGCATACAAAGATCTTGGCACAAATTACTTATTTTTTAAAAAAAGTAACACCAACCTGGCAGTTGTAATGAATTGTAATCCATATTTTGGGGGCAGTAAAGGGATTAATATTTATTCTTTTTTCACTTTGGTAATGCAACTGTTCCATGTTTCACCCTGAAATTTGATAAGCCAGTACATCCATAATGTGGAATAATCACTTTCTTGTCTAGTGAGACATATCTTTGGCAACAATGAAGGGAGGGGGACTGAGAAATTAAATGAATACGATAGTAAACAATACAAGAAGGAGGAAAGCAGTCCTTGTCCCGAAGAACTTGCAGTCTAATTTACAATACATTTTTTCAGTTTGTTCAAGAAATCTTTTTAGCATGTTTTCATATTATTCACACACTGCTCACTTCCCCCTCTAAAGTATGATGTCAGACAGTGTCCATTAAATGCTACACATTTTCACATGATTACAGTAGTTTCGTCAAGACTCATGATAAAAGGATGCATTTCTAGCAACCACAGCAGGAGAAGCTATTGTAAAGTAACAAAGCCTAAATAGCCTCAAAGACTATTTTGAACAAGATCCGATGAATGCAAAAATTTATGGAACCTTATATGGAGCATATGAGGAAAGATTAAAAGAACTAAATATGAATACAGTGGTTGGCTTAAGTGACTACTAAGGGGTGGACATAATAGTCCACCAATATTTGATGTGTCCAAATTGAGGGAGGAGAACTATTTTCCTCTCGCTCTTTTCCACCTCTAATCTCTGATTCAGGAATCTATTGAGATATTAAATTTCAGATTCCTAGGATATTGCACCATCGTGCCTCTTTTAATGTTGCTCCACCGCACCCCAATCCTAATCATTAATCAGTTTTATCCAGAATTTCCTGATTTAGTGACTCATCTCACCTCCAGGCTTATTTCTGTGTTGTTTGGGAGGGAATGCTAATACTTTCTGTTAAACATTTTAAAATCCCTTATGCTTTCAGATGGACTGTGGATTTTAAAAATATCTTGGACTAATTAGGATGACAAAGTTAGCAACAAAACGTGTAGCCATAAAGGTTAGGAGTGGTATTTTCTAAAGCACTCAGTTTGGCCAAATACTGCCTAGGAGTTTTAACATGGACTTCCTGGGAGCAGTTAGCCAACACTGAGCACTTGGGAAAATCCTACTTGTATTTCTTTCCTACTCTGCAGGCATCCTCTGATCACAGAGAATCTGTTTATACTTAGCCTGTATTTACTTGCTCTTCCCTTCCTCATCTCATTATCAAAGTCTCTGTGCTACAGAGGCCATATCCCCTGGCAAAAGAAGCCTGGGCATGTGAATACTGCTCTGTGAATAATTGGAAGTCTCCAAAGAAATATAGGGAGGCTGCATGAGGTTTATCAAGTGCCCTGACTGCTGCTAGGACAAGAACAAGGCAAAGACTGGGTCCTGAATTTCAGTCCTTCTAATAATAATGCACTACTCACCTACTGAGATCACCAGCCAGGTCTTACTGCTTCTGCAGTTTACAACAAAATACTTGAAAGACTTTTCCACCTTGATTTTACTACATCTGCCAAGTCATAAGGTTGAGATGGTTTTCTTAGAAACTATTGACGATATTATAAACATCTGAAACAAAGTAGGATGTTCCAGGAATATCCATGGCTTGACTTTGGAGTAAATCAAGTTCTTCCTTTTTTTAATGTTCCTTTTACCAGTGTGGTTTAATTCAATGCTAAGCACAGCAAATTGTGTGAAACCTGTTCACCGTAAGGATTTTAGGTTAGTGGATTCTCCTGATGCTTGATCAGTACTTTCCAGCCAGAGAAGAGTTAATGGATTAGAGGCTTTTACCATTTTAATTCCTCTTGACACTAAAGCAAAAATAAGAAACAAAAAAAAAAAAACATTATGGGAATGCCATACCTTCAGTCTTAGGGATCTCTATAAGACAAGCTTAATATGTCCAGTTGTAGGGTACCTGGTTCATATAAGGTTATATGAGGAGGGTTAGAAGCGTCTGCCATTCTGCAAACTAGGACTAGTAAACTATACCATGGTTGACATCATCTTTGTCTGAAATAACACCTTCGTTGATCTCTGGGAGAACCTGGGCTAGTGGGAGGGAGCCCCAGAGGTATCAAAATGAAGTAATTGAATCCATAGCTGTTGTGAAGAGTTGATATGGGTGTTTATGTTGCAGAAGGAAATCGCACTGGAACACAAATGAAGCAAAATAACAAATATTTGTTAATTATATCTACTAATAACTTTAATTATTTAACTGTTGAGGGAAAGCCCCAAAGGGGCTCCATTACACCAAGAAGCACCTGTTTTTCAATATGTTACTCTACAGGAGAGAGAGTTGTCAGGTTTTATCACAGACACAACTTGAATGACAAGATGTGCTAGGCAAACTAGCTTTTGACAGTCCTTTCAGCCTTAAAAAATTACCTGAACTCCACAATATCTCCCTTTTAAAGTGTTCTTTCCCTATGAAGACTCTTGGGTTTCTTTCCAAGCTTGTGTTGCTGGAGTGTGTATGGAGTATACCAGATGTTTATGTATGTTGGCCATTTGTTCTTACCAATCTGAGTGAGCATGTACACGGATGATTAGAAATGCATGGGCATGATATAAAACCAAATGGATTTTCTCCAAAAAACACTTAAAATTAATTAAAAATTTAAATCCAATAAATTGGTAGTGAAGAAAATGTGAATGTAAGAGTGGAATTTACAGCTAATGAGACGTGTACAAAACCACAATCTTGGAAAGGTTTTTTTGAGTGATCTACGATTTTTGGAGTGTATCCTAGAGGCCCGGAAAAGAGGAGCCGTGGGTGACAGAGCGAGTGTGTGTGCGCACGCGTGTGAGTGCGTGTGTGCATGTAAAACAATAGCCAAAAAACCCTGCCATTCCTATCTTCTCATGGTACAGAATTTGCAGCACTAATGCATGAGTGACTTAAAGCACGAACGTTATTAACTCTTCTGTTGTTTAAAAATGAAAGCTTGACTAAATTTTCTTGTGCATTTTTTTCCTTTCCCTGCACTGTTCATTATCAGAACTCTAATAACAGCATGGTCATGTGTGGCAGTAGTGCTTGTGTTTCTGCTGCACTGCAGTAAACTGGTTTTACTGAACAAAAATTAAAATCTGCTTTCCCATTTTATTTTTTCACTTTGTGGTGCCAGTGGGGCTGAACTTCCCCCATGCATTTTGAAATTCCAATTCCCTGCATCAAAAGAATTAATGCGAGGGTTGAACATGGTATAGCAATGGCAAAAATAATTAGTTAAACATCTAACCCCTAGACTTTGGAGAATAGGCCGGGTCCGTTCCTCCCCTCCCTGTCCACCAACATCTAAATTTATTTGCTTTAACAGTTTAAAGTCTTTGTTCCATGGTAGGCTTAGGAGCTTAGCCTCTTAAGTCATCTACCCTTTAAGAAATTTCTCTGTACAATTGTTCAGCTCATTCTTTTACCGCCTATATAAATAAAGCATGTATCTGAGACCATGCTTTTGTTCATAATGCACTGTGTTGCCACAGCAAAGGCAATATCTGAACTTTACAATTTTCTCAAGTTCTTACCTTGAGTCAGTTTTAAACAAGCCCTAAACCAGTTTAAAAAATAATTTAAAAACCAGTGCACATGGTACGTCGCTACAAATGGCACGTCCATTCTACATGTGTACCTATGTGTACATATTTATCTGAGTACATAAAAATGACATTCAGAAACTGTAATTCAATCAAGGGATCTTGCTAACAGCATACACACTGCAAAATCACACCCTGAAGAGGCTAATGAATGGAGGAGAAGTTTTTGATGGCATTTCAGCTATAATATTTAGTGAGGGAACAGTAGGTTACCATGTTAGTGCAGACAGAACTCCCACGACTAATACAAAGGAAAGAAATTGTTTGGAAAAAACTCTCCTAAAGCTGACAAAACAGGAAGAAAGCATTTCATAATAAAATGTCTGTGACACCAAAATCTGATTAGAGTTTGGGAGAGAAAAAAAATTATCCATCTCAATATTGTAGATGTTCATGCCAACTAAGGAGGGGAATAAGTAATGGGTAGCACATAAAGGGTTTTTATTTTGATGGTAACAAACAGCCAATGGGTTGTTAAGTTACTGTCTCCCTTTTAGATGTCACCCACTCTGAAAATCAGGCTGAAGATGGCATCCCAAATTGAGCCATCCAAAAGCACTAACCACTTTTGAAAATCTTGGCCGTATAAACAGTACAGTAAAGAACAGTCTCACACTGCCTTCTGTATTGACATAATAGGGCAACAGTGGGCACCTACCTGCTGCTGTTCCATTTGAAAGTTTTCCCCTTGATGTGTAATCTTAATAGTAAATGGAATCATTTAAAATGTTACCTTGCACGTCCAGTCCTTGGGGCAATTGACCTAAAATATCACAAAGATCTCTATGTGTATTTTAAGATGTCTGCCGACTGGTGTAAAACAATTAACATAAAATAGAGCCCATAATTTGATATTTCCTGTCTTATAAGGAAAGAAAATAATTGTTGCTTTAAAAAAGAGATGATTTATGGCATGCTATACAATGTTATTTTGTCAGTATAAATCTGAATAAATCAATGGCATGCTAACATAATCACTTAAACATCTGTACCTGGAAGAGATGAAACTTGTAACTTGATGTTTTCACTTTTTAAAGTTTTATTATTTGGCAGCGAAGTTGCATTGGAGTGAACAGTTAACTTTCATTTATTTAAAGAAGTTGCAAAAGACTTTAGCATACATTTTAATCAGAAATGAAGAGAGAGGACTTTAATAGTCAATATGAAAGTTTAATGAAAAAAATCAAGAAGTAATTTACCACATATTTAAAATGCCTCGCAACAGGTTTTAATACTATTCGGTGACATTTTTGAGTTTACCAGGTGCAGGTAGAAACTGAAATGCTGAATTGTTACATTTCCTTTTGGAAAAGATTCTTTGCTTCATAAAAAATGCAACGTTGCCCTTTTTTCATGATTGAGAAAATGAAGTTCTCTTTAAGTGAAAGAGAGCACTGTACAGAAGCAGTTTTAGTGAGATAAAAATTGAATGGCTGCTCTTCAGAGCACAGGTTTGCATGTCTAATTCTTCTAAGAGTCAACTCTAATTATATTTATACAAAGATGATCATATTACAGTAAAAAATGTGCAGCTTCCTGAAATCTAACAGTGGTGTGAAAACAAATTTCTTTCCATTAATCTAAATGGTTTTCTACGTTAGTAGATAATTCAAGCAGTAGATTGGGGGGGGGAGGGATAGCTCAGTGGTTTGAGCATTGGCCTGCTAAACCCAGGGTTGTGAGTTCAATCCTTGAGGGGGCCATTTAGGGATCTGGGGCAAAAAATCTGTCAGGGGACAGTACTCGATCCTGCTAGTGTAGGCAGGCGGATCCTGCTAGTGTAGGCAGGGGACTGGACTCGATGACCTTCAAGGTCTTTCCAGTTCTAGGAGATTGGTATATCTCCATTTATAAAATAAAAAATTCCAGATGATGGGGTGTATTTTGAGTACTATGTCATTGAAAATGACAGTTTCATCTTTAATGAGATGTATGTTGACTGTCTGCTACTTTCTAGTGGGGAAATTTTGCATATGAACAATATTGTATAAACATCATCTTTATTATTTAAAATAACCTCTATACCTTCTTCCTAAAATCCCTCTCCACTCAAAAGAGAACCTGAAATAAACACAAGCTCTAAAATCCATTTTTGCCATTCCTCAGTACCAACTATCCTTATAGAAACATATGTAAAACTTTGATACTCATTGTAAATGAGAGGGATTAACTTTCTGAGATTTGCAAATATATTGTTCAGGTACTTGCCCGTTTATCATTATTATTTGAAAAATGTTAATGTTAAAAATGGATCAAGTCATTTCCGCAAGGGAACACTTTCAACCAATGAAACCTCAGGAGACTTGGATATTATTTCTGCTCCTACAGATAAGGTCCTGGCCACTCTAGGAAAGAGCAGTAATCTGTTGTCAGCAGTTTTTAGGTAATCTGGTGCTGACCATAGTTTGCCCTTGTCCATGCACAGCTGATGTGGTCAGCAGCATTTCAACTAAAACCATACTATTTCTTAGTGTATATAAATCGGAGTGTACATTCCTTGGCATCCAGTCACTTGCAACAGCAGTTTATTAAAAGTACCACTTTGCTTCATGACACTGGGTGTTATCCTTTAATTAAATAGGTTTCTTTGATCTTCAGATATTTTATTTGTGCTGACACTTTAACAAAGTAGTAGAGAATAAGATTGTCCTCCCTGAACTAAATTTTCTATGCTTCGCATCAACCCTTCAAAAAGCATTTTTTGAAACACACTAAAAAATAAAATATGACTGTTCAGACCACAGCTAGTTGGGTTGTAAGTGGTAGCTTCCAATAGCTCTTAGTATTTAAAGGTCACAGAAGGGGTTTATCCTGCCTAACTGCTTTATCAGCTTTGAGGATACTTTTCTACAAACAGATCAAGTTTTGAAATTAAAAAGAAAATCATTTTCCATATCAGATTTTTTCACTGAAGATAGAACCTGCAATCTGCTTGTACAGCTGCTGTGCAGTTCTGAAATGTGTTCTTCTTTGAATGATTCCACATGTCCATTCCACTGTAGGTGCGTGTCTCTTGCATAGTTGTCAAAGATGTTTTCCCTCAGCCTTACCCATCAGGATAGCGTGAGTGCCATTTGGTGCCTCATGCCACTGCAGGCAGGTAAAATGGGCCAGGTTACCACAGGCCCCACTTAGTTCCTTTCTCCTGCTAGTGACGGTTGTTAGAGTGCTGAACCTTGTATCTTCAAGCCCTCCTTCCTTTAGTGTATATAGTATCTGTAGAATTAGTTTTTAGTCTAGTGTAGTGTTTATGTATATTGAGAATAAATTTAGGGCGGTGTTTTTCTAGAGTGGGGTTACGAGTCTGGTATTAGACTAATGCCTCTGTCTCCTGGCTTTGGAGCCTGGTGCTCCTGTATCAAGTTTTCTGCCAGCGAGCAGCCCACAGTCCACCTTAAGTGTCCCTTCACAGGGATTCAAATGCTTCTGTAATCACTCTCCTCCAAGCTTCTTGGTAGTTGCTGCTGCTAAAGAAGAGACACTAGGCCTTGGTGTCTAAAGAAAAAGAAGCAAAAAAGCTAGACCTGTTTGTCAGGAAGCTTTATTGCACAGGAGCTTCACAGCTTAGGGTTGCAAACCCACAGGCTCTGCTGGATCAGCCTGGTTTCAGTCTGTGAAGTATCCTGAATTTCAGAGACAAGCTTCTAAGGATAGTTTCTAAGCCCAGATGTGTCCAGGTCCATTTTCCAGCAGCAGGGAACTCCCCAGGTGGACCTGTTTACAACAAGAGCAAACAAAAAATTGATCATTTTTTGTCCCTGAGCAGGTCACAGCTTAGGTTCAGTGACCAATGCGTTCCTTTGATCCTGATCAGAAGGCCTGTTGTATGCCTTCCCTCCAGTTCTGCTCCTGCCCAAGGTCTTGTCCAAAGTCAAGTAAGATTCTGCTCACATTATTTTAATAGCCCCAGTGGGGCCATGTCAGTGTTCACTCTTCTTCGAGTAGTGTCCCAATGGGTGCTCCACTGTAGGTGTATCTGTGTGCCTGCGCCTCTAATTGGAGATTTTAGGTAGCAGTGTCTGTTTGGCCTACACTCTCCTTCCCTGTTTGAGTCACCTACAGTGAAATGGACGTGTGCAATTGCTCGAATTGGAAAAAACCTTATATCTACCTCTCTGTAACTGTTCTTCGGGATGTGTTGCACATGTCCATTCCATGACCCACCCTCCTTCCCCTCTTTATCAAAGCCTTTCCAACAGGAACTGAAGGGGGGGTCAGGGGCAACGTGACCCTTTATACTTGCATGCAGCAGTGGAGGGAAGTCCTGGTGCCCTGATAGGTACTGCTGAGGGAAAAATCTCTTGACACTGTGTATGAGGCGCACACACAGTGGAATGGACATGGACAACACGTATCAAAGAACAACAGTTATGGAAAGGTAGGTAACCTTTTTATCCAAGATATCCATAAATTGATAAAATGCTGTTTGTGTCAAGATTGGCCATGGATTTCAACTTGTATTGTAACTAGAAATAAAATTTTTACATGCGCTCGCGTGTAATCTAAATAGGACTGTAATAAAGTGATACATCACCCCTTTTGACAGTTAACAATCAAGGTTTGGGAAGGGCTTTTGCATGCTGTTATGGATGAGTGATTTTGAACATTCACCTTCATGTTTCATGTGTTTTAAACAGTGTAGACTGAGGAATCTTTCTGACAGTCTATCAGTACTAAAGTAGACGATTGGAAAACTGCATTTACAAGCTAATCTATTCAAGCTATCCAAAGGTGGCAAGTGACTGACTCACTTTTTTTTCCAGTAAATCCATCCTCAATTGTTAAGTGTATTGTTGTTGTCCCTTGAGGAATATAAAGAAAAACGAGTTTGTTTTTACTTGTAAGGCTTTACTCAGTTGCCAAATTCCGCAGAGGAACTGGACTATGGGGATCTTTCAGGTAAGGGCTAGTAATTAGGTAAAACACTGTTGTGTTCAAATTGTGGATACTTCTTCCACGTTGGTTTCTGCATCTTGGCCATTTTGCATTGCACAGTTGCTGTTTTGTAGCAATTAATCAATATAGAATCCCGTCTTTTAGAAATATATTTGTTTTCTGCTGCTGTTTTCTGCTGCTTTTTTCCTCTCTCAATATTGGCATGAATTTACATATTAACATATTTTAGAATGGGGGCAGGGAAATGTATGCAGTACGATGTGATTCATATTTCTGGTTGTTGAACAGCTACTGTAAGTTCAGTGGCTTGAAATAATGTTTTAATCCTAATTAGAGAATGGTTCAGTTGAAATTTTGTTACATTTGTAAAACACTGCCGGATGTTGGATTGTATGAACGTCTATAAAAATGCAGTTTGCACTAAATCTACCCTGCCCACTACTTCATGATGTGCTGGGAAATTGTCATGACATGTTTATCTCAACTGGGGAGAGAAGGGGACAATTCTTTTATCACGCACTATAATGTAAATTAATTAGATGCTTTGAACCTTTTTTTTCACAGCAGACTGAGCAACTTGCACAAGTAGGTTTTATTGCTGATTCCCAAATGCAGGCATTACTGTTACAAATTAAGAAACAAACATCTTTTCAGACGGTGATTTCGGGGGGTGTACGTAGTTGAAACACGGACATAAACTATGGTACATCCAGTCAGATGAGCTCCTTCTGAACATTCTGAGTACTCTAATTTAGCACCTGTTGCTGCTTCACTTTTAATTGTTCATTTTGCTGACCCATTTCTATTGGTGCTGAGAGGTCTTGAGTGCACCTGAATGGGGAGGCACCATGTCAGACGTTAAAACAGCCAAGAAGGAAATGGGCCAAATTGGTTCCCCTTCAGGCATCAGAATGGGGCTTTTGCCTTGTACACACAATCATGGAGAAGTAGAACCACTTTAAGTCCTACTTCCATTGTAGGACTCCTGGCAATTGTTATGGGGGACTACAGTAACCCAGATGTCCCGATTTTATAGGGAGAGTCCTGATATTTGGGGCTTTTTCATATATAGGCTCATATTATCCCTCATCCCCTGTCCCGATTTTTCACACTTGCTGTCTGGTCATCCTTTGGGGGGCTGGCTGCAGGGTCCACAGGCACTTGGGAGCAGCACTGCCCAGAGGCATCATCTTGATGTGATGCTTCTCCATTTTGTAGTAAAAAACAGTCCAATTTTATACCTTTTTTTATTCATAGAAAGCTTTTGTTTTATTCCCAATAAACTTACCTGCATCTTTGTGCATGTGTCACTAGAGGTGTAAATTGGCCAAGAGGTTAGACATTATTTAACTACTGTGCATTTTATCAGAATAAGACATCCCATAAGCTGTACCACGGCTGTAGAGCCTGGCAGTGCTGATAACGATACGGCAGGCCTGAGAGCTAAGAGGTACCAGGTGTTTGTGATGTATCAGTGTATGGGGGGGGGGGGGGATGATCATTTGGATTTGATTGTTAATTAGAAACAAAAAAAATATATAACTGAATAACTGAGAGAGGAATTCCCCGATCGAATTGCTGAAATGAATCTCTTCCATCACTCTTGTTGCTGTTTTTTGAGTGGAGCTGTCTCTCCCTCAAATTCCTGACCACAGCACAAACTATCAAACGGCGTCTAGCAGGCTGCTAAGGAAGTAGTACTGACTGGCATAGGGACAAGGTGATAATTTTGTTTAATTATGCCATTAAGCTTCCAGTGCAGCCAGTGACTCATTCTGTCTCGAGACATTGACAGGATAGCATATTTTCTGCTGATAGGTGTGTTTTTCTGTTTGAAGCTTTAAAATGCAGGGCTAAATTTTCAAAGTCTTCACAAAATCCATTGCACTCACACCTGCTGCCCATACCAAGCAGGTGAAAAAGTCTCCTGTTGGCATGAGCAAATGCCCATTTAGTATATTTTTGCAGATGTAAGACAGACCATGTGTTCTGAGAGCTTGGTCTATAGGTTGTTAGTATTTTGTAGATTTTCAAAAAGGGTTTCATTAGTTATGCACATGTGCCCAGAGATGAACGCCGCCAACTCTAGTCATCCATTACAGAAGGGTCCCGATAAAATACTTGAGGCTGATCAGGGTTGGCCGATTTGGGCTCCAGGGGCTCTGGCGGTGGGGCTGTAAAACTGCAGTGTAAATATTCAGGCTCAGGTTGGAACCTGAATTTCGGGACAATGCGAGAGGACAGGGTTCCAGAGCCCCGGCTCTAGGCCAAATGTCTACACTGCAGTTTTACAGTCCTACAGCCCCAACCCTGCAAGTCCAAGTCAGCAGGTGCAGGCCTGCGGTGGATGTTGTATTGCAATTGTGGCAAAGTGGCTTCTTAGACCCACCCTGACTCAGGTCCTTTGGGCTCGGGTGAGGCAAGTGCCGTGCCGGCAGCCCGCCTAAGAAGCCCAAAGGCAGGCTTTCCCTTCTCCTAAGTGCTCCTTTCTGGCTGGGGTTTTTCCTCTCTGGCTAGGAAAAGCGATCTCCCTCTTGGGAGAGGCTCCCTGTCCTGCTGCCCCCAGCCTGCTGGCAGCCTCACTCTGTCTATCTCTCCCTCCTCTTCCTAGCTGGGGAGGAGGGTTTAAAAGGGTCTCTGTCAGCTTTTCAATTGGGCTCAGCTGATCCTGCTTTGGCCAGTGACAGCCTTACTCAGCTGAACCCAATTCACCTGCAGTTACCTCTCTCACCACAAACCCCTCTGGCAGTGGCCTGTCCTGGGTTTACCACACAATGTAGACACACGCTGGGTAGCCAGATGAGCCATCTGTCATGCCCAGAAGGTCAGTTGGCAAACTCAGGTAAAGACCAGTTCCAGAGTTGAGAGACACTTGCTGAAAATGCCCAGCCTCCAAACTTCCAGTGTTAAGGCCAATGAGTGAGTGTCCAGCTGATCTCATCTCCTTTACATGTTGGGAGACCAGCACTTTGGTGGCTAGCCAACGTTCAAGCATGTTGGGCTTCAAAAATGAATAGCAACACCTTGCATTGCGCCCAGAGTAAAACAGGAAGCCCCTCCAGAACTATTAATGAGCTCTGGCAAAATGAAATGTGCTGGTTCAGCAACAGGGTTTGCTCAGTATGCCATTGATTTCTGGTACTCATACCCTGCCAAGCAGATCCTCAGGGGCTTTCCCGGCTGTACAGTTATATAATACATCTCTTTCCCCTGCATCTAGGTAAGTAGTTTCCAGTGGCCTGTCTGACTTTTGCTGTTTGAGGTACCTATGTCCCTATGGCTCTCAAACATTTGCTCTGTAACATAACAAGACCCTATTGCTATGAAATAATTTGTTTTATGCTCACAGGAACTCATATGAAATTATTGCCCCTCCTTGGCACCATAGTGTCATGGGTGTCATTGCTGTAGTCTCGTCAATCACTCATTTGTCAAAGTGCTAAAATGTTTTTTTGGCTTATGATTGTAATCCAGTTACATTAATTCAGTAAATTGTATTTTCCCTCCCCACAGATGCATTATGGTCGTCTTATTTTTTCTCAACAGCGTTGATACACATCTTGTAAAACACTGAACAATCAAGGAACAACCATGTAGCCTCTGCATCTGGTTTGATTACCTAATCAAAACCTGATTAGCATCTTTGTTCAAGGGGGATGCTGATTAATCAATTACTATTGATTGTAAGCGTGGCTTCATTCTCTAGCAGAGAGATGTCTGAAGAAACCGCCAATAAAAATTGAGCAGCTGTCATAGTGATTAAATTTATTAAAACAAGATACATTATTTTTATGAAGCTATCTTGAAATGGGTCACAGCAAAGGAGCTTATTGATTGAAGAAGGATGAACTCCTTGAATTTCTATAGTTTAAGTTAGAGACCAAATTCAATTATAATACAAGATAAACAGGTTAACACCAGTCTTAAACAGTCCATCAATAAATTAGAGTAGGTGTAGCACACTTAATGCTTAGCTGTCGTCATGAATAATATCATCCATTCCTATTGTATCTGGGTAGCAATTCTAATCCTTCCTGATTATTTCTCCAAAATAATGATGGTACAAAAAAATCCCAAACCCTACTGCTGCTTCAGCTAATACCGTTTTCATAGGCAGCTTGATGAAACTCACCACAAAGCAAGATGACCAACCAAAGTACTTGTTTAAAGAGAAAATGCAGTTTGAAAATGTTCATGGTCACTGGTATTTTTAGCCTCCTCGTTATTAGCAGAGATGGACTGGCTTTTTTTTATTACATGTTGTTTCGCCTTTTAGACAGAGGGTAACATCTTCAAAAGTGCTTACATGATTTAGCGGCCAAAGTCCCACTATTAAACATGATTTAGATTAGGAGCCTAAATCTCGTTGAAAGTCAATGGGCTGTAGGCTCCTAAGTCACTTTTGAAAATGGAACTTTGTCTCCTAAGTCACTTATGCATGTTTGAAAATGCATAACTTTACCTTTTTAAAGTAAGATATTTACTGGGCTCTAGGGTTTTTTTTCAAAAACCATCACTTGTTTTCCCTTCCCCAGCACAATCCATGTATTACATGAGTAGTATAGTAGTCATGAACAGACTTTAAAAAAAATTGTCCCACATCGTAGCTTAAAAATTAATTTCCCCCTAGAAATGGAAGCGCTGTTAAGAAATTTTTGTGGGAGTACATCGGTAAATCTCAATTGCCGAAATTAACGGCCACGCTGCACACGCACAAAGAGATCTATCAATCTTCTGCTTTTACAGGACAAATGTGCACAGAAGAAACTTCAGAGCTGTCAGTTACCCCTATTTCTCCCCCAGAAAATGTTTTAAGGCCTTGGTCTACATAGCAGAATGTAAACCAGAAAAATAGATGTAGCAGCTACAGTAAATCATTGGAATAAAACACTCTGTTCCCTGAGCCAGCGGTGGGACAAACTATATCTCCTTAAGTGCTTTATTTATACTGTGCCCCGGGTGGTAGAAATAGAGCCTTAATGAGTCACACTGGTGGAGCGCATGGAAGTGCCGTAAGAACCACTGTGAAGGTGCATTGTTAAAAACGTTCCTTGAGGCTAGTCTGGCCTGGTGATGTAGTGCTGGACTTCAAGTTCAGACCCTAACATTTCCACGCACTGCGGAGGTTGGGAGTATTGTGAAAAAACCTTCCATCCCCTTTACTTTGCCCCAGGAGCTACTGTGGAGAACCTTGGCTCATTGTGAGGGGCAGCTGTTTTGTGCAAGGGGGATAGGCTGATATAAACGCAGCTTCTCAGTTTTAATTACCAGTCTAAACTCCATCTAGGACTTGAACTTGGTCATCTAGGGCTTCCAGTTCTTGTGCCGATTTTTAAAATAAAACATTCCATTTCAAGTCAGTGGTTTTCAGTAGTTTTACAGGTGTGTTGCTATTTTTTTTAAAAAAACTTCTAAATCAGAGATGACTTTTAAATTCTGGCAAGTGATAAGTCCATTGTCATATCTTAGCCGGTCTTTCTCGAGCTCTGAGGCATGAGTTCCAACCAATTGCAAAGAGTAAAAAGAATCTCAAAGGCACTGGAAAATATAAAATATTATATCTAAAAATGGCCCAGTAAACATAGAATCAAACAGGACCGTTCACCGGTTAACTGGAAAAGATCTGCCATACTCTAGCCTAGAGCTCCAATCTTGCTCTAGCCGTTTTAATCTGCACTATCCGAATACTGCCACCAAAATCCACTCCCTTCTTTTCAGACAATGGATAAGTCTCCAGGATTCTGGTTGTTTTAAAACAATTACTTCTCTGGAAGTTCGAAATATCATGTCAGTTTGGGAACCTGGGGTTAATAAGCTCTTAGTCTTTATTCTGGTAAAGGATATTCTGGTTTTTAAAATGGCTGTTAACTGCATATGGTACTGTGAAAATGATTCTGGGCAGAAATTTGCCTGGAATCAAGGAATATGTAAGCCGTTTCACTGATCATTTTCATAGTCCAACATGGGGCTTTCGATTGTGTTTTCTCCTAATTTATCCTCCCTCTCACAAAAGGTAAACATGAGGCCACTGTGGATTTTTCCTTAAACCAGAAACACAGGTAGGCAAAGTGAACTGAAATTCTGCAGGTTTCAGAGTGGTAGCCATGCTAGTCTGTATCAGCAAAAACAACTAGGAATCCTTATGGCACCATAGTTTTTGCTGAAATTCTACAGATTGCAAACTGCTGCGGGTGTGCTATTAACTGTATTATTTCATCTGTCCTCCCCAGAAATCTAGAAATATATCCAATTTAACTATAGCATTGAATAGATACTAATCAAAAGTGCATTTCCTTTTTTTTTATGTATACCGTTTATGAAATATGCTCATTTCAAGGAAAACTTCAGGTTTCATCTACTGTCAAAGCGCGGCTGTTTCTTAATTTGTGGATAATGTAACAGTTGACTTATCCAGTTTAAAAAAACAATTTAAGTAACTTTGCAACAACTCCCAAAGTCTCCGATTCCCTGTATTTTTAAATGGGGGCAGAATGTTCTTGCTGTTAATTCATATCAGGCTGACCCTTCCCCTCTACCCCCTGATTGAGATGTTAAGTGTTGTATCAGCTCCCAATTCAGAGTCAGCAGCTCCATTTTCTCCCTCAGTGGAGGCAGAACAACAATATTTAAAAATTCATTGTTTCAACCTATATTAAGTTAATAAAGCCCTCTAAGGTGGTGGTGAAACAATTCACTGCATGATGTCAAGAATCAGAGAGGTAGCCGTGTTAGTCTGGAATAGCAGAGGTAACGAAGTCCCTGTGGCACCTTAAAGAATAGTTAGTCTTTAAGGTGCCACAGGACTTTGTTACCAATTCACTGCAGTTTTCCTTTAAAATGCTTTGGCATATTAGAAAGCACCGTACTTGGAAATTGGGTGTGTGTTTTTTCTTTTGCTACAGTGCAAAGTAGTTGCTGAAGAGACCCGTACCACTGTATGTTCACCTGTTTCTTACCTTCCTGCATTGCTGCCTCCTCAACCAAACATACCCTTAAAAAGGCTATTCACTGCAGAGACCAGCGAGCTCCAATATATATTAACATCTTAATGGGGAAGCTGTGCATGTATACATTTCCTACTCTCTGACGAGAGGGAATTAAATGTCAGAAGGATTTGTAGCATCTGTAATTGAATTGGTACCGAGCAAAGCAAATCTTAAGGAAGAATAACATATTAGGATTAGCAAACAATGTGGCATTTTGTCAGTTCTTGCCATCTAGACTGTTCCCCATTCAGTAATAGTTGTTTGATTTTTTTTATCATAGATATGAAGCTACAGTGGGTTTTGTAAACTGGGGGCAGCATTTTTCAGCAGATGCCTTTTTTTTTTTTTTTTAAGGTCAAATCTTTGTTCCTGCCACCAATTTGGGAAAGCTGCTGCTTCTGCCCTCCCAGTATCCCCTTCTTTCCAGCAAAGAATTGTCATTAAGCACTGACTATTCCCTGTGTTAGGAATGTTTCTCCTCCCCTCTGCTCGGAAGGGGCTTGAGACATTGTTGGTAACAATGCCTGATTTTCAAGGCTAGTAACTGAGCTGCAAACTCAACATGCATGGTCCTTGCAATCCAGGAAAGAGCTCCACCAACTGGAAAAGTGTGTATGTGGATATAATGTATACATTGTAGGTCTGCTATTGCAGCCCTTACATGGAGATTTCATATGAATGTCAATTGTAGCCTTGTGTGTTTGAGCTACAGGATAGGGTTCTTGCTACCTATATTTAAAGCCCCAAGTGAAAAAGAAGGTAAGTTCCCATCTCAGATGCAAATTTTTGTTTGTTTATTTTGCACTTGGGTAAATTAATAGGAAAAATTAAATAGCCTGATCTGATGCCCTGTGGTACTTTGCAATGAAAGGAAAATGTATTTGTTTCTAGTCGTCCCTAAAAATAGAAAGGTTTATTTCAGGATCGGTTGGGTCAGATACTATCAACTGATGCCCCAGTGATACCTGCCCTACTGAAAAGCTGCATTAGAAGTCAGAAACTCTGTTAGTGGTAGGTGTCCGGACAGAGATGCTTTGCGTAGGATTGGGTAAGAGAGGCGATGCTTTCAGTGCTTAGGGGAGAGAGGTGGCTAAGGCATGAACATGGAGATGTGAGGAAGGAGGAAGAACAAAAAGGTGTGAATAAATTAGTAACAACAGGAGAAGAAGAGGAGATGACACCAGATGCCCTGGTGTACAGTGACCGGAAGCCATATAAGTCATTAAATCAGTCAGCCCCTGCCATTGGATGGTAAGCTCTTCCTCTTGAAAATCTCATTCGAAATACTGATAAGCATTGGAAATAAAAGCAGAAAGGCTAATCTATCTGTCTGGAGGCAAGAAAGTCTCAATTTTTAACATGACTCACTGTTATTTCAGGAACTTTTTCATCCTGCCAGTGAGACGCTGACCCACTTGTAAGAGGGGCTGAGGATGATTTCTTAAATGAATCCTTTAATTTACGTGATCAACAGCGGCCTTGTGTAATCTTAAAGGTGCAGGAGTTCATGGATGCCCACTGGCAGCTAGACTGCATCGGTTGTTCCATTTTCCATTTAAAAAAAATTTAAATAATGAGCTTTAAATATCCCCTAACTTTTCTTTCTCAGTCAAAATGGCAAATAGCCAAACTGCCCAGAGAGAGACTAGATGAAGCAGGGAGCAGATGCAGTGGTGGTTTTATTTTGCTCTATGAAACTGGCTTGCAGGCTGCTAAACATGAAATATGTACACGAAAGGATGGAGCTTGATGGTTTAGAGCCTTTGCTCTCTGGAGGCAGAGTTTAAAACTTTATCTTAGGTCACAAATGCGATGAGTTATGAGGGAGTCGCTATCTGTCAACTTTATGAAACAGCTACACGTTTTAATATAACTGGTAGCCTCTGCTCAAGACCCAGGGTATGAATAATAGGGCTGCAAGACAGGATTTGCATGTATTGGCAGAGTTTTGGGGGAGACTCAGTACAGACGTACCAGGGAGGTTCTGCAAGTCGGGAGTGAGGTACATTAGCAGAGTCAACTTACCTTTCCTCAGCGGAAAGCTGTTTGTGAAGATGGGAGCAGGTGCATAAATGCATCTGGTTAGGTAATACTGTTTTAACTGAGTAATATGTACAGCATTTCTAGGGAATAATCATCCAGTGTATTAGCAGTCAGAGTAGGAGAGAAGTTCCTTTCATTTGATGATCTAATATAACTATGAAGCCATTTTCCTCTAAGGCAAAAGTGCACTGTTGACTGACTCTCAGATTTGTCTCTAGATGGTTTGCAAGCACTAGACATCCTCAGTGTGTTGTATGTAATTTTTAATTAACACGTAAACTTAGACCGTTTAGCCATACACACGATAAAATTAACTTGCAGCATATACTTGGAAAAATATTGTTTTCCATAAAATAATTAAGAAAAACAGTGCCTGTCCCAGTGGAACAAATCATATTTAATAAACTCTGCTGGCCAAAAATGTTTGTCAAGCTGTGTTTGCAAGTCACTTCTCAGGGAAGCAGGGACGTAACTAAAGACTCACTGCTCTTGACTTAATTATGGATTGAACAGAAACCACCCTGGAGCAGTCGGGCCAGTGGTTTGGGCACACCACTTCAGTTTATATTTTATGGGCAGATCTCCAGCTGGGAGCTCCACTGTAATTGCTGCTAGGCCAATTTCCACCATCTGAAGCTCTGGTCCTATATTTGTCTTTTTCTTCATCTGTGTTGGGTCAAGCAAAACACATCTTGGCTCCAATTCTTTTTTTTTTTTTTTTTAATTTTTAAAAAGAATTGCAGCCAAAAACAGAACTGCAAAATCCAGAGTGGCCGCTTGTACACTAGTTATAAAAACACGGAAGAGTCTCGAATCCAGGTGGAGACAGAGCTCTGCACACATTGGACTATACTTTCCCAGGGATTTTGGCCCGTTTACGAGCAATGGCGTCTTCCACAGCTTTCAGCTGCTTCAGGAGCTCCTCCCGCCGCAACAGTGTGCTGGACTTGCCCGATTTTGAACTCGCAGCTGTTGGGCCTGGCTCGGTTGCTTTGCCAGGTACGCTTGTGACTTTGCTGGAACTCTTGGACTGGGGTGACAGCTGGCGCTTCCTGTCTGTCTGAGCAGGAGATGGTTTAGGATTCTGGCCTCTCTGCCGATCTTGTTTGGGTGAAGAGATTCTCCCAGCACAGCAGCTGCTCCCACCCCAACAGCCCCCGCTGCCCCAGCCTCAGCAGGGCGGGTTCAGTGCCCACAAGGAGATCAAATTGACACTGCTGAATAAGGCGGCGGACAAAGGAAGCCGGAAGAGGTACGAGCCAACAGACAAAGACAGACAGGGCTCTCCTCCAGCCAAACGAGTTACCCTGTCGCCTGACAGAGGGCCTCGCGATAGGCTCCAATTCTTGGGCTGTGTTCTCCCATGATACAGGTGTGCTTTGATGTGTGTACTTTGCCCTAACTGTTCCCCATGTCAACAAGAAATCTTTACTCTTAATTTGGGGTACGTCCCATCTCTCTGGCAGAGGGGATGCAGCGCTAGTAAATCATAACTTCAGATGTTTCCAATTCGTAAAGTTAACTGATATAAACTGCAGTGAACTAACTGAGGCAGACAGGGAAGTTAGTGTGGGGTGTTATTTAATTGTGTGATCAGAGTGGGACTTGGAAGATAGCTGTTGAATTGGTGTGCTTTTGCTATAAGTAGCTGTGAAAAGTGCATGTAGATTTTAGAACAAATAAAAATAATTGGTTATGCTGATAAATACAGTGAAACCTGTCTTAAGTGACCCACTGAGTGGATCAGCCAACTTCAGGTGTCTTGTGGAAAATGACTTTTTAAAGATCTTAAATAGTTGTGCTGGAACATGGAATCAGATGATTTTAGAATGGTTGCCGAGAACACCAGTCAGGGATCTATATAGACAAGTAAAAGACAGTCCCTGGCCTAATATGTTTGCAGTTTAGGTGCCAACAGGGACATGACATTTGGGTGGGGCAGCTGTCAGTATTCACAGTCATTACACCTCCAGCCACAACAGCAAATGCAGATGCATTTATCTGATAAGGCATGTGTCTGCACCTTGAGTAACAGAGAATGCCCTTCCCAGGAGAAGTTTTTTCAGTGTATATTTTGCAGCCACTGGGTGCCTTTCCCTGCCCTTGGTTATCAGGATCTGCACCTTTCTCTGAATCACTTACCTTTATATGCTTGCATCTGACGAAGTGGGTATTAGCCCACGAAAGCTCATGCTTCAAAACTTTATAGTTAGTCTTTAAGGTGCCACAGGACTTTGTTACCTCTGCTATTCCAGACTAACACGGCTACCTCTCTGATTCTTACCTTTATATATCTTCTGTATTGCAAATATCTTCTTCCTGTGTGTCTCCACCTAGCTATGAAAAATTGACTTGAGGATTAGTTCATTCTCCTCATTGAGAGATCAACTTTTATGGTTTTTCAACTGAGTAAAATATTTCATTGGTTGCTTTCCTGTCAGGTTTTGTCCTTTGAACACACTTTGTCATTATGTTAGAGATAAATTTGCCTTTCATTTTTCTAATCATGAAGTTGTAAGAAATAACATATATGGGATATACCTGCCATTTGTAAGCACTGTGTTGTGAGCACCGAGTCTTAACCCATATCACGTTTTTAAATTTCTCTAGCACATTCTAATCGTAGTTAAACGATTTTCATGTATATCCTACTGGCACTACCCCAGTAGTGAAAGCTTTTGGCTAACAGGAGAATATTTTTGCCACACTTAGTTAAACGTATTCGATATATTGCTGAAGGGGATTTTATTTAACATGGTTCTTTCTAAATGACTGCTCTTCATTTTGTCCTTTAATGTGCACCTACTTTGACCTAATTAAACATAGACATTCCATAGTCTATGCCAATTCTACCCGTTTTGTTCTGTTTCTTTTAAAAGGCAGCTTGAAGGCGCACTTTAAGATTTTTTTTCTTTTTAATTTAAGCTGTTTTAATTAAAATGCATTTTATGGACCTCTCGGTCACGAGTTATTTACTTACATCCTTCAGTACTTCATCTTAGAACAGAATTGGAAATATCGATAGAAAGTCTAAATCCTGAGCTCCTGCTGAAAACATTGTATCAGGTTTCGGCTCAAAAGAGCACCATTACCTTTAGCTGTCACGGATCTGTACACTTGATCGATAAACTTCAAATATTATTAGAGGTGGAGGCTTCAGAGATTTGCTCTGTTATTTGGAAAGAGACGGAGATAAATCTTTCTTAAAAATTGACTTGAATTTGCACTCTCAGTCTTCCTGGTGAAATGCATTTCTCTTAGGTGTCCGGGCAACTGCATGTGGGCAGATTTATAGGCCATGTGCTGCTTGTAGTGAAAGATTTAAATGGTAAATCCTTCACATATGACTTCACAAATCATGTAAAGTTAAAAGATTTTTACCGTTTCTGTTGCTGCTGTGCTTAAATTGTAAGGTACGGCTAGTAAATCATTTTAATAGAGGTGTCGTGCTTGACTCAATAAAAAAAAAGAGACAATGGTTTAGCTTCCATTCCAAATGTTAATGTATTAATCAACGGGAGAATAATTGTTTTTTACTACATTATAAATCTCGCTTGCCATTAGAATTGCAGCAAGGGTTGATGTAGCTGCATTCTTAAATTAAAATTGTTTACACTGCTATACATTCATTTTACATGGCCATAGCTCATTCTGGGTTCATTTCAGAGTTGTTCCCCCGCCAAATAAGTCATTCCTCTCTAGGGTACTGGCATCCTAAGGGAGAGATGCTTATAAAAGAAAATTAATTGCATGGCGAGGTGTTAAATAAATAAAATAAAGCGGTTGGAGGCAATGTACAATTATTGCTTGCTTTCTGTGTTTTACGGTTTGCATTGAGAGTTCTGCTATTTGATGCATCATGGAATGTATTGAGCAAAAATGTATTTAATCACATAATCCTAGATTTCTTATGAAATTACAACTTGAGAACTTGATCACTTTTTTTCCTTGTGAATACTATTTTGGGGGATTAACATTCATATAAATAAATACCCTGTTGATATTTCCATACAACTGATATTTAATGTCACTGTACTGGCACTTCCTGGCCTCCAGTTGTTACATCATCCCCTTTTTCTGGGGGGAGGGAGAATTGAAATTGGGGACTGAGGTGTGGACAGACCCTCACAAAATAATGCAGATGATTCCCTACCTTCCCCATCTTGTTCCACGTGCATAGTAGCGATTCTGGTGCTGCATAGTGGAAAAATATCTTGTGAGTTGATCAGCCAGGCCTGTCTGCACCCTGGTGTGAACTGATCCAGATGGATCAGTGGTTCTCAATCTAAGGGCCAATCTGCACACAACTGTCCACATAACACGCGCGCACACACACACACACACACAGTTGCATATGTGGCCTACAAGCGTAAATAGGTTGAAACCACTGATCTGGATAGTTCAGTGCTTTACCCCCGTCCTTTTAAAAATAAAAGGGTGGCTTTTCCAACCCTGGGCACAGCTTCAACCAAACCTTCAAATCCCCTCTGTAGTAAGTCCCAAAATTCCTATCCCTCTTCTGCTCTCGACAGATTCTCGAGCAGGTGAAGAAGGATCCATAAGGGCCGTGGACCATGCGGTGATCGGCGGGGTTGTGGCCGTGGTGGTGTTCGCAATGCTTTGCCTGCTCATCATTTTAGGGCGATACTTTGCAAGACATAAAGGTAAGATGAGGCTTGAAACACAACGATGGGAGGGCTTAGCAAGGTGGCAGCTGTAACAATTCGTCCCCCATTATCAGTTGGTGATACAAGGCACCGTGTTTTGTCACACAGCAGGAGAGAGAGCAGAAAAAGCAGCAGAGGAACTTGTACAGTGGAAGAGGATCCAAGAATACAGGATGGGAGGAAGCTAAAAGCAAGATGGGGAAGCACAATAAAGGCAGAGAAGAAAGGGGAAAGAGCATCAGGATTGGGAAAGAAGGCTTAGATGAAAGATATGTCCTCTTTAATGGAAGGAAGGGCATGCATGACATTAATAAATTCTTAAGCATTTATTTTTGCACGCTGCTGTACTGGGAGGGGCTATCTCATTCCAGACTCTTACATGGGATGAAGTAACTTAAAAATCTTTCTGTTATTAATTCAGTCTACTCAGAATAGCATTAGGGCCCTTTGGTCAATGTGGGAGGCTGATTATGTTCACTTGTTGTATGTGCTCCTGGGACCTCCCATGTACTTTGAGCACTGCCAATGTCACCACTAAAGTGTCGTCCCCCCTGTCCTTCCCCTTCCCCTGACTGGCGGCTCTGATTGCAATGACAAAATGGGTTTTTTAAAAGGGATGGGGGGGGGGACATGGTTATTGGTTGTTCTCAATCTACCCAGTCGGGAAGAGAGACTCAGCCTGGATCATTATATAATGTCCTGCTATCTAACCAGTCATGTTTGTTTCCTGGGTGTCATTTGTATAATGCACTAGGCTGTCCGTTTCAAAGCCCCCTTGCAGAATTTAGATGCACAATTCGTATTGAACTTATTGTGCATCTAAATCCACGAGACAGCATTGAAAAATCTCAAGCGTAATGTCTGAGGTCATTGTGCTGTCTTGCTGACTAATGCTATCACAGCTGTTTCGCTTGAATGACACCTACGGAACCCCTAAGATTCAGAGCTCTCTCCTTCCTTCCGGTGGTGATTCTTTCTCCCCTTCTCCTGGCTTCTTCACAGTAAAGCAAGAGAGAGTGTTGCAGCCAGTTATGCAGAGACCATCAATGAGTCATAGAACCTCACTGCTTTATTTTCAGGTACATATTTCACTCATGAAGCCAAAGGAGCAGATGATGCAGCGGACGCAGACACAGCGATAATCAATGCAGAAGGAGGACAGAACAACTCTGAAGAAAAGAAAGAGTACTTCATCTAGATCAGCCTTGGTTTCAATGAGGTGTCCAACCGTGGACAGTTACTGGCCCAATTTAGATGACAGAGACAGTGATATTGGAAGTTGCAACCAGCTTGTGTCTTTTTTTGTTTTTGTTTTTCTGTTTTTGTTTTAAACGAATGGGTGGCGAGATGTCAGACTGGGATGGTCCAGGATTGGCTGTGTAAAAAATGTTATTTGTAAAGTACACTCTGCTGTTCGACACCTCAGTTTGGGTTTTATTTTTTGGCCAAGTCCAGCTTGGATTTAGTTTAGTTAAATCATTTGCAGAAAAAAATTCTGTGCCTTGTTTTATTTTTATTTTATTTTATTTGGGCGGGGGACGGGTTATGTGTGTGGTTTCTTTTTCCCCCCCTTTTCTGTTCTCTTTTGGAATTACCTGCTGGAACCCCTTGGAATAGATTTGATTGTTTTTAGTGTGTTTCTTTATTTTAATGCCACTATTTTTCTGTTCAAAATTCAATCTCATTGGAGGAGAACCAGCACGCTTTAGATTTTGTAGTTTGCAATTCAGTGTATCCATAATACATTCTTCTCTGTTGTCTTAAAGGCTTGGATGAAGAAGCTATGAAAACTGTTTGCGGCTGCCCGTGTTTCAAATGCTTTCTAGTGGTGGAGAGTAGAAAATAGGCTGTGAGTCAGAAAATGCGCTCCGTTGGCTACGGAGAGACATTACTGCACAGGGTTATCTGCAAGTGAGGTGTGTCACTGTGAGATTGAATCTGTCTTGAATTCTGTGTTTGTAGACTGCTCAGTAGAGGTACCCTCATGCTGTCTGCACAAGTTTGGGGCATGAAGGAATCCTCCTTGTTGTTGCCCTAAGCAGAACTGACAGATGAAGGCTGTTCATTTTATGCAAGTGAACAAATTTGAGTTGCCACAGGAGGGAAAGGGTGGGGGGGAAAGGTAGTTCTGCTCTGATTATTTCTGTTCCAAACAATTCCATCAAGCTTTCCCAATTGGTCTTACTTCTGCCTATTTCGCTGGAAAAACAAGCGTCCTTATGGTGTGCAAAGAGTTCTAAATGAGCAGATTTTATATTATTTTTCCTTCTTGTCTTTGTGCTAGCTAGGGAAGGCAGTGGGATCTGGCCTGCATGTACTGTATATTACAGATATTTGTCATGCTGAGAGATCCAACCAGAGACTGTGTGAAACTCTAATTCCTTAAGATTTGGCTTGACAAAGCAGGAGGGACAGAGGAAGGGTCGCTATTGTTTTCATGCTGGTGTGCCCTGTTTCTCAGTTCTGCAAAGGTCAGAGCAGGTGGAAATAACAGCATGTAGGCTTTTTCAGTCACTTAATCAAAACTCAAATGTTGTATTTTTTTATCTCTGTACCTTTCATACACTAGGCCTTGGCCCCATTCCTCAGCCTTAAGAACCATCTGCCAACAAATTACTGATTCTTGCATGAATGCAGTCATGGTGCACAGTTACTAAAAATAAGTTACCTTGAAAATGTTTTAGATTTGAAGCCTCGGGAGAAAATGAATTTGTGAAGTTGCCTTTTCTTTTCTGATAAAGGAAATGTGGGGATTTTAAGGAAAACAGATTTTAAAATATTTAGTTGAAGAAAAATCAATGTGAATTAGAATTATGATGGACCTACAGATAGCAGTCCACAATGAGAAGATAGCATTAAAACCTAGATCTAGACTGAACTGTTCAGTGAGTAATCTTGGATTTTAAAAGATGAATTTTTATTATTGTTACATTATATAGAAAACTGATTTATTTAAGGGGGAAAATTGCATCTGTTACAACTGCTTGGGCTTTTAGGAAACATTTTTTTAAGTTGTGGGTTTTGTTATTTAACTTTTTGGCAGAACCACTGCAACACAAGAGCCTTTTGGGAATGGGTTGTCACGTAAAAGGGGAAAAAATCAAATCCATTCTTGAGCAGTATTTTGTCTTTTCCCCTCTCTCACAATCCACAAAAGGAAAGTAAATTTTGTCAAGTGCAGCTCCCTTCTGAGCCCCCAGCCCCAGCTGGGCCCCTATCCAAACCATAGCAAGGGCAAGAAGCAGTTAGCATTTTATTGGAAGGTTTGGGGGGGGGGAGGCTTTTTTACACACTGATTACATAATTGGCATTCTGGTTTTTTTTTGTTGGTTTGTTTTTTGACCAGCCCGTCATTCTGTTTTGAAAGTGTACCGTAGTGCAGTGTTACCGATGTAACTTTGACTTACAATGTTGACATGTCTCAGGTTCATGTGTTTTGATTGGTGTTTTCCGTCTCAGGTAGATTGCAAAATTTTCGGCCCCACACATTGGAAGAGAACTAAACAAAACAAAACAAAAAAACCCAGGAAATTATGGATTTTAGTTGTATATTGGTTTATGTATTTTTTTCTTCAGTATGCAGTGCACTGTTGAAATGTATTGTTGAGTATTACTTTGTACAGGTTTAAATCATAAGGGTTTTTTAAGAGTGCAGAAAGAACAAACTTACCTTTTCTTTAATGAAGGATGTGTAACTGATGGCAAATAAGCTTGTTCTTTACTCACCTGCCCCTTTTAATTTTTTCCCCCTTAGGCCAGTTCTGTTTTAAGGTGTCCATGGGCGATGTTACAGTGTAAGAAAATACATATCCATATGTTCCCATTCACATTTTGTATTGGTTCATGTATATCATTTTTACAAACAGAGAAGTACTATAAAATATCTGTCTTCTTAATAAAAAAAATTAATGTTACAAAACTATTCTTCAATCTCACTTTGCACTCTTTACCTCCACAACCATGGGGCCAGTCACAGTGAAGTCCATTCTTGCCTCGCCTGTGGTAAAATTCCAACTAAAAATTTTTGTTGTGGGTTCCGCCAAGATCTTTGGCAGCCTAGAAATAAATCTCCCTTCTTTAATCTTCCCTCCCCATCTTTTGACCTGTTTCTCTCTTCCTGTTCTGACTCACAAGTGGTTGTTAGGCAGGCATCATAATCCAAGCCAATGCTGTTCTTTTGCCAAGGCAGTAGTGCCAGTTATAGCCACAGCACCTTGTAACATATAGGCCAACTAGATAACACGCCAAGTCAGCCGCAACATGCTGCTTTTGTGTGGATTTGTATTTTTAAGTCCCTTCTGTGATCACTGACCTACGTATCTTGTATTGTTTTGGATAGCTCACGTAAAGATGCTTTCAATTTTCATAATTAAAAATCCTTTTTTATTAGCTTCTCACTAACAATGACCTGACCTCTTTTTCCCTGTTTGACTATGGTTATGGTCTTTCAAAGGCATGTACTATGTCTGAATTAGTTCCTTTTTATTTCTGACCCCATCTTGTGCAAAGTAGAAAAATATAGTGGTACCTGTAGCCCTGGATTTGGGTCTGTCGCACAAGCCGGCTGGAGTATTCTGAAGAACAAGGAAAACATCTCTAATTTTTGGATGTACCAATCAACGATGGTTGCTCCTGAAACAAGAGAATCCTTTTTAAAGTTTCTTCAGCTCTGAATTATTTCTGAACATGTGCTGTCAACATAGCTTTTTAAAAAAACTCTTCTGAAGACTCTAGCCATTCTTTTCCGATATTTGGCAGAAGGATAAAATGAAGCCAGCTCCCTGGGGCAGGGAAATTTAGTCTTCAGTATTGTTTTGGCTGATGAGTTTTCCCAATATGTTGGTTAGGGCCCTAAGGTGACATATTGGCTCTAATTGGTGCCATCTTTCAATGCCTTCTGCAAGTTTGAAAAGAGAAGTCTTGCTCTGTAGAAGAGATCATTTCCTTGGAGAGAGGTTTTTCTGATGCTTTCTTTCAGAATGCGAAGTCCGTGGCGGTGTTACCCAGTTCCACAACTGAAAAGCGAATGTTGTTTGTTGTTTATTTTTAAATGGCCTTCCAGACAGAAGTGATACAGCTTGGGCGTGGCAGTAGCAGTTGCATTTCCCCTGTCCAGACCATGGGCACTAAAACTCCAGAACTGTAGGAGTCAAATTCCCTAAAAACAAATTATGCGCACATGCCTGAACCTACTGAGGGTGGGGTAAAAGCACCTAAGTGATATGCCACATCCTATTGAATTTCAATGGGATTTGTGCTCCTAAGTCACCTAGGTGATTTGAAAACCCCCACCCTTAACGTATTTAATAATAAAGGACAAAGAAACACAAACCTGTTTTGGACGGAGAAGCCATAGCTACTTCAACATACTTTGAGGCAATTTAAGAAAGTCTGACTTTTTAAAAGACCTGTTTCAGTGTCTTTAATTTTTAAAAGCATTCAAACAGACATTTGTAGAATACTGTCATACTGTTACACTCTAATGAACGCTGTCACCTCGCAGAATGGCATGTTCGCATTTTGCAATTTATTGACTCAAGAACTGGATAAAAAGTGATTGACAGAATAATTTATTACCGATAACATTCTGCCTCTTTTAAATCCATCCCTTTTGCGACTCCAATTTGGATACCCATCTTCTTCCCTTTCTCCTCTAAATTGCTATCGAATGTGGCTGTGCACAGTAAAACAATTGTTCCACTTGGGAGGTGGCTGCATTTTATTGGTGAGTTAAGTGATCTGTGTAGAAGGGTAGGAACCTTTGGGATAGAAAATATCATAAATGCAATTGGTTGTATTGTGAAGAAATTCTCGATATAAATGAAATGAAATTTTAACCCATATAAGTCACAAGATCTTGGATTCCAGAGGCTAAATAATCTGAGGCCATAGTTCTTGAAGATGTTGCTGTGTGTGTTTTTCCTAGCGTTATTCCCGCACTATGGCAGGGTCCGCTTAGACTGGACACAACCAGTGATATGACTGGGGTATACTCCAAACGATGCGTCGTTCCATCTGTCGTTGTGTAGCGGGATGTTCGCTAGGCTATTGAGGGAGACCAGTAATAAAGTTCAAGGAGACCAATGAGGCTCAAAACAAAACGTGTTTATTCGGCCGAGGTGGCAGCCGCCCAAAAGCGTGAAGAAACTGCCACACCAACCACGTTTAACTTACAGTTTTATAGTCTTGGTTAACTACGCAGTTTCTATATGTGTTACATGATTGGCTATCCCATATTGCTAGGCAGATTTAGACTACGCACGTGGAGCAGGCACGTGGTAGGAACAGCGTGATTGGACAGAATTTCGCGCCCTTTTTGCAGGATTGTTGCCTTGCTTGTGCACAGAACATGCAATAGCAGCATATTACTTTGATGAGGTAGTGATTGTATAAATGTGCAAAAACCAATTGTTACATGATTGATTTAAAATATTTTCATAACCATATTAAAATAAACATTAACATTAAACAATAACTATAACTATCTATTATTTTCCTTAATGGAGATCTTGTATTTTGATTTTTACATATCTGCATCAACATTTATCATTATTTGCTTTCTTCAACCCTCACATTCCCTCCTTTTTCTTGTTGCTAGTTATTGCAAACTAGTAACACTCTAAACATTATTATTACCAGTTATTGGTGAATTTTTAAACATTAACATTATTCTTTTGGACCATAACAAATTACAGGATCTAAACTACTTTTCAGACATACAGAATATATAACACATCAAGATAAGATTGAACAGGAGAACTTATTATAAACAAAAATATCAAAAATAGTATACTTCACACACATTAAACAAACCCACCTCTGCCCCTTTCCCTGAGAAACATTACAGTAACATTTTGGGGCAACAGGTGAATAGGATTTTCTAAGGAATACATTATAACAAATGTTCATACAGTAGTGCAGGTTTTCAGAGTGGTGCTTGGTCACCTGACTCACAAGAGGTAGGTTGAACATCCTGCTGGATAGGTGGTTGGGCTGGTTTGCGGAAGACGATTTGCAGAGGGTTGGAGCTCTTTACAGAGACCTGCCAATCAGGTGGAGGCGATGTGTGATCAGACTTGACAAGGGTATAATGAATCCATGGCTTAACACCGGCTAATTTAACAGCAGTGGGAGTGGTAAGGAGAACAGTATAGGGGCCCTTCCATTTAGGTCCCAAGGGGTTAGTTTTCCAGTCCTTGAGCCATACAGAATCTCCTGGGGAGAAAGGGTGCAGAGCAGTGACAGGGAAAGGGAACTTGAGCTCACTAACGTAGGTGGATAACTGAGTTAACACTTTGCTTAGGAGCTGAACTTCTCTGATAAGATCTTGTTTTCCCAAAAGGTAAGTATCCCCTTTCAAGTGGCGGACCCCTAGCGGTGGTCGGCCAAACACTAGCTCATAGGGTGAGAGCTTTAAGGATCGTGTGGGAGTGCATCGAACTCTGAGCAGTACCATGGGCAAGGCTACAGTCCATGATAGGTCGGTCTCCTGACAAATTTTACCTAGGGCATCTTTTAAAGTCCTATTCATTCTTTCAACCTTTCCTGACGCCTGTGGATGATATGCACAATGGAGTTTCCAGGTGATGCCTAGGAGTACTGACAAAGAGCGGATGACTCTGTGAACGAAAGCGGGACCATTGTCACTTCCAATGTGTAATGGGAGTTCAAATCGGGGGATTACATCTCGGAGCAGGGCCTTAGTAACTTGCTCAGCTTTTTCATTAGTGGTAGGCCATGCCTCAACCCAGCCGGAATATGTGCAAACCGCTACAAGCAGGTACTTGAATTTCCCAGACTTTGGCATTTCGGTGAAGTCCACAACTAGTGATTCCATTGGACTATATCCTATATGCTGGATTCCAGGTGGTCGAAGAGGTCCTACACGAGGATTATGTTTTGCACAGATTTGACAGCGTAGGGCAGCACGTCTGGTGAGTGAATGTAGACCATTTATGTACAGTTCACGGTCTAGGAGTTCAGTTAGACTAGTGCTACCTAAATGGGTCTGTTGATGTAATTCCTGGATCAATTCCCAAGCTACCACTGCGGGCAGGAAGATTTTATTATTTGGCAAGACATATAAACCTGATTGCTTTACTCCTTTTTCCTGTTCAGCCCAAAGTTGTTCTTGTGCAGTGTAGTGTACTTCAGCAGGAATCATTTCAGCCACGTTGAGATGCTGGATATGAATAGCTGGAGATTGCTGACGCGCTGCATTCCTTGCCTCTTCATCTGCCTGTCGGTTTCCTTTTGCGACAGGATCCTCACCATGTTGGTGTCCTTTGCAGTGCATTACAGCAACTTGTTTGGGCATCCAAACAGCATCAAGAAGGGCCAGAATTTCATCTGCATGTTTTATTTTCTGTCCGTTTGAAGTCAGAAGTCCTCTTTCCCTGTATATGGCACCATGGGCATGGAGTGTTAGGAAGGCATATTTTGAGTCAGTGTAAACATTGACCTTTTGCCCTGTTGCTAGCTCAAGTGCTCGACGGAGGGCGACCAGTTCAGCCTTCTGGGCGGAGGTGCCAGGAGGAAGTGCCTTTGCTTCACAGATAGTGCCTTGATCATTGACTATGGCATACCCTGCCAAACGTTGACCCTGATCAATGAAACTACTACCATCGGTGAAAAGGACAGAGTCAGGTGTGGCTAAAGGTGTATCCAGTAAGTCAGGTCGGCTAGAATAAACTTCTTCCATGACCTGAAGGCAATCATGTTTCTCAGTGGGATTTTCTTCTACTGGCAGTATAGTTGCAGGATTAAGGGTGGAACAGACAGAGATGGCAACAGAAGGATTGTCTACTAATATACTTTCATACTTGAGGAGTTTGGTGTTTGTCATCCAATGATGGCCCCTGTGTTCCATTAGGGTGACCACAGCATGTGGGGACTTTAAGGAGATTGGTTGTCCTAGGGTGAGTTTACTTGCCTCTTCAGCAAGAAGGGCAGCTGCAGCTACGGCACGTAGGCAGGGTGGCCATCCTTGTATTACAGTGTCTAGTTGATTAGAGAAGTATGCTACTGGTCGCGGCCAGCTACCGATGGTCTGGGTTAAGACACCAACTGCAATACCTTTTCTCTCTCCTACATACAGTGTGAAAGGTTTTTCCAAATCAGGGAGGCCTAACGCAGGGGCTGTCATCAGGGCAGACTTGATATCTTCAAACCCCTTTTGTTGTGTTTCTGTCCAAATAAAGGGATCTGCGGCCCCGCCTTTTGTGGCCTCATGAAGGGGTTTAGCTAGTGTAGCATAGTTAGGGATCCAAAGACGGCAGAAGCCAGCAGCTCCTAAAAACTCGCGCACTTGGCGTCTGTTTGTAGGGGTAGGAATGGCACAGACTGCCTCTTTTCTCTCAATGTCCAGCATGCGGATTCCTTTTGTGAGCTTAAATCCCAGATATTTTACTTCCTGTTGTACTAGCTGAGCCTTTTTCTTAGAAACCTTGTAACCTTTGAGATAGAGATGTTTTAAGAGATTAGCAGTAGCCTCTGTGCATTCAGTGTAGGTACGAGTAGCTACTAGAAGGTCGTCAGCATATTGGAGGATGTTCCAGCGGTTGCCTCCTTGTGTGAGAGGCACCAAGTCTTGGGCTAGGGCTTGTCCGAATAAGGAGGGTGAGTTACAGAATCCCTGTGGGAGACGTGCCCATGTCATATGAGTCTTTTGACCAGTATCAGGATGTTCCCATTGAAAAGCGAAAATAGGCTGACTGATGGGTGCAATCCGGAGACAGAAGAAGGCGTCTTTAAGATCTAGCACTGAGAACCATTTGGCATTAGCTGGTACCAAACTGAGAAGAGTGTAGGGATTTGGTACTACTGGGTGTAATGGGATCACTCTTTTATTCACGGCCCGTAAGTCATGTACAGGTCGGAAGCTTTTATCAGGCTTCTCCACAGGTAGCAAGGGAGTATTCCAGGCTGACTGGCATTTGACGATAATACCAGTGTCTGATAATTTTTGTAAGTGTTCATGTATGCCAATTACTGCTTTTCGAGGTAAAGGATATTGGGGAATGGAGACAGGAGTTGCCATGGGTTTTAGATCGATGACTATAGGAGGGATGTCAACTGCCAGTCCAGGTGGATTATCTTCTGCCCATACACCTGGGATATTGAAAGCTTGCCAATCTTGTCTATTTTCCATGGAGGTGTAAAGTCGCCATTCTTCTTCTACGGGGAGTGCTAACATAAGACTTTGAGTTGGGGATGGTTTTTCTCCTAATTGCATTTTCATGTTTCCATCACTATCAAAGGTGAGAGTGGCTCTGAGTTTTGATAGCATATCTCTCCCAAGGAGGGGAATGGGACATTCAGGTATATAGAGAAGTTTGTGGGTAACAACGTGGCTTCCTAATTTACATGCTCTCTCTTGTAAATAGGGACAGGGTTTTATTTGTCCTGTTGCTCCAACGATAGTGGTTTGTTGCTGGCTCTCAGGGGCTACTTTAGTGTTAACCACAGACCTGGTAGCTCCTGTATCAATTAGAAAGTCTATGAACTGGCCTCCCACATTCATATAGACCATCGGCTCCCCGGGGCCAGTTGTAAATACTTCTGTCGGGATCCGAGGAACCGGTCTGGCCTAATCTTGATTTCTTGCCCAGTCCTCTATCACTGCCATACCAAAGGTATCTCCATCAAGTGCTTGAGCAGTTGCTGCTTTTGACCAGACAGGTGCCCCATATTCCTTTCTATTTCCCCTATTATGTGACCCTCCTCTTCCTTTCTCACTTTCTGAGGTATTTTCACTTTCTTTGTTAGGACACTCATTTTTCCAGTGGCCAACCTGGAAGCAATGGGCACACGGGGTGAATCCCAGTCGACCTCTGCCTCGCCCTCTTTCTCCACCGCGCTGGGCATTTCCTCTTCCTTTTCCATTGTAATTGTCTTGGAAGGCTGCGGCAACCAACTGGGCTCTCTTTTTCACCTTTTCTTCCGCTTTCCTTTCCTCTTCACCTTCTCGGGCGGCATACACTCGAGCAGCTACTTCAAGAATGCGCCCCATATTCATGTGAACTAATCCCTGATCCTTCTGAAGCTTACGCCTGATGTCTGGTGCACATTGACTGATAAAACTGTTTTTCAAGGCTTGGGACCCTGGACTGTCTTCTGATTCATTGTCCATATCGTATGGGGACCATTTACGATATCCTTCTCTCAATCTCTCTAGGAATGCTCCAGGTGTTTCTTCTCTATCTTGGAGCAAATCATGAATTTTCCGGAGGTTTACAACTCTAGGTGGCCCCCTTTTGAGAGCCCTAACAAGTAACCGATGGTATAAATCAAGGGCAGTTTTGCTATCTGGTGTGTTGGGGTCCCATCCTGGATCTCTAATTGTGGGAAATGTACTGTCCATAAAATCTAAGAGGCCATTAGGGTCTCTTGTTCCGTACTCTATACGGGCTTCTTCCCTCCCTCGGCTTAGGACTAGGGTTCGTTCTTCTGGGCTAAGCAACATTTGGAGAAGTTGGCTGATGTCCATCCAAGAAGGATAGTGAGTCCCAATAATTCCTTCTACTAGGGTGGCAATAGCTGTGGGATCGTTTGTCCACGGTGCCTTTGAAGCTTTCCAATTAAGGAGATCACTACTAGTGAAGGGAACATGCTGATACACTCCCTGAACCCGGTACTGTCCTGTGGGGTTGTCTGGGAGAGGAGGAATTAATTGATTAACTATCCGGAGAGGGAACTGTCGAACCGGAGAGGTATCGCGGTCCCTACTCCGGAGGGCATAGGAATGCTCCTTTGTAATGTTTCTTTTCTCATCCTGATTAGAATCATGATCTTCGGGTTTTCTCTCAGGGGTTAGGAGTTGTTGAAGTTTTGCCACACTTTCTTCAAGTTGCTGTAAGCCTGACCGACCGGAGTCAGTTGGTGAATTTGAGACGGACATGCCTGATACGCTTGGCGGCGGGGCTGTTGGTGCTTGCGGTATAGGTATAAGCTCGAGCGGGGCGGCCGGGACTACGGGTAGCGGCATGTAAGGGGGTGGGGCTTGTGGCTCATCGTCTGGGAGGCTTGGATAGATAGGTTTTGATTCCTCCTTGGTTCCCCTGGGCCCCCTCTGTGGGCGTGTGCGAAGAACTAGGCATTTGGTGTATTTCTGTAACCAAGATGGATTCTCCTCTACTATATCAAACCATGCAGATATATAAGGGTATTGATCGGGGTGTTGGTGTCCCGCGAAATTGAGGACATCTCTAATAATATCCATGTCCAAAGTCCCTATGGCCGGCCACGTGGGCTGAATTGGAAATGTCGGCCAGTCTTTTTCACAAAATTTCCTTAATAATCCGGCCTTACGGCTGCCGGTGGGAATGTGCCTTTTGAATTCTCCAAAATGCTCTAACATGCAAGTTAGAGGTGTTTTGCGGTCTTCCTTAGATCCACTTCCTCCCATTTTGCAGACTAGGTCTTGGGGCACCCTCACTAGCCTGACTTTACAGCTGTCTTTACTTTTCCTATTTACCTCTCCACCCAGATAGAACAGATAAAACAGACACAATAGGGAAGACGGGTTCCCAACCGACTATAGAGGATGGGGGAGTCGGTTGGTGGGAGGGTTGAGGTTAACTCTCAATCGCCACTAGCCTGAGTCACCGGACGTTCCAACGGCTGACAACAGGAACCGTAATGGCCATTCACTCAGTCACACACACACAATCAGTCACTCCAACAAGAAGATCCCTCCCAGAGACCCTCTTATACTTGCCTCTCCGTAGACTGGCTGGAGTTTCCCTCCCTTTCCCCACGGTTGTTTCCAAAGCCTCTCCGTTGGTGCAAAAAGGCAATCTGAACGGCGAACCGGCCCACGAGCGGCCACCGGTCAAAACGGGGCCCCTCTCGATGCACCGCTTCTGTGCCGGCCCCCGAAACAGACTCACCCCTGCAAGTCCCCAATGGACTTATATCTGAACCTGCTCCTGATCGTCCCTCGACATCCCGGACGAGCCCCCAGAAGATGTAGCGGGATGTTCGCTAGGCTATTGAGGGAGACCAGTAATAAAGTTCAAGGAGACCAATGAGGCTCAAAACAAAACATGTTTATTCGGCCGAGGTGGCAGCCGCCCAAAAGCGTGAAGAAACTGCCACACCAACCACGTTTAACTTACAGTTTTATAGTCTTGGTTAACTACGCAGTTTCTATATGTGTTACATGATTGGCTATCCCATATTGCTAGGCAGATTTAGACTACGCACGTGGAGCAGGCACGTGGTAGGAACAGCGTGATTGGACAGAATTTCGCGCCCTTTTTGCAGGATTGTTGCATTGCTTGTGCACAGAACATGCAATAGCAGCATATTACTTTGATGAGGTAGTGATTGTATAAATGTGCAAAAACCAATTGTTACATGATTGATTTAAAATATTTTCATAACCATATTAAAATAAACATTAACATTAAACAATAACTATAACTATCTATTATTTTCCTTAATGGAGATCTTGTATTTTGATTTTTACATATCTGCATCAACATTTATCATTATTTGCTTTCTTCAACCCTCACAGTTGGAGGCATTTTATACCTACTGCCAGGTGTTAAGCCTACAGCACCTGGTATTCCCAGGAGGTCTCCCATCCAAGCTTAGCTTTCCGAGATCAAACGGGATCGGGCATGTTCAGGGTGGTTTAGCCGTATCTTGAAGATGTTGCTGTCATACTCTTTATTTGGGTTTTTTTCAGATCGCACAAGCTATGATCAGTACTTGAATGGGTGACCTCCAAATCAAACCCCAAGTACTGGTGGAGGTGCAGTCAGCAATTGAGTTAGGTGGCTTACTTTACTAAAACTTGCTTACCTCTGAGTTCATGCTGAATGCGATGCCCCAGCGTGGTGTGGGGGACATTTATCTGCAGGGTGTTGCCTTTTGGCTACACATAAACCTTAGTCAGCTAAACTATGTAATGTTCCCATGGTGCCCTTTGCAGAAGTAGAGCTAACTAGAGGTATAATAAATATTAATTATATGTTTGTGGTACTGCCGTTTAGGTAGTAGATGCTTTCCAAAAATATAGCACTGTCTTTGCCTTGAGCGTATAAACTACACGGCAAAAGAACACATACAAGTTGAAGGGAAGGGATGATGTAGCAGTAAAGTGGTCGGGGGAGTAGTAGGTGTTGAGATTAGATAATATAACACAGTGCTTTCTTTAGTTAAAATATATACGCTGTCTCCAGATATCCCACAACAAGGCCATAATTGGCCAGTTCATTTCATACTGAAGTCCTTATGGGAGAGGTTGGTCTTCAAAAGAGATTTAGTACAGATAGGGAAGTGGCCTGGGAGATCAGTTCAGGAAGGACATTCCGAGCGCAGAAGATCGTATAGAGGGCAGCACAAGGATGCTTGTGTGGAGTGGACATAGAAGACGTTGAGGCAGGACAGAGGAGCACTGAACAAAAAGTTGCAGATAGAGTCAGGGGAGAAGTTAAATAGGGCCTTAAAGGCAAAGGCCACTAGTTTGGGAGGAAGGGTAGCCTGAAGCAGAGTACTGTGAGGATTACAGAAGGAGATGATGGGAAATTATCACTATCCCTGATAGTGTGAGCATTTAGTTTGTTGTCATTTGCCTTGGGGAGCAGTTTAGTAGCAGGATTTAAAACTCTTCTGTACGCTCTTTATAGATAAACATGAGTGTTGCCTGGGTAACATACGTCCTTCTGTCTATATTGCCTGGCTATGCCCTATTACCATAGGACCTGAGCGCATTAAAATCTGTAATATATTGATCCTCCCAACACCCCCATGAGAAAGGAAGGGCTTTTTCTCCTGCATTGTACAGAAGGGCTGGAGCATCCTTCCTCTCTAAAATGCAACTCCAATGGGACATGAACCTTCACAACTTTTGAATGCCCTCTCTGTGCTAGAAGTCCAAAGGACTATACATAGTGCTGCATGGTTGCCACTCACGAGTGAGAGAGGGGTGTCTGCTTTTATTTCAACTCATTTGGAGTCCTCTTCCGTAATGTTGCCAAAACGTCACTGGAGGAGTGAGGACGTCGATGTACTCTGACCGAGTTAAAAGGAGTGGGGAGTAAAATCCACAGGATACGGCCAGTAATGAATGAAACAAGTGACACCGGAAAGCGCTGGGGAGTGTTTGGCAGTAAATACCTGCACAGAGATGACGTCATGGCTTCACCAGCTTTGAAAGATTTATATAATTATTTCAATCACGACCAAGAATTACTTGGATATCCTGCAGTTTTACAACCATTTAGCCATGAAAAGAAAATGTGTCCAGTTCCACAAATCTAATCCTTAAAGCCATAAAGAATCGGTGCTGGGGAAAATAAGAGCTAGATCTGGGGAAAATCAAAGTACATTATATCCTTTCTGCCACGTTTCTCTTAACATGCACGGCATCTCTTTCACTCATATTCCCAACATGATAGTCTTAAATCTTCCTTAAGTGATATCTTCTCAGGTTAATTAATCTCCAGGCTTAAACTTGCTGTGAGCAGCGGGAAGTCCATCCTGAAGTCAGCAATGTTACGATTGCATCTTCTAATACTGTTTATCCTGCATTAGTGTTTACTTAAGGAGAAAATTGATCTGTAATTGATATTTCAATCTTCCAGAGCTGATGTTAGGAGAATCTAGCACGAATCTTTAATAGCAGACAAATATTTAAATCCTGTAATGGTAGTGAATATGGAAACATGCGGCTTCCCCCTCGTCATACCCACCCCAAATTCAGCTCTGGTTTCTGATTTCTTCAGTTTGATTATTTCATTATTTTGAAACCTGCAGCATGCTCAGAGAGGCAGAATCCTAGTACCTAAAATCTTTTTGACTAGGGACACCAGCCTTGATTAAAAAGTACTGCCATGAAAGGGACTTTTCAGCACTAATCAGTCTCAGTTTAGCTAGTGACGAAATCAATGTTAATTTCTCCCCAGACATTTCCCTCCGGCCACCTCTTCTGGAATCTGGTTATGAGGCAGCTGCAGTATTTAAATTAGAGGCATGAATCTTTTATGGCTGGGACAAAGAAGTAGGGGTGGGGGTAGAACAATTGCTCTCTGCTGAATAGGTACTAAAGAGATGAGCACTGCAGAACTGCCCATAAATAAATAAATTGAAATATACTTGAGGTTGTTTCCCTGTGCTGCCCTGCCAAAGCCTGTTGCTGCAGATCTGGGAAGAGTCAGGCATTCACAGCTGCTCTTGCTTGTGTGCTTTTGAGTACAGTTCTTCGTAAAAACAAAAACTTGACTAGCAGAGCTACTGATGCCACAAGGACAACTTGGAGAAAAGTAGGAAGAAAGGAAAGTAAGGAAATTTGCATAAGAATACAGTGCCTGTTTGAGACACTTATAAAATGTTATTAATTTTATAGGGTATTTTACAATCAGAGATCAGACTCATGCAAGTATCAGAATAGCCTCTAAGCAGAGCATCTTTTTCAGCTCTACATGAGGCATCTGAGGAGCTACACTGGAAGCACTGCGGTTTCCAAACCGCAAGAGCTGAATTTATATTGCTGTCCTTCAGGTTTGTGCCATGATGCTGGTTGGCAGAGATTCACAATACATTCCAAGCCCAACTATTCAGAAGTACCTAATGCACGCACAGCTGCCAAACCTGAACCAGCAAAACCTCTTCTAATCTCATCACTCTGTGGTGCATCGTCTGATCATTTCCCATAGGGCAAAATAATTCCATTAAAATGTTTTAAAGATTACAAAAAATAGTACATAAATGGAGACTTATTGACATCTCATGCACTTAATGTATTATTGCACAATAAATGATTGGACTTCTTTTGTCTTGAATGTAGTATCAGTCAGGGAGCATCACGTAGAGAACATATAATCGGGAGCTCACAGGTAATCTTCCCCCCTACATACATAACACATGGATCTTGGACTGCTACTCCCTGTTTATTTTAATTTTGGGCATCTCCAGAGCAAACCATGCATTGCTCCAAAAGATTAAAGGGATTCATGTGTAACTCGTTAAACTACCTGATGCCTTGAATCTCTTTGGTTCCTTGAAGTTCCATAAGGTCGGGTGTTTTGAGCTGACTGATTGAAATAGCTACAGTAAGGGGGAGGTGGGAGGGAGAGAGAGACTACCCATTATTTTCTGTTTACCTGGAGTCTAGAGAGCTTTTCAATGCTTTGGTATAACTATGGCTGATCCGTACATCTTATCTGTATGTGCAGCATGTAGGTACTTGATGAATACACAGCCTGATCCTTTGGACTTCTGGTTCCGCTGTGCAATGTTTAAGTGTCTGCGTATGTTGTGGTGGGGAGAGTCTTGCTTTGTGTTAATCTTTTGATGTGCTGTTTTTTCCCGAAAGCTTTGCATACCCCCCCCCATAGAGTCTGAACTCTTCCCTGAAAGCTCTGCACTATGATTAATGCTGCAGCTTTTCTTTAGCACAATCATCCTGCCACTTTTAAGCTGCAGTAATTTTCAATAATTTGGTGTGCTCAAAAGCAAGGTAGTGGATGGCTTACAAAAGAAAAGCCCGCGAGAACAGTCAGGCTGCTGCAGAAGATGGGGAAAGCACAAAGACCTGTTTCATTTTAGCCTCTTCTCCGTTTCAAGGGTTCCACTGCTAAAAGTTTGTTTGAACATTAATAGCCCATTAAGAATCCAGTTGTGTACACTGCTCAGTGAAACTGCTGCCAGCCATCACTTTTGTGAGAGAAAAAATAAGTTGCATGTTGGAGAATTCATGATTTATTTATGGGCATATGTGGTTCATTCATAGCATTCCCCAAATCGGAGCTTTTTCTCATTATTTTTACATTTGCCAACTTTTCTGTGCTGTGAAGGAAATGCAGTTGCTTTGCTCTCGGGCTGTTTACCTTCTGTGAATGCTGAGTGGGGCTTTTGCCAAGATGTTGGATTTAGTTCCTCGAATGGACCAGCTATTTCCCCAGCCATGTGTATTAAACTACTGCTCCTTCTAATCTTGGCAATTTCATGCTACAATATCCATCTGTTTGGAAAGAGAAACACAAACAGAAACTGTTGCTTGAAATGATCACAGATTTACTTAGTAACAACTTGAAATGGTTCTTATTTATACCTCATTACATCCTCTGGTATAAGAAGGTCTGTCTGGACAACAGGAGATCAGTGCACTGAATCTGAGGTGTGTGAGCCTAAATAAGTCTAAATCTCCTCCAAACGCCATCATCTCATCCGTGCATTGAGACCCTATAGTTCTGCCTGTCTATGCATGGAACTGGAAGCATTTCAGAGAATGCTAGCCTGGAAATCCTAGACTTGAATCTCTTCCCAAACAGCCTAAATTTAGTCTCTAGGACCTCTCTCCTCTCTCCCTTTGTCACTGGTACCTACATGTATCATGGCCACAGGCTCCTCCCAATCACTGTACATAAGTCTCAAGAGGTCTGCAACCTTTGAACCCAGCAGGCAATTCACCATGCCGTTCTCCCAGTCATCACAAACCTAATTATCTATATTCCTAATATTAAATCCCCCCATTCTGCCTCTACCTAATAGCTGGAGTCCCCCTCCCCTGAAGGGGTATCCTCAGTGCGAGAGGATACCAGGACATTATCTGAAAAGATGGTCCCAACTATGGGATCATTTTGCTCCTCTCTAGCTTGATGTGCCCTCTTCCCTGAGACTTTTGTCCTCCTCAACAGCACAGACTGGGGGTGGGACTCACTCTACTGGATTCCAAAAGTCTCGTCTATGTATCACTCTGTTTCCCATAGCTCCTCCAGTTCAGTCTCAAGAGTTTGTATTTGGTTTCTGATGGCCATGAGTTGTTTGCACCAAATGTGCGCACACGTCACCTGCCCACAAGGCAGGTAATCTTACACGCTGCATTCAGTAGCCAAATGCATAAACTGTTTTCCCTTATATGTAACCTGATTGCTGAGAGGTTTTGTATTTGAATGATTTCAGTGCATGTCTAGATTTTCAACAGTTGAATAAGTAATTTACTAACTCCATGATTCGTTTTTTTAGGTAAGTAATATAATTTTTAGAATATTAACTAAGCATAATGAGGAATTACTTTAATTTAGTAAATGATTGTCATCTGTATAATGGCTTCCTTAGCTTTTCTGCCAATTTGATATTAGTAAAAGTAAAGGCCTCCATCACAAGTGCTACATAAAGTAATTGTGTAATGGTGCTTTAACTTGCAGCAAAATGTGTCTTAATGAGTTTGAGAGTTATATATAGAATATGCTGTTAAAAAATATCAGAAACACTACAACTCAAAGGCATTGATTTGAGATGGCAAGTCAGTTATCAATAGAAGGTCCTGACAACAAACTAATAGGTTTTTCTGAAGATCCAATCAAATTTTCTAGGCAGTAGTTTGAGGTGTTCCACATGGGATAATATCTCTCCCATACTGTATTGATTTCACGCTCTCTCTCTTTCTCTCTCCTTTTGGCTTCAGCTTGCATTCCATGTTAACAGTTAGGCAGACCATGAGCTGTTATGCTTTAGCAACAGTTTCTGTTCCCTTTGGCGTGCTCATTTATCTAGCTATCATTAATGCCAGATATAATGGTTTCCTGTTTTTCTTGCTTTATATCCCAATGCACACAGCTCTGGCAAGTAAAAGATATTATTAGAGTGCTTTGGTTTGCAATGCACATATCCAAAAAAAAAAAAAGTCAATTCCCAGAGCAAAAGGGAACTGGTATGCCTCACATCCCCGCCGCCAAAGGCAAGAACAACAACAAAAACCAATCACTCAAGAAAGGAAGCTATATCATCTGATCGGGATGACACTTCCCTGTACTATTGGGCCTGCAAGTTAGGTATAGTGTTGTAAAGAGCACCCACTCTGCATTAGCTAAGTTGTTGCAGGTAGATTTGGGTGGAGAGGATAGCTGAGGAAATAAGATTGAAATGCGTTCTTTTGGTAAGTGGTTGACTCTAGAGAAGGCAAGTGCTTCTATCTTAAGACATTGTCTGCGTTAAAAGTTTGTTGGATCTTTAGACAATGAAGCCTCCCTTCCTTTGGATATGCTTTGATATGCCACTGTTGTTGTTTGTTGTACAGTGGCACCTAGGAGTGCCAGTCAGAGACCAGTGCTCCAGGGTGTGAGGCACTGTACAAACAAAGACCAAAAGATCTCTCTGCCCCAAAGAGCTTACAGTGCTGCCGAAGCTGGAATGTGTTCTGGTGTCCACAATTCAAGTGGGCTGTTGATAAATTGGAGAGGGTTCAGAGAAGAGCCACAAGAATGTTTAAATATTTAAAGGGTTAGAAAATGTGTCTACTGGCTGTTCATTCTTAATTTGAAGATGAGCCCAATGACTTCTTCCCTGTTTTGCTGCTAATGGGATTTTTTTCTAGATCGTTCCTATGAGAAATTTTACTGGCATTTGGTTCTAGATCAGCCAGGGCAGGGTCGGCTCTAGCTTTTTTGCCACCCCAACCACAAAGAGCGCAACTGCCCCCCCCCCCATAGAGCGGCCGGAATGCGCCGCCCCAAGAATGGCCGGAATGCCACCCCAAGCACATGACTCCTCTGCTGGTGCCTGAAGCCGGCCCTGAGCCAGGGTAAGTAGCAAGTTATCTGTGTGAAGAAGAATTTGCAATTGTCGTTCTTGTTACTGTTCACCAACTGAGCCATTCAGGATGCAGGAGACACCTATCTAGGGCCTCTTTGCAGCAGAATGGAAAGTAAGAAAGTTCTGTTGGCAACCAGTGAAGCAGATGGTTGTGAACATAGCAAGTATACAATATTTATAGTATATCCATTTAAATTAGCTTTATTTGAGACTCTGAGCCCAGGCAAAGTAATTCAGTCCTGTGCACCGAACAAGATTGTAATTGTGGTAGTTCCAATTTACTAACCATTTGCAAAAGATTACTTACCTTGCACATATTATCCTCTCCTAATCTTTCTTTAATGAACACTACTTTATCTGGATGTATAATTTCAGCAAAGGGAAAAAACAATTTCCAGCCTCCAAGGCAAAGCTTTAGCTAATATTTTAACATCTGAATTACTGCAAGAGAGAAAATAGTTCAAGTCTATAGCTAATAAAAGTTTAAAGGAGCCTCAGCCTGTTTTAAAGGGTAGAAGTGGAGACATTTCCTATCATAAGTCAAAGGCTTGTCTTGGATAATTTCTTCTTATGGTTTAAACAAATTGAAGCATCACTAAAGATTGTCCATCTGCTTTCTCTTTTCCAAAGTGGATGATTTTTATCACTCTTTGCTTCTCTGATAAAAGGGACCTAAATTTTCAGAACTGATTGGTGATTTTGGAAGCCTTCATTGTTAGTGCCCAGCCTGAGGCACCTTTTAAAAATGTACCTATTTTTCAGAGGGAGGTTTTTCTGCACTTTCTGAAAAATCAAATGCTGTTAAGGTTTCTTATGTTGGGGGCCAAAATCACTGGTCATTTTTGAAACTTTAGGCAAGGTGACTCCTTAACTGTGATTGACTAGAGCTGTTTGACTGTCTTTAAAACGTCAACGAAATTGGGGGTGTGAGCAGACAGGAATTGTCATGATTTTCCCCCTCAGACCCCCCCCCCCCCCCCGGTTTTTGACCAATTATAGAGCTGGCAGGTTAATTTTTCATTTCAATGTTTTACTTTTTTTTAAACTAAGTGATTTTTCCCACCCCCACTTTGCCAGCTTGAATCAGAAATTTGGGGTCATGAGTGTGATTTACAGCACATAATTTATTTGAACAACTCTCTCCCACTCAAAAATTCACACCTACATGCGGGCTTCTTGGGTACTAAGCTCCTCTTGAAAAGATAATGGCTTCTCAGAGACTGCTGTGAGAAGCAACTTGAATCCAGTACTTGGAGTCTGCAAAACGTGTGTTTCCTGGCTGCTCTGCTGACTCAGCGCATGACCTTAAGTTCTCTTTTCCTCTGTTAACCCATCTGTCAAATAGGACTAATGGTGGTTTTTATCCATCATTGAAACATGTGATGTAATCTTGGGTACAAAGCTTGATATAAGCCCAAAGTGGTATTCGTCTTCTAAACAAGCATTAGTGATACTTAGATACCAAGCCACTCATGGCATGACATGAAAAATGTGAAATTGTAATTACATGATTGATATCTGTATTCCAGCTGAGAGGACATGTTCCATTGTAACTATTATTTTGGTTCTATTACGGGTAATGACTTAGTAATCTTCGGGGACATAACATTACTCGGGGAGTTGGGGGTGGGGGGAAAGACCTACACATCACTACAGACAGGTCAATAAACACCTCTGCTCCAATATGCAACAACAGTCAAAAAAAGGCAAACAAAATGTTAGGATCTATAAAGAATGAGAGAGTAAACTGCTGAAAGTATAACAGCACTATTCTATAAATCAATGTCTCACCCTCCCATGGAATGCTGGGTTCAGTTCTGGTCACCCAGTCTCAAAAGAAAAAAAAGAAAAAGGTGAAGGAGTCCACAGATGGGCAATGAAAATGTTTTGAGGCTGGGAGAGATTTCTATGTGAATAGAGATTGAGATTGTTTTAGGAAGAAGACAGGAGGGGTGGACATGAACAAACTATTAAGCATATATGGTCTACTACAGGTTTTTGTTATGACCTCTGGCAATGTATTTCATGTCTGATCTCTCAGATTCCGGATATCTAAAATAGGGAATAATGCTTCCCTATATTGCAGTAAATGCGAGGTTTAATGTATCATTCATAAAATGCTTTGTGATCTTCAGACAGAAGGGGCTATGGAAGTGCAAACTGCTTCAGAATATCTACAGCTCTGAGTTGGAAAGTTCATGACTGTTAATGCAGGTAAAACTTCTCACAAAGGTATGTCAAAAGGAGAGAGTACTCCTACATTTGAATCGTAAATTTCAGAGTGATTTGGATGATGGCTAAATTCAAAGTGTTGGATTTGTCTACATGCTTAATCTAGCATGCAGAAGGTGAAATGTAACAGGTGCAAGAGAACCTTAAGTATTCCTAAATTGGCATAAGATATGGCATTGTTAAAATGGTTTGCCTGTTTAGAAGTTGCATGGAAAATTTACTGCACTGTTTGTTCATTCCTAGCCAGAGCCATGATATGGGATTTAGAAACTGCAGTAGATAAGTAAAGCAAGGCAAAGTCTATGAAATAAAAACCTGTGAGCTTGATGGTCCAGCCATAATGCAGTGTTTGGCTAAATGGGTGATTTAAAAAGAGCTTTGGCACTTGCTTTTCAGATTGTAGAACTGCTGAAGCCAGGGGGAAACTATCAAGCTTTAAAAACATTGGCCCAAACCCTGCCTTCAGGCCTACACCTGCCACCTCATTAAACAAAGTTAATGGGGTTAGGTATGTGTGTAATTGAGGGCAGGGTGCAGCCCTGTGTTAGCAAAGAGGACAAGCATTGCTTCCCTTATGAGCTGAAGACTGACATGACCCCCAGGCCAATCTTTGTAAAGGGCTTTGAGATTCTCTGCTGAAAGGAGACACAAGGGCAAAGTACTGCACACTCTGCTGCTCCCTCTGAGAGAATGAGCGACTACAGGCATCCAGCTAACTGCAGAAGTTTCTTGATGGAGTTGGGTCCCAGTAAAAAGTAAACACAGCAGACATTAAAGCCGTGTGGACCAAACAGAGAGCTGCAGCTATCATCCCCCAGCTTCTCTCCAAGCTTGCCTCTGTTACTGCTGGCTGTTGTTGAGGTCTCAGGGAGCGTTCATATTGATCAACTGTCTCCAGTTTTGGAGGGGCAGGGTTAAGTATCGCTGCGGTCTAATTGATTATGGCAGAGGCTCCTCCATACAGTAATAGTTTCCTCAGATTCTGGAGAAAGTCCATTCCGTTTTCAACCACTGCGGGCCGATAGCCTAATTCTAGCCTGTTGACAACTTGCTTCCACTGCACTGGTATCTGATTCAGCATTAACCCTCTCCTGAGTGCCAGTGCCTAAAGCTCATTGTTTGGGTGCAGTTCGGCGTGGTCCAAAATCTGTGCGGCAGGTTGAAACCTTGTTTGATCGGTGATATGTTGATTGTTTGGAAGAGTAGATGAGGTCCAGACACTTCGCCGTTCCCTGGCTGGAGCCAGAGATGAGAGAGCCGCGTGTGGTTTTCATGAGTTCAGGCATTGTTGGGGTATGTTGTCCAGAACCTGCCAGATGGGAAGTTCTGGGGGAGTCTCCAGTCTTGGCCCTGGGGCAGTCAGCTGCTGAGTACTGTGCACTGGTGTGGACAAGAAGCTGCCACCCCCAACTTGGAGATAGATGGCTGAATCGGACCATATGGGAACTTCAAAATCAACACCTCTACTGTGGCTTTCTGTATTAGCAAATACCAAATCCCCAGCCAGAGCCAGCTCTACCTTGTTTTGCCACTGCAAGCAAAAAAATAGCCAGAGCATGAGAACTTTAAACATGGGCAACAGAGGATGGATCACTTGATGATTACCTATTTTGTTCATTCTCTCTTGAAGCACCTGGCATTGATCTGACCCAGGATGGCCTTCCTTATGTTATGCTGAAGACCACCTAGAACTGCCCACTAATAACTGTTCTCAGGCCCAAATTCATTTCATGTAGGGTCTGCTGAATGATGGTGTCAACTTTTCTGGTCTCTTATCAAGTCCTATGGGATTTGAACAGCATCCTGCCGATCCAGTGCACTTTGTTAGCTTTTGAAATGGTTGTGAAAACACTTCACTCTCAAACGCTGTCAAAGCCTTCTCCACAAAAAGGGAGTGGTTTAGTAGCTAGCAAATGTTCCTGCCCTGTTATCTTCCAGAGAAGGTTCAGCTTTAGCAGGTGTTGTAATGATCTTCTCACAGTTTTTCAATGTTAAAGGCGCTAAACAAAGCTTGCCCAGCCTGAGTTCTGGAGAATAAATCTGAACTCTCTCTACTACTGAGCCCTTTATCTCGTGTCTAGTTCTTTCAAAGGACAATGGAACACAAGTGGCCATATTCTGAAAACTAAAGGCTGTACCTAGCTCCCGCATGGGCTGGGCAGATTACCCTGCAGCCCCTGCTCCTCTTCCCAAAATGGTGATCCTACTTAGGGTGACCAGATGTCCCAATTTTATAGGGACAGTCCTGATTTTTGGGTCTTTTTCTTATACAGGTTCCTATTACCCCCCCACCCCCCATCCCGATTTTTCACACTTGCTGTCTGGTCCCCCTAATCCTACTGCATGGTTTTTCTAGAATATCTTTTCTGGCTCACCAGCCCAACCAACCATTAGCATCCTGCTGCCAGGACAGTCTCCCAACTATAGAAATTCTCTTAATTCAAAGCTCTGATGCTTCATGTGCTTAACGTCTGCTCCCTACTCAGCCCTACCTCTCTTTCCTTCCACCTTTACCCATTTCACTCTCATTTAATTGCCTTTCAGAGCCGTTTGCCAGGGCACAGTCAGACTGATTGAATCCAGAGCTTTGTTCCTGAGGTCTTGTCAGACAGTCTCTCTCTCTTATATATATGTATAGATACTGACTGCAAAGGGCTTCCATCTGTTTTCCCTGTCAGATAAGGCCTACCTAAGTTAATATCAGTTTTAACCCACCTGTGTCTGCCTGCCTGCTTCATAACCTCTATTCTGCTGCACCAGTTTCTGATCCAGTCCATAGATAGAATGGGTACAGAGGAGATAGAATTCAGCAATTCCACTGCCGGGAATGGAAGAAAAAGTTATCCAGGGGAGTGCTAGAAAGAGCCAGCAGGTCTGCGTGTGCTGGGTCTGTTTTTGGTTGGCTTGGCCTTCGGCAGAAAGGAAGTGTGGAGCTAATGGTTAAGCACAGACCTGGCAGTGAGGACTTTACTAGGATGTGACTATGGGCAAGTCCCTATGGCCCTGATACAGCACAGCACTTATTCACATGCGTAACTTTAAGTGTGTGAGTTGTTGACTTCACTGAGACTATTCATGTCCTTAAGTGTTTTTCTGGATCAGGGTCAGAATCTCTCTCAGGCAAGGGGGAATCCTTGCCTGTCCCAGAAGAGACGGGTGCTGTAAGGCTTGGCTAATTTCAAGAAGTGCTTTGAGATGGAAAGTGCGAGAGGAAGGCGAAGGATTTTTTACTTACTTTGTACTTAGAGCCTTACAAGTTACATTGGCTCAGTATTTTCTTGTTTCCTCCACTTTGATTTAGGGGTTGAACCCAAATCTAAACACCCCTCGAGATTCAGGAGAAGGTGGGAGGTGACCTTTGCAGCTCACCCCTGTCTTTCCGGGGCAGCAGAATCTACCTGAGCTCCAATGTGCAGCCTGGAAGAGCTAGCTTCATGACCACTTATCATTGTCTCAGTGGAAAGGCTGGTTCTCTCTGCCAAGTTCCTTGGTTCCCAGAGGCCAAGCGTTTGGGCTGGTCACTTATAACTGATGCTTAATGACTTGTACCTCAGCTTTATTCCCCAGTGCACAGATGCCCTGGGCAAGTTCACTATCAGCTGATTTCCTCTGCAGCCCATTTCCCCTTTGTTCATGGATGCCACGACTGTGCCCTTCTCCTGAGAGTCCTTGCTGCACCTGGCAGCGTGAGCAGTGTTCAGAGTCCTCTCTCATGCACTAGAGCAGTCGAATCAGGTGCACATGCAACGAGCAATCGGGAGATACGAATAAAAGGAATATTTGATCACACATTCCCCCCACCCTCCTGCTCGTGCGCACTCGCTCGCTCTCTGTACTCCAGTCTCCACTGTCCCTGGGGGCTGGCACCTCGCTGGTTGTGAGTGCTGCAACCTTTCTCTCATCCGCATTGGGACAACATACTTAGCAGCAGGTACTCAATAGAGCAGCTGCACAAGACTATAAATGACCTAGAGAAGGCGACCTAGTGTCTCCACATCTATTTCCTCACCCCTTTGTGCCTCTCCATGTCTCCACCTTCCGCTCCTTCCTCTCCAGCTCCTTCCGCTCTCTGTGTTCCCAAGCATGACTGTTCCGTTAAGAGATCTGGCAGGAGAGGCAGCACGGGGATTGTAACCTGCCGCAGGTTTCTTTGCACACAGGAGTCTGCAGGCAGTCTCTCACCACCGCTGAGAAGCACTAATCCCCCTGAAATAGCAGCTTGGAGTCTCCATCGTCAAATGCTCCCAAATCCCCCTGCCAGGGAGTCAGTGCTGGAGCTTTGGAGCCTGATTTTTGTGATCGTTTACATCTGTGCAAGGTGAGCTCTGATTTGGCCATGCTTTGCACCCACTGTGCATAGGGATAAACGAATATGCAGGGTGCAGGGCAGCAGGGAATTCAAAGCTCTGATCTGCCCATTGTTTCCCCTCTATGCTAATCTTCCATTCTTTATGGTACAGCACTATCCTAATCACTGGAGTGAACTGAACTGCACAGGACTGGACCTTATCGGGAACCTAACAATGGCTGGAAGAGAACGTTCCTGGGCTACAAGGACCACTTTCTTTATGTCCTCAGTGGCATCACAATCCCTCTCTGTGCTGAGTGTTGCTTTTGCACCTCTCCCAGTCTGCAGGGCAAGAGACCAGGCCCGGAGATTTTACCTGGATTGTGCATGGCAATGCAGAGCATGAACCTCGTGATGGAGACCCAGCTTCCATCATTAAAATCGTCCCTCTCCATAGGAGGGACGAGACGTGGGTTATGGCTGTAGGGGCTGGTTTGGGAGTGGGGAAGTTTACACTGCCGATGCCATGCATGTCCTGGAAATAAGCAGAGGACTCCATGCTGTCCACCCCCCTAGCACTGATCTCACTTAGAGCACAGGGAGATCTTGGTTGCATCTTTTGATTGTGCACAAAAGCTGTTTTCTGGGCATGATACACCCAGGACCGGCAGGATTGTGACTCATTCCCAAACAGGGGGCATGGTCGGGTTTGGCAGAGAGGTGGCATGGAGGTGACCTGTGCCTGTGATGGATTGAAATTCCTGCCCACACTCCCTTCGTGAGAGAACCGTTTGGCTAACGCGTCTCATCTGCAAGCTCCCCTGGAGCTTTCATTCCCGCTACTGCTCCCTGGCCATAATCAGCCTGATAATGTCTGGATAATTTTCCCTCTTCTCGGTAGTGCTGCTGTAGAAGGGAACGGGGAGAATGGCCGTGTTTTTCTGTGAAAAGGTGGACATGGTCTTGATTGCAAATGAAAAATTAAGGCCTCGTGTCTTGCATTCATTCCCACTTGATTACACACCGGTACGTAAACAAATCTTCACCCTGTTGCCTGAAGGGTGCCAATGATCTACCTTTTCTTTCGCTCGCCTCCCTTTAGCAAATCTATAATGCATTTAATCTTCGCCAGCTTCTCTGCTTGGTGTTTAAATGTCTAATTTGCTGCCAAGTGCAGCTCCAATTCTCTCCCTGCTGCAGTTTAACTCTCTGGCTTGTGTTTGCCCAAGCAGTTGTCTGCTTGAATGGATTGAATCAAATGCATCTGATCCTTCGGTGAAAGAGAGAGAGAAATTAACTGATAAGCAGAGACTTTTCAGCATAATTGTCTAAACTTCCAGAGCCTCCCCAAATCCCTCCTTGTGCCTTGTTTTCAAGCAGGTCTTTCAGAATGATTTGAGATGGTCCCTGAAATGAGATGATACTAAAAAGAGTCACTAGTTCATTTGCTTCTATGTGGAGCTGGCCAGCAAACAATCACTGGTATGCGAATGCACACATGGCTCCTGGGCAGTGACTCCAGCACCAGAATAAAAGTTCACGTGAGTTGTGAAAGCCCCAAAATCTGCAATAGGGATTAAATTATCGGATACCTCTTGTGAGTGTCTGTGAACATGGGGACTCCTGCCCTTCTCTGTGTGCCACAATGACTCCAGGACAGCTTGACCTTGCTTTAAAAGCATTGCAGGAAGGAAGGAACTTTAACCAACCAGACGCTGCCCTGCACACGTGAGAGAGCAACCATGACAGATGTTTGTCAAATTGCTTAATGCATTGTGGAAGGTGCCCAGATAGTACTGTGATGGGTGCGGCATAGAAAAAAATAAGGTAGACCAGAACCACTTTGAACGGAAACGAATAGTGTAAGAATTGGAGCAGATACTGGGCTTATAGACAGTTGAACTGAGCAGCCGTTGGGAATGTTACCAATCCACTAAGGGTAAGGTTACACTTACCGGATTATAGCGCTTTTGGTTGTAGCGGTACCCATATACCGCAATAGTTATTGTGCTATAGAATGTCTTGGCCTGGCCACATTTGCGGCAGTTGTTGCGGCACAGGGAGTGGTGCATTCTGGGCAACTATCCCAGCATTCAGCTGGGTGCAACGTGCTTTTGAAACAAGGGGGGTTAGGGGGAACGTGTGCGTAGGGAGGGAACTTCAGGCTGTCAGTGACTTTTCCTTAGAGAAAACTGACAGGCTCTGTATTTAAGTCACACAGCTCCGTCCGTAAGCATTTCCAGTGGTTATTTGCTGTGAGTTGTAAGAGAGAAACTGAAAAGGTACTTCCGCATTTTCCCGTTTTCAAAACAACACTTAGACGTAATTTGCCTTTAATGGCTTGTTAATTGTCTTAAATGGCTCGGAGGCATGCCAGAGATCCCTTATCGCGGAATGACTGATTACACTGGCCCTAACACGCTACAGGGAATACGCAAAAGCCCTTATCACCCTCGGAGAGGTGGTTTTATAATTGCGCTTTAAGCAGAGACTTTTTGCGCAAAATGTGCCTTGACAGTGTGTAAGGTTAGAGAGTTATAGCGCTCCTGGAGGGTTTTAGCGCTATAAAGCGCCAGTCTAACCAAGCCCAAAGGGAAATACAATCTGATCATGAGCACTCTTGAGTTCTAATCCCAGCTCTCCACTTTTAACTTTGACCAAATCATTTACTGCTGCCTCAGTTTCCCTATTACTTACATGGGCATATTACTCCCTACTTGCCTTACACTCAGAAGGGGGCAGGAGGAGTTGATTGATTGTGTATAGAACAGTTTCCATCTCCAAAGTGTTGAACTGTTATATTGACAAGGCCAAAGACAATTGGACTCTCAGTACTTGAATCTTTCCAGATGTAGCTGGACACCTTGAATCTTTCCAGTACTGGAATCTTTCCAGACGTAGCTGCTTCCATACCACTGTCCCAAATGGCCACATGAGTCTCATTCTGCCACTAGGAAATTCATATGCATGGAACAAACGGTCTGCAGGGCAAAGCAGGACAGCCACAAAGATTGAATAAGAGTACGCCAAGTACTAAGAATGTGTCACTTGGGTGCACAGATGAATTACTTAGGCAGCTCCCATTTTCCTGCCCCAGCCCTAGGGTCTTTACCCCAGCCCCCAGGTTCTGTACTATTTACCTGAGTCTGTCAGTGGAAGGGGGATCTGAGTGTGGCCAGGCATTCCCCTGCACTGTGGCTGGGGCAGAAGCTCTATATTGTGTGCATGATCAACCCCGTTTACTCCTGAGGAATTAGACTTGCTGGGTAAAATAACCATGCTTGGGCTTCATGCAGCTTCCCAAACTCTGTCTCCTCTGTGGTTCTCCCGTGGGGGGGGGGGGAGGGGGGAGAAGCTGTAACAAGGCTGCCTGAAAAGCCAGTTAATCCCAAAGAGCCAAGCATAATGGTCCTGTGGTCATGCCTCCTGTCACGGAGTGCCCAGGCGATGGTCTGGAACCGCTCCCTAGGAAGCCAGACCGGACTTCGGGTGAAGGGTCCCTTCTCTGTACACAGCCTGTTTCCAAGGCTAGGAGCTTCACGGGTACCCACTTCCACCTTCCTGGGTCTGACCTTGGAGCATTCAGCACCTGCCCCTCTGTGTGCGTCCCCCAGCAAGCCTGCCTGGGTGGGGTCCTGAGGTAGCCCATGGATTCTGCACCCCAAATCCACAGTCAAATGTGACTCTCAGCCAACCAGTAAAACAGAGGTTTATTCGATGACTTCTATCTGGTCTAACCCAGACCATACAGCGAGCGTGAGCCCTCGACTGGATCCATTTTGGGGGCCAGAGAGCGAGATAGCACCTCTGCCTTCCTGCCTGACTCCAGCCCACCCAGACTTCCCTCTCCAGCCCCTCCTTCCCCCTTGCTCAGCCAGGTCAGGTGACCTCCCTCCCCCACCTGTGGTCAGATTACAGCATCAGGTATGCATATCTGCAGAGAGGCTGTGCTTTGCATCAGCTACACATTCCTATCCCCCCACACAGACACTCAAGAAATGTATAGGGGAAACTGAGGCACACACACACACAGTATTCCTACTCCGTCACACCTCCGTTTGCAGCTGCATTGACTCATGCAAAGCCAACTCTTAGCAGGGAAGCGTGGGCTAGACAAGGGGTACTACTGCCCCCTTATGTCGCTAGCAATATGCAGGGAGGCTTGGAAGCTCTGTGCAGTAACAATGCTTCCTCTTGCTGGGCTGACAATATGTAGGAAAGCCAATGGGACCTAAATAAAACCAATTCACAGAACTAGAACATAGGGGGACAAATTAAATCTCTGGAATGGCCTGACAAGCACAGAATCCAACAGCTGGGTCACTTAGCTGCTTTAGCAACCAATTACACAATAATATTGAGGGAAGTGAAGAGCTGGGAGTGGGAATCACTGCGGAGACTCAATTCTTTACTTTATTCAACAGAAGGCTTCTTATATACCAAGGTCAGCAGCTCTCCCTCCTGGGAGTGTCGGCTGGAAACTTACTGCACAAATGATGTCAGTCAAAAGTCCATGAGGTTTGAAGGTCTTGTTATTAGATAGCAACACAAAGGTAAGTACATTTCATTCCTGTCCATTGCCGCCCGTTTGCAGAGTTTATAAATTACGACTATTAAGACCAGTGTCTGGCCGCTGACAAGGCTGCTCAGTGCTGGAGGTTGTCACCTCATTCCGCTCTACGGGAGCCACTGGCTGCTTCCTTGAAACAGTTTTAGCTCTGTGCATGTCATCGCCAAGAGTAAGGGTTTGCTTCAGCTGGGATATGGCTGTCCAGCACCAATTCCAGAGGGTGACTCAAGAAGTCCCTTTGATGTCTTAATTCTGTTCTTCTGGTGAGATGGTGCAGTGCAGGTCTCTCTGTTCCCTTTTAACAGTATTGGCCTAATTCTGCTCCAACTGAAGTCAATTGGGAATTTTACCATTGACATCAAAGGGAACAAAATAAGGCCAGTGCTGAGCATTTCTGAAAATTGTACAACCTGTGGTTTCCAATACAGAGACCTCCTTGATTGGGAGCTAAAGGGGAATTTTTTAGGTGTCAGGTCTTCTATATTCTCTGTAGCCTTCAGGAGAGAGAAGTCTTCTCATTCTTACTTCCTCATACAGTTGGGCAAAATATGTTGTTTGTGGGTTTTTCCCTTCTCCTGTGGAAAATGTCATTTTTTTGGGGTAGAAATTAGAAACCTGATAAATGTTGGCTGGAAACTGAAAAGTAAAAATTGTTTTTGGGTGTTTGGTTTTTCAATGCAAAATCAAAATTTTCTGCAGAAGGCCAATACATCTGACACAAAAAAATCCATGTTGTTGAAAAATCCAATTTCTGTCAGTTTTGGTGGCAAATTTTCAACCAGCCCTTCTCTATCTAATCTTTTCAAAACTATCAAGTGGCATGTGCAAAGACAGAGGTTTGATCTAGTGCAAATCTCAGCTCCTCCACCCATATGTGCAAGTTTCTCTGGCTGGTTCAGGTCACTTCTTTTGAAGTCAGAACATATGTTAGAAAAACATCTACATCACCTTTCTGGGACAGAGATTGTCCCTTCACTATGTTTGTACAGTGCCTTGTACATTGAGGTCCTGAATCTGATTAAACGCTATCACAATATATAAGACTGATAGCATTAGGGACTTGTGGGGCGGATATAGCTGTAGGAATTGCAATCTGACTCCCCGTTTACATGGTGCATTTTTGCTCATGCACATTTCTATTGGAGGGCAACTATCTTCTTATAAAAGCTGAGTGCTGAGAAACAAAAGGTCGTCACTCGCTTACTGTAAGAGCCAGTTGTAAACAGAGGCATCAAACTTCATTGCATTTGTTGGTGAAACCCACAGCAGACAGCACTGAGTAATGATCTCTCTGGTGCAGCAGCTAAATGAACAAAAAAAGCTATCATTGCTGACTTCAGCATAATAGCGGGGCTGTTCTTTAGCTTCTCACTCATTCTTCTTAGATTTCTCAGAGGTCTATTTGGGATGTGCTTGTGAGACCTAGTCTGCTCAGAGCAAAACCTATTTGTATCATCAAACTCACCATAAAACTTATAAGACATCTATTTTTTTCTTTGTGCTTCTATTTCTACTTAGGTCTAAGGTTTTTCCTTCCACTAGCTTTTATCTATTCATTTGAAATGACTCTTACAATATTTAATCTTTACCAGAAACTGTAAGCCTTGTATTTATTTTATGGGTCAGTCGTTCATCCTTTTTCCTTGATCCTGCTAGCTGGAGCTGGATAGCCTCAAAAATCTCTGCTTGTTTCTGCCTGTCAACATTTGTCCAAATGACAGGCAAACAAATCAGAGCTCTGAAGGCTAATAGTGGGAAGATAAATCTGGCAGAGAGTAAATGGCTGCGTGAAAGGGCCATCGAAAATTTCCATCCCTTGCTACAGTTTCCGAAGAGGACAAGAAGATTACAATCTATGGTGCTGGTCAGGCTGCAGCGTTCCCTTATTTGCATAACCATGTTTGTCACAGGAGGAGATTAGGATACTGAAGAGGCTTGGATTCTAAACTCTCTATGCATGAGATATAGCCACTGCTTCCCCCAGTGTAACTGCAGGTGCTAATGTTGTGCCAATATTTTAAAAGGGTAAATGGGACAACCCAGGTAATTACAGGCCTGTCGGTCTGACATCGATCCCAGGGAAGATAATGGAGCAGCTGATATGGGACTTGATTTTTAAAGACTTAGAGGGATAATATAATTAATAGTAATCATCATGAATTTATGGAAAATAGATCATGTCTAACTAACTTGGTGTCTTTATTTGATGAGATGACAACTTGGGTTGATAAAGGCAATATTGGTGATGTAATAGACTTCTGTAAGGTGTTTGACGTGGTACCACACAACATTTAAATTAAAAAAATAATAATCCCTAGAACAGTGTAAAATGACCATGGCACATGTTCAGTGGATTAAAAGATGCTTAACTGACAGGATTCAAAATGTAATTGTAAACAGGAAATCATTAAGTAGGTGTGTTTCTAGTGGGGCCAACACATTTTCATCAGTGACCTGGAAAAAATATAAAATCATCACTAATAGTTTACAGATGGCACAAAAATTTGGGGAGTAGGAAATAATGAAGATTAATACAGAGTGATCTGTATCGCTTGGTAAAATACTAAAATTATGTATTTTATATGGCTAAATATAAAGAACAGTTTAGGGAGAAAACTCCCTACACTGTTACAAGGTGTTGGTCACTGTCAGAGACAGGATCCCAGACTTCATTACTTTATCCGTCAGCTTGGCAATTCCTGTAAATGTCTATGTCTGGGAACAAAGACTGTAGGTCATACTTACAGGATGGGGGCCTCTATCCTGGGAAGCAGTAACTCTGAAAAACACTTGGGAAGAGAGGTTCAGAGAAGAGCCATGAGAATAAGTAAAGGATTAGAAAACATGAATTAGAGAGACAGACTCAAGGAGGTCAATCTATTTAGTTTAACAAAGAGAAGGTTAAGGGTGACTTGATCACAGTCTATAACATTGGTTCTCAAACTGGGGTTCGGGACCCCTCTGGGGGTCACGACCCGGTTTTGCAGTGGTCAGGAGCCCCTGCTGCCTGCAGCTGGCCCCGACCCCTGGCATCCGGCGCCCCCACGAGCTCAGTCCCAGTCACGGCGGGCTCCCCACGCCCCCCGCCCCAACCAGCTCCAGGCACCCCCGCGAGCCGAGCCCGGTCACGGCGGGCTCCCAGCGCCCCCCCCCCCCCAGCCCTGGCCGGCTACATGCACCCCGTCTCCAGGCGGCCCCGGGGGCTGCTGGAACCCCCCAGCCCCTGCCCCAGGGGGCTGCTGGAACCCCCCACCCCCAGCCTGGCCCCTGCCATGGCAGGCGGCAGGCATGGCCCCCCCCAGCCCGTCCCCTGCCCCAAAGGGCTGCCAGCAGCCCCCCCAGCCTGACTCCTAAGGGGGGTCGCGCTTAGAGACCTGATTTCCAAAAGGGGTCACCAATACAAAAAGTTTGAGAACCACTGACTCTATAAGTACCTACATGGCGAATAAGTATTTCCCTTTCCTCTTCAGTCTGGCAGAGAAAGGTAGAGCATGATACACTGGCTGGAAGTTCAAGCTAGAGAAATTCAGACTGGAAATAAGACGTACATTTTTAACAGTGAGAATAATTAACCATTGGAACAATTTACTAAGGGCTGTGGTGGATTCTCCATCACTGACCATATTAAAATCAAAATGGGATTTTTTCTAAAAGCTTTGCTCTAGGAATTATTGTGGGGCAGGACTGTGACCTGTTGCACAGGAGGTCTAACTGGATGCTCACAATGGCTCCTTCTGGCCTTGGAACTTATGGATCTGGGACTCGTGGCTGAAGGAACCTCTTAAAATGTTGCTGGTTTGAAAGGGTGTCTAAGGAAGTAGATTTTTTTAGACAACTCTGCAGAAAAGCAAAGGTGATTTTTCTTTTTTCCTTCTCCGATCCCCCGCTTTCTCTCTAAAGTCAGGAAAATCAGTCAAAACATTTATCAGAAATCTATATAAACTAGCTAAGCGCTGCGAAGAGCTAATCTGTGCAGAGCTAATAAGAATGAACAAAGTCACCATAGACTTGCTATGGGCATTTTTGATAAGGATTTGTCAGAAGAATTGCAGGTGAAATCTAAACTGCCTGTGGAGAGAGTGATACAAATGTCATCTTAAAATCGGTAGCCATGCTGGAGCCTGGAAACCGAAGGGCAGGACTCAGCAGCGAGGTCACGGGCAACCCAAAACCTAGTTGTCTGTTGGGAGGAGATTTCAGGAGTGGGGTGACTGATGCTCTGATTCATGCTGGCCAGAGGGCAGGTCTAAAAACTGCAGCATGGCTTGTCCAGGACAGAGTTTAGAGGACAAAGGGAAGGTGTAGGAGATGGACCAGGTATGTAGAAAAGGGAGATGCCCTGAAAAACCATTGCTGGCTTTGGGTTTTTCTTAATCTAAAGCTATTGCTAGAACTATTTTCAAATCTCCTGTCTCAATGTATAGGTTGTTCAATGCCTGGGACAGGGAGGAGTTCCCCAAAATGACGGATGGCATTGCACATCTGGCTGCATGTATTGATAGGAAGGAGAGAACTCCCTACACTGTACGTAGGGGTTGGTCACTGTCAGAGGCAGGATCCCAGACTTCATCACTTTATCCATCAGCTTGGCAATTCCTGTGAAGTACATTAAGGGAAGGGTGAGAAGAAACCGCCATGGATACTTGTGAGGTTGATGGACCATTGTTTGTCAGATTGTTGAGTGACTCCATAAGGGAAGGGACTACCTGTGAGCTGGCTGGAGGGCTGAACTGGAAGAGGAAGCAGACCAGTGAAAGGCTGGAGCAATGAGCACAAGGAGGTGAGTCTGCTACACCAAGGGGGGTACGCCTGCCGCCCGAGTCACACTTGTATGCTTCGCCATCTGAAAAATGAGATAAGGATTCTTACCTACAGTTGTGGGGTGCTCTGTGAATCTACGAATGGAAATGGCTGTGGTGTTTTGAGTGCTGTGCTGCTATTTATCACTGTGCTCGCTTACCCAGGTTTGGTGAGGAAGAGGAATAATTTGCATCTTGCTGCGAGCACCAAGAGTGCAGCCTGGAGTCTGGCTTGCAGCTGTCCAGAGCTATACGGGGCGTGTTGCATGCTATGGAGGCGGAGGGGAGCTGGGACCCTGAAACGCAGCAGCCATAGGAACAAAGAGGGAGTCCTGTCTTGTAATAGGTATTTATTTTGGCTTCACAGTAAATGAAACATTGGCACTGAGATAGCGTTGTATGCTCTCCAGCTTGGGTCTTTATGGTGAAGTTTATCGTAGGTCTGATGTATTTTTATGGTGTCTCTTAAAAGCAGCCACATTTCCATGTCTCTCTTGAAATACATATCGTTAAACCTACCTGCCAAGTCCCTCCCTGTGATGCTCATTGGGACTGCGAGGAAGCTTTTGAAAATCACTGTTGGCTCTGGAGTCATATCTGAACAGACACACCACAGCCTCGCTCCACCCCTGCGGCTGGTGCATTGGCAGGAAACACACATCGCCCAATTAATTGACATTAGAATTGGGCTCTTTGGGTTTAAAAACGGTGTTTTTGAGTACTCCAGCCATGGGATCACAGCACCATGGAAAGTCATGAAAGGGGGCCAGCATTCCCCCCTCTTTAAATGTACATCATTTCTACAAACTTAATAGGTGTTGCAGCGGTTAACAGGGCGCGTGTTTAGCCTCGATGGCTCCTTCCTCCAGTATTACTTCCTGGAGTGTCGTGTACCAAACTCCAGGGACAGCCCCATTTCTGCTTAATTGCTTTAATTTTCCAGTGCAAACATCCACCCTACCTATCAGCGCTCGTTCATTATTGTGCCACTGACACCTGCCAGTGAAGCCAGCTGTCAGAGTCCTTCAGTCCATTTCCTAGTGTGTTCACGCGGCCCCCGCACAAGTAAGTCCCCATAAAAATCTGCTGTGTTATTCTCTTTCAAATCCCTCCTTGAAATTCTGTCTATGATGCCTCCCAAATCACATGGCAAGGGCAAGGCAAGGCTTATAACATCCCCTCTATTAATTAACCTAATCAGGATGATTTTGCTATTGACATTGTCCTACTGTCATTTATTTGTCTTAACACCTGTTTGTTGTCTCATCACTTGCTCAGAGAGTGAAGTCTTTGGGGCAGACACTGTCTTTATTCTGTGTATGTACAGAGTCTATCACGGTGGGCTCTGATTCCTGGTCAGGACTTCTAGCTGCAGTACAAATAATGTTGAAGAGAAACTGACTCATTAAAAAAAAATAGTGTTTGAAATAGGGGGAGAAGCTGAGAGGGCTGCCTTCATCATCTTCCCATTGGTAAAGACATGCCAAGGTATTCCAGCCCCAGTGATTCTCTTTCGGGTGCTGTTGGAGGGTTCGGGACATGGGTAACTGGCAATCCCCAGTAAACCATTTATCCCAAGTTGCCCCATTCCAGAACCAAGTGTGGGTTTCTCTAGTGAGCACATGGTGATGCACACCCAGGAGTGATGAATGACAGGGAAGGTGACGGCAGTACGCAGTGTAGAAGAGCCCGCCGAGTGGGTTTCTGGAGAAGGTGACTGAGGAGAGATGATGAAAAGACAGGTTAAAAAGGGGACTGTTACGCTGGACTGTTTACCCACTTCCTAGTCTTAAAATATAGTTAGAGCAGGACACTAAGAGTGAAGAGAGTCGGGTTCTACCCCAGCGTCTCCCACCTTGTGAGCTCACCAGGGCAGGGGCTGTCATCTGTAAGATGTTTGTAAAGCACCTAGCACAACGTTGGGCCTGATTTTTTATAAGCTTGTGGAAGTCACTTAACTTCTCTGTGCCTCATTTCCACCATCCGCAAAATGCGGCTGCTACTGCCCCCCTTTCAGGTGCTCTAAATTAGCCTGTGGGACTCATTGCAACAAGTTAATATCAGGGCTGCAAGCTTAACAGGATTTTTTTTTTAAATGGCTAAGACATTTGTATGGATGATGATAGCATCCAGGGCTCTAGTCACAAGGATTTAGAAAGTGTTTTGGAAGGAATGTAACCTCTCAGTCTTCAGGGCATAATCGAACCTCTGACTAGCAGGGGTCAGGAAGAAACTTCCTCATAACTGTACCCTTCTCTGAAGTGGGTGCTGGACAGGATTGCTTCTAGAACTGACAGGGCTGATCTCATTGACCAGAAGCTAGGCATAGTGAGAGTGGTTCCAGCTGCTGCTGTTCTAGCCCTCCCGCCTCCTGTGACCTTGCCCGTTCCCATACAATGTCCCCGTGCTGCTCTACGAATGAAGCTGTCTTGAGCGGTGGCTGACAATTGTGCCAGACTGCCAGATTGTCTCGGTGATATGAACAGTTCCTCTCCAGTTCCAACTCCAGGGGAGTTGTGCTGCCCAAATTAATTTCACTTGTGTCCTAAACCTCTCGCTCCGAAACGCCGCCAATAGCGGAGCCTGGGCTGGCCTTGCACACTTCATTTTCTGTCTAAATGAATCTTGCCGATACAGTGCGAGTCTGAGTAACGTTGCAAGTGTTGTCTGGAGAGAACTAGCCCAGATACATCATTGAGACAACAGTTAAAACCTCATTTAAGTGAACACAAAGAGAGGACTCTAGGGTAGTCAGAGAATTAATTAATCTCATTCCTGTGCAGACTTTTAATTAATATAAGTGTATGGTCTTTTTAAAAAAGTATCTTAAAAAAAACCCCATGCACCGTTGTGCAAGTTTGCTGGGCAGAGGATGGGGAGTAGTGAAATTAGAGTGTGTGTGTGTGAAAGAGAGAGCGATAGAGAGAGAAGGTTATTCTGAAACAGCACATAATGATTTTCTTCTCTCCTCTTATCTCCATCAGCTGTGTTGTCATGTGGCTTGGTGCCTGATGCCCTTTGCCAAGTTTAAAAGAATGGGCCAGGCATTCCTTTCCTGAAAAAAACATTCCCTGGGAGTGTAGGGAGAAATGAGGAGAAGCTGTGGTTTCAGAAGAGTCTGCCCTGTCTGCTGTGTCCAAAGGATGTGGGAGAAGGACAGGGACTTTCCTATGCTGTTCTCTTAAACTCTTGGGATGAAGTCCTGGCCTCACTAAGTCAATGGCAAAACTCCCACTGACATCACGGGGCTCAGATTTCATCCTTATTCTCCCCATGTCTAATGGAGAAGGAATATTGCCTTATTTCCTGGTGGTGGCTTTAGGGGCCGGGGTATGTAAAACAGCAGGGCGGTCACTACCTAGGAAGCTCTGGAAAGGTCTCTCCCAGCATCCCAGATAGAACGTTACTGGCTGCACTGCTGAGCACACTGATCCGATTCTATCCTGCTAGGATGGGCCGGCCACCTTGCCTAGCATTCCATGGATGTCTTAATGGTCCATTGACACGTGGCTACCATCACAGCAGCCGCAATGGAGAGCCAGAAGGAACAAGGTTAGGGAGAGAGTTTCAAAGGGTAGTGGGGCATCCCAGCTCCCACTGAATTTCAATGGGTTTGAGGAGCCGTAAGGCCATCTCAAAAATCCCATCCCGGAGGCCCAACTCGCTCTCTTCTCCATAAAACAAACATTGGCAGCGACAGCGGTGGGAATCCTGAGTCGGGTTCTGCTGCTGACTTGCTCAGTGACATGGACCTGCCTCACAGGCAGGCAGGTAGTGATACTTTAATGCCTGCAAAAGGCTTCGAAAACCTTCCACCGAAGGGCTCTGGACAAGTGCAAAAATGTTGTAGCCACTTAAGGTACTTCTGCACTACCAACCTGCTGAAGAGCGGTTTGGGTCCACTTGGCTGTGCTACGAGGAAAGTGAGAACTGTACCTATGTGTATTTCTGAGCTTGACTGACTGAAGCAGTAGTGAGATTCCCTGGCTCCTAGAAACCCAGCACCAGCAAGTGATGTAAGGCCATAATTAAATGTTTATGAAGTATTGGTTTTCTGTAGACATTGGAAATTCAGTAAAATATCACTCAGGATCCCCTCTGTAAAATATGAAAGCCGATAAATAAGGAATGGGAATACATTCATTAAATTAAACAAACCCACAACACTATCCCTTTGGGGGAAATAACCCTTATCAAACAAAGCAGCTATTTTTTTTCAACTTCAGTATTAAAGAGAAGAAAAAAGAGATTGCAGAGATAGAGAGTGCTTTGATGGGCTGACTACAGAGCTGTCTGTGTATCTCCAGGGATTAAATATGTCGTAATGTGCAAACCCATCTGGAAACAGCTGGACAAAATGCTAGGTGTCCTTGTTAAAGACTCTGGAATTCCATGGTATGTCTGCAGGGGAGGGCAATACTATACAGCTGCATGCTTTGGGTAGCTCTGGTGATTGAGGGATTCCTTTTGGCTTCATTTGTTGGTGGCTGGCAGTACCATGCTCCTCTTATTACTATTATGCACTTGCCATTCAGGATGTGTGTGCAAGAAGTTTGCAGCTCTCTTTGCCCATATGTGTGCTGTGGTATGTGAAACCATCCATTGCCACGTTGTAGAGAAGTTGCCTGGTCTCAGAATGGCTTTCAGCATTGATTTCCCTTTCCCATCTCTTTTGAAGTTTCTAAGAACATAAGAATGGCCATACTGAGTAAGACCCATGCTCCATTTAGCCCAGTGTCCTGTCACCTTGACAGTGGCAGTGTCAAATGCTTAAGAGGGAATGAACAGAACGGGCAAATATTGAGTGATATATCTCCTGTTATCCAGTCCCAGTTTCTGACAGTCAGAGGTTTAGACACACCCACAGCATGGAGTTGTGTCCCTGACTGTCTTGACTAACAGCCATTGATGGGCCTCTCCTCCATGAATTTATCTAATTCTTTTTTGAACCCAGTTATACTCTTCACAGCATCCCCTGGGAATGAGTTTCACAGGTTGACTGTGCATTGTGTGAAGAAGTACCTCCTTAGGTTTGTTCTCAACCAGCTGCCAATTAATTTCATTGGGTGACACCTGGTTCTTGTGTTATGTGAAGGGGAAATAACACTTCCCTATACACTTTCTCCACACCATTAATGATTTTATAGATGTCTATCACATATCCCCTTAGTAATCATTTTTCTAAACTGAACGGTGTTTTTTAATCCCCCCCTCATATGGAAGTTGTTCCACATCCCTAATCATTTTTATTGCCTTCTTTGTACTTTTTCCGATTCTTGTATATCTTTTTTTGAGACCAGGTGAACAGAAGGACGTGTATTCAAGGTGTAGGTGTACCATGGATTTGTATAGTGTCATGATATTTTCTCATTATCTGTCCCTTGCCTAATGGTTCCTAACATTTGTCAGCTTTTTTGACTGCTGCTGTACGTTGTGCAGACATGGATAATTCTCTGAAAACAATGACTCCAAGATCTCTTTCTTGAGTGGTAGCAGCTAATTTAGACCCCACCATTTTGTATGTGTAGTTGGGATGATGCTTTCCAATGTGCATTGCTTTGCTTTTATCAACATTGAATTTCACCTGCCATTTTGTTGCCCTCTCACTCAGTTTTGTGGGATCCCTTTGCAACGACTCTTTGCAGTCAGGTTTGGATGAACTATGTTGAGTAATTTTGTATCATCTGCAAACTTTGACACCTCACTGTTTATCCCTTTTTCCAGATCATTTATGAATATGTTGAACAGCAAAGGTCCCAGAACAGATATCTGGGGGACCCCACTTTTTTCCTCTCTTTCCACTGTGAAAACTTGACCATTTATTTCTGGCCTTTGTTTTCCTATCTTTTAACAAGTTACTGATCCATGAGAGGATCCCTTTTATCCCACAGTATTCTGACAGAAACCATTCCTCCTCCTCCTCATCAAAACAAAACCAAGGAATCAAAATAAATGTAACTCTGCTGTTGATGTGAAACTGAAAAACTAGAGGCTGAACATCTGTATCACAGAAAGGGTATGTATTTGCAAGTGATGGGGAGGGGGGAGTCTCTGGGGACACTGAGGTGTGTTTGCATATGTGCGCTCACTTCTGGCTGGATGAAATGCAGTTCCAGGCTATAGGAGACAATGAGATCTGGATATGTTCATTATTATGTCCACAGGGCAATGAGTTAATCAATTTTATGGATGGACTCTGGACTGGGGCCAGAATCTCTGCAATGAGATGACTTCACCTGGGCTCCAGTTGAGCAGTTGGACCTGGCTGAGATTTTCCAAAGGCAAGTTCTCAAAGAGCAACCACATGGGAAGAAACTCCAAGGTCTACTTCTTCATGTCTCCTTTGCCATTTACAGGGGACTGCCTTTCTTTGCATTGGAAATCTCCAGCCTGCTTAACAATGGGATGTGATTCCCAAGTTTAACCCCTTGTTAGCCCCTGGTTGATTTTCAAGGGTGTTGTAACTACTGTATGTTGGTCCCAGGATATGAGAGAGACAAGGTAGGTGAGTAATATATTTTATTTAGTGGTAACCAAAGAGCAAGTATGAAAAATCGGGACAGAGCATGGGGGTAATAGGTGCCCATATAAGAAAAAGGCTTGAATGTCAGGACTGTCTCTATAAAATCAGGACATCTGGTCACCCTAATTTTACTGGACACATCTCTGCTGGTGGATGCTTTTGAGCTTCAGATCTGGGGAGGGGACCCAGAGTGCCAGAGCTAAATACAAGAAAGGACAGATTGTTAAACATAAAGGGTTAACACATGTTGTGTGGGGAGCCACTTAAAATGAAATGAGCAATTACAGGGTCAGCATGCAGTGGGATGTGCTACCAATGGTTGCCATGAGCTAAAAAAACCCAGGATGTCTGCTGAGTCCATGGTTTTTAGGTCTAACCAAGTTCTTAATTGAAGTTCCAAGCTCATCCTGTGGAGGAGGTGTGCAGGTTTCCTTGGGAAGGTCAGGTATGGAGTGACACCATTGCTCTGTGTGAGTTCAGTGGAGAGTGCAGGGATTGTTCGTTCGGTTTCACCCACATAGTTGTTGGGGCATTTGGTGCCTGGTCGGCTCATTAGTCTCACAGAAGCCAACTGGTTAAAACACTCAACCCTTCCCCTTTCAACCCCAGACCGCACCCTTTAGGACCTGGCAGAGCTAACCAGAGACTAAAGCCCTGTGAAACCCTCACTGCCCCCATAGGAAGTTGCAGCAGCAGCTGTGACTGTTTTGCCAAAGCTCTCTGGAAAGTCGCCTAGTCCCGCTGGCTTGTTTAAGATGCAGGTGCATGATCAGCGACATTTGTATGGAGCAGCATGGTGCTGTGTCCCCCAAGGGGGCCTCCCAGGGAAAGGCCTTTGCTCGCTTCTTCGAAACAGGGCCCTGACTTCGGGGCAGATTATCAACTCCGCTTAAAGCTGCTTCTCACGTCTCAATAACAGGCCATACCATTCCCAAAATTCAAGGCAGGCTAGAGAAGGCTCCAGCCCAGCTCTGCCTGGTGCCTGAGGACTATGATGGAAAACTAATTTTTTAAGAGAGTAGAGAGAAGTTTGGCAAGAGCCTGAGCAAATCAGACCCTGGAGCATGCCCATGTGTCTGCAGTGCAGCGCTGGCTTGTTTTGACATCTTGTGAAGGCTCCTTGTTCTCCTCCTCTGTTGTTTTATCTGTGTGGTGTGTACATCAGGGGCTGTTTGTAGATGCTTTGTGATGAGCTGCATGGGTCAGAGCTTTCTGTTAATGAGAGAGGTTTGCTGGCTGCCGGAGAGCGTGATTGGAGAAACCGGGAGGCAGGCAGGCAGTGCTGTTCTGTCACTGTGGGATGTACAAGCTCAGTCTGCAGCAGCATCAAGCTCACACCTGGCGGTTCTAAACAGCCTTTTTGCTGTCTGGATACTGGTCCAACCAGGGACTGAACCGTCACTGAAATATGACACCGTGAACCTGGTGAATTACACTCCTATGAGAAAAAAAAATGGTTTGCCCTTGTAACATAGACGCAGCCCATTTCAAGATGAGCCGTATCTCATCATGCATCTGCCCCTCTGGGGGGCATTGCTGTTTGTGTGCTCCGAGAGATGGTGTGCTGGTAGCATGGGAAAGACTTTATCCACCCACGCAGCCATTCGGGGACCATGCAAAATAATGACTTCCGGTTTCTACAGCATCACATTCTTAAAAAGTTTCAAGCTGCTGAAGGAGATGCATCGAGTCCCATTGTTCCCTCTCACTTTCTCCCCCACTTGCTTTGTCTCCCTCTCCTCCTTGTGGTTTCTTATCTTAGTAGCTTGCCCCAACTGGTTTGCAAAAACCTATTTAACATCAGAAATCTGTCAGCCATGGAGAGCTGACAAACTAGTGGATGATCAGGCAACAGCAGCTGTAAGTGCTGACTGCATGTTCACAGCTCAAATTATATTCTGTTGCAGTTGAGTCTGAGAGAGCAAAGCTAAACAGTAACAAAGACGGAGGGAGCTAAATTTAATAATAAATGTGTAAGACCTTGGGCAAGATGCTTTCTGGCTAGTGTTAGAACAGCCAGATCTTCCCTTGCCATGGGACCTGCATGCCTCCCACTTGGGCAACTTGTACGTGTCCATGTTTTGCAGGATCTTTTTTGAACTGTTACAGGGAAAGAAACAAGCTGATTTTTGCTGGAAACAAGTCTTGCTACTATAGATCAGAACTGTTCTACTGCACCAGCATCGGCCAAACCCAACCTCTGTGAGACACTGTAGTTTTAACACTTAAATATCGTGCTGGGTTCAGAAACTCTGTTTAATTTTCCTAAGAAGAACACTTCAATTTATAGACAGATGGGACCAAAGTGGGCCCTCTTGTTGTTGTATCAGGAGGACAAGCTTGATCAGTTTTCTGTCATTTTTTGTTTAATTATTCTGATAGTCCATTGCTCCAGAGAACATGGGAATTCTCTGTTTCAAAGTGAGGGAGCCAGTCATGAGTTAGTTTCTTTTGGACTAGAAGAAGTGAACTTTACTCGTTGAAGTTCTCACCTTTATGCATTGCTTTAACATAGTGTAACTCACACACCTTCTGGGTGTGGTGTTCTGTCCCATCAAGTGGCACCGAGACCACTTAGAGAGCAATTAATGAGCCTCTGCTACAGCCTTAGCTAACAGCCAGTTGGCTTTTAGCTCATGCGGTAGAGGCACTAAGTTCCAGAGGTCTTCGCTTTGATCCTGCCTGCCGATGACCGGGGTCTGTCAGCGTTACAAAAGCAACCCCTAAAACTCTATGACCAGTTCCTTCTGCTAAGCCTGTCTAGGTTCTGCTGTGTTGGCCCAGAACTAGATCTCTCTTTCTGCTCATAATGGAGCATTAGACCTGGGTGAACAGTATTATTGGGCTGAACGTTTGATGAATGTTGGCTTTTTGATGATGAAGCCTTCCTAATTTCTGCAAGCAAGTTTGTTGTGTTAAGTACCTGCCAAATAGTTCAGACAAATAATTTTCAGGGAGCTGTTCACTATGGCTGTTCGCTGTTCATAATTTGTGTTCTGTGGTTGGTCACATTTTATTCCTTCTTCTTGACTGGATGATTGAAAAACATTACCAAGAGAATGGAGAATAGCAAATAATACACTTCCACAAATTTGTGAAACTCTTGGGATTTGCACATTTTCATGTGTTTCAATGATTGTCTGATTCTGTGCTCATTACGATGTGAGTGGTATAAGAATGTGAATAAAGTAGAATGGAATATTTGCAAACACATTCACAAATCTCTTTTTATTCCATTGTTTGACTAGCTTTGGGGGGCATCACATGGCTAGGAGAACCACATTTTAAAAATAAAAAACTGGGATGCCGGTGTGGTGACATTGAAGATTGTGAAATACTCATATAAAACTGCCCTTTTTCAAAATGTGGGATGGTCTTGTTTCCTTCACCTTCTGATTCAACACCGAAATGGGCATATAGAGCAGAGGATTCCCATTCCTCCCCCAGTAACTTGATATCTGAAGCAGTTTTATGGAATGATGAGAGAGTGTCATTATTAACTTTAAGCAAAAGATGGGCTCTTACGATGTCTGTGCTCATTCAACTTTGGTCTCCACTCGAGACCCCCTCCGTTATTCTGGACTGTTTTGTTCCTGGTAAACATGGAGCACATGTGACTCGGTGCCCCAACACATCTTAAACAAGGTCATTCTCATTATTTTTTACAAAACTGTTTTGATTAAAATTTAAAATCTGGGACATTTCTGGTGCCCTAAAAAAACTCCTGAAGACTGGAACATCACATCAAATGCTGAGATTGTCTCAGTAAAACAGGACTTATGTGGTTATTTGATGCCTTACCTATCCACACTATCTACCTAATATGTTTGTCTACATGGTGACTTGTTGTGTAGCAATGTCCCATGCAGACGGTGAAATGCCCGTGTCCCAGCACAGTGAAAGAAGAACTGAATGTGCTACAGTTGGAAAGCATAGTTGTTAAGCTGCACTTTGCGACTTTCACTGCACTGCAGCAGTGACCTTGTGGGATGTTACTTCATGGCAAGCTGACTCACTGTAGAGTCATACCCTGGTTGGCCGTGCGGTATCTCTCCATGTAGACATCACCTTCACTGCTGCCACTTGCAAGTCAAGCAGATCTTTATTGCAGAAAGCCCTATCTTCTACTTTATTACTATTTGTATTACAATAGCATCGGGAGTTCAGCTGAGATCAATGGCCCTATTGTGCTAGATGCTATTTAGACCCAGAGTCTAAGTGGACAAGACAGACACAGGGTGGGAGCAAGGGGAAGGGATATAATATACAAAGAGATTGAACGGTGGTTCCATACATTTTTTGTTTGTTTTGGTCTTTTTGGTTATTATGTTTTTGCTTTTTAATTAACAAACATTAAATTTAACAAACATTTCAACTTTCCCCAGGAATGAAAGTGTTGTTTTATTATCCTGTCATATTTTGGCAGAAGGCGGGAATGTGGGTCTTTGCGGCCAACCCTCAAAATGACAAGATGTTAATGAATTGAGAAATTGCTGTGGGATTCACATGGGACCAGGCTGCCCTGATCACATCTCCATTAGCGTCTCCCTCCTGGAGTTCACTGTGATTAACATCACCACGATAAACAGGAAATGAAAGAATAATAATTGCCCATCTATTTGAAAATGTTACTGGCGTTGCCATGGCAATTGAACCTTTTGGTAAGCAGCAGAGTATGGACCCTGCGGAGAACTTCAGTGAGTGGTTTAGCTGCTTCCAAATTGCCTTTATTAGTTATTCGGGCATTAACCATTAGTTGACCTTTTAACTGGAGTTGGAATGCTCTTTCTGGAGTGGCCCAGCTCAGAGGTGGGACAAAGGGGGAGTTAACCATTTCTGCATGGGAAAGTAAGCATATGGGACCTGTCCTTCCTCTGTCCACACACAAACATCTAAAATGGGGTTAAATTCCCAATGCAAATAGAAAATGACTGACTTCTCCTTGCAGCTTGAAGACTGTCAAAACCCCTTCTTTCATTGCACGCTGCAGGTCAGACTGTAATTGTCCTTTCTTTCTGTGTAACAGTAATGCTGTGTGACGTGTCTCTACCCTCTGCTGTCTGGAATGCCACCATAACATCTGCTCAGGTGTGAATGATCATATCACTTTCCAGGGGCTTCAGCTCTGGAGCAGAAAAAGGGAAATGGGTGAGTGCAAGGAGAGGGGCACAGCAGACAGAGGAGGAAAGAAGCAAGAAAAGCAGGGAGGTAAGAGGATGAAGAGAGGGGGAAAAAAGAACCACCCTGACGCAAGGCTGTGTGATTTAGGGAGTAAGGTGCTGCCTTGGGATTAGGAACATCTTGGTTCCACTCTCAACACTGGACACTTGCTAAGTGGCCTTGAGCAAGACACTTCCCCTCCCTGTACCTCTGACTTTTCTTGGCCCATCTTGTCTAGACTGTAAACCCTTTTGGAGCAGAAGTTCTCTGTCCCTGTGCCTGTACAGCACCCGAGACAATTAGTCGAGGCCTCTTAGCACAGCCGGTGAGTGTTTCCCAGGTGCCAGCCACGTGGTCTGTGTCATATCCATTGAATCAGGCCCTCCTTTTTGGCTAACAAATTTGTAACAGGACTGCCACAGAGCCTACACTGATCCCCGTGCCTGGTATTCAGCTCACGGCAGCCAGCCTCAGACCCCTGCCTGTCCCTGTGGCTGGAGGCTGCTAAGGCGCTAGGTTTGTAGGTGATTGTAGCACTCCTCTGTTATTTGAAATTGGCAGCCACCTGTAGGCTAGTTCTGGGGCTCCCCTGCTGTGATTTTTCCCAAACCAGTTTCATCACACTGTGCTGAACATGTTCCCCAACAACAGCACTACAGCAGCCTTCAGCTGCCAGTTAAAAATAAACCCACCTTAATTTGTTAGAGAAGGCAGCTCAAGTGTCAGATTTCAGGTACTCCAGTCCCTGACACCTCCTAGTTATATAACAGCTTCACATTCTCACTCTGGACTCTGGAGGAGGAACTTTTAACAAGTCTCTCACTTTCGCGAGGCGCTTTTATTAGACAGTTGGGTGAAAAGCTCCAACTTGTTATACAGATGCCATGCTGTATATGTGGTTAGTGATTCGAGAGGGAAAGGGAATGGAGTCGTTTTTAATATGCCAGCACCACTTTCTTTGAAGCACATTCACTGGAAGAAATTCGCTTTGTATAAAGGAGGCTGAAGTTGCAGGAAAACTCTGAGGTCAAAAGAATAAATTACTATAATTTTTAGGCTTTTGTGGTTTTTCTCCCCCCCGATTCCGCCATTTCCAAATCAATCTAATCAAATGTGGATTTGTTACAATCACTGCTCATGCTAACCTTCTCCTGGAGGGTATTAATGTGCACAGCACTTGTTCAGTGTTCGTTTCATTTTTATTTATGGAAACTAGAATCTGCTAACTGTAGCCAAGCTGGATGTGAGAACATGTGTGAAGGCTGCGCTGGAGTCGGAAGCCAAAGTGAGAGATGAGTTTCCATACAGGTCTTTAATATAGGATGCTTCTAGACTTGGCTGATCAAGACTTCATTTTTATGTCCCTCTCATTTCACAGGAGCCAGGGGGTGGCTCATTGAAATTAACAGATGGTAAATCGAGATGGGGGGGGGGGGAGAAAGGAAAGAAAATCTCTCTCCATGCAACATGAAGACACCCTGCAGAATTCACAGCTCGTGTCCAGTCAAACTCTGCAGCTGGTTTTGAAAATGGATGGAGAGAGTTTCATAATCTCTTTAAGCATTTGAGTCATGGAGGATGAGAGAGCTGAGTTTGTGTCCAACTCAAGATCAGAGCAGTCTTTACATAGAAGAATGTACAGTCCCAATAGATGAGACAAACCGAGGGTGAAGAATTGCTGGTATCATCCTTGTTTTACAGATGGGGAACCAGGGCAAAGAGGGACCAAGTGACTTGTCCAAAGTCACACCAAGTCTATGGCAGCTAGGACATGAAACCATATGTGTTGATTCCCAGGACACGAGGCTTCCTCTCTTATTGCAGGACACAAACTGATCATTATAGGGGTCAGAAGGACATTTTTAAAATCTTGAGATAAGCTTGCACAATTGGTCTGGAGAATTAAGTAGCATCCGCTACTGGCTGCTGCCAGGGGCAGGAAACCAGACTTGATGGAGCAGTAGCACAGTCAAGGCCAGAGCCTCAGCTGGTGGATATGAAAAGAGAGAAGCAAACTGCCAACAGAGGCACTGGTTTAGGGGACAAAGCACCTGTAATTTCTACCAGTTGAGGATATGACCCGAACTCTTCACAGGTGACACTGGCATTTTGTTACACCTGAAGGTGGGAAATAGTGTTATCCCTGTTTCAGAAATAGTGACTGAAGCACCGGGGAAAGAAGGGAAGCCAGATAGTCACTGTAAGACCTAGGTTCTCAACTCAAGAGTGGTGGCTTCCATTCCTCTGCTCTGATCACTGGACACAAAATATTTTTCCCAAATACAGGCCTTTCTGGTACTGCTGGGCCTCAGTCAATACTCAGGACCAGCAGCCGGAGGCTCCGAAGTAACTGAATGAGAGAGGCTTTATTTCCAGATAGCGTTCACACTTTGTCTCTGATAAAAAAAAAAAAACTCTTATCCTGGTGCTTGGCACTTTGGAAATACCTTGAAGTCACTTTTCCTTTCTAAGGGATTTTGAGATCTCTGCTGTTCCAGTCTGAGGAGCTTCTGCAGAACTTCTCAGCCAAGAGTCAGGCTCTGATTTTAAGTAAGTGCGTCTCGGCTATACTTTAGTGTCAGTCTTTAAGGTGCCACAGGACTCTTTGTCACTTGGCTATAAGAATGGCCCTTGGATTTCTAGGTACCAGTGAGAGGTGGCCTCCTCCTGTCCCCTTTCTGTCCATGTTTTTCATACTGTGCCCTAAGAGCTGGTAGACAAATGCTAACCACTCTTTTCCTCCTGCCACTCCGACACAGTCAGCATCTCATCCATGGCTAGGTTCAGCGATGTGTCTCCAACACACCATGATGGGGCTTTGCTCCGTGTGCTGACCCCACGGGGAGCATGGCTGACTTCCTGCCGCAGTGGATTAATGATGTACCCAAGGTTCTCTGCCTGTCTGTGCAGTCGGAAGCTGGTCTGCAGATTGGAATCACTCGACCTGAGTGGTGGAACTAAATGACTGACACTCATCCACTGCCACTGCAGCCCCTCTGCTGATAAGAGCCATGTTGCTAAGTTACGCAAGCCCCTTAAACACAGTATTTAAAGTGCTTGCATTAAGGGTAGCACAGGAAAATCTCAGCAGAGTGGTGTGCCCAATGGTAGCTCTATACCATATCTCCCCCTTTCTGCTTCCTAGGGGGGATTACACATGACTAATTTATCCAGAATTTCTTTGTTCCTTCCACAGACAGGTGCAGGTGACATTCAGCTTTCCCCCTCCTCCCTTCATCTCTCCTCTTCCTTTTGTTTGCTCCCAGGGAGACACCCCGGATTAGAGGCTACAATAACACAACAGGTAAAGTACCTGCTAAATGCAGCATCTCCTTGCACAGGGAGATAAACCCATTTTACAGCAGTTGAGGTGAAGCTTTTTTTCTTTGTGGGCTGGGGGAGGAAAGGAGTGTTCATCTTAAATCCTCAGCTCGCAAAGGGAAACTGGGAACAGGAGGCTCTGTAGAAGTCACCTGTCATTCTCAGCTGCTCAGAGTTCAATGCATGCACAGGGCTTTTGCTTCTTCTCCCTGCTGACAAAGACATGTTCACACTGCCACTTGCTTCAGCAAAACTTTTGTCTTTCACAGAGGAGGGAGGGCTTTTAAAAGTACCCGTGAAAGACAAAAGTTTTGTCAACAACTTTACAGTGTAGACATTGTCTCGTTTAGATTGAAGGCTCATTTAGGAAACGCTGCACACTACACAGCGTTAATGATGATAAATTTGTCCCAGGTGACAATGTGCCGTTTTCTCTATGGAAAAAGCATCTCCAGTTTTGGGGCACTTGTGGGAAAGTCCAGATGAAACTGAATAAGGCGATCGCTATCCCTGCTGCGCAGCGGTTTCACCAGTCCTGCTCCAGCTCCAGCACACTGATTGGGCCAAAGTGCTTGGCCTGCTAAGTGACCCTGCCAAACCATCCCAAAGCTGCAGCAGAGCAGGGTGAGATGATTGCAGAGACAACATGCAGCGCTCACCTGCTTTGACAGCGTCAAACACAGGTAGGGTTTGGCATTAGTCTTGCCGTCCTTCGGAATGAGGTGATGCCTGTTTTCATGTGCGGCTGGGTCAGGTTTTGTTGTGGGTTTCTTTTTGTTTTTGCCTTGAAAAGATGTAGTTGTGCAGCTTGGAATGGGTTTGATGCAAAACCAGGGGAAGCTCAGCTTTTCTTTGAGTTCATTCCCACTGGAAACCAAGGAAACTTGAGGAGAAGCTGAAAATCCATCCACCCCCCCCCCCCAAAGTCAAAGCCAAGAATAATATTTCCCTAAACCGACTGCAAAGCTCCATGGCTGAGTTTTTCACAGCTGCCTCTGTGGTGGGTCTGAGAAAAGAGGCACATGGGGAGAATGCCCGGCTGCAATATCATAGGCAAGTGAGACTGCTAGACAAATAATAATAAAAATCTGCTTTCTAAAGTGGCGTTTACACTGATCTCTCCGCGGGGCTGGAGAGTTGGCAACCAGAGCACACTGTTAAATAGAAAAGCTTGACCTCTAGCCCCGGATTACTGTTTAATGATCTGAACCTTGTGTGCCATTCTTCTAATCTATCGAAGATGTGCTCGGTAGCTCACTTGGGGGTGATAACATTGTGCTCCTGTGAAGGAGAAAGGCTTTTTATAAGGGGGGATTTTCCTGCAAATGGTTTTATTTTTAGATTTGGCATTTGGGAAGGGGAGAAGGGCAGTATTTACTTTTAGTGGGATGTATATGCAGATAAGATAATTGATGCAAATGTTCCGGGGCAGCAATGTTCTCCCATTTAGGTGAGTTGGAAAGCCAATGAATCGTTTCCTTTATAGAGACAAAGCAGGGGAGATGTTTTTGCAATGGGCATAGAGTATATTCTAACAAAGCCATTCCAAGGACTTTACGCTGCAGGGCAAAGCTATGTTTGGACCAGAATCCTCCGAGGTCTCCGTGTGCTGGGATGTTGTATACATCACATCTATACTGATGACAACACAGCCCCTGTGGCCATTTCTGTGACAAGAGCCCATTGAGATCAAGGGAGCCACATCTGTTTCTACCACTGTGCTTTCCAAGTTTCCTTGTGGCTGTAACTCAGGGATGGGGAGGTGACATGGAACACTGGCTGTCACCTTATTGCTGTCTGAGAGCAGCAAGAACTGTGTACTCCTGGGATACACAGCTGAGTGGGCCTGATAGAGCGAGTCACCCAGGCAGTGCAGGGTAGAGCAGGACAAGGCTGGAGGGAGAAATGCATTATTATGATGCCACTCTTCTGCCATTCAGCTCCCACCTGCACACACACACCCCCACGCCCAAGCCCACTTGTTGTCACAAGAATGCCTGGAATGAAAAACAACTATTTGTACATCCTATTGATTACCTGGCTCTTTTGCAAGAAAACTCCAGTAACCTTTCCATGAAGGCTGCAGTAACATGGACCTTTCAGCTGCTGTCGGAGCTGCTTAGTATTTAAGACAGCAGAAATACCAAACCATTTCGAACCGCATTTGCAGACAGCATATCTAATCATGTGCTTTCTTAATATTTCCCCCCTTACTTTCTTTTCAAATGGGAGGGAAAGAGAGACTGAGCTAGCCAAGGAGATAAGACAAAGAGACATAATGAGAAATGGGGAGCTGAAGAGAGAGAACAAAGTTAGGAGTGGGGAAAAAAATGGATACAGAGAGGGGGAATAGCATAGCTAACCTTTATATAATGAGGTGGTCAGGGGGAATCTTCCAAGGGATATGGGGGACTGATGAATCCTATGCTTCCCTTGACTACTAGTATTCTAAATAAGGATTGCATAATATTTTCCATTTCCCTATGTACCCTTCACCCCAAAGCACTTGACAAGTCTTGCTGGTTCCAGTTGTACCCTCTGACATATGGGTTTAATCTCCCAGCGGTGTTCCTCACTGTACCTGTTTGTCTGAGGGCATAACAGATGCAGTATGAGTCCAACACTATTGCAATGCAGCTGCTGCTGGGGAGGAGGCAGAAAGCAGTCTATGCAATAGGGAAGGGAAAGGATGGGTTTTGGCTCAGGAAGCAAAAAACATCTTTAGCCAACTGTGTCCATGTTTCGTAGACAGGCCGTCAGTGATTAGTCTCAGCTGAAAGTGAAGCCTAGAGGATGTGAGAATATTCCAGAGGATGAACTGACTAAGCCTCACACAACAGTGAGGTGGGTATCTGTAAGTATCATTCCGGCAAGTTGAAGATGGGGTTCTGTAGCCCACAGAGGGGTAAATGTCTCTCAGTGAGTCAGTGTCCTAGATGGGATTAAAACTCAGATCTCATCATTCACGTTCCTGTTCTGTGTCTAAGAACTAGGCCATGCTGCCTCCCCCCATGAGTATTACTTGGGCTTGCAAAGTGCTTTCAGGTCCTCAGAAGGGTAATGATTTATAGAGTAACTAATGTTTTGGACACATGAAGATGATGCAAAAGCAGTCTATGTATGGTGTAGGTGATCCTTTTAAAATGAATTCACTTTGTCTACGTGTGGTGCTTTGAACATTGGACAGATCCACTTCAGTCAGGCAGCAGTCTTCACAGGAACCAAATGTCATTTATCGGCTCTGTCCAAGTGCTCATTCAAAGAGGGGTTGAAGGCAACGCCATGTGACTTATTCAGCCAGTTCCCACTAAGTAGCACTGTTGGTATTTACAACATTCAAACTCCAATTCATGCAGGGTAAAAAAATCTTGAAGACATTGGTCAAATCCATTTGAATAACTAGAGAAACCTTGAGTTTCAGCTCAGGGTTATTCCATGTATAGGAAAAGATGCTAACACCATCTGATAAATCATTTGCTGCAAATTATCCTTTCAGCTTCATTTATTAGCAATCTTTTTATTGATGAAAAGATCTGCAGCCCCATTAATTAAATCCAAGGAACACAATCCTAAAGGCTGCCCCAAAGGTTTCTATCCCGGCACATCTCATGTAAAGGTGCTACTCTGAACGGAAATGAACTTCCAGTCCTTGCTGTGTTTCTCAGGTCTCTAAATAATAATTCATCCATTGACCACTCATTTGTAGACGTTATCGAAGGTTATTGAACCAAATGCTTTTACACTAACCTTGATGATATTCTGCAGCCAATCCAATCTTGAAATTGATTATGAAGTCAACATTTCCTAGCTTTTAATTTTGATCTCCTTAGAACAGTCAGTGGGTGGTGTATGTGTCTGGTGCGTTTGCTTTTTCTAATATCCACTAACTTCATCCTCACACAAGTAGGACTGATGTTAACCCCAGTGATAGCAGGCTCTTGATACAAATCTTCAAAGCCGTCTCCTGGATACCCTTAACGTATTCATAACATTGGTATTTATGTATTTATCTCCAAAAAAAGCCCATAACCTTGGGGAAAAAACATTTAAGGGGGGGAGGGGGGGAAAGGGCTGTAGTGATTAAAGAAAGCTCTGTTCATTTGAGCAACATTAAATACAACTGGCATAATGACGGCTGTGAGATCTGATAGAATACAGAAAAGGCTGCAAATAAAAGGCTTGTATTTTTCCCTGATGTAACATAATGGTCACATTTTTCTTTCACAATGGTTTTTCTGAGATAAAGAACAAATTATACTGATTTGATTGCTACTTAGAAATACTTAAAATTGAAAAAGACAGCAGGTGGGCCTGGTTAGGAAGGATGGTTATTTTAGCATAACAGATGCATGCATAAAACATCACAGAGCCAATTTTTCAATCGTGAGACCAAAAAAATTCCAGACCCTTTCCTTGTGAACTGGGGAAGGGCAGGGGCATGAGGGCTGACGCATAGAAACAGAGGAGACGGGGGGCGTTTCTCCGATGTTTGTTGTAGTACCAGCCTTTCTGTGCTGTTTGCAGATGAAGCAGATTGAAGGGCTTCCTGGCTACCAAGCTCTACGAGGTTGCACTGTCTAGAGAAGCTAAAAGTGGGGAATGAATCGGAATGAGGACTCAAATAGATGTTAGGAGGCATTTTTGGAACAGGGAAGTTTATAGGTCTGGGGAACGTCGTCCCCCCCCCAAAGTATGGAAGGAAACTGAGATCTAAAATTAGACATAGAAAAGTCATGGTGAGCATGTTGTAGGGAACAATTCTGCGCTGGTCCCACGGATGGGGTTGGGGCAGGAGGAACCCCACTTCCCATTACACAATGGATGGCGCACTGTTAACTAGTCATTTTACAGGGCTTGCTTTGTGTCTCTGTCCTTACTCTTTATTCTCCCATCCTTAAGCGCCACAGTCAAACTTGCCAGCATCACAACCATGCCAAGTGTCTCAACCATAGTCTGGTGTCCTGGCAATACCTCCTCAGCGAATGTGAAACAGTCAGCATCCTCCACCTCTGTCAGAAGGTACGTCCCAACTAAGGGAGCATGTCTCTGCAGCTCGCCTAGGTTTTGTCCCACCGTGACTCGCTATTCCTCTGTAGCACATGGAAACCCATTCTGAGGCAGACCCCCTCTACCGTGTCTTGATGTGCCAGTCCTGTAAATAGTTCCGCCTCTCCGTGTTCCTCCCAGTGTAACAATTCTTGCCTCAAGATGCAGCAGGTGGGGCTTTGAAAGCCAAGAGCTAATTACCCGATGTACGCGCCTATAGACCACCTAGCCCCAAGGCCAGTTGGCATACCATTTGTGCTCTGCACTAAACTGGATAGTGCCGGCCATGCTTAATCTGCTGCTAGTCTCTTGCCTCCATAGTGACATTGGGGTCTTTTTTCTGTGACTGGTTCCATGGCTGACTGAGAAGCTAAGGGTGTTCTTTTTAAAATCAGTTTATAGTTTATTTAACAGACTTGTTTGTTTCAGTACACTAACTGCTAATTACACTGCCTGTGTCCCCTCAGAGCCAGCGCCCCTGGGCTCGCTGCCGGGGCGGGAGGGGGGGCGGCTTCTCTGAGCTCCTGTGTGGATTTAGTGGGAGCAGATTCTTGGGGGGGGGGATGGGAAGAGGCGGGAAAGTCCTCTGCCTTAATCCTGAATCCACTCAAATGAGGTGAGATTGAAAATCCAACTGTAATGTTCCTGGGTTTGCGTTCTGCCTGTGGGAGGATTTAGCTGCTTTGCTTCTCACCTGCTGTGTAACTGAATTGGCTTCAGTGGCGTTAGTCCTGATTTAGGCTTAGATATGAGAATGAGGATGAGGGAAGAAGGAGGAGCAAAAACAGTGAGAGCGAGAGAGATACTGACCGGAAAAAATACTCATTTATCCCTCAGTCTCACCCCCTTGCTCCCTCTCCTTTCACTCATCTTTTTTGTTCCTCTTCTCAGTGCTCCCTCTAACTTGGCAACATCTTTTTGTCAATGGGGTTCCCAGACATGAACCCCAACACTGACCAGCTGGGGTGGTGTTGCAGGGACACACAATTCCTGCCTGAATTTCTAGGTGAGCCTGTGCCAGGTGGCCTTCATTATTTAGTGGCCTATCCCTCAAAAAATGAAGGGTCACATTTAGACCCTCTAAGTCAGGGGTTCTCAAACTACTGAGAACCGTGACCCCTTTTTCCTCTCTCCCTCGGCGTGGGGGACCCTTGTATGTCCACCAAAAAGCCGCTGAATGAAGAGTTATTTTTGGCGGACATGCCGAGCGCTTTCGGGAGCGCTCAGCATGTCTGCCAAAAATAGCCGCCGGATGCAGAAGTGATCGTGGCGGTGGCTTTTTGGCAGCGCAAGCAGCTCGCGACCCCTCGGGAGGCGGCCAGTGACCCCCCAAGGGGTCGTGACCCACAGTTTGAGAACCCCTGCAAGTCAAGTGCTGACTGGAGAAACCAGTTTGCTGGCTCTCCAAGGCCTCCTATGCCCACCTGCAGCATTTCATCCAGATGTGAAAGGGTGGCAGGCTTCAAGTCAGTATCCAGAACTGAAATAATTTCACCTATAAATCATAGTTTATCTCGAAATCTGAAGCAAGTAGTTCTCTGTGTGTGTATTACATTTGTCACATAACAGACTATTTGTTACTGCTTTGCCTAGGTAAAATTGAATTGTGTTGAATGAAAACTCGCTGTACCACTCGATGGCTGCTAGGGTTTTTCTTTCTTTTCTTTTCTTTTTAATGATAGGCTGACACTGTGTGTCTAAATAAATGAGACACTGCAACAAGCTTCCCATTATACTGCACTTCAGCTGGGGAAAGGAAACCGCCCAACCAGCTTTGCTTCCCGAAGCTAATCAGATCTTTTCACAAACTCTCTTACGTGCCCTATGCAAAGGTGGCAGCAAGGTTGATGTGGTGTTTAAAGCACTGGAGTGGGGTGTTTGGGGCCTGGACTCAGTTTCCAACTCTGCCACAAACTTCTGGAGCGAGCTTGGGCCTGTGATTTAGGGTAACGTTTTCAAAAGCGGTTTAGGAGCCCCTAGTCTCATTGAAAATCAATCATTTTCTCCAAAGTGCTCGAGTCACATTTGAAAATGGAATTTAGGATCCTAAATCCTTTAGGTGCTTTTGAAAAATTTGACTCTTAATCTCCCTGTGCCTCAGTTCCCCATCTGTGAAATGGGGATAAATCATATTATCCAACCTACTTCACAAATGGGTGGTACAGATAAATCCATTCATGTTCTTGGGATGTAGTACAGTTACAGTGACCATAGATGTGCCTAGGTAAGTCACAATGTGTTCCTAGCCTGGGGACATGTGGAGAGATGCGTGGTTGTGTGAGCACTTTCCCTTTTCTTGTCATAATACTCCCAAGAAAAAGAAAAGTAAAGATATTTACAGCGCATTAAACCTGATGGTCCAGAGAGTAAGTTTATTCAGCAATCACAGAAGGACAATGTACTTTAATCTCCCAAGGGAAGTGCTGGAAACTCACTTGGATTAGCTCAGCTAGAAAGGACAAAACATTAGCAAGTGTCCAAGAGGAAGCAGCTATGAAGGACTGGGAGTGTAGGACTATAGTGGTCCTAATAGGTATTATGTTCTGGCTTTGTTTAGCAACAACGTCCTTGGTTCTGTACAAAACAGAATGTGGATGGTCCCTTGAGACTAACTGGCCATATCTTGCGATTGGATCTTCATGGGATGTACTCTTATGCCAGCATAGAGCACTGTTGAAGTCAGTGTCCACCCTCATGGATCAACTTGCAGGATCAGGGTCTGAGAGATAAGGGGAAGAGGAGGCAGCCAAGAACAGACTCCTCCTAGATGCCATCAGCAAGGGGGTGGGGAGAAGGCAGCACAGAAGAACCATCCCTGGATAAGCAGACACATGAGCTAAAAATGCTCTTTGAAGAGAATGCTCTGTAATTTTTAATTATTTATACAATTAAAACAAACATCACTTGTTTACCGAGAATTACCCAATGCTAATAAATATGCATCGGAAAATACTTAGTAAGCCTTAATTTTCTTAATAGAACATTATATATAAAGTAAATGCATCGCTTAGTAAATCAATTAATTAGTACTTAATTACTGGAAATAACTCTGTTACTGAGCATTACTATAAATTACTTACAGAATGGACTGCCCAGTTTGCCTCTATAAACAATTTCAATGACTTATTTATAGCAACTTCCCGCCCCCCTGCTCCACCATTCATGTGCTGTTTGATAGGAGAAACCCTTTCCCCTGGTCTGTCTCTGCACCCATCCATGCTGAACATGCCACCTGCAGCCCCAGAGTCTGAGACCTGAAGTCCCAGGCACATGGACCTTGCTTTGCTTGGTAAGAGTCTAGAACAGATACACAGACTGGTCAGGGCTGGGCTGGGTTTCCTCATTGTACAGCAACTGGAAAATTCTTCTCTTGTTTGCCTTCAAAGAAGCCAGGCTTAGGGAGCTTAGTAGAGACAATAACCTTCAAAAATCAAGACTGTTTTTTTCCAAAATGGTTGCAACTGCTGGGCTCTCCTCATTGCCACAGAATGGAATCAAACACACAGAGAGAAAGCATGCAAGCATGCAGCCCTATCCTAGAAAAGCGTAAGGTGAGAGTGTTCCCATTCTGTGTTAGAATGGGAGCTCTCCTGGAATCTCACTCCAGGTATGTCAATCAATCACCTGCCTTGGGAACCCCTAAGCTCAGCCCAGGTGCCAGCAACGAGCTTCCGGAGTTTGCACAGCTGGGCTGTATTGCTCTAATCCCACTCACCCATTCTGCAAGGTCCAGGGAGGGATTTGTTTTCAGGGCACAGTCATTTGAGTGTGTTGGCTTCATTTTGTATCTGCAGGTTCTTTCCAACTTGTAAATAGCAGCATGGGCACTGATAGAGGCCTCCTGCTGAGCCGAAACTGCAGCAGCTCAGATTCCTGCCCGGAAAATGTGAGTCAGCTTGAGGGGATGAAGGAAATGGTCAGAGCAGAAAGCTGGGACTATGGGCTCCTGGTGTCTGCCACTGACTCACCGTGAGACCTGGAACAAATCACTTCTCCCACTCTGTGCCCGAGTTTCCCCAGGTGTGGTGTGTGGACATGGACCCCCCCCCACACACACACTTCAGGGGCTAGTTAAGCCCTTTGCACTTTCAGAGCTCCAAGGATTGCAAAGTATTGCTGATAAATTGTACAGTCAATGGTGTGACCACACTTTGGTTCATTATGAAATATACTCAAGAGACCAAGTAACCAACGTCTGTCAGGTTTATTAATATGGCTCAGGAAAAAGGTTCTACAATACCAGCCTCCGAAGAGCTGTCCAGTGCAGCGCAGTTAATCACTCGATGCAGGTGAGCTCTCAAAGTTACACATTTCAGCTGGCATTTATATGATGATTTTACAAGTTACAACTCTTTACATATTACTAAAATTCAACCTGTTTATTCCAGTTCCCTTCTTGTTCTGTTCCTTCCTTATCTTTGTTTTGGATAATGGCATTCCAGGTGCTGGTCTGTGAAGGTACCGCCGTAGCTTGTACTAAGAGACAGAACAAATGCCTGTTGATTTTGACAAGTTTCCTATCTGCTTATGCCCAAGGCTTGCTTCAGAAAATGCAAGGAATTATGGGATACTTAGCACAAGTGAACAGGATTATGGTTTAGGTCAGTGTAGGCTATATCATTGTTAGAATATGGTGCTTAAAGTTATTGGTGTTTAATGCATATGAATGTATGGATGGTGCTGATAATACATATTATTAATATGATGTATATTTATAAGATAGCCAACATATATTTGTCAAAAGGGGTGCTTCGCATTTTGGATCAAGCCTTGCAGTGTATCTGCCTTGCAGTGCTGGGCTTGTGAAGTTAAAATACTCTCCTCACAGAAGCTCAAATTAGAAGCCTCCAGTGCATGCTAAAGGAATCAGGACAAGTTCCCACTTGCTGCAAAGCACTGAGTGATGGCAGGGAGTTAGAGGAGTAGCACAGTAGAACTGGAATGTAGTGTGTGCAATGTTAAACAGAGTGGGATGAAAACTGCCAATAATTCAGGCTGGTTTGACTGGGCAGAGATCACATGAGCCTGTCTCTGCCCCATGGCTGGATAAGCATTACCTTTAGAATCAGTTTTCTGGCACAACTCTGCCTCATTCCAGCTGGGTGTAGCATGAGCATTCTGCGGTATTCACTTCGCAGGACATTTCTGTCAATGCTCCAGACAGTAAATTGGTTTGCTGGGATGTTCACAGGAAGTGCCCCTTTTGGGTTCAGCCTAAATTAACTCATTACAAAATTCTGAGGAAGGTCAGTGGCAATATTATTTGCAATATCAGCCAGCTGTGGGGCCAAATGGATTCCTCTACTCTGCTTTTGAGCTCCCATCTTTGCTTGGCATAAAACCAGTCAAGTGCTGGTAAAGGAACACTGTGGTGCCCTTTCCTTGTTCCAGTCTCTGCTTCTCAGGTTGTTTCAAAGACTTGCGATGTGCTCTGCCCTTCAGAGCATTATTATTATTTTATTCCAGCCTCAGACTTTTCTGAGCACTGTGGAAAAGGGGGTGATTAGATCACACAGACAAGCAGATTGCAGAATAGTCAGGTTGCACCGGCAAGGAGGCAGGGAACAAGACAGCAAATGAAAATCCCTGTACTTTCTGGAGTACGTTTTGATAACTATATATACATAGTGACCTCTGAGCATCACTTTGGTCCCTGGTCTCCAGCAACTGTCTGTCTCCAGCAAAGTCCCCCAACTCTGTGGTGATCTCAGCAGTTCTGGTTTCAGTTCAGCTCCTGCACTCTGGCTCTCTCAGCAGCAATGACAGGGTTAATCAGTCAGCTCTCTTACAATAAAGTACTGTTTATTGACAAAAGTATGACAGAAAATGTATCTTATAGGCACGCCTCACTCACCAGGTGTCACCCATCTTCCACATGGGGACCCTGGCAATTTTCAAAATTCTTCAGGGCCTTCCTCTAGGGTTTGTGTGTCTCTGTCACAGTTTCATGGAAATTAATGGATTACTGGATGGCAGGATGGTACTTTATCCACATTTCAGTTGTTAGCTTGCCAGCCACCCTGGCTCTTTCCCCAACAGGTGAAACATTCACAGATTTGTTACCTTCATTTGGGAATTACCTCTGTGTGATTTTAGTTCCTACTGGAAATTCTGCTTTTAGTACACCCATTAAGCCAGGGATACAATCACTAGCTAGCCCATAAAGATACCTACAACATTTATAAAGTTGTTACAATCGCCTTTGACTGTTCCATGTGTCCCTCGCATCTGTCACATCTCGATTATGAGTCTTTGAATAGTCCTTGTTTCCAATGCATTGCGTTTGTCACAATTACAAGCATATATGACCTGTTACTGCCACAGACCTATTAAGCATGGATGGTGTGTGGGACAGGCAGTAGAAGAGTTTGTGCATGTAACACTCTCGCGTCCAAGGGCACTAAAAGAGAAAACAAACCAGATAAAAGTGCCGATGGATACAATTATAATACTTCCTGGGCATGAAGCAGAGATCTGGTGGACAAAAGATCAGAGGTAAATGTCAGAGATCTATGTTAAAAGAGAAGAGTGGCCTGCTAAGTAGCTATCATTGTGGTACATTCAAGACTGCACGTTTCAGAGCTTGCTGCCGTACTATCAGCACTTCAGTGTGGTGACAAACCCCTGGCATGAGCAGAAGGAGCTAATTTTAGTCTCTCTCACTCTTTTTTTTTCTTTTCAAAAACCCTTCCTGTCCTGCTGCATTCACTGGGGCCTCTATGAAAGTATGGATTTGTCTGGCTTTTTATGTTTAATCCTGAATCTGTCAGGCCTTGTTAAATTTGATGGGGCCTGAAAGGTTTGGTGTTAAGCAAATACATGGTGACCAGAGCATTTGATGAGAATCAAACTGAAGCCTAATCCTAAGGTAATGGCTTTTGCTGTAAACTTGCAAGGCCCCAAGGTAAATAAAGAAGGCAGAGCTGTGTGGAAAGGAGTTACTGCTGCTGCTCATGTTTACCTTGGTACAGTTCTAGGGGGCAGACCTTCAATGGCTTTATTAGGGTGTGAATCTGTCAGTCCATCCCCTTTCTCCCCAAGGGAGGATGGTGAACCCAGGGGCTGACCCCTGCCATGACTTCTGTTGCTTCATCTTACATCATCAGCCACTGTCTTGTTTAGAAAGTGGGGGAAAGGCCAAGCAAAGGGACCTAGGTACCTGGGAAGGAAGCAATTGTGCTGTTGCCCCTGAGAGGGCCATTGGACCATTCTGGTGGGAGGTCGGAAGCTCATTTCATAGCCTCTTCAGACCCAAGCAAGGAGGGAGGACAGGAGTGGGGTTTAAACCCTTTCTAAAATAAAGGTGCTGGAGCTGCCCCCTGTCGCCACGGGGAAAGATGGAGAAATCCCCTCCAGACTGCTAGGAGGCAGAAAAGACATTGCCACAGAATGTCATCACTGGAAAGTCAGGAAGCCAGGTAGGACCTTGGTGAGGGGGGTTGAGGGGAGTGGGGAAGTAGAGTATCCAGAGCGTGGCATCTCCTAGGGAAGAACTAGGCTCTGTTAAGAGTTGATGCAAAGAGCTGCTATTTACAGAGAGAGTCCTCCTGTAACAGGCTTTATCCTGAAATGTGCCCTAGACCACGGGGGAAAGTTGAGGGCTCTGATGGGATGGGGCTTCCAGTAGGTGGGCAGAATCGGAGTGTAGATGAGGCCCTTCCATCCCCCGGCAATGGGCACCAAATTTAGCGCGCCTCAGATACAAATTGAACCTCACCTTATCCCGGCGGAGGAGGAGGAGGCAGGTATCACTGTTGTGCAGAGAGAAATGGTGGCAAAGAGGTTACATGTCTCGCCCAAAGAGAAGTTAGTGTCAGAGCTGGGATTAGAGCTTCGACATTCCTGGCTCCTCTTCTCGGTGGATGATCATAATTGTAATATACGTCTCCTCTACCCAACACCTCTTACTTTCCTCTCCCCCCGAGCTGTGAGCTGCTTCCTCTGGGAGGGACACACTGTATTTTGGAATCTGGGTTCTGGATGGACCACGTCTGCCCTTCACAGAACATAAACTCTCTCCTCCCTTTTGTCAAATCCTCCCAAATAACATAGGAAGAAACTGTTCTTGCTCTGGCTGCTTCCCAGGGGAAGGCGGCTGTGAAGAGCACTATGGTATCTGATTAAACATTCATGCAAAAGACATAAACACTTTGCAAAGAGATGCTTAAGCAATCAAACGCTCCAGGAGGTGGGTTACTGCATGATAACCACACACCCTGGGGCTAAGCGACATTAAAGGTTGCCTTGTGCCGTCAGCACCCAGAACATGCACCTTTACATCACTGAAATCCTTCCCTGGGGGTCCTGCTGCTGCCATGGGGTAGCTCAGTTTGGTCTTTATTTTTCCTTTGGTTTTGTGGGTTTTGGGGTTTTTTGAAGCTTGCTTTTTTTCCCCCCTCTACATCAAACAAAACTTTACAAGATGCAAGTTGTACAAAATAAATCAGAAATCCCTTTCAGGTCTTCCTAGCCGGATGCAGAATAGCTTAACTCATGGTAGCAGCGGGAGAGCTACACTAGCGTCTAACAACAACGCTGATCAGGCACGCCTGATCAGTTCTGATCCAACATGAAGTGATGTGAGGGGCATGACCTCTCCTGGAGCCTTACGGGCGGGGGTGAGGATGCGGGGGGAGACTCAAAACGCTGTATTTTTCCTGTGTCAAGTACAAAGGTATACAGCTGGCTTCATGAAATCCATGCGAGTTCTGACTTAGTTTTGGAGATAGACTCCTACAGTATCTCTCTTTATAATGGGTAGCGCCAGATCCCCGGTACGGAACTTAGAGGTACTCATATGCAAGACCCCTGATGTGAACATTGTGACTTGTGTCCATCTCTGTTGGCTTTACTAGTGCAAGATGTTAGAGATGTGTGATGGGGGTGTTAATATTATATTGTGCTAACACCTATAGGTTCCAATAGGAGATCAAGGCTATACACACGGCGCCCAAAAGAGTTTACACTCTGTCTGAGACACCTTTGCAATTAACAAATATAATTTCCCACAAGAAACACCACCTCCCATACAGTATGTAATTGGAGAACATCACAATGATTCTACATGAGTAATAGGAGTCCCTCCCAGGACTGTGTACTGCAGGTCAGGCTTGACAGGAGATCTATGCTGGGAAATGAGGCAGCATGAGCTGTATTTTGTCAGGCTGGGATCTAGAGCGCAAGATGGAACCTCTAGGTGTGTCTATCTGTCTAGCCACCTCAGTAAAGAGTCATCCTGTATATTTGTCACAACTGTCTAGTCTTTAACATAAGGAACACTTCAGTACATGGGGGTGGGGAAATATAATCTTTACTCACTGGGTAATATTTTAATCTTTCTTTTTATACTTCTACCTTCCACTTCTATCCTGCCAGCCTATGACAGTAGTTTTTAATTGTGCTAATACTACCAGACATGCCATTGAAATTCCAATATTAAAACTGAAAAGCAATGAGCCTTGAAGGAAAATGTAATGGTGATCGCAATGCTCCACCTTGTTTCTGCTGCTGGGGGCAGGCGGAGGGGGTACTTCCAGGAAAATTCATCCTTTGGTTTCATTCCTTACTCTTCTAAACCAACGATCCTAGATTTTTGCTCTTTCTGGAGACTGATTCTGATGGCCCGTCTCTGGCAGTGTGAGGGTCACAGTTCAGCATATTACCCAGACCTTCAAACTGCTGCACACTGGAGAGTTTGAGGAAATGGGGCACTGTCAAAATACAAGCTCTCTATTTTAAAAACCCAACCAAACAGAAAACTTCATGCCTCTAATCATTCAAACTGAAATGTCTGTATAAACATGCAATTTCCTTCACACTACTGTTGCCATTTATTTCTGGCACATCACCCACCTTCGACAGTCAAACTAGACTGGTCAGTTTAGTCAGACGCCTCCTTGTTCTCCTCCACATATATTCTTAAACTCTCCTGTGGCGTGATGCCTACAGAACAGTTAGGCAGCTGATGTGTCAATACACCGCTCATCATGCTGTCCAACAGTCTCATTATTTTCTTGTATGTACTTCCCTGTCTGTTCACCAGTATGCACCTGTTGCCTTTTCTCTTCTCTTTAGGATGTAAGCTCTCGGGGGAAAAGACTGTCTTTTTGTTCCATGCCTATGCAGCGCCTAGCACAGCGGGGTGCTGGACCATGACTGAGGCTTTTATGTGCTATGGAAATACAAACTTCCTTTAGAGAAAAGAAAACAGGAGACTCTCCGGTGGTAACCTAAGCTGGGGCTTTAAGGAAAACAGAAAATTATCATCAGAGTTGCCAACTCCGCTTCCTGAAAATGCAGGGAACATGGGCAGTCAGTGCTAATGCTTTCTGACTCCGAGTAGAGCAGGATGGGAAACAGTTTTCAAATCCTGCAAGAATCCCGCACAGTCAACCTGTGGAACTCCTTACCTGAGGAGGCTGTGAAGGCTAGGATTATAACAGGGTTTAAAAGAGAGCTGGATAAATTCATGGAGGCTAAGTCCATAAATGGCTATTAGTCGGGATGGGTAATGAATGGTGTCCCTAGCCTCTGTCTGTCAGAGGGGGGTGATGGATGGCAGGAGAGAGATCGCTCGATCATACCTGTTAGGTTCACTCACTCCGGGGCACCTGGCATTGGCCACTGTCGGTAGACAGGATGCTGGGCTAGATGGACCTTTGGTCTGACCCAGTATGGCCGTTCTTATGTTCTTGTTTGAAATTTTTTCCTGTCTCAAATTGGGATAGGAGGTCAATATCTCAAATATCTGAATATTAACTTCAGTTCAATGGAAATATTTCCCTTCAAGCATTTCAAAATATTTCTGTTTTCATGTTTATGTTTAAAAATTTTAAACTAAAAGTTTCAAACCAAAAATCAAAACTTTTTTTTGAAAATGTTGAAACCGGAGATTTTGACATTAAACAAATTCTATTTTATAAACAATTAATTGAAACAGACACATTTCTGAAGGAAATTTTGAATTTGACAAATTGGCAAAACAAAAATGGTAATGGGGATTTTTTCTTTTCTAACCGGAGCTATTTCTGCGCCCACCACACTGGGGCATTGTATTTTGCAACTGCAGATCAGATGGCTACGTCTGTGTGTGAGACTTCTATTACAGCTTTACTAATTATTTACAATGAACCACTTAGTTTGTTAATGATGGTGCTCTAATTAAGCAGGCGATTATTTGTGTCAAGTGGTAGGAACAGGGGCCTACAACTGACCTTATAGTTAAATTCTGACACTGGATATGGAGCATTTTGAAAAATCTGAAAGGAACAGGAGCAGGCAAGAATCTGGAATCTTGCCTTGCTTCCCAGCTGCTGATAAAGGAGCCTAATTCATAAATGAGAGCTGAAACGAAGATGTATTCTTTCCCGTCGTCAGATAAAATAGTTTTCTTTGTAAATTAAAGTAATTCATTGTGTATCTCCAGACAAATATGCACTTGTGCACTGTTATTAATATGGTCTTTGCTTTTAATTTGCTTTTTCTACAGCTAATTACCTGTCAGATGAAGAATTATCTACTGTTTCGTTTGCATTGAATAGCTGGTTGTGTGGTAAGCAAAGGGGTGGGGAGATGCAGCTGTTTTAGGAAGGGTCTGTTTGCCATGTCTGAATGATGGGTATTCTAAGCACAGGCTTATTGTGCAGTGCTTTATTAGGTCTTCGGACACCAAGCCCTTTCCCAAGCTACTTTGGTGTCATTGCTTTGCATCACAGTATGCCAAGAGTAGACCTGATGCTATTCAACATTTTCATCAGTGGTCTGGAATGATGACAGTGGGTTGGAATGGATTGTAGGAGACCCAGGATCAGAGTCATCTGTGTGATCCTACTCACATGCATCTGGTCAAAAATCGTAGTGAGTAGGACGTTGCTCAAACAGGAATGGTCCCTATCAAGTTATAGAAAAGTAACTGGCCCAAACGCAGTAGCAACCCTGTTGGAAATGGACAGGCTGGATTCCCTGTTACTGTGCAGTTCACATTGTAATTTACCGCTTTGTAAATGCAACCTTATTAGGATGGAAACATTATGCAGGGATGTAAATGGTGATACGGGGTGAAGGGCAGGGAAGAATCAGGCCCCTGGTGTTTTGGAGCATTGCTGTAGGATATTATAGCATTTCCTGAAAGGGAGGCTTGAATGGTGAACATTCGAATTGTCATAAAAATCCCAAATTTCATGGAAGACTGTGAGGCAAAACGGTTGTATGTAATGAACTGTAGTTGCAGGCTGGGATAACTTGGACTAGAGAGAGAGGTCACACACATGGACACATGAAAGATGTATGTTGGTGACCTGTAATTAAGACACCAAAGGGACCATGAAGCCCAGAGAAGCCAGCTAACTTCATATACATGAATCTATTTTCTATAGATCTTGTTGTAATAGGGAGAACCAGCCACTACCCTGAACCCTCCTCCCATGGAAACAATAGGAGTGCTCAGATCCACCAGTCGATTAGATCCAGGGCCCTGATTTAGGTTGCAAAGAGTTTAGGAAGCCCAGCTGTACGGATTACAGCAATATGATTGGTGTACTCTACAAGAAAAGGTATTATCTTTACTAAGAGGGGCTGTATCTTACCAGCCATCAGTAATTTCTTGATTCAGGATAAAATTATTAATCTCCCAGACATTGTGAAGAAAATAACATTGCGGGGAGGGGAAGGGGAGAGTCAGACCATGGGCGTAGAATACAACAGGCCCCGGTGCTAGTAAAGCTACTCATATCTCCTACACTCATCTTTGTGATGAATGGCACTCATACTGCATCCGCATGTGATGCCGTATACATTCCTGATGCTAACAAAACCCTCTGCATGGTGCAGATAGAGCTAATTTAACCCTTTGTATGGTGCTCACATAGGCCTCCTTCCAAAATACCTATGGGGGAATGAGTTTGAGGGGGAACTCAAATTTCAGAGAGGGTGGGATTTTGCAAAACACATCCCCTGGGGGAAGGAAAAAAGGCGAGGAATGAATTTTGGTGGGATTGAATGGTGTCCACTGACATTAAGATAACCTATGCAGTGACTTAATACTTGACTCTCATTTGTATCGGTGCATTCATCGACCATTTTCTGAATGCGGTGAGCGAGTTCTTCACTCTTTCAACTGCTGAGTCTTTCACGGTTGTATGTATGTTTCTAACCAGTCACTTGAGTTTCTTGCAGAAAGATAGTGAGCATTTGCTAGTCTTGGTCAGTGTCCAATTTCAGGATTAACAAATGACAATATACGTAATGTTGGCCTCCAGTTAGTAGTATATGGTATCTCTTGCTTAAAAAGAAAGTATGGTGTGACAGTCATGTTGGTTTGAATAAACTGTGATGTTTCTCCAGCATTTTTAACAGCCTCTTTAAGTACTTCTAAAATGGGCTTTGACAATGATTGGCTTATAAGGCTTTTAGCATGTCGATGTAGCCCAGAAAATTGGTGTTTTGCACAAGTTGGCTGCAGAATTGTCGTGCAACCGTGCCCTGGTGTCTTATGCTAATGAGATGAAGTACTTCTATTGGTACCTAGGTACCTTTTTGGAGCCTATATAACAATAATGGATGGCTGTAAAGTCTGCCAAGAGCTAACATGCCAGTACACCAATAATTCTATCCAGTGCCAAATCCTCCTGGTATGTGATGCTGCAGGTGAAAGTGTTTAATGTCATGGCCTTTGGAGACAATAATAAGTCTTCCATTGGCTTCACTGGGTTTTGGATCAGGTATTTGATGACAATACCAGCTGCCTAGGCCTTTGATGATGCACATCAGGTCACCAGGAAATAACATGAGAGTTCCCAGTGCTATTTCTAATAATGGACCTAGTGCAACTTTCTTCAGTTGCTCTGTCAACTTGTACTTATTTCTGTTTTCTGCTGGTTTCTATCGATTGAGCCATTGCAAATAAATGGTTCTTAGCTGAGCTCTTGTATAGTTTGTTCATGGAAACGGCTTAGAACCCCATCTCCAGGGACTAAAAAAGACCGATGCTGTTTTCAGTAGAATAATGTAATTCCTCATATTTTATTAACAATAATAACCACAAGGCAGTAGCCATTAATACATACACATAGGGTTTTTTCCCTGACTTTCCAATTATTCTAGCTTCTTGTTCAACCCTGACAGAAACTACATTTTAGCACAGTTAGTTTGTTCAGTACAGAACAAGCCTCCCAGTGCATCAAACACTAGTACAGACACAATAAAGAACACACAAGCATTATTCTAAATGGCCATATCCTCCCATGAAACTATATAAGCTTGGCAGTGGTTTTGATTAGCTACTTGCATTTTACCACAATTCTCCGAGCCCAGATAAATCCTGAGCACCCAGCTTTGGTTGTATTAAAAATTATTGAAAATATTCAAGAGATTTACTCTCTGTAAAAATGGTGCTGCTGTGATGCCAAGTTGTTGTATTCTATCTTTTTCCTTGAATGGGTGATAAAACGGATTGGCTCTGCAGCTTCAGATGACTTCACAGAATATTAGTTGGAGTGGTATTGATCTTTTCCCGCCTTTTCTGTACAGAAGACACCTGATAACTTTAAGTTATGAACTTTGAGTTAAATTATGAACCTTTTAGCTTTGTATTAGAAGAAAGATCTAAAACCTGATTTGCTACATCAAACCACATTAGTTGTGTTGTTATTTTCTAAAAACACATTTCAGAGAAATAACTCCAATCTGTGTCGCATTTTATAGAGCAAAATAATTGAATGGAGGCTGTTTGTAATTTTAGCAATCTCTTAACCTTAATCATATTTAATGGCTTTTCTCTTCAGGCTAACAGGAGCAAAAAAAATATATATTTCAGATCCATTATATAACGGCACTACAGTAATGCACTCCAGTCTCTGGCAGGCACTGTAAATTCCTGCTTTCTGAATTGTTGGTTCAGGACAATCATTCAGCGGGGAATTACTTTCCCATCTATGAAATAAATGAGATGTTAAACTAGTTTTCTGCTTCCCGTGGTACAAATGTGGCAGTGTGCAAACCCATGGAAGGCAAAAACAAGTGCCTAGCTCCCATTATGTCAATAGAAAAAGTTGAAAGGAACCTGGCGTGAGTTGATCAATGAAAATATCAGGGCTAAATCAATGGGACGGAGAGGAGCCATGTTTGCAAATGGGTGCTTCCAAGGATGAGCTCAGAGGTGACACCCAGTGTAATGCCTGTGCCTTGGTATCGGACAAAAAGGAACTAGTACAGAGACACTGAGCCACCAAACTTGACTTCTCACTGCTTGCACTACAGCATTTACTTCCCAGTGCGTGCCGCTGGTAGGTCTCTTATAGGTATGGTCCACTACACCTACCTGCCGTGCAGACATCGCCTAGGGCTCTGATTCAGGAAAGCTTCTCTGTTCAAGAAGTGCTTAAACACAAGCTTAACGCTAGGTCAGTGGGACTTAAGTACTTGGCTGAGATTAAGCACGTGCTCAAATGTTTTCCTGAAAGCTGGAACTGCCAGGCAACAAAAAGTAGAGACACTTTTGAAGTGTGGGTTCCAGTTTGGCTCTCAACCTTCAGACTTTCCCAGTGTGGCTGGGTCGGGGCTGATGCGTAGGATAGATACATTGGGTTCAGCATATCTTGGAGATGTAGGTTCTTGAGCTGTTTTTCTGAGATTGCCCCTCTCCTCTGTGTTTCAGTGGTGATACATCATATTGGGTTGATGGAGGGATTTTTTGTTTGTTTGTTTGCCTGGTTTCCAGATAGCTGGCAGAGTTTGAAGCATTTCTGCATCGTTCCTAATTAGAATTACAATTGCCTTTGGAATTGAAATGTGTTTCATGGATGAATTTACAGAAGTTCTTACCGAGGTGTGATTATTGCCCAGTTGTTGACTGTTCCATCCCACGATGGCATATGGAGCAGCCAGCGTGTCTGCAAATTATGAAATCACAAGTGTTTGGAACTAACTAGCTCCCATGAGCAATGGTGATTCGTGGAATTGGCCAGGTGGCTATAAATAGCGTGTGTTTTTTATATCTCTGTAAGTTGTGCATGGCTGTGGGAAGTGAGGACTCTCATAAGGGAATAGAATAGGGAATGGATTTTTGAATGCGACGTTCGATGCTGGGGGATCAGAGCCAGGCCTGGCCCGCCCTATACTGGTAAGTGCCCTCCCTCTCCCCCACCCCCTGGCTGCAGTAGCAGATGCAGCCGGGGGCTCTGGAACTGATTTAAAGGGTCCAGGACTCAGCTACTGCTACCACCCCAAGCTCTTTAAACCACTGCTGGAGCCCCTGGCCTTTAAATAGCCCATGGAACCCGCTGCCGGAGCCCTGGTAGCATGTGTGTGGATGTTTCTTCTGAGGCTACTACAGCCCATTATAGATGTGTGGCTCCCCAGTGCCTGGATAGTCGATTATCAGAGCCAATGGGAGGATGGAATAAGGAATTTAACTGCATAGCTGCTCTCTGTGGACCATATTCTGCCACTTTAGTTCACACTAAATAGTACCTTACTACTGGAGCACTCCCACTGAAATCCAGGAGGGAATAAGGTACTACTCAGGATGAGTAAGGATGCCTGGTCTGGCCCCATGAGAGTTCTGTGGCTGAATTCCCACTTGCTGCATTGAAACACTCCCCCATGGTGCTAATGTAAAACACGTTAGCATCATTAAAATTATCTGGATCCCAGGGTAACAAATACAAAGGCAAGAGGGTGATTAATTGTATGTGTGGGTGTATAGGATCTCCTCTCTTCACACCTTCCCCTGGGAAAAATGATATTTCCCACTGACTTTTTAGAAAGCTATGATGGAAATAATTGTGTTCCAGTGGACTATACGTGACAATATACATTATATTTAAGAGATGGCAAAGCAGAGGAGGGAGTGAAAGCTATTCCTCTGAATTTCCCGGCTTCTTTCAGTTTGTCGGCATATTAATGCTGTTTTAACAGTCTTTTATATTCCATTTCTACAGAGAGATTTTTTTTTTAAATGATGACATTAAAGAGGAAATAATATCCCAGCTCTCCCACCCCCACCCCTCAAGCCCTGCCTCACATCACAGAGAGCTGCTAAGGGGTTCTTTGATATAATACACAGTAATGGCTTCTGAATCAATCCATACCACAAAGTCAATAAGCAGGTCTGACACAATACATCATATTAGGCTTTGGCGTGGCGCTCTGACGAGGACAATAAAGATGCAATCTAGGGAATGGAATCCATAGGATGAAATGAAATAAGTGGGGGAAGTTATGGCTCCTCTTTAGGGGGGTGATTTTTTTCATATGCCATTTTCTTGGGAGTTTAAACTTACTGAAAGAGGGGGAAATGTGTGAATTCAGTGCTTGTGGATGGTGCGAGATTGTCATGGGCCTTGGGAACTGATTTGCGTTTGCACTAAGAAACCTTTGAACTGCTCCGGCAGGTGGCCTCAGAGGATAGTGCCCCTTTGCTCTGCTAAAAATGATGTAAAGGAGTCTTTGTGCAAATGAGAATCAAGTCATCTTTCACTTGCAAAAGCAGTGTGTTCATGTCTGTCTACCTCAAGTACTTATCTTGTCCCCATTGTCACAGTATCTGAGTAACTCAATCTTCAATGTGTTTATCCTTGCAAGGCCTCTGGAAGGTAGGGAAGTGCTACGATCTCCATTTTACAGATGGGGAACTGAGGCACAGAGAGGCTAAGTGACTTGCCTGAGGTTGCACAGGAAGTCTGTGGCAGAACAGAGAATTGAACCCGGGAATCCTGAATTCCAGAATGCTGCCTTGACCATTGGGTTTCAAGTTCTATTGTGAAAGTGTTTAAGCTACATCTAATCAAATTATTTCCCTGTTCTGACTCCCGTGTCCCAACGATGCATCTCAGCCTTGATGAGAATGGCCTTATGTCATGGTGAACTCTGTGTCCCTGGGATATTCAGACCTGACCACAGTGGTTAGCCAGCCAGCATGGGAGGAAGGGTATTGGTTGGTATCACTTGAATGCTGCATACACCGAATATTTCACCTGGGACACCCACCTCTGTTCTTCTATTTTAAAATTAGGAGAGCAAGGGAGAAAGAGAAAGTAGCAATCCCTAGGGATGTCTTACAAGACCCATTGGCTTAGAGTTTCCCAAGGGGTTGTTAATTAAGTCACTCCTGCCAGTGCCCAAGGACATGGCTGGAATCTCCTGCATACAATGCTTGAAAATATTCTGATGTGTGAATTATTAGTCTCCTATTTTTGGCTGGAGTGTGACTAGAAAGAGGGGACCTGCTCAAAACAGACACAATTGTTTTGTTTGAGAAACTGTCAAACCAGGAAACTAATCTCTCTCTCTCTCTGTCTGTGTGTGTGTATGTTTAAAGAACTGTTTGATAAATGGCAAGTACGTTTTACTAAATATTTTGAAAAATAATGCATTTGTTTTTAAATTTGGGGGGCTTTTTCATATAAAAAAAAATCTGAATTTTTCAGGTACTGGTGTTTTTCATTTGGCAGTTTTTCCCTTAAAAAAAAAATGTTTTCTCCCTCATCTGGTAAAATGGGGGTGGGGGAGTGAGGAGGAAAAGAAAAATGAAGGAAAGGGAGGAAACAAACAAACAAAAAATTTAGGGTTGTTTTAGGTCTTTACCAAAGAAGAGAAGATTTTGAAAAGAGAATTCGTAAACATTCAATTTTGAATAAAAGGCCATTTTTCACTGAGACTCCCAGCCCCCCCCCCCCCACCCCCGGCCATTTTTTTTTGACAAAAACAAACATTTTAAAAAATCAATTTTGTCAGGGAAAAAACATTTTCCATTGAAAAACGTTTTAATGGAAAACTTTTGACCAGCTTTACTCATGAGCAATGTGGAGCAGGGACAGTTTATGTCTCTGGCTATGCCATGTCCAGCACAAAAGGGTCTGATCTTGGCTGGGAACTGCAAATGCTATTGGAATATCATAATACAGTACATTATAATAATGACGTCTAAAAGATCCTGGAAAAAAATATAGGTGGGACCAGATTCTTAGGAGCCACCATCAGCGCCAGATATTCAGAAATGCTCAACACCCAATGTGTACCCCACGTGCTCTGCTCTTATGAAACGCTGACCGCATATTTCAGTGCCTCAGTGGGAGTTGAGTGCTCTTGTGAAAATCTGGGTTGAAATCCTGGTCCCACTGAACTTCCTGTTGACTTCAGTGGAGCTAGAATTTCACTTCTGGCCTTCAGTGTGGAGATTTGGGTAGCTTATGCTAAATACAACAGATATAAATAAAGCTCTTGGTGTGAATAAAGCCAAGTGGGTGACTTCTGAGAGATGTTTGAAAGAGAAACATGGAGCAAATAAAAATAGAAAAAGTGTAGCAGGAATGAGACTAGATGGTATAAACATCCCTGAAAGTGAACTATTTAGTCATTCCAACAGGACTCCAGTGGGCATCCATATGAGTCGGAGACAGGCTGGGGTTGGGAACCCAGCCAACACATGCAACTGCCCACCCCCCAGCAGCTGCTGCCCCCCTCTGCCTCCGTCGTCCTCTCCCATCAACTCCTTAATGCACAATGGTGGCTGACGCTTTGCGGAGGGAAAGTGATAATTGCCTTTTTATTCATTTTGATAGCATCGTGAAACATTAAAATCGGATTTGGTTGGTCATATGGGAGCATCACTCATTGGTGACTCAGTATGTGAGTGAGTGCGTGCGAGTTTCCCCCACTGCAGGCAGACGGCATTATTAAAGAAACTAATCATTTTAAAAAATAAATAAGTACAAATAACCTAGTTATCTGGTGAGCCTTAATGGCCTTATTTTTCCATTCTCTGGCATAATGAGAACAGTCTGGGCTGCTTGAATCTGCCTCTCTGAGAGCCTAATTGTTTTTAAATGTCTTTGCTAACCACTTCACATAGAGCCCATAAATCTATTTTCGGGTAACTGAGAGCCACACTTCTGAGCTCCTTTTTATGATGACACATTTGTACGTTAATTAAAACCACGCTTAGGAAGATGCAATCTTTCAGTCTCTAACGTGAGACTGTTTGCTGGGCTGGAGAAGGGTCCGAATGCTGGCTTTCTAGCTGCAGCCGCAGGGGGGAATGACAATGGAGATAATCATGGGCTCCTAACAAGGGGAACAGCCCCAAACAAATGCCAAGGAACTTGTTTCTTACTCTAATTTGTCTACATAGGGGTTAGGCACTTCCAGCCACTGTATGCACCATTGCAATTTGTTTTCTTTCTAGATCATTCCATGATGATGATGACAGAGGAGGTTTCTTTATTTAATGGTGCCCCCCGTGGGCTGAAGAGGCTCTTGAAAGCTAACATTTTCAGAAATCTCTCTTCTTTCCTATGAAAGAAAGCGGTAGCGGTAAAGCTACGTTGCCTCAGAATTTTGAAGAGAATAAGAAAAGGAGACTGGGGGGAATTAAATCAGATTTTAATAAGCTCTAATTGAGTTATGTAAAACAGAATGAACACAGATGTTAAAGATGGGAAAGAACTAAAGATGTAGCCCATTCCCCTTGACACTAGAAGATTATTTCCCTGAAGTCTGCTCTTGAAGACTTTGTCCAGATTAACTTTGTGACTCAAATGACTGTAGCTTCTAACTAGAGCTGGTGAGAAAACGAGGGTGTGGTTTTTTTTAATGGCAATTGCCATTGGTGAAAATCCAAAATATTAAGTATTTTGACTCTGAAATTCTGCTGAGGTGCCTCATGGGAACTGTAGTTTGGGAGATTAAAACTATAGTTTGGGAGATTAATCTACAACCTCATAGAGCTCCAAATCAGGAAATGTTTCCAGAGAGTCAGTTAAATGCTCCTCCTTCACTTAATTTCTGCCCATCAATTTTGGTTGTTTCCCTTGTATCTCTCCGAACAATGCCTCCTCTTAATGTTTACACCCCCTAAAACACTTGTACATCATTATCCTGGTCCTACCACCTTGCCAATCCTTAGCCAATCTATATAGATTTACTCCTCCCATCAGTCAACCCTTCTGGCCTCTTAATCACTTTTGCTGCTGTTGCCTGAATCCCTTCCAATTTGTCAACACATTTCTGGCATTCTTCTCTCTGCAGCAGGAGCCGGGAAATAGTCAGGCCACTGGCCCATGAGATGGGCATGGGATAAAGATCAGGCCTATTGATTGTCATGCATTTGCTAGGGAAGAAGAGCCATACATATCCCCTTGCTAGCCAGCTGGCTGAGCAGATGCTTCTCCCAAGGGATTGCCTGGCTGGCATAAAATGGGGAGCTGGTGATAATGGCAACTGAAGGAAATAGGAGGGGAGCACTGCAGGACAAAAATGCAGTCCTGTATTGTTACAGAAACTAGCTGTATTGTAAAAACACCTGCCCCTGAGGCTGTGGAACCCAGCTGGCTTCTGCAGCCTGGAAGGTGAGGAAATGAGAGACAGAGAGTGTTACCCACAAAGAGAGGTATGGGAAAAACATACTAAAAGATGAAGCCAGCTCGGAGTGCCAATCTCCAGCTTTTCAGCTCCACAACAGAGAATCTAAGGGAAGAACATGTTTATTGCTTAGATTGTTGGGCTGGAAAATGGCCTTGTCACAGTGAGTGTTTGAGAGAGTGGAGAGGGTCAGGGCATTGAGGTAAATACACTGGAGCTATTCAGAAAACAATTAGAGGCCAGAGATGTTTGGAGAGTTTTTGAGAGAGGAGCCTTGGTAACCTGTATGGTCTATTCTTTTTTCCCAGGCTTTCAAGTGTTTCTCTGTCTTTGTGGATGCTGCAGAAAGTTGATGTACAAACCGTTGTCCCAGAAAGAATATGCACTGTTCATTGGAAACAAAAATAGCTTTCCTAGGATGACTAAGAAAATCTAGCAGGCCAAACTGGCTCAGACTTATGGATAGTTTAATAGAGAAAATTGGGGTGAGTTTGGACTGATAAATGCTCCTGGAAGTATAAATGTAGAACTGGGTTAAAAAAGAATCAGATAAATTCATGGAGAGATAGGTCCATCAGTGGCTATTAGCCAAGCTGACCAGGGACACAACCCTATGCTAATGGTGTCTCTAAACCTCTGAACGCCAGAAGCTGGGATTGGATAACTGAATGGATCACTCGATAATTGTTCTCTTCAGAATAGTCTGGCATTGGCCACTGTCAAAGACAGGATACTGGGCTAGATGGACCACTGCTCTGACCCAGTATAACCGTTCTTATGTTTAATCAGAGATGTGTGCAGAGGTAGAACAAATACCCAACCTCACTTGCCAAACGCCCATTTCTCTGCAGGGTTTCCCAGTGACATTCTTTCTCCAGGTCACTTGCCAGGATTGTTTGGGTACATTTCACTTAATCATTTCCAGTGCTGGGGTCTCAGGCATTGGTGTACCTCCATCCCTCCTGTGCTCCCCTTGAAAACAGGTTAGTCTCCTGAGGGTTGTAGTACTTGGTTCTAATTTCACTGGTTGGGTTCAGTGTGGGGGGCTGGGTGACACTGGCGGTCCGTGATACATGGGAAGTCAGATGAAAAATTGGCACAATAAGTCAAAATAAAAAAAAACAATTCATGAGCCAAGTTTAGTTTTGAGATTGACCCTTTAACATTAATTTAATTTTAGTAAAAAAAAAAAAAGTGAATGAACAGTTGTTCTGATACCCCCAAAATAACTTTCCTTTTAAAAATTTTGAGATTTCTCATTTTGACAATTTTGAAACTTTTTCCCCCCATAACTTTTTTCACAATGGGAAATTCATCAAAACCAACCCTTTCTTGGGAAGTTTCAGTTTTGATGTATCAACACTTTCCAATTAAACAAAATTTTAGATTTAAAAAAATTCCTGACCAGCTCTATTAATTAGTCTCTGGAGCTGCATCAGGAACTGGAAAAACAAATGATGTGCATTAGCTACAAATGCAGTTATTTCAAAACATGGTCTGAAGTCCATGTCTGAGAACTTTCTGAAGACAATAAGGTCAGGATTTCAACTGGTGGAGCAAAAATAAATTACTCACCTTGCTTTAAATACCTATGGGTTTTATATGCAGTATCCTGGGTAACTCTTTCCATTAACACCCATGATAAGTAGAAGGCACCAGCCATTCAGGCCTGTTCCCCCCCCCCCCCCCCACCCCAAGAAAATCGCTGCTGAGTGGATTGCATCAAATGTCATTTCATAGGTACTCAAAACATGAAGGAGAGACTAACCCAACTCTTCTCCGGAATCCAGAGGAAGACACAAATTGGGAAGCAGGAAAAAGACATTTAAGTCTGTGTTGTTGATTTTCTGAGTTGGCTCCTCAGTTGGTGTAGCTTTGTTGACTCCCACAAAACTATGCTGAGCCAATGAAGCTCCGCTGCTTTACAGCGGTTGAGAATCTGGTTCTCTGCTGCCACTCACTCCCACAGCAGGGGGTGAGCTCTACAGTAGCAAAGTGCATTCTGCTGTGATGATCAGAACGATGATGGCTGAAGTGCTACTTTCAGCAGGCAGCAAACAGATGTTTTTCAAGGAGGCATGGGCTGAGGAATGCTTTATATTTCCCATCTCCTCTCTTAGGCTCTCCCAGCCATGGAAGGAGTGGGCAGTAGTTTGAACAGTTCTGGCAACTGTCTGTCCTCATTTAAGAGCCACCGATATATTCTTTAATAAAATTTAGTCTCGGTTTTCCCCTGTTAAATTAAATGAAGTCTGGAATCTGTTATGAACTTGAACCTTGGGCTGGATTTAAGCTCAAGGAGCATGAAAATATCACATTTTCCAATCTCTACGGTGAAATATTTTTTTTCCCTGAGAAGCCGAAACACTAACTGTGTCTTTCAGCACAAGTTTGATTCAGTTGCCCCCTCTGTGAGATGAAGCTAATGCACCAGGATGTAAGTCAGGCACGACTTCCCAACTGCTTACTTTTAAGCAGCCCATTATACATTAACCTGTACGACAATATGTTTTAAAGAGAACCTTGTTCATCACCTCAGAAAAGTCAAATTAACATAATTTCTGGAAAAGAACAATGGGGAGAAAAATGTTAGTCATTGTTGATTGAACAGGTAAGTTTCAGTTGCATGATCTGTTGAATATTCATACTATATTGTTTTTGACATTTAAGAACTCAATTATCAGTTGACTAATCAGTCTTTTACAGTACATTATTTTTGTGATGGGAAATGAAGCACTGATAAGCCCCAAAGGGAATATTATTCAGATAGACTTTTTTAAAACACATTTTTCTCATTAAAGGGATGAATTTAGCACTGGTACCAGCAAGACTCATAGTAGAGTGGGCAGCTTTTAGCAAGCCTCCCCACCGTCCTCTCCAAAGCACCTTCTTCCTGGATTAAAACACTCTGGATATTCCAGTCCTGAGGCACTTCAGGTCATGACTAACTCTGTGCTGGTTTTGTAATGTGGGCAGATGTAGTGCGGGGAGTGTGACAGGTTGGACCCCCCTTCGGGATGCCACCTGAAATGTTGGGGTGCCACTGGACCCACCTGTCCCACCAACCTGGGATCCCCTTACTCTGTGCTGCTGAAGCCAGCCCCACACAAAGGCAGGGACATACCTAGCTGTAGAAACACACATTCTGCAATCCGCTCTCTGGGTGGGGGAATTGCCCCTCGCTCCTGTGCACACACCCTCTGGAGTGTAAACCCAAAATTGTATTGTCTTGTGCTGTATAGAGATCTACACAGCATAAGATCATGAAATTTGCCCCCTCTCTCAATGTCGAGGAAAATACGTGCAGCTTCCCCCCACCCTCCCAGTTATAAATTGCACAAACTGGGTTTTAAAGTAAATAAAAACAAGTTTATTAACTACAAAAGGTAAATTTTATGTGATAAGTGGTAACATGCAGATCAAAGCAGATTCCCTTAGTAAATGAACAAAAAACACAAACTGAGCTTAACACTCTAGATAGGTAGGATACAAATTAGCAAATTCTCACCCTGAGTGATAAACAGGCTGGCAGATTCTTAAGGCACAAGTTGCCTTGGCTGTCCCAGGTTCCTTCTAGTCTGGGACTGACACTTCCCACAATACAGTCCTTGCCCCTCAGGTGTTTCCAGGTGTGGTGCTACAAGGAGGTACCATCCTTGTTCCCCTTTTAAATCTTCCCCCCACTTGCTGATAAGTTCGTTTGCTGTGACCTGGGTCAAATAGTTCCCATTGTGTGGTGCTATCTCTGGGAGGTTTCTATTGTACACACTTCCTGGGGTAATCCTTGTGCTTGTGGGCATTTCCTCAATAAGCCATTCACATTGTTTGGCCTTTTTACTGTTATACCTGAAAGGCTGCTTGTGGGTGCTTTCAACCTCGACATGTTTCAGTAACACACACATAGCCAAACTTCATAACTTCACATACGATGATAGCACATACAATCCACCAAGACATGACTGTCTAGCAGATGAAGACGAATGACACCTCACAAGGCGTACTTTGCATAAGGCATATCCTAATTACATGACCGGGGTAAATATTGGGGTGTCAGGGTGCACAGGAAGTTGTAGGAGATGCTCCGCAATATACTCTGTGTGTATGTTGGGACTATCCACTAGTGAATTAGTGCAGGTGAGGGCAAGACAGGATGTGAATCTACAGCACACTAACTCACCTTGTGGACCCTGCAATTGTGCACTAAAACTTCCCCAGTACAGATTGACATTCTCCTGTTTCAAACAACCATATTCCCATGCAGTAGTAGGACAATGAGCTTACTGCTGTTACCTGTTACAGGAGGAATCCCCTTTTGCTCAAAAGTTGAGCCTGTGTTTATGGAAGTGGAAGGACCAGGAGACTAGTCTCAGTTCCTCAGCGTGGAATGTGTGATTTAGGCTTTTCTCCTGCACCACCAAGGGGAGTTTTGTTGTTGACGTCGACAGGAGCAGGAAAAGGCCCTTTTATCCTATAATGGATTCTGTATAAACTCATCTTCACTTGGGTTCCGGAGTGGGCTTTGACCCAGAGCTCCAGAGAGAGAGTTAACAAAGTCCTGTGGCACCTTAAAAGACTATCTATAAAGTTTTGAAGCATAAGCTTTCGTGGGCTAATGCCACTTCGTCGGATGCAAGCAGTGGAAGTCAGAGAGAGAGAGAGTTGTGCATTTACCTTAACGACCCACTAGCTCCCAAATTGTGCTCTTCAGAGGGATACAGTGTGTCACAGAACAAAATATTTCTTTAGGGGACCCAGATAGGTGAGCGAAGTGGACCCTCTTGTGCCTGCTGAAGCCAGCAAAAAATCCTCTCCCACTTCATTTGTTTTCCTTTAGCAGGGGCATACAAGGTGTGCGGTATCCCTCTCGAATGTTTGCATTTGCTATGATCAAAAGGCAGAGAAAGTTGCTTTTCATTGTGACATATCCCTCACATCTTCACGGGTGTCCAGAGCTGGGCCCAGTGGCAAGAAATGGAACCCAGGCATTACTTGCAGTGTCACTTCTACTGAGACTCAGCCTTGTTCCTAATTTGTGGCAAATCACTTAGGTAACTGGGAAGGAGCCTACTCAGCCCCCTGAAATATGCCTTTTGCCTGAACTAGCTTTTGTGTCTGGAATTGCTATGGGGTAACTCCTCAGAGCTCCCTGATTTGTACTACTCCATTTGTGTAACCCACAGCCTGCTCGGAGCAGCAAGGCAGAGCAAATAGGGTCACCTCACTGTATTAAAATTCTCTGCATTTAGGAAAGGGTGCCAGCCTTTACTCTTGTAGGCACCTGAGTATCTAATAGATCTCTCCCTGGGGCTTCTTGCTGCTGGTCGAAGAGAAATAATTGGGCGCCGTCCCTTTCTGCTGATGCTAAGCTGCCTTGGCTACGAGTCTTCGAGACACTGGAATTCACCATTTACAGTAACTGCCAACCTTAATAACTTCCTGTGATAAGTTTTACTGTAAACAGCAGAAGTGGGGGCAAGGAGAGTGGGCTGCAAAAATGACATGTTCCCAGTCTTCTTGACACTACTGAGTCTCCTGTCTGCCTCTTGGAAATGACACTTTTGACATTCTCCCATACCAGGTTCTTTAAATTACTCCGCTTCCTATAGCCCTGGGATTAATAACAATGTCACCTGCTGGTTTTATTTCCCTTTCTCTCTCTCGCAGGGAAATTATGCATTATGGACTGTAGCAAGCATTAGCATGCAGAGAACATTAACTACAATGAATGTGTATTCCTGACATTTTCTCCCTCTGCGTCCCCCTCTCCCCCCCCCCCATTCTTTTAAAGCAAATGAACAATAAGGTGTTTGGAGGCAGTGAGGAAATGCTGTTTGCTATAGACTGGCAAAATCAGTGTAACATGAGCCCCAAATCTGTAGCATGTGCCATGAATAAAGTATCATTCAGATTTCAAACCAAGTCCCTGAGTCAAGAAAGCATTTGAGGACATGCTTAACTTTAAGCATGGGCTTAGCTCCCTTTGAAGTCAATAAGGACACATACTTATATGTATAGGGGTGGTGGGAAACTGCCTCACCCTCATGTGGGATTGGTCTAGAGCGGGTCAGAGCGGCTGCATGGACTGGCAGCCAACTAGGGAGGACCTGTGAGAGAGCCAATCGGGGCTGAGCAACAGGCAGCCAATCAGGGCCAGGGTCAGCCAGCTATAAAGGCGGCCCAGCAGCTGAGGAGGGCAGTCTCTCCTGGAACTTCAAGGGAGAATGTCTGTCTCCTGTAGTAAATAGACCACCATCCTGAATAGTGTAGTGCTAGGGTAGGCTTAGGGGAACAGAAGAGAGCTCCAGCCCGATACTTGCCAGGCTGACTGGGATGGCCTACCCTAGAGGGTGTGAGGGGCTAGAGGGGAAATGGTCCAGGATGACAGATGAGGAGAGAAGGAAGGTGGGGATGCTGCCACTTGAGGGTCCCTGGGTTGGGTCCCCAAATAGTGAGTGGGCCTGAGTCCCCCCTTCCCCTTTCATTGCACTTGGCCATCAAAGGGCAGCTGTGTCAGACTGCAACATAGCCCAGAAATGAGGGGCTAGAGTTTGGGCTGTGGTTGGCCTTGGTGGCAGGAGCAAGCAGACAGGCTGTTAAAAGCCCCCCCACACCTGGAAGGGGGTGAGGATGGACTAGGGGGCACTGGTGGAGGGCAGTGACCCAAAGCGGATGTTGCCAAGCAGGGAGCAACATGGGTCTGGATACCAGTCGGGGAGCAGTTGATGGACGGGGCACCATTAGCAACAGGTGCTCTGCAGAGGACAGAGCTAATTCCTGGACTGACCAGCGAAAGGCGCTGCAGTGGTGAGTCCCAACCTTGTCACAATAGGATTCTGTGTTTTCCTGGTTAAGGACCCTGGGTGGGGTTACATCCATTTACCTCACTAAGGAGTGTGGATTATTGTACTTTACTGGGAAGTATAGTTAGAATTGAGCATAATATGTCAGTTTGTTTTGCCTGGGTTTATGGGAGCATTGTGTTGGGCTCCTATCTGTATGGGGCTGCATGGGGTGGTGCGGGAAGAAGCTAAACGGACACGGGGACTGCGGTGGAGAAAACGACACCGGAGAAAACTGGGGTCTGCTTTTATTACATGCAAACAACATTAGGAAGCATACATGACAGTGATGGATAATTCTGTTTACCTCCATTCTCATTGGTAGTAAGGACCCCCACACCCCTCCTTCCCGGGAGGGGGGGATATGGCTGTGAGCCCTCGTTTTTCCATGTGTGTCAGCGCTTCCAGGGGAAGGCTGTACATATTAGGGCTTTCCGTTGTGATAGGAAACCTTGGCAGCAATCCGGGTTCAAGGAGAGAATCACTGCGTGGCGTGCCAGCACATATGTTTCTCTTCAGGGTGGCTGCCCCACTTCTGAAGAACAGGGGTTAAAAGCAGCCCTGGAGGGAGCTGAGGCTGTGAAAGGCTGATGGGGGAAGCAGCCGCAGCTGGGGTCATGCCCCAATCAGGCTACAGCTGGCCCTAGAAAAGGTCTGTGAGCTAGGAGGAGTGTCTCTCTCTAGCAGTGGAGAGAAAAGGACCTAGCTGTTTGCAAGCACGGTATCTGGATTAGGGCAGGGGAAAAGGACAAGAGGAGCTAGGGAACTTTAGCCTGGCAACTCCCTAGGCTGTGGTGAAGGCCTATGGAGCTATTGGGGCTGCAGAGGGGCAGTCCAGGGATAGGCAGAGGCAGCTGGTCCTAACCCCTTGCCAGTGGTGAGTGGCCATTACAAGCTGCAGTTTGCCTCAGTGAGCAGAGGCTAGATGATGGCTGACAGTAGTCACTGAGGCAAGGTGGGTTTAGAGGACTGGGGGTTTCCCTGGGAGGGGAGACCCAGAGTGTGGGGGTACTGCGAGGATGACCAGATGTCCTGATTTTATAGGAACAGTCCTGATTTTGGGTCTTTTTCTTATATAGATTCCTGTTACCGCCCCCAACCCTCCAAACCCCCCCCCCGTCCCGATTTTTCACACTTGCTGTCTGCTCACCCTAGGTACTGCAGTGGGCAGAACCCGGAGGAAAGGGCACTCGGGTCTGGGAAGGACCCGGGGGGCCAGCGGCAGGCGAGACACCGGCCAGCAGAGAACACTCCCAGGGCTGAAGAGTTAATTTCTAGGAGGACCAGCAGAGGAGGCGCCGTGCCAGTGAGGCATCGCATCGCTACAGGGCTTCCATTTTTTCTTTGTTTGAAATTGAAGCATTGCCAACCTAAAGTCTTAAATCGTGAGTTCAGCTTAAAAATCATGAGATTTTTAAAAATTAGCAGCTAGTCAGTTCTTTTCTTTGCCTTCTGGTATCTCAGCCTTTAGAGTACGGTTGGTTTGTCTTCTCAGTCTTTTCTTCACAACTGTGAGGGCTAAAAATGTACTTTACACGAGAATCTTGGCTTTATTTTTTTAATCACTTGCCTGGGAGAACTGGGGGGGGGGGGGCTTGAAAAAAAGACACCAAATAGTGCAAGGCTCACAATAATAGTAAAAATGATGGTGACACTGAAGTGGAACAAAGCCAGGAATTTTTTTTTATAATTTGAGGCTCTAAATCACACTGAACTGGACTATGTCCAAAGGATATGAGAATCTCAGTTAATCATGACTGTGTTTCCAAACCATTTTTGAAAGCAGGAAAGGGAAAAAGCCCTGTCTAGGTAGCTATCAAGATGCTAACCACCCCTTTCACCTTTCTTCCCATTTTGGAATATATTTGGGAAATTCAGTGATTGATGATCTTTATGTAATTTACCTGTGAATAGCTTTGGGACCAGGTTTCTTCTTGATAGATTATTTTGACATATTTACTCATAGCTATGGATGCTGTTCAGACAGACATCAAAATCTTAAACTTTAAAATTAATATTTTGGGATTTTGGTTGTTTTGCCTCTGATTGAATATGCTCTTTGATATACTCTCTGTCTCTCTCACTTTTATTTATATGTAGATCTAAAATTTTAAAAGGCGATGAGGGATTTTGGTTGCCTACGTTGTTGAGAGCCCAGTTTTGCAAGAGCATTAAAAATGGATTTTCATAGGGTGGGTGCTCAGTGTTTTAAGGTGTCTCAGGTTAGGCACACAAAATAACTTGGTGTTTGTAATTCCTTCCTGATGGCTCTGTAACTCTAAACCAAATACCACTTAGCACTGCTGTAGGCCTAACCAAGGGATCTCCAGGCATTGCTTAAATGCCAACGTCTCTGTCAGGTGACCTGCTAATGACAAACCCTGAAAGCCAGGGCACGCTCCTCAGCTCCTCTTGCCCTTTTTCCTCAGCCCTGCTCTGCTTCAGGTACCTTGCTTGCAAACAGCTAGTTCTTCTCCCTCCAGTGCTGGAGAGAGACTCCTCCCAGCTCACAACCCTTTTACAGGGCCAGCTGTGGCCTGATTGGGGCATGTTCTTTCTCCTCCCCCTCTGCCCCTCCCCCCTCCGCTTTCACAGCCTCAGCCCTCCAGGACTGGTTTTAACCCCTGTTCTTCAGGAGTGGGGCAGCCATGCCACTGCAGCCCCATACAGATTGGAGCCCAATAAACCCTAAACCCAAGCAAAACAAGCTGACCCATTATGCTCAATTCTAACTATAACTTCCCAGTAAGGTACAATCTACACTCCTTAGTGGGGTAAATGGATGCTTTTGAGCTAGGCAAGGGACTGTCATGGTCAAGAATCCTGGTGTTGAAAAGGAGTGACACAGCCCAGCCTTGGCCCATGTGCCTAGAACTAACACACAGTCCCCATGCCCTTTCTGTCCTCACAGCTTCTCCGTTCGAAGCTAGGTTGGACACTTCCACAATGTCTGTGTCCTTGTAGCATGGGGTGGGGTGAACCTACAAATGGGAAGAGGCAACTAGATTCTCCATTGCTTTGGCACCCTGTGCCACCGTTTACACTAGGGCCAAGCGGCTGTGAGATGCTACTAAATCTGATGGGTAAAGGTTTACGCCCACTTTGCTCTAATGCGAATCACTGCACAAGGTACAGGACAATGGAGAATCTGGCTGGTTCTGTGGCTGCCGCTGTAGGTAGTCGGGGAGTCCAAGTGGTGCTAACTGGAGTTGGAGACCTGAACTTGGGGCCTGATTTGTGGGGCGGTTTCTTTTGACTCCTACCCAACCCTATGATGAATGTTAATATTGATGTTTGGTCATTACAAGAGCCAATATCTTGTGTTATTTGAGAAGAATCCTTCCTGAATACAGATTTGCCTACAGGGCTGGTTCTTTATATGCTTTAGTGCTGCTCTAATGCAAATTAGTTATTTTGGTGGAGGCCTCAAAGGGTGTACCCCTTGGCTTATGGGGGAAGCAATGGGAGGGTGGGTAGCAGGACTGGGGAGGGCAGGATGAGTGAGCTGGTCTTGGAGTAACATTTTCATTTTATAGCTATCAAGTTGATGAAGAAATTTGCTGGTACGGTCGTATTACTGTTTTTCTGCCCTGGCTTAAAGATATAAATGGGGAGGGATAGAAGACTCCAGAAATTCCCTCTTGTTTCCTTTAATCTATGGAGGGGAAATAAAGCACATTTCACCATCTTGGAATGTGACAGGTATTAATAACCCTATTAAGAGCAGTACTGTTCAGCTCTATTTAAACAGGCAATGCCCAAATGATTGCTGGGAAACAGGCAGGCTACCCCTGACTTAGAAAGTTAACAAGACGTTGGTTTCTTAAATCTTGTTTTTTTTCCTTTTACAAGCTGTGCTAGCAGTGTTACAGGTCAGATCAATACAAGCGCAGGCTTCCCCTTCATCACCTTTAAGGAGAGGGTAAAAAGGACATCAGCAAAGTGTTTGTTCTTGGGTTTTTTAATAGGAATTTTTCTTTGCACTCTGTTCTAACTTAAACCTCTCAGAAGTTGGAAGCTGAAATTTTGTTTCTTTAATATGAAGTTTATTCCTCCGTCAAACCAGCTGGTTTTTGGCCAGGTGTCTCAGGAGCATTTGGGTGGGAAGACGGGTTTGTTGTAATGTTGCTTGTGAACACTGCGGCAGCCGTGCATGCAGGTTCTTTATTGTAGGGTTGCTCGGGGCACTGCATTGTGTATAGTAGGAACAGGGAGGAAAGGCAGCTGAATTGTGACTGGTATGTCCAGGTTCTCCGTTTTCCCCCCATTGCCCTTGTTTAGAGTTGCTTGGTAGCATTGCAGCTGTGTACAATGGTTTGATATTCAGGGTTGCTCATGAGTGCTGCAGTTGGATGCACTGTTTTGTTGTAGGATTGCTATGCTGGGTCCAATATCCTTTTGCTGTGAACTTATTTGTGGATCAATGGGCATTAGTCTTATTTCTTTAAGAAAAAATAATGTTACAATTTTTTGGTCTGGGGGAAAACATCAAGACTGAGAGCTGTCCCTTGTTCTTATGTGAGAATCATGATGTCTAGTGTTACAAATCCTGAATAATTCATCACTGCAAATACTTTGTGCCCAGAATAAAATGACACCCTCCCTAAAATGAAAACAAACTCAGAAAAATGTGAAAGAATAATTAGATTTGTTGGGCAATTTTAAGGAGTTGTTTTTAAAGCCTGTGGGATGTATCTTCCTTCGATGAGCTGGGATGTCCATGTGTAACTCCAGTCAATGCAGGGCAGATCATACATAGCCCTTCAAGATGCACAGTTCTGTGGTGGGGTGGGTGAATCCTCCTCCATGCCTGGAAAGCAAAAAGCTAAAACCTTGTCACAGGCAGCCAGTGGACTTCCCTCTGCTGCAAGCAATTAGCCTTTTTAAGGCAGCAGGTGTTGCTTATAAAGCTAATTGCAGCAGGCACTCTGATTTCCCCAGTGTGTGCACTGGGGAATGTAAATGCAGCCACACAGAGGCAGATGTAGGGACTGGATGGTTTGAGTTGAGAGCTGGTTTTTTTTTGTTTTTTTTTAACAAGATGAGAGCTGGACTGTTTCCTTCTTTAGACAGGAGTGTGAGAATGTCAGAGTAGGAATCCGAAGCACTGTATTCTAATCCTCATGGTATCCTGGACCTTGGGCTACTTGTTCCCCTGGTGCCTTTGTTCCCATCTGTACAAGAGGGGTTAAAGCCAATGTACCCCCTAAGCAATATGATGATGATGAAATAATTAGTTTTGTGCAATGCTAGAAGATCCTCAGATGGTAGATTCTAGAGGAGAGAAAAATAGGCTTATTAAGGGAAGCCAGCATTCCAAGTTTGAGTACTGAATAAAGCCTCCCTCTTTCCAGCCTAGAATATTCCCTTCTACCACCAGAGATCAATTTCTCAACATTCCTGGAGTCCCAGGCTGGAGTCCCCATTGTCTGCTGGCTAAGGAGATTTAGCAAAGTGGACCAGAGAACCCTGCTATTACAGCTGTCCTTTTCTACATTTTTCAGAGGGAGCTGTTTTGCCCATCTTTCCCCTACATGACGTTTTCTTTACAAAACCGATTTTCTTTTGTTGCAAACAAGAAATGAATTGCCTGGTCTTGACTCCCTCCTCCCCTTCCAGAGAGCAAAATGGACACCTTCCCCCCTGCAAATTTTTATTGTGCAGCAAGAAATCAAAATAACATTTAATCTTGAAGATTAAATGCCATGTTATCTGGAGATCCTCATTTTGGGCACTTATTTTCTTTACATGCACACAATTCTCTCTTGATAGAAACGCTTCTGTTTTTTTTTTGTCAGAACTCAGACCCCTTCATACTGATCTCAGGGCTATTACTCTGTCAAATTTTACCATTCTACAGAAAGAAGGTATTAAGCAAAATAGTGTTCTCTAGAGCAGGAATTGCTATTGTTAGTGAAACAATACCTGCAAAATAATTTCCTTCCAATTGTAGCCTCATTTCACACAGCAGCTAGAAGGGGGAGAGACAATTTATTAACTAGAGGTAGGAATATGACTGTGACTTTAGCCTGTGAAGTGTAGGTGTCTGGATGTACATGACTTAGATGATTAGGAAGAAGTCAAGAGGATGTCAAAACAAGCATGCCACATCCTGAATGGCTTTGCATCCTATCCCAGCAGCAGTAACCAGATGAGCTAGAGATGCTGGATGTCCTCTGGTTCGAGCTGAGTCTAACCTTTTTTACAAATAATAAACAAAAGTGTTCAAAATTTAAATATTTTTTGTTGGGGAGAGGGTGAGCAATTTCAAAGATATGTTCATGCAAATTCTGTTTTTAACCACCTAGAGAAGTTGGTTAAAAATACAGATTTCAAAAAATTGAGGTTTTGAAATTTGACCAAAAAGGGCAAAATTAGGAAAACAAACAAAATAAGTTTGATTTCACCCTCCCCCACACATACATTTTCTTTAACATCAGATCTACCCATGATAGAATTTCAAGAGACTCCTAGACACTTTTCTCTTGAATACTCCACACAAGAAATAGCCAGAACCATTTCTTTTGTCTTTCCCAGTGAGACCCAAGGCAATTTTTCTTTCCTATTGAGTTACACTTGGGAAGCTCTTATTGAGGGTAGCTGGACTGTGGATTTGGTTGGTGCTTTCTTGCATTCTCTCCCTCTTTATCTGTGGGTTTTGACCTTTTCACTGGTCCTTTTCCTTTGATTAGACTGTTAAGTCACAACACCTCTGTGGTCCCATTTGCCCATCCTTGAAATAATGATCCTGAGCATCTTTTGTAAAGTGCATTGAGATGTGGATGGGCAGCTACTTTGTGGGAGTTCAGCATTATTATTTGTGTTCCCTACCTTGGAGGCTCCCAAGACGTACAAATGCAGAGACCTCTATGGTGGAGAGTGACAGCCCAATGTGTAACAGTGGTGGCAGGAGTCAATTGGGCCAACAACCCTGTTGCGGGGTTGGGAGATGGAATACCAGGGGATTTTTAATACACGTGCACATTAGACAATGCCTAGGTTTTGACAGATTTTAAGGCCGCCAGAAACAATTATGTTAATTTAGTCTGACCCCCTTTGTGACACGTCCTAGAATTTGACTCAGTAATTCCTGCCTTGAACCAAATTTCTGGTTGAACAATAGTATATAGTATATAAAGTCATCCAGTCTTGACTTAAAATCCCTTGGCATTCTGTCACAATCATTGATGCTTCTCACTGTGGACAATTTGAATTTGTCTAGCTCTAGCTTCCAGCCATTGGATCTTGTTGCACCTTTTTCTCCACTATGTCATTAAAACCAAGCAAGAGTTCCCTTGCATAGCAAACCCCTCATTAAACAGAGATAGTAACACTATGGTGTCTCATGCTGTGAAACAGGAAGTCCATGGAAATAACACCAACATAGCTGGGAGTGGTATGCAGCACTTTAGGTAGCCTGGGTGGAGGGATGGGAATTTTGTCTCAATAGCAGACAAAGATTTGGTTGCTTGGACTGAGTGAAAACTATTGGAATCCAATGGCTACATTAGCAGATGCAGAAAGCCTTCAATTCCATTGACTGGAGGAGTGTGGATATCACTTTGATCTTATGTTAATGAACTATAGCCTGAATTCCACAATGTGGTTAAGAATGTTATGGATTTTACCCACTAGCCTTACTAAGAGGATTTTTATAATCCCCTGTGACTTCTCTGTAGGCCCCTGGGTTTGGTAAGATTATGTTTTATCCCCTGCCAACATCTACAGTCTCTGACAGTATCCAGAGCTTTGACCCTTCCCCTAGTGCGGTGGTGGTTTTGCACTGAATGGTACACGAAGAGCTAGAGTTGCATGTTGAGGGGGCAGGAGTGAAACTCGAGATCTGCTGAGTTTCACTGAGGAGAACTGATATACGGGCTAGTATGGAAAAAGCATTTCTACAGTGGCACTTCCAAAACACGTCCGCGAAATGGCTTTGATCAAGTAACCTACAAAAGCCTCTTGCTTCCTTTTCATAGCCCCTCCGGGACACACTGCATGGTGGCCTTCTTGCAATGACACCACCTTCCTACGGTGGCCTCAAGTGCATGTTGCAACCCATGACAGTCGCATCAGGTTCATGTATGTGAAGTGGTCACCTCTGAGCATGAGCTACTCACCTCCATTGGTAGGCAGCTACCCTATTACCAAGGCCACAATCTCCTTCCCAGCAACTTTATTAAACTCCAGGCTCACAAAGTCTCCATTTCCTACAAGCTCTGAGATGAGCATTTGATATTTCCCCCCATAAGCTCAAAGCCAAGCTAGATGCACCAGTCCCTTGGGAGTCTGTGCAGCTAAGCCAGATAGAGGGCCAAAGCTTTAGTCTGCAGCTTTCATCATTAACAATTGCAATGTGGCCTTCACTCCAAAGCATCATCCTAAGTGGGAGGCTGCGTAGGGGCTCTGATTTTAATTTTATTCATAGAGCCACTGTTCCTCCATCCGGATCATGCAGAATGAATCCTAATGGGACTCGGGATTGCTTTAAGTGCAGCTCTGAACAAGATGCTTCCTTTCATTTTGTCAGGAGCTGTCACTTCTTACAGAGGTTTTGGAGTATGCTTTCTGATTGATTCCATTCAAACTCAACACCAAGTCCTGTCGTGTGTGTGTGTTCGGGGTGTGGAGTGCTGTACCGCTCCAGGGGAAGAAGGAAAAAAACCTACTTCCTCGAAGTTGATGCATCGAGGAAATGCAATTACATAGATGCTAAGGGCCTGATCCTAAAGACTGGTGGTGTGGTTAACACAGTAGTCTGAGACTCCAGGTTCAAATCCTGGCTCTGCCATGAAAGCTTTTACTCTCTCTGCTTCAGCACCTCATTTGAAAAAGGGGAATAATCACCCTGTCCCCATCTTGTCTATTGAAACTCTGAGCTCTTCAGGGCAGTGTGTATCTCTTGCTATGGGTCTATCCACTGAGGCTTCAGTCTTAAGCGAGGCTGCTAGATATTACTGCAGTACAAATTATAAATGGGGTTTATCCAGTTTTCCTCCTCCTCTTTTGCTTCCATCTCTGACTCCTTTGAAAACGGATCCATGTATTAGCTTGCCCCTTTTAAGAACTTTTCATATGTCTCCAGCCAGGACACTCAGTAACTCCGTGGTGCTGTAATCTCTTAGAATGGCACAAAACATTCTCCTGTTCTTTTGGTAATTGTGCTGAAGACAAGAATGTCTCTGAGTCTGCTCTGAGGGCACTCCAGCATTTACTATGGATCCGAGGTGGGAATTATTCCATTTAGCAAAGAGGATTAATGTTTCATAACAAAGGTAATTTATTCAATTGTATGCAAAAAAGATAGCAGTAATGGCATGTACAAAGCTTGCTTTATTTTTGTCTATTGTATTATAAGTTTAATTCCTGTGAAAACACTGGTAACTCCATTGTGTACCTCTGGGGCGAACTTGACCAGTCCCAGAATGAATTGGATTGAATTAATTAAATACACTTGACTTTGACAGAAGAGAAACCTGATAGGCTTTCAGAGAAATGAGGCTTAAAAGCCTCTGAATTCTGATAGTGGGGCATGTTCAAACAGGAGTCTGAGCCACTTTGGACTCTTCACTCAATTCAACTCAGGACGTCAAGTGTCGCTACTTGTCTAGATGGACCCCACACTTGCAAGTCATATTGACTAGTGTGGGCTGCGCTTCCTTTTGACTGGATCATCTGGCTGGGCTAGCTAGGCAATCCAATTCCGTGCTGGCAGCCAGGCATAGCCCCAGAGGGTGCAGGGGATCTGCTTCCCAAGCTTTTGGGATGAAAGGGATTCCAAGTTGGTGGCCACTCCTCCTCCTCATGAAGGTCAAGCACAGGCTCTGACCCTCACCGAGCTTAAAAATGGCGTAGCTGCAAGAGTGAATCATGTTCCTTTATGGGGGAAGGGTTTCCTCTGAAGCTTTTCATCCTTAAAATATCCCTGAGCCCTTTGACTGGATGGAACGGGCTGTGCCGGCAAAAGGAGCAGGCATTCTGCCCTGTATGAAAGCCTGTGTGTTGCTTCGGACATTAGGATCGACTGTAGTGGGAGATGGAATGGGGTGTGTGTGTGGAGGGGTCTCCCCAGCTGTCTCCCAAGGGGCTGTGGCCTCCCTATCTTACACTCAGGGCAGCTCTCCGGAAATGGGAAGCCGGGAACTGAGTTTGGCACTTCATTGGATGGGTGGCACGTCTGGCAAAGTAGCACTCTATTGTATTGCGTAGTGGTGTCCATTTTGGGGATGAGACCTATTTGCGGGGGGGGGGGGGTGCTGAAACCAATGACCTCTGACCCATGGGCAAGTCAGCTGAGACCTATTCCTCATGGTGGGGGACTCTGAATCAGATGACCTCTGACCTTGTAAACGGGATGCTTTAGCGAGAATAAACATGGAAGTCATTTTAAGAGAGTTCTTCTTGCTGTAACCATTACTTTAAAGAAAAAAAATGTTTTCTTGCAAAACAGTGTGTGTGTGAATCACCGTAGCATGTAGCTAGAGTTCGGTGCTAACTTACACGCTGACAGTTTGTGGGTGTTACATGCTGCTTTATTCTACTGTATGTGAAACCAAAAGGGAGAGGGGCCCCAGCAAGTTCTATCTTTAGCCATATGCCATATGACATTGATCCTTTCGTGATCTGAACTTCACACAAGGCCAGTCCTGACCTTCACCCTTGTTTTTTACCCCTTTCATCCTTACCCAGAGATTTTCAACAGGTCTGCTTCCTATTTCTGTGCAATCTCAATCTCAGTGCAAGGTTACATATTTTTGATATACAAGGAAACACCACCTCCCTTTCCCCCCCTACCGGTCCTTCCTGAACAAGGTGTACTTTTCTATACCACTATTCCAGTCCTGTGAATGATCCCCCATGTCTATAGAACCAAGCATGTGGGACTGGGTTCCATCTTTGGGAAGGGGCAGGACCGCTGTGCTAATTGTCCCATGCAGGGTATGAACTATGATACTAGTTGCTGGATTGTAGAGCTGTAGTTTACCATCCTCTGAATTCCTATGTCAACATCAGTCATTGCTAAATCCATTGCAAATAAGGGCAGCACACTGTGCCCTGGAAAGATGCTACCTACTCCACGAGGTGCCAGCGAGGGTGGCAAAGCTCAATTTAAGAGAGGCATTCATAGCTCCAGTGAATGAGGCACCTGGTTTGCTGTGATCATCAAGCAGTCTGGGGCAGGGTTTCCAAAACACTGCATGCTCTGGCAGCAGCTACTCCTCCTTACCATTAGCAAGAAATGTCCTTGGGCATGGATGTTAATAGAAAGGTTAGCAGTGTTTATGATTCATGTTTCTCTGCCACTGCAGCACAAGGACACTAAAGAGTTATAAAGTCATTAATCTGCTTGTGAGACTATTCATAATGCTGAGAGAGGTGGGGAACACAACTGTAAGTAACTGAATAGCGTTTGTTTATAGTCTAGACTGTGGGTCAGGGGGCAGGAAATTTCCAGCAGGGATGTCTGGAGATGGGTGTCTGATTTCATCCTCACCCCCAAGCATATTGGCTATTGTATTGTTTAAACCAGATGCCCTGGGGCTATGGTGCTACTACTCAATCGTGGGCTCTGGATTATTGCTAGTTTCTGGTTACTTTTTAGATACAAGCCCCGGTGAAAGACTCTGAACATAAAATGCTATTCCTCGGACTCATGAGTTACAATTGGTGGCAAGGGAGATAATCTAGTAACCAAAATAGACTTTGTCTACCTTTATGGGAGCTCTCAGCCCAAGACTGGGTACTGTCTTGTTCCAAGCATCTCCCAAAAAGAAGTGCTTTTGGAAAATCCAGCATGATTCGACCACACAAACTCAGACTTGCCCAAATCATCTCACATTGTCTGCTGGCTGGAGGTGATAACAAGCAGAATTGGATGAATACCACAAGTATTCTTTTGAATTTATTACACAAATTTTCTTTACTGTAGTTGCATTCCTGTTGGGCTCATTTTCCACATGTACCCTAACAAATTAGTTTGGTGAAACTGAGTTTTAAGGGCATATTTCAGAAAATCATGCCAATCCATATTTTTAAAAAATTTAATTGAGGGTAACCTCACTGGAAACCCAGTTCTGCTCAGCAAATCAGGAAATGGGGACACTGCCATGTGACCTACGTATCCAATTCAAAGAGCTCACAGTCCTGAATATAATCAATTTGTAACTGTGAGGGTAATTAATCACTGGACAGTTTACCACGGATTGTGGTAGTTTCTCCATCACTGGCAATTTTTAAATCAAGATGGTATATTTTTATATAAAATTTGCTCTAGTTCAAGCAGGAATTAATTCAGGGAAGTCGTAGAGCCTGTGGTAGGCAGAGGTCAGACTCTATGATCACAGTGATTCCTTCTGGCTTTATAATCCATGAACTGCTCCAAAACACTCTACAGGCTAATTATTAGCAAGTAACTAACTCATCTGAGAAAATCATGGACCGCTCTAACACAGAAAAAGCAGCAATTCATCAGGTCAATTATTTGCTATGAATTATTTCCCAGCTAAGGAAGAATGTTTGATCGTTTTGTTCTGGCTGGAACTAAGCCCAGACCCCAAGGGGAGAGCCCCACAGTTGGAACATTTATGTTCTTATTTAAAACTGGACGGGACAGAATGAATCACAGGGAACAATCCTGCACCAGTCAGGAGATTGCTCTATATTCTCAGGATCTAATCCAGGCCCATAGCAGGTGTGTGGCAGACTAGGTATTTCAGAGTCCCCTGCAGTCAGAATGAACATGCCCAGTGATGCTGTTAAGAGTGAAGTCTTGCCAAGACAGCCAGCATTGCGAGGTTTGGGGAGTTAAATCCCAACCGGCATTTTCAGTCAGCTCCCAGTCATGCTGCCCAGCTGGGACATCATGAGCTGCAGCTGAGCCCAGTTAAGCTCAGAACTTTAAAACTAGGGCTGGGCTATTTTGGGGGGGAGATTTAGGACAGGGAGTGCTGGAGAAAGCAGTCCATGGTGTTAACAGTGCCTCACCTTAAGTCAATGGGTGACAGTGACTGGCTTGGTTAGCAATCAGGGAGATTCAAGTTAGAGAGTAGGAAAAAAACTTTCTAATTCAAAGGCTCGTTTCCCACTGGAAGAGGTGAGGCTGTGAAATCCCCGTCACTGCAGGTTTTTACGGACAGGTTCAACAAACACCTCTCAGGGGTGGCCTCTGTGTGGGGAGGTGGGGTGAGCTTTGAGGGCCTTTGGAGGTCCCTTCCAGCCTGACATGTCTATGCTGCTACACTAGCAAGAATAACAGACTAGAATGATTGTGACAACCATGCCTGGGGCTGAAGCCAGACAAATTCAGATTAGAAATAAGTCACCAGTTTGTAACAACGAGGGGGGTTAACTTTGGGAACAAACTGCAAGTTAATGCCCTGTGATGTGTAAGTGATTAAACCAGGAATGACTCAATGAATAGCGTGTCTGTGTTTGTGCTGAATGATTTAAGTTCTGTGCAGAGAATCTGGCTAGAGACTGTGATGGGGGTTGGTTCATTTGTCTTCTCTGGGTTCCACAAGAACCGCATGGAAACCAGAGCCTTCTGCAAAGCTTTCCTCCAGCTGCACAGACTCTGGTCCTGCCACATGGTGTAATTCCATCAAACCCAACTAGGGTGACCAGATGTCCCAATTTTATAGGGACAGTCCCGATTTCTGGGTGTTTTTCTTATATGGGCTCCTATTACCCCCCATCTCCTGTCCCGATGTTTCACATTTGTTGTCTGGTCACCCTAAACCCAACATAGTTGCACTTGCGTATGCCAGGGCTGCCTTTTCCTCCTATCACAATGCCCCAAGAAATCCCTTCCCTTTTGTTGCCCTTTCTAACAAAGGGTGCTGGAACAGCATCCATTCTTGGGCTTCAATCTAGAAATCAGTGTTCTTCTGTGTTTGATTCCTCTCTGCCCGTGCTATGTGGTAGCTGCTTTTTTGCTTAGCCTGTTCCGTCCCTAAGCTGTCACCATTGCTGTCAGAGTGAGGTGGTTATGAAAGCTTCCACAGTCTGTCATGTTTCCTATTGCTCCTCGTACTTCAGAACCTGCATATTTCTGTTTACTTCACTAAGTGCACCTCATGATCCTTCTTGCTGAAAGGGTTGCTAGAAAACGCAACTCCATTTTTTCTGTTTCATCCCTGAACCTGAAGTGAGGACTCTCAAGTTGGAAAAGAGCCTGTTGTTTTTTCGTTAGCCCTCTCGCTGAAGAGAATAACAGACCATTTGTTGCTCGGGACAATTAATGGAAGTGTTTATTAGAGAGACAAGGTGGATTAGATAATATCTTTGATCAGGCCAATAAAAAAATATTACATCATTTCCAAGGTGGGTGATGTAATATTTTTTTATTGGCCTGATCAAAGATATTATCTAATCCACCTTGTCTCTGTAATATCCTGGGATGAACCTGGCTACAACAATATCTTTATTAATGACCTGGAAAAGGGAAGGATCAATGAGGTAGCAAAATTTTCAGATGACTCAAAACTACTGTGGACAGTGTAGATTAGACTAGACTGTTAGGAACTTCAGGAGAACCCAACAAAGCTAAGTCAGTGGGCACCAACATGACATGAAATTCAGTGTTGAGGAACGTGAGGTCATGCACATTGGAATGAATTATTTAAGGTATTTATACACCTTTCAGGGTTCTAAATCAATTGTTGTCTATTCAGGACAAAGCTATGGGGAGTAGCTCAGTGAAAACCCCTTCTTCTGGAAATAAAGCCAACAAAATATTTATTGAAGAACACTTCAACCTGCCTGGACACACAATTACAGATTTAAAAGTCACCATATTGCAGCAAAAAAACTTCAAGACCAGACTGCAAAGAGAACCTGCAGAGCTGCAATCCATTTGCAAATTTGACACAATCAATCTGGGATTCAACAAAGATCTTGAATGGCTTGCTAATTACAAAAACAGCTTCTCCATTCTCCGAGTTCACACCTCCAATTCAGCTGCTAGAGGAATACCTCACCCTCCCTGATTTGAGATAACAAGCTGGTTCAGGCTGATTGGACTAACCTTGTTACCTCCTACCTGGTTCTTGCCTACTTATCTATACCTGCCCCTGGACACTTCCACTGCTTACATCCGACGAAGTGGGTATTCGCCCACGAAAGCTTATGCTTCAATACTTTAGTTAGTCTTTAAGATGCCACAGGACTCTTTGTTACCTCTGCTATTCCAGACTAACACTGCTACCTCTCTGATTCTTGACATCATGCAAGGCACTGCATTTAGCCGTATGGAGTGGAAATCCATCAACCTCATGAAGAAACTTGCACAAGTACAGACAGATATCATCTTTCTCTCCAAATGCAAACGGATGGACATCATACCAAATGGACTGAAGGTGAAAAATCCATTGCTATCCACATACTGCACAGACCACAGTGAGAGATTATGCCAGACACTATCTAAGAAACTGAGGAACCATCTGATCAGCATCCTGTACAGCAAACAGGAAAACATCAAAAAAGAGTTTTCCAACCTGGAGACCTTCATAGACAATCAACCTTCCACACAAACAGACTTTACTAAATAAAATAAGACAGGAGATCTACATCCCACACTTCATCTCTCTACAAAAGAAAAAGGACTGCAAACTATCTAAAATCCTACCTCCCACATGGGGCCACAACAGTGGTACCCCTAACTCACCCAGCAATATCGTCAATCTATCCAGCTACACACTCAGCCCAGCAGAAGAGTCTGTTCTATCTCGAGGACTCTCATTCTGCTCCACCACCCACACAAACATGATACAATTCTGCAGTGATTTGGAAGCCTACTTTCGCCGTTTCCGACTCAAAGAATACTTTCAAGACAACATTGAACAGCACACTGATACACAGACACCATCCCACCAGCAGCACAAGAAGAAGAACTCCATATGGGTTGAAATGACAGTCTGGACCTATACATAGAATGCTTCCGCCGACGTGCACAGGCAGAAATTGTGGGAAAAACACCACCTGCCTCACAACCTAAGTCGTGCAGAACGCAATGCTACCCACAACCTCAGAAACAACCCTGACATCATAATCAAAGAGGCTGATAAAGGAGGTGCTGTTGTCATCATGGACAGGTCAGACTACCAAAAGGAGGCTACCAGACAACTCTCCAATACCAATTTCTACAGGCCACTTCCCTCCGATCCCACTGAGGAATATACTAAGAAACTGCACCATCTACTCAGGACTCTCCCTGCACTAACACAGGAACAAATTAACATAGAATAACCTCGGCCGGGGCTCTAAGGGTATCTACTACCCAAGATCCACAAACCTGGAAATCCTGGACGCCCCATCATCTCGGGCATTGGCACTCTCACTGAAGGACTGTCTGGATATCTGAACTCTCTACTCAGACCCTATGCCACCAACACTCCCAGGTATCTCTGTGATACCACCGACTTCCTGAGAAAACTACAATGCATTGGTGACCTTCCAGAAAACACCATCCTAGCCACCATGGATGTAGAGGCTCTCTACACAAACATCCCACACAAAGATGGAATACAAGCTGTCCGGAATAGTATCCCTGATGATGCCACAGCACAGGTGGTTGCTGAGCTCTGTGATTTTATCCTCACACACCACTATTTCAAATTTGGTGACAATATATACCTCCAAACCAGTGGCACTGCTATGGGCACCCACATGGCCCCACAGTATGCCAACATCTTTATGGCTGACCTGGAACAACGCTTCCTCAACTCTCGTCCACTCACACCCCTTCTCTATCTACGCTACATTGATGACATCTTCATCATCTGGACCCATGGGAAAGAAACTCTGGAAGAATTCCACCATGACTTCAACAGCTTCCAGCCCACCATCCACCTCCGTCTGGACCAGTCCACACAGGAAGTCCACTTCCTAGACACCACAGTGCAAATTAATGACTGCCACATCACCACCACCCTATACCGAAAACCTACCGACAGCTATGCCTACCTTCATGCCACCAGCTTCCATCCCGGACATACCACATGATCCGTTGTCGACAGCCAAGCACTGAGGTACAATTGTATTTGCTCCAACCCCTCAGACAGAGACCAATACCTACAAGATCTTCACCAAGCTTTCTCAAAACTACAATACCTGCACAAGGAAATATAGACACAGATCAACAGAGCCAGACGTGTACCCAGAAGCCTGCTGCTGCAAGACAAGCCCAAGAAAGAAAACAACAGAACACCACTGGCCATCACCTACAGTCCTCAGTTAAAACCTCTCCAACGCATCATCGGTGATCTACAACCCATCCTGGACAATAATCCCTCACTTTCACAGGCCTTGGGAGGAAGGCCAGTCCTGGCACACAGACAACCTGCCAACCTTAAACAGATTCTCACCAGCAACAGCACACTGCACCACAATAACTCCAACTCAGGAACCAATCCATGCAACAAACCTCGATGCCAACTCTGCCCACATCTACACCAGCAACACCATCACAGGACTTAACCAGATCAGCCACACCGTCACTGGTTCATTCACCTTCACATCTACCAATGTAATATATGCCACCAGTGTCCCTCTGCTATGTACATTGGCCAAACTGGACAGTCCCTACGAAAAAGGATAAATGGACACAAATCAGACATCAGGAATGGCAATATACAAAAACCTGTAGGAGAACACTTCAGCCTGCCTGGACACACAATTATAGATTTAAAAGTCACCATATTGCAGCAAAAAAACTTCAAGACCAGACTGCAAAGAGAAACTGCAGAGCTGCAATTCCATTTGCAAATTTTAACAAAATCAATCTGGGATTGAACAAAGATCTTGAATGGCTTGCTAATTACAAAAACAGCTTCTCCTCCCTCCGAGTTCACACCTCCAATTCAGCTGCTAGAGGAATACCTCACCCTCCCTGATTTGAGATAACAAGCTGGTTCAGGCTGATTGGACTAACCTTGTTACCTCCTACCTGGTTCTTGCCTACTTATCTATACCTGCCCCTGGACACTTCCACTGCCTGCATCCGACAAAGTGGGTATTAGCCCACGAAAGCTTATGCTTCAAAACTTTATAGTTAGTCTTTAAGGTGCCACAGGACTCTTTGTTACCTCTGCTATTCCAGACTAACACGGCTACCTCTCTGATTCTTAACAAAATATTTGGCTGCTTTAAGAATGGGATAGAAAATAAGATAATGCTATTATCCCCGAAATATTATCTCTGTCCTGAGTTCAGGTCAGGTCTCAAAAGAGATGTAGCAGAAATAAAGGGGGTTTAGTGCTGGGAAGCAAGAATGATTAGTTGCAAGGAGAGAGTTATCTGAGAGGAAAGATTTAACAGGTCGGGAATGTTTAGTTTGCAGAGAAGATAAGAGGTCACATGAAAATATAAATATCAATATAAAACAATGGACAGTACAAAGGTTGTTTAACCGCTTAGTCTCTTTTGCATAATACATAAACAAGTGAACAGTCAATTAAAACTAATGAAAGGAAATACTCACACAAAGCGTCAGTAGCTGGTGGAACACACTGCTACGAAACATTACCAAATACAAGAGCTTAGCAGGTTTCAGAAAGGATTGATCACTTTTCCAGATAATGAGAACATCTGTGGTTGCATTTAGGTAAAATATACACACTCTCATGTGTCAGGGCATATGATTGGCATTTGGAGCACCTTCCCCAATTCCATAATTGTCCACTGCAAGAGTTCAGGCAGCAACATCTTCAGCATCCAGAATGAGACACACTCTGAGATGTGACACTGAAATAAATGGAGCATTGATCTGACACTTAGGGTAGCTTTTATATTCTGAAACCAAGGAGGGATATGGATGCTGCTTATTTTGAATAAATCTTGTATGAGTTCAGTTTCTCTGGTGGATACCTCCCTTGAGTTTTTCCTCAAAGGAATAGTTGAAAGAAATATGGAGAAGAGCCTCTGGATTATGCACTAATTCCAGGGACATTCTCCAGTGCAATTCTGCAGTCTGGTTCAGTTTAGATGGACTGTAATTTACTGAACCAAGGGAAGGGTTGAGTCTGACTCTGGGCCAGAGTGAACTGTGGACTGCAAATTTTCCACTCTAATATCTCAGTTAAAACTCAGGTGCATAGAAGGCAGAGAAAGGAAAAGCAAAAAATCCACTTTCTAGCCTGAGGATTACAGCATGGTTATGATGTCCTCTGTCTGTCTGACTCTAGCACCAATTACCCTAACACTCATCACCTGGGCTGCTATCCCCTCTCCTTCCAAACAGAGCAGTGCCCCCAATTAAACCTCCCATAGATTGTCTCTAACATGTGCCACCAGGATTAGTTATCAGGCCACAAGATTCATGGTGCTGCTTTTCCCCCCGATAAGTAATAATTCTCAAGCAACATTCAGAATGCCAATTTATTCCACTAGTAAAACACAGAGAAGGTAAATCAGAGAGAGTATAATCATTTCTTTTCTTTTCTTATAAATCATGCCACATCTGAAAACTAATGTCCTCTCTGCATGCTCAGCCAGTCTCTGTTTCATAATATGGGGGGATAAATGTTCATAAATGTGAGGGACTGATGGCATTTAAAGCCATGCAAAATGCGCAAAGAGCTATCCAAGGAGACACCATTGGAGACTTCACCACGCTCCTCTCCTGCCAGTCAGCTACTTCTGGTGTTCCAGTCCTGGGTTCCCAGCTCTCTGCACAGCTTTCTAATGCCTGTTAGTCCTGCAATCACTGTTTCCAGTCCCAGGACTTTTTACAATGTTCCACCCTCCTGCTGAGCAGCATGGTGCTGTTGTTCCAGCCCTGGAACCACACACGCAGCTCTGCTGGTGCATGTTACTCCTGACTCTGTTACCCAAATGCTGCGCATTCTCTGATCAGAGATTGCTAATAACACTGCTGTGATTGGCTAATGAGGTTACTATGCGCACTGGAGATGGGGTTAAATCCCCAAACTTATTGTCACAGATTTAGACCAGAATAATATTGTTTTGCAAATCTGTCGTCACTTCCATCCAAGCATCTCCGAGCATATCCCAGACATTATTAATTCACACAACAGCTTTGTGCATTGACTATTATACTTAGTTTACAGATGGGGAAACTGAGGCACATAGAGGGTAAGAAAATTGCCTCAAGGTCACACAGTGAGAAAGCTGGGGATGAGATTAAAAAGCTAACCCAGGAGTTCAGGCACCCAGGTCCTTGCTCTTAACCTCTTTCCACACACCTCCTCTTGATAGCCAGACCTTAAAATCTGGTTTAGTAATTAGCTCTGCTAAACTCCAGACATTATGGAACCGGGGTCAATTTCCTCTCACTATCAAATGGAGCAGTGTTTGCCCCAAAAGTACAGCTGAAGTGCCAGGAACTTTGAAACAAAGATTTCCCTCCAGAGTCAGGACATAGCCAGTGTATAAAAGCAACTGCAAAGCAAACCTGTTGCAAATTTGTTCATGTGATAAGGCCTGCAGGGCTTTCTGCAGCTTCTTGGATTTTTTTAAATTTATAAATCAAACAACAAAATTCCTTTTGAAACACTGCCATTCAATCCAGGGCTGTTACTTAGTGCTTAGCTGCCAATTCCACAAATATATAGCCCTCTCCATAGTTTTTGACAGCTAACAAACTCATATGATTTAGCATCTCTTATTTAGAAATGTGGCTTAATAAGTCAGGGAAGATAAGGACATGGATGAGTGTGAGCTGAAATAACCCCATTTACTGTATAGGAAGAGCAGTAAACTACTGTAAAGGGAAATTATGCCTCTCCAATCTATAGGACTTCTTTGAGGATGTCAACAAACATATAAACAAGGGTGATCCAGTGGATATAGTATACTTGCCTGGACAAACCTGCCTGGACACACAATTACAGATTTAAAAGTCAACACACTGCAGCAAAAAAACTTCAAGTCCAGACTGCAAAGGGAAACTGCAGAGCTACAATTCATTTGCAAATTTAACACAAACAATCTAGGACTGAACAAAGACCTTCAATGGCTTGCTAATTACAAAAATAGCTTCTCTTCTCTCCATGTTCACACCCCCCATTCAACTGCTAGAAGAATAACCCACCCTCCCTGATTGGAGATAACAAGCTGGTTCAGCCTAATTGGACTAACCTTGTTACCTCCCACCTGGTTCTTGCCTACTTTTCTATACCTGCCTCTGGACACTTCCACTGCTTGCATCCGACGAAGTGGGCATTAGCCCATGAAAGCTTATGCTTCAAAACTTTATAGTTAGTCTTTAAGGTGCCACAGGACTCTTTGTTACCTCTGCTATTCCAGACTAACACTGCTACCTCTCTGATTCCTGACATCATGCAAGGCACTGCATTTAGCCGTATGGAGTGGAAATCCATCAACCTCATGAAGAAACTTGCACAAGTACAGACAGATATCATCTTTCTCTCCAAATGCAAATGGATGGACATCATACCAAATGGACTGAAGGTGAAAAATCCATTGCTATCCACATACTGCACAGACCACAGTGAGAGATTATGCCAGACACTATCTAAGAAACTGAGGAACCATCTGATCAGCATCCTGTACAGCAAACAGGAAAACATCAAAAAAGAGCTTTCCAACCTGGAGACCTTCATAAACAACCAACCTTCCACACAAACAGACTTTACTAAAATAAGACAGGAGATCTACATCCCACACTTCATCTCTCTACAAAAGAAAAAGGACTGCAAACTATCTAAAATCCTACCTCCCACATGGGGCCACAACAGTGGTACCCCTAACTCACCCAGCAATATCGTCAATCTATCCAGCTACACACTCAGCCTGGCAGAAGTCTGTTCTATCTCGAGGACTCTCATTCTGCTCCACCACCCCCACAAACATGATACAATTCTGTGGTGATCTGGAAGCCTACTTTTGTCGTCTCCGACTCAATGAATACTTTCAAGACAACATTGAACAGCACACCATCCCACACAGACACCATCCCACCAGCAGCACAAGAAGAAGAACTCCACATGGACTCCTCCTGAGGGTTGAAATGACAGTCTGGACCTATACATAGAATGCTTCCGCCGACGTGCACAGGAAAAACAACATCGCCTGCCTCACAACCTAAATCGTGCAGAATGCAATGCTACCCACAGCCTCAGAAACATCCCTGACATCATTATCAAAGAGGCTGATAAAGGAGGTGCTGTTGTCATCATGGACAGGTCAGACTACCAAAAGGAGGGTACCAGACAACTCTCCAATACCAATTTCTACAGGCCACTTCCCTCCGATCCCACTGAGGAATATACTAAGAAACTGCACCATCTACTCAGGACTCTCCCTGCACTAACACAGGAACAAATTAATATATCCTTAGAGCCCCGACCGGGGTTATTCTATCTACTACCCAAGATCCACAGACCTGGGAACCCTGGACGCCCCATCATCTCGGGCATTGGCACTCTCACTGAAGGACTGTCTGAATATGTAGACTCTCTACTCAGATCCTATGCCACCAGAACTCCCAGCTATCTCCGTGATACCACCGACTTCCTGAGAAAACTACAATGCATTGGTGACCTTCCAGAAAACATCATCCTAGCCACCATGGATGTAGAGGCTCTCTACCCAAACATCCCACACAAAGATGGAATACAAGCTGTCCGGAATAGTATCCCCGATGATGCCACAGCACAGGTGGTTGCTGAGCTCTGTGATTTTATCCTCACACACAACTATTTCAAATTTGGTGACAATATATACCTCCAGACCATTGGCACTGCTATGGGCTCCCACATGGCCCCAGAGTATGCCAACATCTTTATGGCTGACCTGGAACAACGCTTCCTCAACTCTCGTCCACTCACACCCCTTCTCTATCTACGCTACACTGATGACATCTTCATCATCTGGACCCATGGGAAAGAAACTCTGGAAGAATTCCACCATGACTTCAACAGCTTCCAGCCCACCATCCACCTCCGTCTGGACCAGTCCACACAGGAAGTCCACTTCCTAGACACCACAGTGCAAATTAATGACGGCCACATCACCACCACCCTATACCGAAAACCTACCGACATCTATGCCTACCTTCATGCCACCAGCTTCCATCCCGGACATACCACACGATCCATTGTCTACAGCCAAGCACTGAGGTACAATCGGATTTGCTCCAACCCCTCAGACAGAGACCAACACCTACGAGATCTTCACCAAACTTTCTCAAAACTACAATACCTGCACAAGGAAATATAGACACAGATCAACAGAGCCAGACGTGTACCCAGAAGCCTGCTGCTGCAAGACAAGCCCAAGAAAGAAAACAACAGAACACCACTGGCCATCACCTACAGTCCTCAGTTAAAACCTCTGCAACGCATTATCAGTGACCTACAACCCATCCTGGACAATAATCCCTCACTTTCACAGGCCTTGGGAGGAAGGCCAGTCCTGGCACACAGACAACCTGCCAACCTTAAACAAATTCTCAACAGCAACAGCACACTGCACCACAATAACTCCAACTCAGGAACCAATCCATGCAACAAACCTCGATGCCAACTCTGCCCACATATCTACACCAGCAACACCATCACAGGACCTAACCAGATCAACCATACCATCACTGGTTCGTTCACCTGCACATCAACCAATGTCATATATGCCATTATATGCCTCCAGTGTCCCTCTGCTATGTACATCGGCCAAACTGGACAGTCCCTACGAAAAAGGATAAATGCACACAAATCAGATATTAGGAATGGCAATATACAAAAACCTGTAGGAGAACACTTCAACTTGCCTGGACACACAATTTCAGATTTAAAATTCACCATACTGCAGCAAAAAAACTTCAAGTCCAGACTGCAAAGGGAAACTGCAGAGCTGCAATTCATTTGCAAATTTTGACAAAATCAATCTGGGATTGAACAAAGATCTTGAATGGCTTGCTAATTACAAAAACAGCTTCTCCTCCCTCCGAGTTCACACCTCCAATTCAGCTGCTAGAGGAATACCTCACCCTCCCTGATTTGAGATAAGCTGGTTCAGGCTGATTGGACTAACCTTGTTACCTCCTACCTGGTTCTTGCCTACTTTTCTATACCTGCCTCTGGACACTTCCACTGCTTGCATCCGACGAAGTGGGTGTTAGCCCACGAAAGCTTATGCTTCAAAACTTTATAGTTAGTCTTTAAGGTGCCACAGGACTTTGTTACCTCTGCTATTCCAGACTAACACGGCTACCTCTCTGATAGTATACTTGGACATTCAGAAAGCTTTAGCAAGGTCCCTCACCAGCAAAGCCTCTTAAGCAAAGTAAGCAGTCATGGGATAAGAGAGAAGGTCCTCTCATGGATCAGTAGTTGTTTTAAAGATAGGAAACAAAGGGCAGGAATAGATGGTCAGTTTTCACATCGGAGAGAGAGAAAAACAGCAAGGTCCCGCAGGGATCTGTCCTGGACTCTGGGCTGTTCAATATAGTCATAAATGGTCCAGGAAAAGGGGTGAACAGTGAGATGGCAAAGTTTGCAGGTGCCACAAAATGCTCAAAACAATTCAGGCCAAAGCTGATTGCAAAGAGTTACAAAGGGTTTTCACATATGGCAGATGAAAATCAATGTTGATAAATGCAAAGTAATGCACACGGGTTGGAGAACATAATCCCCACTATATATACAAAATGATGGAGTCTAAATTAGCTGTTCCCACTCAAGAAAGAGCTCTTGGGGTCACTCTATGTAGTTCTCTGCTAACATCTGCTGAATGAACAGTGGCAGTTAAAAAAAGTTAACAGAACGTTAGAAACCATTAGCAAAGGAGTAGATAAATAGACAGGAAATATCACGTCACTGTATAAATCCATGGTATGCCTACAACTTGAATATGGTGGGCAGTTTCAGATGCCCCATCTCTAAAAAGATACATTTGAATTAGAAAAAGTACAGAAAGGGACAAAAATTATTAGGGGTTATGGAACAGCTTTCATATGACAAGATTAAAAAGACCGGGAATTTTTAGCTTAGAAAAGAGATGACTGAGGGGGAATATAGTAGAGGTCTATAAAATCATGAATGGTGTAGATGAGAAAGTGAATAAGGAAGTGTTATTTCCCCCTTTATATAACACACAAACCAGGGGTCACACAATGAAATTAATAAGCAGCAGGTTTTAAACAAACATAAAAAGTACTTTTTAACAACACACAGTCAACGTGTTGAAATTGTTGTCATGGGATGCTGCGAAGTCCAAAAGTATAACTAGGTTCAGAAATGAATGAGAAGTTCACAGAGGATAGGTCTATCGATGGCTACCAGCCAAGATGGTCAAGGATGTAGCCTTGTGTTCTGGGTGTCTCTAACCCTCTGCCAGAAACTGGGAATGGATGACAGCAGATGGATCACACAATAATTGCCCTGTTCTGTTCATTCCCTCTGAAGCATCTGGCATCAATGCCTGCTGGAAGACAGCTTCGGGGGCTAGATGGACCATTGGTCTGACCCAGTATAGCTGTTCTTCTGTTCATAAACATTTTATAATAACCCCAGTATGCTCTTCTCTTCCTCTTTTTTTTCTTGGCTCCTTTCTTCCCCTTCTCCTCTCTACTCTTGTCACTTTCTTATTTTCCCTTCCTCTGGTTTCTCTCTTCCCCCCCCCCCCCATGCCATTTCTCTTGCATCTCTTTGTTTATCCGCCCTCCCCACCCCATCCCCTGTTTCTGTAAAGCTTGGGGAAGTAGTCCTAGGTCTCAAGGCAAAATAGCTTTGTGGTGGTCTATGGGACCATATCCTCCTCCACTTCTCTGTGCCCATTTTGCACATCCAGATCAGGAAGGAGGACTGAACATGAAGATCAGTGGTTGAGTGGGGCTGAGCGTGCTGGAAGCTGCTGGATTCTATCCTGGACTATTAGGAGTTAATTTACAGCATGGGGTGTTAGCTGTTTGACCCCCATTAGTGTGACTGTCAGTTGTGCAGTACCCTCTGCTGATCACCCCGCTGGGAGTACACCCCATTACGGGCATCAAGGCACTCTATCTATTAATAAGCATTACAGGAAAAGTACCTATTGGACATGAGCAGCAGCCAGCTTCCCAAGATAACAATGAAATGGAGCTTCCCTGAGTATACTTCATAGCAAAAGGCACCTCTGTGAAATGAGTTTTGTGTGTGTCGGGGGGGGGGGGGGGGAGTGTCTCAGTTCAGTTCCCAGGGGATAGTTGCACAAAGCACTAGGGTATTTAGTGTGAACTTCCGTTAGCAGCCCAGGGGAAGTGTGTTTGGGGAACTTGCTGTGCTATTCTATAGGAGCTGCTTTATGGGAAAATATAGGACTGGGATCAAATATGGTGCCTTTACTGGCACTGCGAGGGATGCTAATGTCACCAGGACCAGTGTAGATCTGTAGTTGTTCCAGGTACTTTGGTGCAAATGCTACTGATTTGCACTGGTGAAAGCGAGATACAAATGTGGCCCCTATATTCAGCTAAGACATATCAGTAAATAATGTCAATATCCGGCTTTAAAATTGAGAATGGAGCAGTCACTGGTGTGAGCGTGGAGCTGGGAGCTCACATGTCCCAAGCATGGTTTTGAAAGTGACTCTTTCATTTGTGTGGGCAAGTCCCTGTGTCTCTTTCCCTGTCTGCAAACCGATGCTACCTCCTGGGGATAGACAGAGAATAAGGGTGCAAGGGTGTGATTTTCCAAAAGCGTTCCGCATTGGCCTTGCTCTGCTGCCATTGAAGTAGATGCTAAACCTTGTATTGACTGTAGCAGGAGCAGCTGGCATTGGCATAAGAGCTTTTGAAAACCACACTTAATAGCTGTAAAGCGCTCGGAAGGAGCTTAGAGTTGGGCCAAAAAGCATATAAACAGTTCTCATTTTAGCTTCCCGTGCTAGTCTGTCCTACCCCTACTTACACTCACTTTCTTTTTCTCTGAGACAAAACTCTTGCCAGCCAGCTCACCCCTTGCCTGTGCCAGCCCAGTCTTGGTCCATTGACGCTATAGCCAAGATTTTCACATACCAGGACCCTAAAGTGAGACTCTTAAAAATAAATGACTGGTTTTTTAAAAGCCCTGGGTTCTGAGCGCTCAGAGGGTTTTGAAAAGCAACAAAAGTGAGCTAAACACACCCAAATCCCGAGGCTTGCTAATCCATATTTAGGGTCCTGAAAACGGCTCCTGGCTTTTCTAAGTGTCTCAGTCGATGGGATTTGTGCTACTAAATCATTTAGTGAGTGTCTACACTGTTACCCGCTTCTCTCCCTGCTGCAGCAGCGCGTCTCAGAGCCCAGTCAACTCACTCAGGCTATGGGGCTAAAAATAGCCGTGTGGCCAGTCCCACTTGGGCTCTCAAACCCCCTGAGGGGGTGGGTCTCCAGTCCCAGGCTCTAGCTGAAGTGTTAATGGGGCTAAAAACAGCTGCACAGTTGTAGCACAAGCCCTGTTGGCTCTGATGCACTTCTGCGTTGTTAATAGGGGTGGGTTTGTTTTTGCAGTGTATATGTGCCCTTAGCGTCTTTTGAAAATCCCAACCTCCGTGTGGCTTTTAGAGCCAAACTTTGGGCATTGAGGAGGAGCTCTTGAAGTGCTCAAAGGAGAGTTTGACTTTCAATGGGAGTTGGGTGCCTAAAACATCCATTGGTGCCTTTGAGAATTTCTTCCTCAGGCTTGGTGCCGAACCCTTGGTTCCTCCATATACCCATGGAGGCACCCTGCAAATGCATAGCCTGATTTTCAAAGGTCTGAGCAACTGCATGGTGTTTTAGTGGGATTTGTGGGTAATCTTGTTATGCAGGCACCCAAACATGGATTTAGGAGCCTGACTTTAGGCCCTTAGGTTTGAAAATATTGGTCTAGAGATTTTTTTTAACCAGATAATTATCCTGCAACGGTGCTAATCATGAAGTATCTGAACACCTCACAAGCATCAATGCATGGACCCTCACAACACCCATGTGCAGTAAGGTGTACTCCCATGTTATGTATGGGAAACTGAGGCACAGAAAGACTAAGCCATTTGCCCAAGGTCAGCCAGGGAGTCTGTGGCAGATTTGAGATTGGATCTCCCTAACCCATGGGTCATCCTTCATCGCTGGGCTTGAGCCTGAAACACAGAAGCCAAAGGGAGCTTTGCCATTGACTTCAGTGGGAGCAGGTACTTGAACTGCAGTCAGACAGGGCTGCTAATGAGGCTGGGGACTCAGCCCTGATGATGGCATCTTGAAGCACAAAGCGGTAATGAATGGTAATTCTTCAAAGCCAGCCATTTGCTCTGTTTTTTCTCCCCTTAACAACTGAACTGATTAGAATGAAACTTTGACTTGATTAGTGATGATTGTCTCGGTATGGCAGTCGCTCGCAACCCTTTCATTTTCTCGGTTTGTTTTTTAAAAAACATTGGCAGGCTTCTCAGTCCCTGATTTAATGCCTCAGTTCTCTGCTCCATATTCATTTCTCTTTCTCTCTCCCTTTCTTTCTAGCAGCGAAAGGTTTGAATTATTATTTTATTTTTTTGTTGTTAAATTGGGGTGTGTGTGAAATCTTGGGAGGACATTGGGGGGCACCTGTCCCGTTTTTGGTTCACAAGCTTGACTCATCACTAGCTGCAATTGTTGAGAGGAAGCTGTAGTCAAGCCTGGGCACATTCTACACATGAAGACTAAACTTTGACGGGTGTGACACAGGAGGCTGCAATAAGTTCCTGTTACAGAGAAAAAGGCAGTAGCTGCTTCATTTCCCTCTTCTTCCTGTCTTTCAGCCTGATGCCTATATTCCCACCTGTGCCCTCCCACATCAGAGAGCTACAAAGGGCTAATATTAATTATTGCGATCGCAGCAGAACCTAGGGTCCCTGAGATCACACCTCTATTGTGATGCTATTATTATATTTATTTATCTATCTGCTCTGTGTTGGCACCCTCAAGGGACTAACAATCCAAGCATAAGACGAGAGAACAGGAAGATACAGAGACAAGAAAACAGAAGGATGTTACAGGTTGTACAGCCATAGAGGCAGGTACAATTCCTGCCCTGAAGAGCTTATTGTGCGATAATGAAGAGAGGGAATTTTTCATAAGGAACTGTATTTGGAACAACTTGTAAATCCATCTCAAAGTCACAACCTCCACCATAGCTGACACTAACTGGCCCCAGTGGTGGCTGCCTTAGCAGAGAGGCCAAAGACTGGACAAGCCATAGAAACTGACCTGATTTAAAAGTACATAGAGACTGAATTGCTTTAAACGTAGGCTTGGAAGGATGAGACATGTCAGTAAATATCAATTTCACTGCCCCCGTGCACACAAACCAGATACAAATTATTTCCATCAACGATAATCAAAATTTACATATGGGCAAGGTAAGAAGAATGCTACTTGGGAACCTATCCGAGTTTGATTCAAGGCTATTTACTTTGTGTATTTTGACATGTGATGTTGGCCATTTGATGGCTATAAAACTTTAATTTTTGGAATTCCATGGCTACTCTCATTAAAGAATTTATTGCCTGACCTCCTGCCATTTCCAGCAACTGTGAAAATTTAAATAGATAATTGGGGGGGGGGAAATGCTTTAAAATAAAGCGGTTACCCACCTAAATTATTTTTTTTAAAAAATCAGATTTCACCACGCCTGTTTAAAGGGATCTCTTCTGCCCGGGGTCTTTGGACTGGGGATGGCACGAATGAATGACACTTGCACTACAGCTGTTGGTGTGTTTCCTGTTTTATAGCTCAAGGAGGCTTTAGTCTCCGGTGGGGTCAGATCCAGCACTAAATCAATCCCACACTCATCACATGCCTTCCACATAATTTACAAAATATTAAGAGTGGAGAGCAGCTAGATGCCAGCCACCACAGGGAATGTTGCTCATGTGCGGTATATTTCGATAACAATGGCTTATTAAATAATAACTGACATTTACCTAGTGCTTTTCCTCCTCAGAGTCCCCCAGACTTGGCAAACTTTAATTAATAGTTGTTTTAATAGTTAAATAACCTTTATAACTGCATTTCATTTGTTCTGGGCCCCTCGGAAATAAAGTCATAATGATCTGAGTCAAGTGATAAAACATAACATATGGCTGAATGTTTGCAGGTTATTAATGAGTGGAGTAACCTGTCAGAGGAAGAATATACTTTATTTTCAGTCCCGTCTGCTAGGAGTGGATATTTTGAAAGGAATAATACTTTTGCACATCGGTTTGCCTTCCATCCATGGATCTCAAAGTATGCTGCAAATATTCATTAAATCTCCCACAGCCTGTGAGGTAGGTCAGTGTTAGAATCTCCATTTCATAGATGGGGAAATTGAGGCAGGGTGATGAAGTAACATGCCCTAGGTTATATTGTGAATCAATGGCGGAGCCAGGAATGTAGTTCAAGGATTTTGGTCTGTACCTGGAATAAATATTTTAGTCTGCACTAGTGTCTGTATGGATCCTGCTGGTGCACACTAAAAGTTTCCTAGTGCGTGTTCTCATACATTCACCATTTTTAACATCAGAAGGGACCATCATGATCATCTAACGAACTGGAACTACATTAATGCAAGGTAGGGAAGCTTTAGTGGGTGTCAGCAGGTGACATGCTAATGTGGACTAAAATCCCTATGGTACAGACTACAGCACGGGGTAAAGCCTCAGGAGTCCTGAACCCAAATCTGCTCTCAGCAGGAGGGAGCATTTGATAGCTAGGCCCTGAATGAATACCACAGTGGCTCCATTCTGTGTCCAAGGGCATAAACTAGGGTGAGGAAAGGTGGGGTGTCCCCCCTCTGGTCAGAGAAGGTTTTTCATAACCCCCCTGAATGTAAAATAAGAAGCTACTGCACACATCTGCCAGCATCCCTCCTCAGCAATAGAGTCTCGCCCAAGCCCCCGACTGAGCAAAGTCCTTCAGCGTGAGGTTTCATGTTTCAAGTTAAGCGTGTGCTCACCTGCTTTGCTGAATTGTGCCCTAAAAGTCTGCCTTGCATGTTGTTTGGCTCCATGTCACATTCCACTAGGAAAAGAGAACCTATTGTTTGTACTGCTAAATCTCACTTTTCTCCCAGCCTCTCTCTTTTTTTTGGTCCAGTTACCTCACCCCACACACTCATTAGCTAAACAAATTTTTGCATGGGAGACTTGCTGTATCAGATCTGTCCACCGGCAAAGTGGCAGAAGCACCGTTGATTTATTTCTTTATGCAGTCTTTGCCATCTGTTTTTATATTGCTTTCAGCACTAGATGAGCGGCTCCCATATAGCGCCGAGCTTCATAGACTGCAAAGTTCATGAGTTTGCAGAATTTATGATAAGGAAGAAAATTGTCTTAGTGCATCATTCATATGAGCAGGGTCCAGAACAAATGCTGCAACCTCCAGATGTTTCCTTCAGTTCAGGAAGTTTTGATAGCTGCTGCATACTGGATGACTGGTCAGTGTTTTGAAGCTCTTGCTTTATATAAAAGGCCCACAGAAGTAAGACGACAAAAGAGCTTTTGCTCTTTTAGTCCTACTAAATATGCCCACTGCAATGAAAATGTCATGTACAATAGAAAGCAGCTTCTGTTCATTAAACTCTTTTTATATTGTATCATCACATGATACAGCATCTCCGCTCACTCCTGCCTTCTGTTGTGGCTTCACTATCATTCAGGTTGAATTGGCCAACCCAGGAGCATAGGACATGGCCAACGGGACTTTGCGTCCGCTACTGCACAGATATTGACATTACCTAAAAATCATGACAGGTACTGTATACTTGTGCAAACAAATACACTGTCCTGGATACTACTTGAAACTATTTAACAAGGGAACAGTTCTTCACAGCTTACTTTGTTAGCAAAAGGAATGGCACATCTCTGCCTCCCAGCCAATTCCTCTTAAATCAAGGCCAGTTGTTGCCACTGTGTACAGAAATATGCAAAAGAGCTTGGCAAGATCCCTACGAATGAAGCCTTGTGCGATGCTAGATTGTCTATAGCCTCAGACGCATTTTACATGGAAATGGGAGCTGGTGTCCTCAGCTTATCTCCTAGAAATTAGATCCTGTGTATTTAGACTCCTGGCTTGATTTAGCTCTGCTGATGATTTCCTGTGATACTTTAGACAAGTCACCTCCCAGGGTTCCTGGCTCTTGTTTTTATGCTGGTAGAAGTTTCTGGGGCTAGAGTCTCAAAGGAGATCTGCACATGCAAGTGGCTGGGTACCGAGCACTTGCAAATCGAACCCCTTTGTGACTGTCAGCTGGGACCGCTTTAGCGATCCTGAATGCCCAAAAAAGGGCAAAGGAAGCAAACTGCCCCATTTGGCTGTAACTCAACTCAAGACCATTAAAATTGTCTTGCTTGCATTTTCTGACTCTGGTTTCATCGTTTCTCTCTGCAGCCTATTAAGACTCTATCCTGACTAATGTAGCTTAACACAGCTCCCACTCTATAGTTCCCAGAGCAGTGTCTGCACAATAAAATTAGCTTTGTCAGGTATATTTTTGGTACTTTTCCTTCCCCCCAATGTTACCTATTAATTGCTTTCAGAAAATATTCCAGAAATCTACTTATGCCCTTGAGCTATATTCATGTTTATTTCCATAACTGTTTGATACAATATTTGTCTGGAATAGTTTGCCAAAAGAACGGGGGGTGAGGGATGAAGCATGCAAATGATTCTGATTACTTCACATCTGCCTTTTTTTAAAGCGACCCATATGGGAAAACATTCTTTTGCACAGAATTTGTTAGAGGTTTCATAAAATGCATTGCACACATATTTTAAACACAGACGAACAATATTTATATTTTAAATAGGACCGAACAGACCAATTTGGAAAGGGTATAAAACATGTAAAATGGCAATTCAGTTTGAAAACATTGCAATTTATGAGGAGTGTCTGCTCAGTTTGGGGAGATATTCATGCAATAGGTTTAATAACCAATACCCCTAAAGCATGTTTGGTGCATCTAATAATAATAATATGTGCAATTTAATGGGCACATTTCACTTGAAAGGGGTAAAGCAGAGATGACATCATCACTACACTGTTTTCCAGTTGAGGTGCTGACCTGGGGATGGACATTAGTGGACCATTTGCCTGCTTGTCTTATGTTTGTGTCCAAGGGTCAGATTGTGAATGTTTTATTTCCACTGGAGAGCAGCTACGTGACTTCCTTGCAATTGCTTCCCTGGGGGAGTGGGGGTTCACAGCCTAGTTAGCCCAAAGGGTTCACCTCCAAAAGGGAACTGGGGTATTCAGCACATCCAGCTGTTGTACCTGCAGGTGCCATGCAAGGTGAGTTATAGCAGCATAGTTTGTGGGAATTACACTGATGTGAGATTGGAATCAAAGCACCTGCCCCATCTTTAACTCCTAGATGTAAGAGTGAAATCCTAGTTCACTGAAGTCAATGGCAAAACTCCCATGGGCTATGTAGTTTCACCCGTAGTCTCAAACGGCAGCTGATGGGGGATGAAAGACCCTGAACAGCAAAGTGACTGAGACGGTTGGGCTGTGTGGTGTGTATAGAAAGTTTGCACAACCCATTCACTCCCGTGTCCAGGGGGCAGTGGCCTTGTAGTCCTATAGCTCTGTACCCATCTTAACAATACCCAGTTCGGGCCAAATGTTGTGCCCCGGCCTAGCCAACCAAGATGAAATTACATCTCACTGTGACATGTCTTATTTCTAAATTGCATCTAATCTAATGATTCAAAAATATTATTCTCTCCCCCCCCCCCCCCTTTGTGTGTTTCATTAAATATACAAGTTCAGCATCTAAACAAGAATGGATTTGCAGGTTTTACAAGTGAAAGGTAAAATCAGAAACTGAAGAGAGCTAATCAAATTTGATTAGTTAGTTTCAGACTTCGCTGAGTTTTGTTTGGTCTAGTTTATCTGAATCTTTATTAGATAAGCTTGAATTGGCAACATTGCGTGTGATGAAACATCCTATGTGATCTCCATCTGAAAAGGCAAAATGGCAGCTAACCAGCTCCCTAGCTGTGCTTCCCGACAGCAACTCACAGCTAGCCCTGCCTGCCTTGAAATAATTTTATTTAATCTTGGCTCTAGACATAAGTACACAAAGATCAAGCTACACACAACCTTAATTAGGATACACATAAATAATGGATTACTGGATTAGCCAGGAGTAGAGAGGAGAGATGTGAAAGTAATAAAAGAAATGCTACAAGTATTTCCCTAAAAGTACAATCCGCCCTCTCCCCCCTTCATCCACCCTGTTTTACCTGCCAAATGGCAATGCTGGGGAAATAGAGAAACAGTGTAGCCAGTATGGAAAAGAAGCTCAGATACTATTGTGATGAGAGGCCTGTAAAACCTAGATAGGTGGATTGGATAGGGGAAAGGGCTGTGTGTGGTACCAGTTTCACGACTGTGCAATAGAATTGGCAGCCAAATTCTCTACCATTAGGAGAACTGGGCCATGCTTTCCTCTCAGCTCAAACCCAACCAGAACCCTTTTAGGAGGCATCGCTCTTCCCTTAGCATGGCACAATGAAGTAGCGTCGATTCTGAGTGAACTAGATGGTGTTTGTGGATATGTGCATCATTGTCCCCTACTAGATGGACTCAGAAACCCCCCACTGCCTCACTGTCAAAGGCCTTATACTGCTAGCAGCTAGTGAAGATTCTCCTTTAGCTCACTAAGCAGGAGTCTGTGCTTTTGGAGCAGGACTGTCACCAAGAAGTGCTATATGACCCCCCAGTGAAAACCAGGAAGCCTCAGGGGAGTGCAGTTTTGTTGCAACCCTTTGATTCGCCAGGCAGGGAATCCATTTGTGAATGTTGTTGTCTTGGAGAAGGTCTTTGCCAGGCTGGGCCCCCCTGCTACACAGGGCACACTGCATGAGCCACAGCTAGTGCTGCCTGCACCTGCGCTATTGACAGGAGGTAAAAATGATCATTTACCCAGGCCTATTACTCATCCTCTGCCTTTAAATGATAGAGAGACTCAGCCAAGTCAAAAATAACTCTCTGGCTGTGGTAGTTCATCCCAGATCAGCAGTCCATGTGGTCTCTATCTATCAACGTGTGTCCTATACTAATGATGTGATAGCTTTGAAAAGTTGAGCTATTTACACAAGGTCACTTTATTAGTAGGGAAATCGCTCTTATGATAAATGAGCATTTGGCAGCCTGTCACAGGTGCTCTCCTGTCCCGCTCGGCGAGATCCTCAACAGCCTTAGCAGAAAAATAGACTTCGGCCACACACAAAGCAGAAGGTGATAAAGAGGAACGGGGTTATTAAATGGATACAGTGTTGGAACTAAGGAATGGAATGTTCTTTCCTTGCTGAGCTGGTGAGCTGACTCCTTTGCTGATCACGCAGTCTAATACTGTCTCATTGTTTCCTTCTATTTTCCCATCTGTCTGTACCCCCCTCTTGTCTCTTGATTTACATCTCAATTATAAATCCATAGGCATAGGGACCTGCGTTTTGTTCTGTTTGTACCGCACCTAGCACAATAGGCTGCCCTAAAACAAAGAATGGTAATTCTGTGCACTGGGTTAACCTGAGTCCCCCTGCTCTATCTTAGTGCATCGATATTTGACTGTGTCAAATCATCACTCAGTTACAATGCTTCTCGGTATTTAAAAGATACCAATAATAGGAAAGGAAAGAGGATGGTGAGGAGAAGCCTCAGAGGTTCTGGGTCCCTCAACTCCCAATTAAATTGACAGGAGTTGAAGTTGCTCAGCTTGCTGCGGGGTTAGGTCTCAAGAATGTTGCGTGATCCTGGGATGTAATTCCAGTGCCATGTTTTGTTCCCCCGAACTCCCAGCTGTTGAGGCGCTCCACACGGGGTTTTCCTGGGGACTTAACATTCCACTATGCTGCCAGTGTGGCATGAAGGGGCATCGAGTGTAATTTCATTGTCCTGTTGGACATTTTAGTTATTTACAGTCATTCGTCTCTTTTTCTGAATTGGTCTCGGTGCAGGTCTCCACTCGGATCTGAATTATTTTAGCTCAGGGTCTGATTCTGAATTATTCTGAACACCCAGTGGGATCATCTGGGATTTTTGGATGAGGAAGGAATACAGAATGAGACACTGTAAAAACAGACGGTATAAAACCCTCAGTGGGCTCCTTTTAACCTGCTGTATCCGGACCAAAAAAAAAGAGAGAGCCTTTGTAAGCAAATCAGTAACATTCTCCCTCCCCTATTTTGAGCATCCTTCATTCACTGCTTATCTATAGAAGGCTAGTAAATTGGCCCAGCATGGTCACACATGCTCAGCAATCTGTCAGCACTTCCAGCTACATGCTCTAGCTACTGCCTGTGGAGGCAGAGGCTGGAGGTAGGTGAGTGGCAAAAAAACCCCAGCCAACTCTAAAATGAATAAATCAGTAAATAAATCATCAGCCATTCCTGCCCTCTGGAAGGCTTGGAAATAGGTGTGTTGCACTAACAGAGAAATAAAAGTGCCCAAAGCTTCCATGACATCCGAGCAGGATTCCATGGTACCAAGAGGAAGGGACGGTGGAGGGGCCAGAGGAGGTCAGTGGATTGGCATGGGAGGCTGCCATTCAGCAACTATCAAATAGCAGGACAACGTTCTGTCCCTTTTGTTACTGAGAGTGGAAATGGTAAAGTCCTAGGTAGAAATGGATTTACCTCCCCACGAGAGGGCTAAGTGCTTGGAGATCCTTGAAGAAAGGAGTCTTGGGTGCCTACATTCCATTGCCTTTCAGGGATATGCAGGCCTGTAAGTGCCTAAATTACTCTTAAAAAGTCACCTAGTCATTGCTGCATAGTTTAACCCTTTTATTTATCAGTGGAGCTTGTTAGCAATTCTATGTATCTGCCAGTCCCCTGTGAAATGGAAGACACCCGTCTTCTTTGATGGTGCTCTTGTAGCTGGCTTGGAATGGAAATGACTTTCACAGCAGCTGGAAGAGAAAACTGATGCTGGTGATGATGTATGATAACCTGGCTGCATTACCAAAAGGCATAAAATAATACAAGAAGTTATTTTTCAGCCAATGTGCTGACAGCACCATTTTTGTTTCTTAACTGAAAATGATGTATGAATCCCTCCCCCCCCCCAAGCCTGAAATATGCATTGTAGACGGTATCTTTCTGTGTTTTGTTTGGGTTGTAAAGTGGTACCTTTATTATTTTTCTTTCCTGAGCTTCCTTAAATGAAGCTAGATTTGAAAGTGAAATATTTATTATGTTTCAGAAGAAGGATTACATTTTAGCTTAGGTAGGAGAGGGGGGAGGGATATGTTAATCTGCAGGGTGGCTGGAAAATGGTCTCTGCTGAAAAATGGCCAAAGTGTGTGTGTGAGAAGCACTGAGTGGCTGCCCCCAAAGAGGGAGTTTAACAGGGTGCGTGCACTGGGATTCTGTTTGAGATATAGCCACATTATTTCTCTCTCATTCACAGGGTGGTAATTATAACAGGGTTAATACCAAATATAACAACAAAGTGAGGTAGATGCTGTGGCCAAAGCATAAGATCAGGTGTCAGGTCACCTGGCTGTGTCACACTTCCCCTCTGTTGCACCTCACAAGATTGGGCCCAGTAACCAGTACCAGGTATAATCAATGTAAAATAAATGCTTTCCCCTCCCTTAGCACCTTTCACCTCAGGAGCTCAAAGTGCTCTCCAGACACTCATTACAACCTGACAACTGCCCTGTATTATCTACAGTTGACTAATGGGGCCACAGAGTGACCCAGCAAGTAAGGGATGGTGCCAGGAATTCAATCTGAGAGGCTCGATTACCAGTGATTTCCTGTGACCACTATTGTGTACCCTCCCTCCCAATGGATGGAAAGGGCTTGGTGGCTGGATATTCTGTATTAAATACACTTTGTCATCCCTGTACCAGGCCTCAAATTGAGTGAGTTCAGGTGCTCAAATACCACAATGATGGGTATTGCAGGAAGACCCAGAATAGGCTAGAGGGAGCACAGTTCCCCTGTAAAGAAATTAGCTTGCAGTCAGATCTTCTGAAGTGTTCACGGATTTTAAGTGACACATTGGGCCCGGTTTTCAGCAGCCCGTGGCGCTTGGATCTCCCACTGGAGCAGTGGCTCCTCATCCCACCTCATGGTCAGTTACAAAGTGGCTCTAGTAAATCACCCCCAAAACAGAGGCTCTCGGAACTAGTGAACACTTCCAGAACTGTGGCCCTTAGCACGCACGCTTGGAAGATGTACTCCCCGCTGATAGAACCGGCCCTTTCCGAGGCCACAAGAATAGATGGCCCAGACTCCAGAGCAAAAGTCCCTCTGAGTCATTATAAACCTCCTTTTTACAAGCGACACCTTCTTCGGACAGTTCAGATATAAATTCAAAACCATGCCATTTTCACCCAGGGCTCTATGGTGATGGCCCTGCACAGGGCCCTACTGATCAGTGACACAGACAGCAAAACTGGCTTCTGCCTTTTCTGACATCCAGATGCAGGAATTGAGAAAAATATTGTGTCTCTGGAGACAGAGTCCCCATGGAATGACATTTTCTCTGCCTGATTTATTGCTTTGCACCTGTTGCCAAGCAATGAGGTGTGAGCCTGCCAGACTGTTTACAGTGCAGAGTTGGAGCCTGGGGAGAATTCGCATTGTTCATCACTCAGGGATAGACATTTAGAAATTCAGTTCAGATTTCCAGAGGTGGACAAAAGGTATAATAATGCCACTTTGTGGGGGTTTGCTTCGCTTGCTCTAGTGGGAGGGAGGAAGGAAGGACAAGAAACAAACAACTACAAAACTTCCAAATGTGGTTTCCCAGCTGCAAACTTTGTGTACCACTTGTTATTGCTACTTCATGCTTCATGTGTGCAAATTCTCTCTGCCCGTGGCTCCAAGCACCATGCACAATGACATTATTGGTAATGAAAGGCCAGATCCTCTACATCCCCTCGAGTATTAAGTTACACAGAGGCTGTGCCAATGCCACCTCATGCCCAGATTGGAGGATGTGAAAAGAGCCTATGTCCTGAATGTCTTTACACATATTGGTGATCCAGAACTGCCCCTTGGGATACTTGGGACCAACACAGCTACAACACTGTTGCTAATAGCATAGCATGAGTTCTAGCAACCCTAGGGCTACTCTAATGTGGGTGGCAATTTGGGCCTGTACAGAAGTTCCAGGTGCCTCAATTCCAGTTTTGGCCTCCTTTCTCAGTTTGGCTCTGTGGGGTTAGGGGAGCTGGGTAAAAATTAATTCAAATTAAACAAACACCCATATTTATTAACCTTTTAAAATGTTACTGAAGTTCCTATCAATCCCCATTTTCTTCCTCTATGGTTTTAAAAACCACAGTGAGAAACATGTGCCATTGAAATTATATCTGGCCAAGTCCTGGCTCTTTTTAACATGAATACCATTTGTTTAAAAATAGAAATATGCCACTTTCCCACAGCAAGAATGAACCAAGCTATTAAAGGATTAGGATTTTGTGACTTCAGACCTATTGTACTCCTAATATTTCTTGGTGCATTGACATAGAGTACATAATATAGTGAATAATATTGTTGGTTTCTGCTGTTCCAAACAATGCAGTGGAGAATGAATTGATTCAAAACAATTACAGCAGAGGAGAGAGAGGGAGCATTTCAGAGTATTTTGTGATATGGGAGACTGGGTGTTCTGAGTGCACACTAGAAAAACTCCCCATCTTTGCTGTCAAAAAGATTTCAGGACTGATTTTCCCCTGCTTTGTGGAATCATTTAGTCCTGGGCAAAGGGGGCAAGTGACTGGAAAGGTCTAATTCATTATCATTGTCCATACACTTTGCTTCCTCTTTGTACAGGGGCAAGGCAGTGGAAAATCAGGCTTGTTTACATGCAGACTTGGACTGGTTTAATTAAACTGGTCCCAACCCCTGTGTGGATGCCCTTCTTTCAATTTCAGAGTGGTTTATTGCATTTTATCTTAAACCTGTTCTTAATCAATTTAAGCAAAACCGGAGTAAGCCAGGTTTAAACTGAAATAAAAGTATCCACATGGTCTTTGGCACCAGTTTAAAGTCACATATTAAGTTAAACCAATGTAGGTGTGCATGTAGACAAGGGCTCAGACCCATTGCTTTCAGCGTCCGTATAGTAATTGGTCTGTCCTCCTACATAATCCTTTGTAGCTACAGAGGTGATATTGCTGGTTCAGCAGTAGAAAGAAATATAACCAGGAAGAGGTCTGATGTTTGGGCAGAATTTTGCGGGCCCGCTCCACAACCTTTCCAGCCTGCTCCTTGTCAATGTGCCATTAATTGAACCTCCTCACTTAGGAGTGAGTCTTGGAAAGATTTTCCTCCTGCCTTTTTAATCCACCCTCAGCTCCTTCTGCTTTCAGGGTGAAATTCACTCCCATGAGGACTTAAGCAATGCATTGACTTTTTTCTGGATTTCTGCACAGGGCTGAATTTCATTCTTAGAACAATCTTTCTCCACAATCCCTACCTTTTCTCTTCCCTCCAGTTCAGTAGAGATTTTGTTCAGATGAGGTTCAGATACGAAACCTTTGGCTCGGTCCCAGGCATTGCCCAGTTCGCGGTAACCCACACATATACAGCATCAGTTCATTTTTTAGTGTTTTTCCCCCCAATCCAATCATAAACATATGGCTCTGATTCCCACGTTGCACGCAGCTTGGCAGTTCAAAGGGAGATTTATCTCTCTGTTCTTTGAAGCCTATGGCCAATGAAATCAGATGATTCTGGCCCTGTTAGCAATACTTTAACAGGCTTTTAGAAACTAGGGAAAGGTGTGTGTGGGAAGCAATCTGTACTTCCTGTTCTTTTAGTTTTTGGCCTTTTCTACCTCCAGTAAAATTTTCTTGCCTTGTAAGTTTCCTTTGCCTTTTTCATTATTATTTGTTTTATTTTGCCTATTTTGGTTTCTTTTTCTCCCCATCTCAGTAAAGTCAAGAATTGGGTAGGGGGAAGGATTACTTGTGCTTTGATTGGGACCTGTGATTTTTCCCTTCTCAGAGCTGTTAGAAGTCTCTCATCCCTCCCTAGATGGTCTGAGTGGGAGACTTTGAATCACAAATCCACAGGCATTCAATCGGGCATATTCCTCCTTCCATTTCTGCTGCAGAGTGAAAACCATTTGCCTGACAGAGAATTCCTCTGTACTCATTAGGGAAACTTAACATGCAATGGCAGCTGGGTGCCACTATCTGAAACCTCAAAATATCCTTTGCACCTCATCCAGGGGGCCTGTGCCCCAAGCTTTGAGAAATGCTACCTTACATTTTAACTGACTTTTTTGTGAGCCTGTCTCACATTTTCACCTTCATTCACATCTGGAGCTGTCTCTTGGGCCAGCGGCATGGGCTCTCAGACTTCAAGTAATACTCAGTGATCACCAAACTGACGTAAAGTTAATGATGTCCGATCTTTAACTAGAGCCTGAGGGTCTATCCTGTTGTTGGCATCCCCATGGACAGGAGCAGCATGAGACCGTCTGTCTCCAACTGAAATAACCTGGCCATCATGTGCTTTCCTAAGGACCTGTGGCTTGGAAAAGTCGGGAGCTGTGGAAAAAGAATTGGGGTAGGAGCTTCGCAACTGGCCAAATTATTGACTTGGAACTGCAGATCCCCAAGGAATGGCAGGGAACTGTGAATTGAATTCCTTCATTTCTCTGAGATTCTTTGGCTCAGCTTCAGCTCTCCAGCAGATCTGCCTCCTCCCCACCTCACTTCTCAGCCCCAAGGCGATTTTCAGATGCCTAGTAGATTATGCATTTGTGATGCATCTGTGCATGTATTTTTCCCTTTAAATGGCGTTGATGATTTGTTTGTCCTTTGCAGTCTGAAGTTGTCTTTTTTTTTTTTTCTTTCTTTCTTTTCCTCCTGAGATAAGTTAACCTGCCAGCATGGCTTTGCCTTCAGGGGAGATGTATATAGATACATCTCCCCTACTAGTCATAAATTGAGGCTAAAAATTAGTAAGGAGAACAATGTAGCCCAGCTGTTAGCTTTTCAGCTGCATAGGCAGATGCTTATGATCCTGCCTGCGTTATTTAGCACTGTGGAGCGTGGGATGCTCAGTAGCTTCACCCATCCCCTCTTTGCATTGTGCCCAATGCCAGAAATGGCCCCGAGATGCAAAGGACCATGATTCTCGCCTGGTGTAAATGGGTGTAGTTCCATGGACTTCAGCGAAGCTTCGCCCCATTATACCAGCTCAGAATCTGGCCCAATATGTGGTACTGGGTTTCCAACACCCCTGCTGTCCCCACTTCCCAGAGTTCAGCAGCGTTTAGACCTAGGGGCTGGTTTGGGCTTATTTCTACTTAAAAACACATTTGCTGCCATGTGAGTGAAGTAGGGCTGACTTTCTATCCTTTTTCCGGCGCACATCCAGAGGCCACATCCCAGGTATAAGGACACTTCTCTCTCTGATTTAGGACTTTTCACCTGGTGACTGATCCAAGGCCCGTTAAAGCGATGGAAAGATCCACTGATGTCCGTGATCTTTGGACTAAGTCTTTGGAGCCTGAGATCAACTAAGTCCAACGGGAACAGGCAACTATAAACATACATGATGTGGGGGAAATTCCTAGCAGCCATGTAAATTCCACTTTATTCTTCAAAACAAGTCTTTAGTGGAATTTGATAGGGTACGTGATGTGACCGGGCACACCCTGTGCTCCTGTAGGATCGGCCTTGTCTCTTGGGAACAGTTGGCACCATTATCTGTACAAAGCTCCAGGCTAAGTCTTTTCTACCTAGCCCATCTCTTTGGGGCCACCTGCAGGACTGCCCTGCTGCCTGACTCCGATTTCTGAGTTGTCACTGGAGAAAACTGAAAGAGAGAGGAAGAAAAATCAAGATGTCAGGACATGCCCATAGAGATCTTCAGGAGACTGTGCCCATTGGAAGGCAGCCCCTGTGGAGATGAGATTCACTCTGCATTGGTAGCCTGACACCTGTCATCTCCAGTGTGTCTCAATCTCTCTCTCTTCAGGGGCCAGGAAGTTTCTTCAGACAACACTTGAATTGCTTTAAATATTAAAGGATTAGGTTAAAACAAGCATATATAAGATTTGTGTACGGGAGACTAGGATGAGTTCCCCATGGCCTTGAAAGCTTTATTCAGGGTAGCCTGCTGGAGACACTTATGCATCTTTCATATTCACGAGAGCTGGGTTTGTGCTTTTTTGTTTTCTGATGCTGTTGCAACCCAGGGAAAAATTCTCCCTACATCTGCCCACTGTGTCTATCTCCTTAATGTTCTGCACTGTCGCCAAGTATAGGAAATTCCCCCTGTTCCGTTCGCTTTTTCATGGTGGTTCAAGGAGTAGGATACTTGAGTGGATGGAGACTAGATGGGGTTGTGTTTTTTTCATGTGTTATGGTTGAAGGCAGTATGGCTGGAGACAGGTTACTAAGCTAGATGGGATAGTGAGGGTTCTTGGTGCACCCAGGACCGGTTAGCTCCTGCCTCCAGCATGACATAGAGAACCCAGATATTAAAGCACTGATAGGTACTGGCAAGTATTCTGGTTAAAATTCCAACCCTCCATTGCAAGGAAGGTTGGTTGTGATCTCTCTGCCTCTGATAGAATCATGCAGCCTCATTGGTAGTCAGCCCTGCCAGAGATGGGTTATCCATGGTGGACTGTAAAACACTTCTGCAAAGTAAAGTATTGCCTTTGGAACTGGCCAGGTTTCAGGATGTTAGCTTTAAAAAAATTTCTTAGAGAGGTAGGAATGGGAAGCTGTGTTGGAAGAATCTGGCTCAACAGGCAAATAAATATATAGTGGGCATTTCACTTCTTTGCAAAGGCCAACATGAGGTCCTGGTCCATCATCTTGGTTTTAGCACTCTGGCTGGGTGCAGTTTTCACCTAGAGTGGCTGAATGGTAGCTGACTCAGAGATTATTTTTGTAGTGACTTGTTGAGATGTTAACAGATTATTATTATTTAAATTGCAATAGGAGCCCAAATGTGACTGGCTCTTTCCAAACACATAGGACAAAATAGTCCCTGCCCCACGGTACTTACAATACTATCTGTTGGTTTAAAAAAAAAAAGGAATAATTTTTCATCAAAACATGCAGTTCAGCTGGAATCATGTCAATTTTGCCAACATTTTGTTTGAGACTAAAAGCCTTTGAAGATGTCAAAACATCCATTTTTGACATTTTTAGAATAAAATGTTTTGATTTTTCATTTTGCAATCACTTATGCTTTGAAATATTTTTATATTTTACATATAATACAGTCTCTATAATAAATCAAAATCAAAACAAAATGTTTTGCCCAGTCCAAAATTAATTGGGGGCGGAGGGGGTATAGAGGATGGCAGACTTTCCTTCCCAGAGAATTTTGAAAATTTCAAGTCTTGTTCTGATTCAGAATAATGCCAGATTTTGAAATCTCAAACTCCTTTGTGAAATGAAATTTCTGTCCTCTACACTGCTCTGCTTACAGCTATTTTCTCTGGTGTTCCACAGCCATAGGGGAACTTTCTACAGTATCTGGGACATCATCCTGCAAGTACTGTGTGCTGAATGCCTGAGATTCTTTTTCTGACATCTTGAGGGACATGAAGTCAGGCTGAATTTTTCTGGTCCCTACACACCCTAATGAGATGACATTCATATGTAAGGAAATGTCACCTGCAGTGTTAGTTATTATAAATCACTCTTTGCTGGATATGGTGTTACAATATATAGCATTTTTTTCCTTGTGAATTTAGTTCATTTAGAAATGAACAGAGGTTACCTACAGTACACATTGGAATGGAACATTCTATAATCAACAAAACCTGCGCTTTAGCACTTTTAGCTTGTCTTGGTGACAGATGAAAAATTGATAGCAGAATAGCAGGTTCAGAAATTGGCAAAGGTTCAGACTCTCAGCCAGTTGCATTCTGGTTGCCCTTGTCGCTGAGCTATATTCTTATCTCCCCATCCTTTGCACTAGAATTTGTGGGGGGGGGGGGGTTAAAGCTCATTGTTTCTCAAGAGCAATTATTCAGGATGCAGCCAAAACATGTGTTCTCTAATTAGTGGGAGGCATTTACTTCATGTGGAGGGGAAAAAATATTCAGCCTTACAGTCCCTTTGACTAGATATTTCTTTCAGGGTTGGATTCATTGAAGATCCTCTTTGATTTTCTTTCATCTGAATCCCCCACATTTTCCTTCAAGGAGCCTTTACTCCTTCCTCCACCTTTTTTCTTTCATTCTTTCTCGGAGGCCTTTTTATCTTTCTGTTTACAGATGCCAGTCATCCATCTCTCTCATCTCCACTGCCTTCTATTTCAGGCCTCTCCTCCAAGTCCTTCTTTTACCTTTCCCTGCTACCACTCAGCCTTTCCACTTGGCTGCACTAACCAGACGTGTGGTACGGGGTGCATCTGTCATGGTCGTGAGATTATGCCACTGCTGTTTGCCTGCTATTTCCTCACTTCTCTTGCTGTGTTGCCACCTGCCTGCCTGAGGATAGTCTGACTGGCTGGTTCTGAAACAAACGCCATGGCAGCCCCTCCTTCATCCGGTCTTCAAGGGACTGTGAGTCGGTGGAACTTGCACCTCAGATTGTTCCATTCCAATAGGAAATGGCAGACCTGTGATTGTGCTACAGTGAGTCTGCAATGGAAAGAGTTCAACACAGGGACAGCACGTTGCTGCTGTTCTTATGAATTATTTACTTTCTTCCTGCAGCACCTAGATGCCCCAGTCACCGACCAGCACCCCTTTGTGATAGATGCTGAGGGATTGACATTCAGAAATTCAGTTCAGATTTCCAGAGGTGGAGAAAAGGTCTAATAATGTCACTTTGTGGGGGGTTTGCTTCACTTGCTCTAGGGGGGAGGAGGAAGGACAAGTAACAACCAAAAAACTTCCAAATGAACAAACACAAAATGAAAAGATCATCCCTGCTGCAAAGAGCTTCCTATCTTGGCACGTCTTGCGTTTGATACTGTCTCGCATGACCCTCTCATAAACAAACTAGGGAAATACAATCTAGATGGAGCTACTATGAGGTGGGTGCATAATTGGTTGGAAAACCGTTCCCAGTTATCAGTGGTTCACAGTCAAGTTGTAAGGGCATATCGAGTGGGGTCCTGCAGGGACCAGTTCTGGGTCTGGTTCTTTTCAATATCTTCATCCATGATTTAGATAATGGCATAGAGAATACACTTATAAAGTTTGTGGGAGATGCCAAACAGGGAGGGGTTGCAAGTGCTTTGGAGGATAGGATTAATATACAAAGTGATCTGGACAAACTGCAGAAAGAGTTTGAAGTAACTAGGAGGTAATTAAATAAGGACAAATGCAAAGTACTCTACTTAGGAAGGAACAAATCAGTTACACATGTACAAAATGGGAAATGACTGTCTAGGAAGGAGTACTGTGGAAAGAGGTCTGGGGGTCATAATGGATCACAAGCTAAATATGACTCAACAGTGTAACATTGTTGCAAAAAAAAGCAAACATTATTCTGGGATGTATTAGCAGGAGCGTTGTAAGCAAGACACAAGAAATAATTCTTCCACTCAACTCTGTGCTGACTAGGTCTCAACTGGAGTATTGTGTCCAGTTCTGGGCACTGCATTTCAGGAAACATGTGGGCAAACTGCAGAGCGTCCAGAGAAGAGCAACAAAAATGATTAAAGGTCTAGAAAACATGCGCTGTGAGGGAAGATTTTTTTTAAAATGGGTTTGTTTAGTGTGGAGAAGAGAAGACAGAGAAGGGAAATAAGAATTTTCAAATATATAAAAGGTTGCTATAAGAAGGAGGGAGAAAAATTGTTCTATTTAACAAGAAGCAATAGGCTTAAATTGCATCAAGGGAGGTTTAGGTTGGACATGAGAAAAATCTTCCTGTTCGGGTGGTTAAGCACTGGAATAAATTGCCTACAGAGGTTGTGTAATCTCTGTCATTGAAGATTTTTTAAGAGCAAGTTAGACAAACACCCATCAGGGATGGTCTAGATAATACTTAGTCCTGCCATGAGTGCAGGGGACAGGACTAGATGACCTCTCGAGAGGTCCCTTCCAGCCCTATGATTCTGTGGTTCTACAATGGGCTTGTTTGCAAATGTAACAAGTGGGTGATGGAGGCTGGCCTCATGGACCAATCTGAGGTGGGAGTCGGCATATTAATAGTGAATGAGAGCTGATCAGTAGGGTGGGGATAGGCCACGAAGCCCATGAAACGGTAGACAAGTAGCTTATGTTTTAAGCAATAGAGAAGGGTGGAGGCATGCAAAGAGACAGGTGACATGGTCCAAGTGACTGGCTAGGAAAATGATCTTTACAGAGGCATTCTGAACAGATGTGAGCGGGGCAAGATTGCATTTGTCAAGACCAGAGAGAAGGCTGTGGCTGTCTGCTGGACTTGGATGCTTACCCCTGTGCAACTGCATTGTGCAAGTCATGCATTCTCTGAATATGCCTGTGTAGATGCTTAGCTTCCAGAAATAGCAGTGCAGTTTCACAGCAAATACATCATTTCAGCACCGACTTGGCACTATCTCCTCTTACAGAGACTTCTGGTGGCCATTGTCCTTTCTTATCTCTGTACGTTCACATATCCCTTCCAGGACCAGTTCTGTGGGCTTTTCGTGGCAGCTCCAGGAGTCAGGGAGGAAGCTCTATATTCTGTTTTTGCAGCAGATGAAACAATATGGAACTTCACTTTCCTAGTGCCTCTTCTACATTGTCTCTCCAACCCTGGTATTGACTCCACCTTCCAAGCTATCAGATCATCCGATGCTAGGTAGAGTTAGAAATCACAGCTATAGTGAGACTATGTTCAGTGGATGGCTAACAAACACCCTTAAAGCTCCTTAGTGTTAGAACAGAGCTGTCAAAGTTTGAAGATTGCCAAGGGGCAATTTGTTGAGTGAGACATACATTTTTAATAAACTGTATTTTACTTCAGTGATGGGCAAGTTATTAAGCAGTTTGACAGCGAGTGGCATGAAAAAATGGAAGCGTACCTTCAAGGTAGACTATTTTTGGCAGATAAGGAAAAAAATCATCAGGCTGGCGGCTATGAAAACAGAAGTGCAAATAAAGATACGATGCTTCTACTTACATGCACATAAGGTAGATACTGCTCATAAAGTGGGGAGTTATGGAAATTACTTTCTGGGTGACTTCAATGTCCTGAAAACGGGCCCACCACCAAAAGGACCACCCTGCGGAAGAAACTGTTGGGGAGAAAGTGCTAATTCACGGCTTCCTTATGCAAAGTCAGAACAGAATTTTACAGGGTTTGGCTTTTTATTTCCAACATTTGATTGGAACTGATAATGGGAATGATCTTGGGGTTTTCTAGTGCCACTCCTCCAAAAGACTTGGAAAGCACTTTGCAATCTTTACGAACCATTGTACAATTAGCTATTGTTGGTCCAATATAAATAATAACCAATAAGAAAATACCAGGGATCCTGATATCTCTCTGGTATGAAAAGTCCTATATAAAAGCTAGGTTTTATAAGAACCACAAACACCTGCTACTAAAATGCAGCCACCTCTGGCCTGAAATACACTGTTTAACTCCTGCCCAATAATCTACATAACACTTGAGAACAAGAGGTGAAGAATCCCGTATGTAGTTGAGAGTCGAGAAGGAATTTAAGGAATCAGAATGTTATTTGTCCTAGTTGGGATTTGGCCAGGAGTTCCAGATTAACACCTTTTGTCCTGCCAAAAGAACAATGGGATGATTTGTGCCCTTGGTCAGGAAGAGGCTGTTTTTTATTTCACATCTCTGAAGCACAGAACTCCATATGGTGTCCCTCCCTCCTTGAGTCTTTAATGAAAACACTCTGTGGGAAATGAGCCTTCTGTTATTACCTGAATAGAAAAAGTCTTTGCTTTTTGACTTTTGTACTTAGCATAATGTGGCTTTCTGGGAGATGGGGAAATTGGAGACAATACTCTTGCTTTTGCTAGGTGACGGTTGGGGGGAAGAGAGCTAGGACTCTGGTTAACAACATGAGACTGTCTCTCATCATGGTCAATCAGCATTCTTAACCTCATTCCTTTCTGCAGCAAATGCCCTTGAGCCTGTTTGCATTTTTATTTCAAGACTTTCATGGTGAATGCAAACAGGCAGGAGGAAGAGAGTTAGTCACACGAATACGCGGCCCCTTCTGTGGTGGTTCTTTTGTGACACGGTGGAGACTAGGATACAATTGGAGATGGCAACGTCCTAAAATCGGGGTTCTTTTCCCACAGAGGGATCATTTATCAACATCCAGGTCCCCACCCTTACACCAGCATGGGAGCAAACCCAAATGGAGTTTCTATCTCAGAAACTAACACAGACCAGGACATTTTCTAGATTGTCATAGCAGTGAATACTTGGGTGGATTGCGTGTGCGTGTACACCCACACCCACCCACACACACACACCTATACATCTCAGAGCCTCGGCTAGTGTCAATCAGTGTAATTCCTTTGACATGAATGGAGCTATACCAATTTACACCTGCTGAGGATCAGGTTCAGCATACGTGTGTTTTGCATAGGACGTGAAGTAAGGAAGGGCTTATTATCTTAGGGTTTGCACATGGGGGGACTAGCCCCTTTGGGAGTTTCTTAGGCCCGCTCCTCAAAAGGATTTAAGCTCCTAATGGCCATTGAAATAATTAGATGTGAGGAGCCTACATACCTTTGAGGATCTTGTCCGAAGTTTCCAAATCTTGAAAGTAAAATGTGATGCATTGTTGCAATTAATATTCCAGCTTATACCTTGAAAACAGCTTGAGAATAGAACTGGTAAAACTGTCCATTTATTTTAGAGAAAAAAATAAAATGGTTTCTTTTTAATTTCCTGGTTTCTTTCTGCAAAAGCTAAAAAATGTTGGGTTTCTGTATTGAATTATTTTTAGGTTTTTCACACACAAAAAAAATGTAAAAAGAAACTTTTTTTATTAACAAAAGGCCATTTTCTGTTGAAAAATTTTGAGCAGCTCTCCTAAAGAGCTATGATGACTTGTGAAGTGGGAGATGGGCCGCATTCATATTTGGGTCCTTGGAGTCTTCTTTCTGAGTGCAAATATAAATTAAACATTTTGTTAATGGAAGCTAAACCGAGGCTATGTTCTTCAGAACAAGGTCTGAGGTGTATACTGCTAACAAGTACTATAGTTGCCCAGAGGAGAACAATCTGCCATTGCAATCTATTTTCTGAATGGAAGGAACAGAAAATTAAACATGACTCAAAGGCAGAGAGTATAAACTTGCAATGCTTTTGGAGATCAAGAATGTTAAAATAAATCCTCCAGCAAAAAAAGAAACAACCTTCCCTCCCTCCCCAGCCTTCCCCATCCCACAGGTGATGGCTATAAGTAATAACAGGGGATCTTTCTCATTACCCCCAGCACCATGGAGTTAGTTTCCTACATTATTACTTGCAAATATGTACTGCAGGGGAAGTAGGTTTGCAAAGCAAAAATGGGGAAAGATGGCCTTGCACTTAGTTAGATTGAGACTCAGGAAATGTGGGTTTTCTTCTTGGCTCTTCCACATTCCTTGTGTGCCCTGGGCAAGTCACTTAGATGGAGATATTTTAAGGGCAGCTGGGCACTAATATGGTCCTTTGGAAATCTGTCTCCATACCTCAGTTCCCTATCTGTAAAATGGGGATAATAATCCTTGCTTACCTCACAGGAACATGTTGAGGCTATTGCCATAATTGCTTAAGAGGTGATGGGAGTCGTACATGTGCCTGGACAGACAGTCACAAGAATGCCTGCTCGGCCAAAAAGAATGGTGACTAAACAGTGGTTCTCAAACTGTGGGTCGGGACCCCATTTTAATGTGGTCATGAGGATTGGCGGGAGACTTGCTTGGCCCTGGGGCCAAAGCCAAAGGCCCAGGACTGAAGCTGAAACCTGAGAGCTCCAGCCCTGGGTGGTGGGGCTCAGGTTACAAGTCTCCCGCCTGGGGTCATGTAGTAATTTTCATTGTCGGAAGGGGATCCCAGTGTACTGAAGTTTGAGAAGCTCTGCTCTAGATCACCCTGGTTTGCAGGGAAGATGTTGGAATCTGATGCTGGCTCTTTGTTCCCTGATACTTGGATTTGTCTTTCCCCTCTGCGGCCTCCCGTATGCGCGGCATGACTAACACTCTAGTTAGTCTTGTGCACAGACGTTTCCTTGTCAGTTCCCCTTCTCAATGCACAGGCAAGTTGGGCTAATCACTTCCTTCTCTCTCCTGAGCTTTCCATCCAGTGCATGCTTCTCACCGCGGAATGGGATGATCAGTCTGGCAGCCTGTGTCTAATCTGACAGAACGGTAACGTGAGAGAACATCAAACGACTGAAAAAAGGCCCAGTCGCTTCTCTCTCTGTCCCTTTTGCATATCGTCTGTGCCCTGTTCCCCTAGCAATGAGGCTTTGGAAGCAGAACAAGGAGGTTTTTTTCCTCAGCCAGCAAGGTTTCCTCCTACTGCAGGCACTGGCTGTCTCCTGCTGCTAGTCTTCTGGAGCAGGGTGTATGTGCACATGATGGGGAATTCACAATGGACGTCAGCGTCTAATCATGAGATGATTAAAATTCAAGGGGTTCATATCCTGTTCTCCTTACCTCTCTCTCTCTCTCTATTTTAAAGAGAGAGACATAATACTCAGATACCCAGTCCTGCTCATACTATTCTCAGCACAGCACTCAGATTAGGGTGAGGATAGGAAAAGGAGGCTTGTGCAGCACCAGGAATAAATTAGAGCAGTCTCAGGCTGCTCTAAATTATGCCAGCTGGTTAAGGCCTCCTTCTCCCCCTCTCCTCCTCAGATGTGGCACACAGCAGAGAATCACTGGAGTAGAAGGCACAACCCCTAGGCCTGGTGTATGCTACCCAAGATTCCCCTATATAAAGGTAATCCACAGCTGACCTGATAGGGCAGTTTAATGATGACTCATCTGGGTCCCTACAGAGATCCCAAAAGAGATGAGACACATACTCCAAGATGGGTCAAAATTACCATAAAGATGATTCCTCTACATACATGAATCACACACAGGGCTCAAATACATTTCACTGCAATTGGCTTGATTCTAAGTTTAGCGTCTTCTCAATTGTTTTGCGCAACATTTAATTAACGCCAAGTAGCCTGACGGGAGGGGCACGACGAGACCACAGTGATTCTGTTGCGCTCAGTGCGAACGGAAACGGGTCCCCTTCTCTTCCCTCCCCTCCCCCCCCCCCCCCGCCCCGTTCTCCGAAGATGCTCGCCATGCTGTGTCTATCTCAATGTCATTTTCCTCAAGATGTGAGCTGGAACAAATCTGGAGCAGCTGCTTCATTTCTAAGTGTCCTTTAGGGATCCCCTCGGCAGACACTTTGCAGAATATAATGATGACATTCTAACGAGCATTAATGCACATGTTGTCATTTTTCTATATTTACACTTCCCACAGGAGGCATAGTTCTGAAAGAGAGAGAGGGAGCAAAGGAAAGTTTTTATGTGTAAACTTCAGTGTCGGAGCTGAAGGATCTAATTCCAAAGAATTACAAACCAGAGAGAGCCGGGGGCTGAGGAGACAGAGCAGGGATTCTGGGTGAAAGATGGGCAGGGTGACATTTCCCGTGTTCAGGCCACTGACTGAGGGCTGGAGCCAGCTCCCAATAAAGGTAGCGGGAGGCTTTTATTCAGGGTGAAATTCACCGCAATGCAGAGGGCTAGCATGAGGTCTGTGTACCACTCAAGTCCTACGAGGGTACTATGTATTATTTGAGTAAGGTTGTGCCTAGAGGCCACCCAGCTGAGATCAGGGCCTCATTGTACTACAGACACACAGGAAGAGACAGTCCCTGCCCTCAAAGACCTTACAAAATCTCATTAGATAAGGTAAAGAGTGAGATTAAGTGATTTGCCCAGGTGCACACAGGAGTTGGACCCAAATCCCCTGAATCCCAGTCCAGTGTTTTAGCTACAGGACCATCCTTCCTCTGAGCTATATTTGGGATGAGCTTACAGTTCACCTGTTGCCCAGAAATCGGTCCTTCTCCTCCACAGGAACTGCTGTCATAAAACACAAACTAAATGAAACTGTATATGCTTGGTACTTCACAATATGTGCAGCTGAAACAGATAAGGTCACAGCAATGTCCTCCGTTTACCAATTTTATCAGGGGGAGGATTGTATCAAAAGATTTCTCTCTCCCCCTCTCCTCCCTGCTACATTATCCAAATCAGGAATGGATATCCAGCTGGTATGATAAGTAGTAATAAATGGTTATGCTTGTCTGTGGAAATTTTGCTGGCAAATTTCCGAACCAGATTAAAAAGTAAATTAGATTTCTTCTGGAGAGTTATTTTCAAGGGTTTTTGTCTGCTGATGTTCTTGTGCGAGATTGCAGTTTTGCCAAGGGGGAAAAGAAAAAGAAGGGGATGAAGAACTCAGCCTGCAATTATCTGACTGAATGAGGCTCTCCTGCAGAAGGCACCTAATCAGGAAAGTCTCAAATTTGCTTAAAATACAATGTGCAATATAACATTTACTTATAATGTGCCTCACCTGCTCAGATAAAATTGTTTCTAGAGCCAGGCAATTGCCAAAGACAAGCCATAAAATGGAACAAATAGAATCAAATTGGGTATTAATAACAGTGGAATAAAATAAAATAAAATGCTCCCTCCTGCCCACCGTTAGCCATCTTAAATTTTTCTTCATGGAAAGTGCAGATGAATAGCAGAGCAGACTTTGTATGTGTTCCAAGCACCAGGGTAGGCAGTGATAGGAGACATAACTTACTTGTCCCTGGGCATCAGAGGGCATTGGGAAATGAAAGAGGGACAGCATTGCAGCTTCGGGCACCTCTGGGTGAGAAATGAAAGGTGGATGATGAGATCATGCCATAATGTTGGGGACAGGAAGGGTGTTCTTGTGAGCAAAGCATTGGGCTGTAACTCAGGTGACAGTTTCAGTTCTCTCTTTTGCCACAGATTCCCTGTGTGAACTTGGGCAAGTCATGTAACAGCTTTGTGTGTCAGTCTTCCCATCTGTAAAATGGTGTCCCCCCCCCCCCCTCGTCCACTTAGATTCTCTCTCTCATACTCTGTAGCTGTTCAGTGCCTAGCGCAATGGGACATGATCTCAGCTGGAGCCCTACGCACCACTGCATATCATAGGGTTGTATGTAAAACAGACACTTCTTTTACCTCTCACTTCCAAAGGCCCCACATCTCTGTCCATGAGTGTGGGCTCCCCATAAGGGCTGTTGAACATGGGTGCATGAACATATCCCCCCGCATCGCCAGAAGCTGTCCCCCAAGAGCCAGGCTGTTCCAAGCCCTGCCAAAAGTGGCTGTGTAGGGGAAGCATTGGGCTCTGACCCAGGGACTTACATTCACCCACAAGGTATTTTTCACAATGTTTGAATGACTTTATAAAATCACTGCCGTTAACAGAAACCCTCCAATGCTGCAAAAGGAAAGCTTTCTCCACAGTTGCATTGTTTTCCAGCCGTGTGATACACACTGGTGGCACTTGTGTTAATAGCTGGTGGATGTGGGGGGGATGAGGTTCTGAGGCCTGACCTCTATGGGTTTGGGTCAGGTCTTTAGTACAGATGTAGGGAGTGGAGGGTTGGTATGATTAGGTGAGTGCCCAGGCACGTGGAGTGAGCATGTGGGGGCTGTGGAGGCTCCTGAAGTGTCTGGCTAGGGTTAGTGCAGGGAGAGTGTGGGTGAACCTGGGGTGAGCATGCAGCAGGTGCAGAGGTGTCAGGGGATGTACATCTCCCAGGTCTGGATGGTGTTGGCAGAGATGGTTTTCAGGAAGGTCTGTGTGTGCTGCAGACTCCCAAGAGGATGCTGCACTAGTAACCCTGCTCCCAGGGAACGCTGAGGCCCTGTTCTCCATCACAGAGTTGGCTGGGGCCACACCTCCGACTCCTCCTGGTCACAGATGTTGCCCTTTGCTTCGTCTGCATTGGGGCAGCCTAGTCTCCAGGCCCTGACCAGCTGCCTCCCTGACCTGAGTGATGCGCTCAGCCCGTGTGGGCTGACTTCTTAATTGGGGTCAATTGTAAAAAGCGCTGTCACACTGGAAAGCAACTTCCTGGACGCTGGCACTGCGTCCGGGGACTGGATTGGAAGAGAGCCATGCTGCTCTCTCGCTCACTCTCTCTTCCCCCTTCCTTTCTGCTTCTTGTTGCCTGTTTTCCGTTCATGTATCTCCAGACCTCTGCCCTGCAGATGGAGAGGAGTGTGTCTTTCACTCCTCTGTGCCACACTGCTGGGGTTGCTGCCTCTCCTGGCCTTTATGGCTGACTGCACCCAGGGGAGTCATCGCCATGAATCATTCTGGACATTTCGAGGGCTCTCCCTGTCTTTGACCTGCTCTGCTCATGAGGGCGGCTCTAATCATGCCTTCAGCTGTCTCTGCCCTTCACTCCAGAAAGGGAACCGGCCCCCACTCTTCCACTATCACCCAGGAGATCCCTTCTGCCTTCGCAGTCTGCAATGATTGCTGCAAACGCACAGAGAAGGGCCGGTAAATTCTGCGCTCCTGCTGCATATACAGCCAGCTCAGAGACCGTTCCTAGGTGTACAGGCCTTGATGTGCCCCTGGAGGGGGCTGCAGCCATGAGGTAGCCTCTCTGGGGTGCACTCACTCAGTCCTGTTGTTTGGGGCTTTTGGAATTAAATCCCAGCAGGGTTTTCAGAGTGAACTTTGGGTCACTGTAGCCCAGCTGAGATCATGAGTTCCAGCTGAGTCCAGTTAAGCTCAGAATTCTATAAAGAGGCTGGGCTACATGCAGGCAGAGAGACAATGGTGGGGGGAGGTACCCAGAGGTCAAGCTAGGAGTTTCTAGTTTGCTTAGAACAGCTGATGTTTGATCTGCATGCATGGAGTGGAGCTAGCAGTTGTGAGAGGGCTGATTTATTTGTATTCTTTGGGCTGCGCTAGAGCCTTGTAAGCCAAACCTGAAAACCCAGAGAGGGCTTTTCTGTTTACTCCGGGTTTCTGGAGTTTTTCTCCCAGCTACTCAGACTCCAGCCTTGACACAAGCATGCACCACCTTCATTTAGTGCTGCATGCGTGCTGTATGTAGTGAATTCAGCACAGGTAGCACAGAGCTTGCAATGCTGTATGCGTAGTGAGCTCAGAACTATGCATACAGGCTGTATACATGCTCAGAATTCTGTACACAGGCATTTGACTCAGTAAAAGTACTGGATTTATGCAGTGTAGTGGGAGTCACAAGCTGCTAAAAGGCCTGAAAGAAAAGCTAGTCCTCCCCCACAAAGAGTTTGCTCTGTACCTATGCAAAAATTGCATGTTCCTGTCGATTTGATACTCAAGAGAAGCTAACTGATGGGAGGCACTGGCTTTTACAGAAGGGTTAAATGGCAGAAGGGCTTTTACTCTACTGAGATGAAATCAGCATCTGGCCAGTAGCTCAACAAACACATTTCTAGCCTTGATGGTGAGGTAGGAGACTTTACATTTGCCACTGATCCAGGACTGATTGTGCAAAACAAAACTGGGAAGGGAAAATCCACATTGGAAGAGCAATAAGGAAACAATACCCTGGCAGATTTGTTTGCTTTGTTCTTTTAAATGCCATCTATCTGAAGCTGTTCAGAGGTGTGGAGCGTTAGGATGAATTCTGAGATAGATGGACTAGTGGGCAGAGTGCAGTGAAGAAGATAAGCAACTCTACAGGAGAGCAAGTGGTTTATCACACATATGAACTCCACAGTAGATGTGTGTTATGTTTTGTGCAGTGGCATGGGCAAACCACGCACACTACACCCACCGGGAAAGAGGACAACAATACCTACTTTGGAAAAAAGGCTTTGCGGCTCGAAGGAACACAAAGGGAGAAGCCAGGCTTCGGGGGTGGGCAGAGGGGTCTTGGGGCTGAGGCAGAGAGGACCAATGGAGGAGGTTGAGCACCTTGAGCTAGAAACCCTTGAAGTAGCCAGGGCTAGAAATGGATGTCGTATGGCCTCAATGTGTGTTTCAAAGATCTGACTCCAGGACCTGGGGAGCTTTTGTGCCTGCCCAGTGTGTGGGGACTGTTTTAGAGCAGTTATAGTGTGCATAGAACCTTTCTCTGTATGTTTGCACATGCATTACATGGACAAGGCTGGCTGATTTGTGACTGGCTGGCATTTCAAGAGCTGCCACAGCAGCCCTCTTGTCAGATCCCCAGGTCCGCTCGTGACATGCCTCAGCTGGCACCGGGAGACTTGCAGAGCCCTTTTGCGCTTCCATGGCAAGGAAAATGGCACCTGCCCTCAGTAACAGCTTCCCCCCGCCCCACAAGGGAAACTGCTGCTTCTGCCACACTGCCGTGCAATCGCCACTCTGCTTGGAGTCTTAACCAAAGCTCATCCACCCTTTCCAATTTCCCCCAGATTGAAGCACCTGAGTGTCTGAAGTGCAGAACGAAGTCAGACAGGCAGGATCTCCTGACCAGGTCTCTGCTATTCTCTTGCTTTGCTTTTCTGGTGGTTTAAAACACAGACACAGTTGCTGGCCCAGTGTGGGCTCCATCCCAAGCTCTTTTGGAATGAAGGTAGCAAAGGGGGCAAAGATAAAGGCTTTGGAGGTTCAGTTCGATCCATCTCTGAAAATCCAGGGGCTCCTCTGAAGTTATTTGATCTTGAGGTTAGAAACATGACAAGATCAGGTTACTTGCCCATCAATCTTGGTTTGGCCTGAGAACAGCCTCCCCTGTGGTTATTTTATTTGTGCTATTCCTGGCCTAGACCAAGAAATCCAGAGACGGGTGTAAAGCTAACTGAGGTTTTTCTGGCCCTTCACAAAGGTTGGGGGTTGGATCTGGGTCCTGGGGGAAGGTTCAGGTCTTGACAGATTTTTTTCTGTAATAGTTTGTTGGACTCCTTAAGGAAAGAGCTATAAACACTCAGCTGTGGAGAGACTTGTTTCTAAAATATGGAGCACTTTGCCTAATGAATATTCACAACATTCCCGTGAGGCAGAGATGTATTATCCCGGTCTCATAGATAGGGAAACTGAGGTACACATCCAAGATCAGAGAGGCTCCATCACACAGAGGCCCATCTGTGGTTCACGCCTCTGTGTCAGAACCTTTTGCTAGCCTTGACAAACTCACTACTAACACAGTGTTATAATCTGTATCTAATAGGTGTCAGTGAAAAACTAATCACTCACTCATTTTTAGCTGATTTGATGTGATGTGTGTTAGATGCCAGAGTTATGGCTATATGCTGGAATGATGCCTAAAATGTGTTGGATCCAGGTATGTCAGAGGGAGTTAGTAAACAGGTCTGCCTCAAACCAAGGCATGTGTTTGCTTTTCTGACCAGCCTAGTCAGCAGGCGGAGACAATGAAGATGGATTACATAGAAAGTAAACAAAGCTATCTAGCAGAGGAGAAGCCCACATGGCATCTTCTCTCCAGCAGGACTAGAGACAGAAATTATATCTGGGCTATAAAGATGGAGGTCTGAACCTCAAGTGATAAACAATTGAAACAACGGATTGTATACAACATAACTGTTCTATAGAAGTATAACCAGTGAGGTGTTGTATGAAAGCCTGTGACATGCTGGTGATTTGTATGTATTGAGACTACATAATTAATTATAGATACTCTTTAATACTATACTTTATAGTCTGTGGCCAAAGAAAGGGAGAAATAGATATCTCCTTCCTCAGGCAGGAGGGAACATCACGGCTATCTGCCTGACTCTAACGAAATTAAGCAAGGTGTGACCAAAAACAGTGGAAGCTCCATTTATACAGAAATAAGGAAGGGATGGGAAGTTCACGGGAGAGGAAAAATAGCAGGAGGTGAGGTTAACTAGCTTTTGAAATAAAGTAATTGAGCTTTGGAAGATATAAGCCAGGACAGAAGCTGTCTTTGGCTTCTATCCCGAGACAGATAGAAGGCAACAGAGCTCTTGCAAGCAGAGAAGATTGGGTCCTTCAACCAAGGAGGGGGTTGAAGTCCTTGGAAAGTAAATATAGGTCAGAAATCTATTTAGGCAAAGCTCTTTCACCTAGGAAACCAGCCCCTTGTGCTTCTGAGAAAAAGTCAGCCTGGCTGGAAAGAGGGAGGGGGGGGGGGGGAGAAATCTACCTTGAACAAAGACAACTGTAGCTTGTTAAATTAAGTCTTAGCCACTAGAAAGCACACCCTATTTTGTTTTACTTGTAACTCTTTCTGTCTTCATTCCTTATACCTGAACTCACTCAATCCAATGCATAAATGTTTTATTTTAGGAAGGGTGCATTTACCCCAGTTAAGTTAAGCTGTAATTTGGTTTGCAATTTGCAATGAACCTCTTATTATTTCTCTGAGTGGCCCAAGTGACCCTTCTGGACACAATGTTCTGGGGAAATTCGGGACTGGGAGTATGTTGGGGTCACCCTGCAAGTAGTAACCAAGGGCGCTGGAAGCCAGGGTGGGGCTGTTATGCTGTTGGCAGGCGGCTGGAGTCAGCCTTGCTGATCTGAGGATGTACTTCATGCAGCCACTGCGGGTGTGACTTGTTGCTGACTGTGAACCTTCCAGGGAAAGAGTTACAGTAGCAAAGCATTTTAGGTTGCCCAGAGTTACAGAGCACTGATCTGGATTGCACCACAGAGCACTGATCTGGATTGCACCCCAGAACATGATCCCTCACAGATCTGGATTGCACCCCAGAACATGACAGGCCCCCAAATAACTCTCTGCAGTGCACCAGCATCCTGACCTGCAGGGTCCTGTGCTGTTTCAGTCCTGTCCTCCTGCCCCAAAGGCTATGCCTGTCCCCCACCCCCTGCTCTTCCAGTCCTGGGCTCCCCACATACAGTTCTGCTGCCCCTCAGTCCTGACCTGCAGTGCCCCCTGGTCTTCCACCCAGTGCCACTGCACCGTGCATGCAGTGTTGGAGCTATTGGTGGAACCAGGCTGGTCTGCAAAAGGTTCAGTGCTGTCATAAATAAAGGGGTAAGATTTTGCTCTGAATCCCCTGCTGGATGTTTCCCAGAGGAATGGGACTGTCCCGATGCGGCTGAGGATGCTCACTGTTAGGGTTACTCTGTGCCTCTCACTGGAGGCTCTTAAAGTGCAGAAGGAATGATGATCATTTTCAGCAGAAGGAATGATGTTTCACCCTCCCCCCACCAGGGGATAGGCCAGTATTATTATTTGCCCCTTCCCCTATGGGATGGGGAGAAAGGGACTTGACCAAGATAATCAGTGCCCGTTCTGAGAATAGAAACCAGGAATCCTGGCTGTGTAGCCACAAGACCACCTTTCCCTCCACTGGTGCTGTGCAAAATGCTTGGTCTCATGAGGCACAGCAAAATGCTCAGGAGGTAGAGGCTACATATCCCCAGCACAGTCCTGTTGAAATAAATAAATAAGCATATAGATCATTTCTGGTTCTTTTTGCTAACCCTGCCAGTCAGTGACAGAGGAGCAGGAGCCCTTTCATGGAGATAAATACAGTGTAAAGCGATAATTAAAGTGAGTGATTTCCCAGTCACAGTAGCTCTCCAAGGTTCCACGTCCCTTAATGTCCTTGCATTAAAATAGGAGAGGAGAAAAAAGGACCGTGTAAGTTTCAGAGTAGTACCAGCCTATCATCATTCAACATGGGGACAATTGTCTCGGAGAGGACCCTTCCGCTCCCCATGAAGTAACCTCTAATCAGATTGGTTTGAAAAGCACAGGAGGTCTAAAAGCATCCATCTAATAACACCAATAACAACAATCTCATCCCCCAGTCATGGCGTATTAGCAAGACCTTTCTCTTTTCCCTTCTCTGCTGCAAAAATAGCGGGGGGGAGGGGGGGGGAGGGAGATTCACAGCTTTAAGTTGACCTGTTAGCTTTCGCCCTCAGCTGTTTTCATGCTTTCCTAACTCCAGGGAGCCGGGGTTTAGAGCTGTCATTGCTGTTGGGTGGCTGACAAATCTACCTAGAAGGTGAGATACCAAAGTCACACGAGTCAGGTTTCCCAGCAAAGTGGATTTTGCAAATGCATAAGGGGAGAGGAATCCCCCTCTAATGGAACCAGGAGCCCAGAAGTTCTGAAATGGCCATTGGAACAGGTGAACTGGGGAGGCTCCCTGCCCAGGATATATGGAGCTATCTTGAGAATGCTCCATTGACTGCAAAAAGTGGCTTCCAGCTAAGATAGGCTCAACATAGCTCCTACCATCAGCCTACAGGGGGGGTGACTTGCAACTGAAACCAGTTCAGTGCATCTCCTAGCAACTCAAAAGACAGCAGTTCCAGCAGCGATCAGTGCTGCCCAGCTACCACCAGTTCAGCCAAGGGCAAGCGCTGAATTGCTGCTGCTACCCATGCAAGCAAGGGGGAGATTTTTATCAGGATTGCTCTTCGGGTCTCCACAGTGGTGCTATGTAGAAAACAGATGCAGTAAGTCCAGACACAGATGGGGAGATTTCATTCCAGCTATTGCAAAGGTAGGAGGTCGATAGACGCATTGAATCATCTTGATACTTGCATGAACTGAGCCATGGATCAGAAACATTTGAGGATCTCCAGCCATGGCTCCAATCGTACACATAGCAAGCCATCACATTTCTCACGCATTGTAGAAGTCCCCATTCTCCTGCCTTTGCTGGAGGCTCGCCGTGTGGACAGATGGCTGTTAATTAGCCCTGGGTCCAGAAAACCTGGATCCTCAAGCCATTGGGGAATTCCAAATCCAGTTTGGACACCCCCTCCAGAGTTCAGCTCTGGATCCACTTTCCAAATTTCCCAGCCAATTCTTCTCTGTAATAGCCTCACACTCAACCACCACCGAACTTAGAGGAAGTTCAGATCTGGGTCTTGGCTTTCACACCACAGGCCCCATTGTCTGCTGATCATTAGAGCCCACTGTTAATAGGTTCAGTCATTGAAAAGCTAAATGCAGCTACAGTTAAGTCTAAGTGACAAACAACACCCCCCCCCCCAACATCATACACAGCAGCTGCCTGCGTCACTGCAGATTCTGCAGGGTGATACTTGACCTTGATCCCTACACACAGAGTCCTCCGCTCTGTCCAGTGCCTGCTGTGAACCACGAGGGGAGATATAGAATTAACCAGCCTTGAGCAAGGTCTGCATTTGGCTGGGCCCTGCAGACAACCAGCTCTGCAAACCGCCAGCTCCGTGTAATTTCCCAGTGCTCCCTTCTCCCTTTGTATTACTCCTTTGTCTTCGTGCAGCTTCATTATGGATGTCCTATTACTTATCATAAGAGGAAATATGTCTCATCTTGTTTATGAACAATAAACGGTTTATATACAGCATGTTAATCATTACCCTCCACCTTAATCTAAAGTGTTAGCCCAAGCTTCAACGGGGGGCTCATTTAGATTTCTTGTTTGTAGCAATAATACCCTTTTAATATGCTAAATGAGCAAGCAAATGAACCTTCCTCACACTTATGAGTTTTTAAAAACATCCCTTCTTTAGTGGCTGAAGGTCATTCTTTTGGCAGATTAATGCTTCACTACTAGGCCCTGTTTATTGTCTGGGGTCAACTCTGCTGCTGTCATAGCATATTAAAAAGTGCCTGCTTGCAACAGCGAGAACAATGCTGCTAGGTGGGGAAAAGTTAAAAGGCCCAGCAAAACATGGTGATTCACTTCTCCGGTTCTCATTTAAACTTGGTCGCCGTCATTAATGCTTTAATTTGTAGAGCGTTAATGAATTTTAATCCCCATTATGTTACAAATAAATGGAGCTTCATCAGACCAGGTTTTCTGTGCATCTTGCTTGTTGGTGTATGAATTACAACTGCTTTGCTCAAAGCGCTACCAGGGAGAGCAGAGAGATTTCCTGTTTGGGAGCCAGTCTGGTTAGAGGGGTGTTTATGCTAAAACCAGTGACCCGATGCGGCAGATTTAAACCCTTCCCAGCGCCCTCCATCAGTCAAGTAGGTTTGCTTTGTGTGTGTGCCCAACTTGTCCCTATAACTGAGTCTCATTTGGTACCTTGTGATCCACAGACAGCAGCTTTCCCATTGAGAATTCTTTGGCCAACCAAAGCAACTCTGAACTCTTTTACTCTGAACGTTTTACTTACTGCAGGCCATACACAGAGCACCCCAGGCACACCGTTCAGGTCAAAGCGTTCATCAGTGCACCTTTGTGTGTGACTTGAACCCCGGAGAAAGGTGTCTGATGGAAAGCCCTGGACAATCGAGTCCTTCCATTATTAAGAGGATTATGAGCGCCTATCACCCTGAGCATCTCCCCTACATGAGTAAATGCACCTTTACAGTCCCTCTCCCCCTGTGATGTAGGGATGTATTATTATCCCCACTTTACCAATGAGGAACTAAGGCACAAAAGTATCAAGGGACAAACAGGAAGCCTGCATCAGAGACGGGTCTTAAAACCAGATTTCCTGCGTCTCAGTTCAGAGCCGTAACCAAGAGACTGTTCTTCCTCTGGGCAATAGCGCTCCGTCCCCTGACACTGCTCATGTGATTCGAGCCTGAAGTGGAGAACGAGCCTCTTGTCAGGTGAAATGGAAGTTCTGTCTCCATTAAGTCCTTGGCTCCTTTGCCAAGCAATGGGGATTTATTATAGAGCCAATTGTGCTGGTGGTTTTTATGATTCAACTCCAACCTCACTCAGGAACTGAGGCCCAAAACGCTTCGACAGAGGCCAGCCTGCCACCACCACAATCAACTTTTTCCCCTCAAGGTTTTTGTCCAAGATAACTAACCCCTCCCACCTTTTCCACCAACATTGGCTTGCTTCTTGCTGACTCAGCTGGAGGCCTTTAGAATTCACTGTCAAACCACAGGCTCTTTCTGCGTCACAATTCCGGCACCTCCTTCCACGGAGCTTCCAGCGAGAACCTCTTCTGTTATTCCAAAAAGTCAAGAAGCATCGTCAAGCCACATCTAGATCCCAGCCCTTGATAAGTCCGTTGCTGCTTCCGTATGCCAGATGTCTCCTCTCATGCGATCGTACATTCTTCTCGCTTCCCTTTTTGCTCTTCTTAGGAGTTTGTGTCCTAGTGATCTATGAGTTGTTTGGAGAAGGAGTAAACACTACTTATGCATTATATACATGTCTTGTCTGTTCCACTTGATAATACCATTCTTTAATATGCCCAGCGGTAGCTTTTTAGCTGCTTCTGTTTTTCTTCCATGTCTGCCTGGCATGCCCTGAGAGCTTTTTATTCTTCAAATAATTTAGGAGATTTCATTATATCCAAAACTTTGTTTTTCATCTCACACACACACACAGCCCAGAGTGTGCCAGTGCCTACGTTTGCAAAGATGTAATGGACTGAGGTATGCTAAATCAGAGATCAAAGAAGAAAAGACCAGGTGAGATTAGTGCTCTTGAAATTCACTCCTGCACTAAGGTATCACATGTACATTATCCATTTAATCAGCTGTGGGTTGAGAAGCCATGTGTGTCTATGTGTGCATCTTTTTCTGAATGGTGGCATCTATGCTGTCTATCTGTGTTTGAGTGGGATGGGGTGGCCTTTGTGTAAGGGGGAAATCAGCCGTTCTTTACATAAGTGTGCTAGTCTCAGAAACTTCTTTGAGTGGCTAGGTGGTTTGACAGGAAGCCAAATCATGGGCAGACAATGGGCAACTGCAGGTAGACCTGGGGGTAGGGGAATGAGCTTTGCAAGCACATGTATCACAGGCTCCGCATTGGATTCTGCAGGGTCCTATAAACCTGGCTGGACAGGACTGTGCTGCTCAGGAGAGGGGACCGAACTGGTGCTTTCCATCACAGTGGAGCTGCTGCCAGGCCCCGATGATGACTAACAGCTCAGGGAAGCCAAGGACGCTCTTCCAAGACGATGCATTCTGAATCCTCTCCTCCCACCAGAGCGGGTCTGATACTGTGCAGCTGATTCATGAAAATCGCTCTGAGCCCTTCTATTGATCGTGTTCAGCTCTCTGTATCCACAGCAGTCTTGGCCTCTTCACCAAGCTCTGTTATTTCACTCGTTCTCACTGCAGCGACACTAAATGAACCACTTGAGGTACAGCACTTAAACACACTCCGGTGCCGCTAAATGTCTCTCCCCCCCCCCCCCCCATGGCCTGTTCTCTTTGGTTGCTATGCAAATAGGAAGAGTCTGCACGCTCAGCCCCTCTGCTCACCTCCTGCACTGGCGCAGCAAGATGGGAATTGTTGTCTCGCTCGCGGGGCGTTCAGCGGAACAGTCAGAGTGGAAAAGCGAGAGCGGGCTCGCTCTGAAGGCTGCAGGGTAACCAGGAAAATGACTCCCCCCACCCCCACCCCCAGGCCTGGCTGGGTGCAGGTAACCAAGCTCACTGAGCTGTATGCTCATCTCCTCATCCAAATGTGCTCTAAATTCATCCACCTAGCCTATCGCCATGCCACGTGGGTTCAAGTCCCACCCTGGGGTCGGGGTTGAGCTGCTGTTGGAGTGATTTCAGGGGTCTTTCCACTAAGTTCAGTGGGCTTTCCTTCAGGCTTCTGACTTGGGCGCACACAAAAAGCTGACGGCACAGTTAGCCAAATGGGGTGTCACTCCCACATGCTTTGCCCACAGAGCCTACCCAGTCAGATGGCCGCAGGGACAGAATCCAAAATCTGCAGCTTAAAAGACACAAACCTCCACCCACGATTACCCGAGCTTCCATTAGCCTTAGCAGTGGCCTGGTTTCTGGTCTTTCACCCACTGGCTGGATGGGAATTCCCAGCTGAGGGCATTGGTTGCTGCTTCATAATTGATTCTGAGACCATAGATTAAATTCCTGCCTCCCCCACAGAACGGTTCCCTTCTCAGGCTGGCTCTTGCTAGCACAGAAGAGAAGCGTAGGATGGATAGGCTAAAAACAACAACCCAGGGTCATGTATTCCTATATAAAGAGTAACTGATGTTGAGAGCAGAGACATGCACCCAGGCACATGAGTGCACGTGGGATGAACAAAGCACACACACTCTTTGATGGAATGATTGATTCCTTAGAGAGCCTTGAACCCAGTCGTAAATAAGAGACTTGCTGGAGTGAATCTGTCCCTCTTCCGCTCAGCCCGAGAGAGAGCGAGACTGTCCGTGCAGAGAGCCACTAACAGGAAACAACTTTCAGGCTATAAAGACGTTTGCTCCTTGCACAGTATTTCTTCCGTTTATATTGCCAGTTGGCAAATGGCTCTCTGATGTCTTTTTCTGTGCGGAAAACTTTCCCAACTCTGAGCAAATGCTGCTGCATAAATAAATAATGGGGGACGTGTGGGGAGGGGAGCCCTTAAAGACTTAGAAAATAAAAGTACTTCCCTGTGAGCAAGTATGTTGTGGGTTATGGGTAGTTGGTTGGTTGGATGCAGTTGGGATATAATTACATAGTCAGAAAATGCAGGGAGTAAAACTTAATTTCTTTGGCTTGCTCCCCATTCAGTGCAATAGTGAACATGCTGCAATGGTGCTAGCCTCCCTGGGAGAATCCAGAGGAGGGCTTGAAAGCAGCCCAGCATCCCTTATTGCTCAGATCAGTGTCGGCGAAGTACAGCTTGCCCTTAGTCGGAAAGAGATGTCAAACAAATCTTGTGCTTGTCACACATGGTTTGAGACACGTACACCAATTCTCCTCCGAATCATCCTCTTTCATTGACCTGGTGACCTGATCCCTTTCTCGGGGAGTAAAGTGAGGTTGAGGGTGCTGGTTTTTGACCTCAGTTTCCCCCAGCTATCCCTGGAAGCAAATCCGAGATGCAGTGTGGTTATGAAGAAGCCTCACTGAGCAGCATCCGTGGGATTATTAGTGGAACATGTGAGCCACAATAATACTATTTAGAAGTGTACAGACAAGACTGGATATTAGGAAAAACTTTTTTGCTAGGAAGGTGGTGAAGCACTGGAATGGGTTATTACCTAGGGAAGTGGTGGAATCTCCTTCCTTAGACTTTTTTAAGATCAGGCTTGACAAAGCCCTGGCTGGGATGATTTAATTGGGGATTAGTCTTGCTTTGAGCAGGGGGTTGGACTAGATGACCTCCTGAGGTGTCTTCCACCCCTGATATTCTGTGATTCTATAAAACCAAATTATGCCCCATGACCCCCCTTGACAATCTACAGAAGCTAAAAATGAGACAAAACACGAATCTTGTCAAATTGTCAGGGATACCAGAATTTGTCCTGGAAATGGAGACGTTCCTTAATTTGAGGCTCACATGTTTGCAACAGGTTGATTGGGAGGGTAGGTGGGTACCTGCCACATGGCATCAGATGTCATTGTGCCCACGTGGCTTATGGTTTGGCCCAAGCTTTGTATTTTAGGGACAACTCAGCAGACTGCCCAAGGAGGGGCATTTCAAGATGAGGTTGCAAAAGGTGCATAGTACCAGGGTTGGCAACAAAAGGCAAATCCATTGATCAATCTGCTGCCAGGGGTGCAGTGAAGAGAGCTTCCATTGCGTGAGCACCAAGCCTGGCAATGGAGAGACATTGCAGTGGGTGAATGCAAAGACTGGCAGTCAAGAATAATCCCATTGCATTAATTGCAGGCAGTGAGGAGCAATCCCATTGGACAGCCAGACAAAGTCATGGCGATAAAGGGATCTCACTGGCCAATCAGTGCTGGAGACCAGTGGTGATGAATGAGCAAGGTAGGACTCAGGAACGGGCCATTTTTAGTAAATGTCAGCAGGGCCACATGCTCTTGTATGGGCCCTTCTAGGCCAGATACGTCCCCAGCAGCATCCTTCTAATGGACACCGTCACCGCAGTATCATTTCCACGCTGGGGCAGGATGTCTCCTCTCCTCTCGCCACAGGCAAGAGAAGAAATGCTCTTGGAGGTTAAAAAAAGACTAAAGAAAATCCCATGTTGCATGGGCACATTAGAGTTTCTTAGCGTGTCCCTTTGTCAGATAGGGCACCGCGCAGGTAGCTGGGGCCAGCTCATTTAACCAGCTTCTCCTTGTTCTATGTCTAATTCAACAAACTCCATAGCAACGCTTGAACTGCTCTGCTTACCTGACCTCACCTGACCTCACTGTTAACATCTTTCCTACTAAGTTGCTCTAATGCGAGTCTAAAATGCTGCAGAAGCTCATTTGACTCTGAATTATGCTGCCCGGAGATGCAAGCCCTTGGCAAGGGGTGGTGGCAGGGGTGTGGAAGAGCAGATGGAAAATTCCAGCCTGCTCTGCTCGCAGCTCTTCCAGTGCTCTTCAGTGGGTCTTTGCGGAGGGAATGAAGATGTGGGGCAGGGTGGAGGGAGAATGGATTTAAGCTGTGTTTGCTGGTGAGTGATTTGTGTGTGGGAAGGCGGGGAGGGGAACAGGGATGTTGTTTTGATGTACCGGCGTTTAGGTATTTTTTTTAATTAATGGCAATGGTGCTTAAGAGGATGCGGATTTCGATTTATTATACAAAGCCTAGAGGCCCCAACTGAGATCAGGGCCCCATTGTGCCAAGGCCCTCTATACAGACGTAGTGAGAGCCAATCCCTGCCCCAAGGACCTGGCAATCTAAATACATAAGATACAGAGAGGGGAAACTGAGGCACAGAGAGGGGATGTGACCTGACCAAGGTCACAGAGGAGATTAGCAGCAGTGCCAGGAGTAGACCCAGCCCAGTGCCCTGTCTACTAGATAGCACTGCAACCCAGCACTTGTCTTCCCGTCGACCCCTGTATTTAATATTATTATTTTATTTGGTTGTATTATTCTATAGGATATCGCCTGGGGGCCGCACTGTGCTGGGTGCTATATAGTCTCAGAAAATTCCTGCCCCTAAAGGATTTGCAATCTAAACCCTACACATCCGTGAAGGGCAAGGGATGAGTACATAACAGAGTAACAGATTCGTATGGGGAAGAATTGGCACAGTTTTGTAAATTACAGGCGGCGGTATTATTGAAGGTCTTTGATTCATAAGAGTAGCAATTGGTTATACTTCAGTGGCATTCGGAGGTTGTACAAACAGAGGGAAGGGAGTGTCCCTGCCCTGGACTGAAATAAATGAAATGCAAAGGGGATGAAATTCACTCTGTGCAGTGGGCCAGCTCTCTAAACCCTATTTTGGGAGCTTGACTTTCACCCCTGGAGAAAAGGCATCCGTTATTTTGGCATTTAAATATACACAAACACCCAACCCTGCATTAAAAGAACAGGAAGGTTGTAAAATCAAGCACTGAAACATTAGGGAATGCCACAGTGAAGATGGCGCATGCAGCCTTAACTTAATTCACTTGTATAAAATTTCAGCCCAGATGGATAAAATTCAGCAAAGTTATAAGCAACTGAAAATAATGGGACGTATCCAGAAACCTTAACAATAGGTGTTGTTACCAGCTCTGCATCTAATAGCTCACCTCAGTTGGGAGACAGCTGCTCTATTTTAAGCAAGTATGAAATCAAGCACTGTCCAACATGCAGCCAGTCCAAGAGGATACCATTAAAAAAAATCCTTAGCCATTACTGCAGCAACATGCGCGCTGGTGAAGGCTACCAGCCCTGGAGCTCTGTTTATCTCCCCCACATGGGCGATGCTTCAGGGCAAACGTTCTCCACCCGTCGTCTCCTGCTGATTTCAATCAGGAACTCACTCCTTGGGGGTATGAGGGGAGTTTGGTCTCCGTGGCCTATTCAATCCTTGGCCTCTGTACTGAGGCTGCCACCAAGGAGGCCAATTAGCTGGAATTGCAGCAGTGATATTATTTGTGCTGGAGACGAAAATCCATACGAGCTGACACCTGAACAACAGAAGGGCAATGGCAGTAACTAGTAACAAAAGGCACTTTGCGCCTGAGAAAACATCCTCTGTTTTTTTGTGGTGGTTTGGTTTGGTTTTTGTTTTTCCTTCTCTCCCCTTTGGGGGATCCTGTTATTTTGTTGTTTACTAGCAAGCGCTTTGTCAGCAGACCCAGCCACACATCCGGTAGCCTTCCCAATGGCCCCACAAAGGGTTCTGCTACTGATTTTTCTTCCCTGAGTTCCCGGTGGAAACAAGTCAAGATTAGTTTTCCCCCCACTGCCGGCGGGTAATTGCTGCTGGTTACTGTTGCTATTGCCACGTCAGTGTCTCATGCTTTCTGACGGATGGGTCACTAGTAGGGAATTGGAGAGAGTGAACAAGAAAATATCCCATGACATCCCTGGCTGCTTTCCCTCTTCTTTATAAACCATACAAAGCCGCAGAAGTAGGAGTGTCCACATGGCACTTTAAGGGATTTCAGATCAAATGAAAGAACACTGAGAAGAACAACAAAAATGGAAGGAGTGGGCAATGGAAAGAGACTAAAGGAATAGATACAGATGGACTAAAAACCCCTGAGGCCTTCTCTGAGCTGGGATTTCACCCACTTGTATAGTTGCATGAGTGCCAACACCTAGTCTGGATGTGATTACACCAGTGCATAGCAATTTGCACTAGTGCAGTTTACCCTGGCTTGATACTAAGTTGACTGTTGGGTGCAATGTTATGTTTGTTGCATACACACACACAAGTGTTATGGAAACACAAATACTCTTGCTGGCAGGTCACAATGTAACACTGCTTTATTTCTTAGACTACAGAAGGATAACACTTAAGAACCTCAAAACAGAGAAAAACAAAGCAGGCTGCTCCTCAAAACAGAGGGGCACAACTCACCTACTGTGCTGTCTACAAACTAACTGCTGGTAGGAGACCCAGATTACAGGCTTCCTACAAAGCCACCTTGCCTGAAATCAGGACCAGGGAAAAAACGGCTGAAACGTAAAGCAACAGTCTCACAATTTTTAATGCTGTTTTCAATATACTATATGCAACTCAGCTGGAATTGCATTTGCTTGTCATGTTTGAGTATGACCTACGGGTAGAGTCGGACAGTTGAAGCATGTGAATACCAAGGGGCCAAACTTGCGCATGGCACTAGCAGGGTAAGTGGCAGGACTGTTCTGACACTCATGTCTGTAATGCCCAGATCTAATGGCTTTCCAGGCATTTATGTATAGAGCAGTAGGGCACCCCAAGGTGTGCATTTCAGGTTGATTGCTATGCTTCTTGGCTGCTTAAAGTCCTCTCCCTTCAACTTTTTGCCTGTGAGCACACCTTTGGGCTATGATAAGTGATGCAATGCTGTCATTTTTGCATTGCTTAAATAATTATTTAGAATGGAATTAACATACCTTTAAAGGTCTCATTAAATCTAAATTAAATGCATAATCAAGTATGCTTTACACACTGTTGAGAGCATTGGCAGTTAAAAAAATATTATTTAATGTTTACGTCAGGTAGCTCCGAGAAACACCCATTGGGATTAGGGGCCCATTGTTCTAGGCACTGTACATACATATAAAGTGACATGGTCCCTGCCTGAAAAGCCTGCAGTCTGAGAAACCAAAACCTTTCTGACTCAATCATCATATCCCCCTTGGTTGTCATGATCAGCTGAGATCAGGAAAAGATTGCCAGATACCCGCCTGCAATCCCTATCTCCTGACCTGCTGAGAGAGGTTGTAGCAGGATGCAGAGACACAGTGGAGGTGCACTTCCTTAATCCAACCTGCCAGTACTGTCAGTGCTTAATGAAAGAGGAAGAGTGGGCTAAAGTGCTTCAGAGATGGGGTAGATTTCTTGGTATCTACAGTGATAATGTCTTAATAATGACCATGGCTTTGTAATTCATGAGATCTCTACAGAGCTTCTTTCATTGGAGGAGCTCCAACCACTTTACATGTCTGAGGGAGCCCTGCCGTGTGGCATGTTGCTGGTAGAAGCATGGAGATTTGCTCAAAGTGGTGGTAGAACCAGGAATTGATCCCAACAGGCCCCTGACACCCAGTACTTTTTCTCTGATCCTTTCCTCTCAAGGGGACGTGGGGGGAGCACCTTAAAGTGGAACTCAAGTTTGCATGGCTTTGAACCTATTCAAGTCACTGTCCGTGCAGAATGGGGAATGCTGCATCCTCCGGTACCCTACCTGATTCCTTATAAGACACATTACAGGCAGTGATACTCATCCCCTGGGGGCAATGGGGTTTTGTTGGTTGGCTGCAGGCTTCAGAGAGCGAAATGAAAGAATAAGTGTGTCCGGTTGCAGGGAGTTGCAGCTCCATGGGGATGATCAAACGAAGGAAAATTCAATGAAACCCACAGAGTAGAACAGCACATGGCAACCTGTACATACCAATCTCCCCATTATGGGATAATCTCAGCAGCAGGTGTGTTTTTTCTCCTTCAGGATCTGATGTGTTAAACCTTCAATTTTGAACAGAACTTGCCAACTATAAGAACATCAGCTTCTTTTTCTCCCCCCCCCCTTGCTTCTCAACTAATGTTTGGGGTGGGTAGAAGGTGGTGGGTTGTTGTTTTTTTGCAAAGACATAATTACCCATCCCTGATTAGTCTTCAGACAGAGTCAAGCATTTGCCGTAAATCCTTGAAACAAACAAGTCTATTTATATTTTAATTATCTTTTTTTAATCTCCCTAAAATTCAGGTTGATTTGTGTTTCTTCTACATATTTATAGACTGGATAATTCCACATTCCTAGACTTTTTGCAGACAAGATTTTGGTTCCCTTCTAGTCTCTGACATCATAGCTGTTCCCATTATCAAACAAAGGATGATAACACACTTCCCCCAGCCCTGGGAGGTTAGAGGAGGAGACAGGACTCCTGGGTTCTGGAGCACCTTTGGAAGAGAGCGTGATCCACTGGAGAAGGAGCCAGGATTCCTAGCTTCTGCCGCTGACTTGCGTGGTGTTGGGCAAGTTATGAGGGTCAAACATTCCAAAATGTGCCCTCCAAGGCACTCCATTTTGGGGTGCCTGACTTGAGTCAGGCAGGGCCTGGTTTTTCAAACGTACCAAGCACCTGCAGCTCCCCTTCATTTCAGCTGGACTTAGGGGCGCTCAACGCCTCTGAAAATCAGTCACCAGGTGTCTAAAGATGGGCAACATAAAAACTACAAACATTCCAAAATTGCTGGCTACTTGTGAAAAGCCAGGGTGTAACGCTTCTGTGCCTCAGTTTCCCTTGGTGTACCAGGTGGACAATAGTACTGAGCTGTATTTCGGAGGAGTGTGAGAGAGAATTTGCACATGTTTGTAAAGCACTTTGGGAGCCTCGGGTGAAAGGCACCAGAGAGAGGCAAAGGATTCAGATGTTATCCCTATTATTTTTAGAAGCAATGTGAATAACACAACACATTAGCTCCACAACAGGCATAAGCTGACATTGTTCAATGAGCTTCCGTGGTGCTGGATGGAATTTCAAGTTCTGGGCATGACCTATAAAGCCTAAAATGGGGTGGGCCTGGCCTACAGGAGAGACCACCCCTCTCTCCACGCCTTGTTGCCACAGCTGCGGTCAGTAGCGGGGCCTGAGATGGATCTGGGAAGGAGCAGTTGACAGGGTCTTCTGGGCTCTGAGACTCTGGAACTCGCTCCCCTCCTGGGTCCGAAATAGCCTTGGTGAGCTTCCAGGCATGCCACAAAAGACCCCTGTTGACGAGTGTTGAGGGGGTGCGTCCATGCTGCTGCTGGGGGCATAAGGGGTGTTTCGGTAGGTGTCGTGCTGGCTGGACTCCAGCTGGGGGGATTGCATTTACTATATTGTTAGTGATTGGTTAGGGCACCTAGTGATTGGATAGGCAGCATCTTTGTATTCTTTCCCATCAAAAGAAAGAGAGAAAATACAATGACTGATACTGCGGCTCTGTGCCGACGTGTCTCGGCTTGTAAAAAGGGGATATTTTTCCAAGGGCGCTGGAAGTCCATCTCTGAGACTGCTTGGGTGTGGCGTTGTAGGTGGCTTGCGTTCTCTGGGTAACCCTTCCAGCCGTGCTCTCATTCCGAGTGAGGCTCTCCGATTTGTAAACATTAATAACCATTATTATTATTAAAAAGGAAAGAAAGTGAGTATCCCTGTAACTAATTACTTTAAGTGTTTTCAATGAGCTGCAGTTCAACTCCTTTATAAAATCTCCTGCTGTGAAGACCAGATTGTCATTATGATCAGATCTTTCCTTAGACCTATTAATTTTATCCAGAATAACAGTAGAACAGATGCAGGGAGAAGGCTAGTCTGATTAACATAATTCTTTTCAAAGACCATTTCCTCCCTAAAGGCCACCGTACCGACTCTTCTATCGGCTCTCGCATCTAATTACATTCAGGAGAATTCAGACTCTGATCTGCGATCTCAGCAGATGTCACTTCTCCGTTATGAAGCCCCCTTCAGGATATGAAACCTTATCAGAAAATCAATTGAAATTAACAATCCTATCGCCCCCCCCCCCCTTTCTGTGGCCAGATTAAAGTTGTCTCTACAAAGCGACCTTTCTCAGGTGGAGAAGCTGAATTTTCAGAAATTCATTAAGCCTGAAATTTGATACTTTAATGCACTTTTTGAAGTGTTTTGCTCCCTGCGCTTTCTCTGTTCTTCGGTCTATTGATGGATCTATCTATTGATCTAAAACACTTTGCTCTACATACATCAGCAGCTATAATAAACAAAAAGCATAACTCCCATGAAATGTTTCAAATCTGAACAAACCCATCACTCAGTCTTATGGCTATAGGGCCTGGTTTACAGATGTATTTAAGGAGTAAAAACGCATGGGGGTATTTACATATCTTTAATCTGAACCCCCTATAAACCTTGTCTTCCTATTCTCTTACCCTCTATTGATAGAACTCAACATCATTTTTGGCACAACTTTACAATAGAGTTTGTCTCATGGGCTACTTCCCCTCCTTTCTGTGGCTGTTTAACCTCCCTGTGGCAACAACAGCAATTGCTTACGTGAGTAATATTAGCAAGGTTTTTGAAATCAGTTTACCAACTGGAAATAAAGAGTAGCCATCACCATGAAGTGGTCTATGCTATGCAAGAGGTCAGGCTAGCTGATCTGATGGCATCTTCTGGCCTTACTCTGTGTCCAGGTGACCAGCCTGTTCTCCAGAGACCATCATCAAGTGCTCTATAGACCATCAGTGGTCCATGGACTACAGTTAAAAACCTCAGTGTTAGTTTACACTTACAGGATTATAGCGCTTTTGGTTATAGCGGTACCCATTTACTGCAATAGGTATAGCGCTATAGGATGTCCTGGCGTGGCCACATTTGCTGCAACTGCTGCGGCACAGGGAGTGGTGCATTATGGGCAGTTATCCCGGCATTCAGCTGGGTGCAAAGTGCTTTCCAAATGAGGGAGGTGAGGGGGAACAGGGAACGTGTATGGAGGGAGAGAACTTCATGCTGTCAGTGATTTTTCTCTAGAGAAAAGTAGCAGGCTCTGAATTTCACTCCCACAGCTCCATTGGTAAGCACTTTCACTGCTTAATTGCTGAGTTAAGAGCGGAGTTCTGAAAAGGTACTTCCGCATTCCGTCTTCCCTTTGCAAAACAACACAAAGACGTCAATTGCCTTAAATGGCTTCTTAATTGCTTTAAATGGCTCGAAGGCGTGCCAGAGATCCCTTATAGCGTAATGACTGATTACACTTGCCATAACACGCTACAGGGAATACGCAAATGCTTTTATTCCTTTCGAAAAGGTGGTTTACAAGTAGCGTGATAAGCTCAGACTTTTAGCGCAATATGTGGCTTGCCAATGTGTTCAGGGAAGGAGTTCTAGTGCTCCTGGAGGCTATATAACGCTATAAAGTGCCAGTGTAACCAAGCCCTCAGTGTTAGGTGCTGTGCACACAAGGGAAGATATGCTCTAAGGAGATTAAACTCTGAAAGGAGCATTTACAATATCCCCTAACATAGCTAAGATTATTATTATTATGTGGCAAAATACACTCATGCCCCTGTGTGTATGTGTGTATTTGCCATTTAAATGAAGCTTTTAACTGAACATTGCATTGGCATTTCACATGGGGAAACCGCTTCGGTATTTACTGCTATTAAATTAATTTCTCAGCAGAGGATTTTAGACTCTTATAATTCATGAGGATATTTTAGGTCCTGTTTACTGTCTGGTGCTTAAAAAAATTGTCTTGAGCATTTGTTTGCTGAATATAATGTTATTACATTAACTTTCCCTCACAGGAGAGATGAGGGTTCATTACTGCTGATGCTGGGCTCATTGTGTTGCTGAGGTCTCTGAACAGCGGGTAATTTTTCATGCCATATGTGCTGCAATATGTAGGCACGTTGGGATGAGCTAAAGATAGGGTTGCCTTAAATCAGTGGCCATACAGACCCTGGAGCTGTGACTGGCACATGTGGGAAATGCCTTGGAGCATCTACAGGCTCCCTTGTTGTTAGGGAGGAGGCGGAACAGGATTCAGGGTTTTTCAGGAATGGACCTGTCGTGCGGATTCACTTTGGGTTTTGCACGTTGATTTCAAAAGGAAAATCATAATGAGGATGCCGGCCTGGGTGGTTCGGCTCATGTCACTCAGAACCCAGCAGGCTATGTGCTAGTGATCTCTGGTGGGGTTGGGGTAAGGGGCATGGGATCCTCCCCCCTAGACTGCTGAAGCATGGTTCTGTCACTCCTCAATGCAGCTCTGAAATTTCAAGAGCCCCTAGGCTGCTCCAGTAGATCCGCTGAGCCCGCAATGTCCACCCCACAACCCAGATCACACACTGGAACTGCTCGTGTTCTGAAGGACAAGAGAGATGGGGCTACCACTTGACTGTACAGACACACATTCTGGACATTTTTGAAAAACACGGCATCTTTTACTCGGTAGTCAGCAATAGCTCTGCTTGAGCATTCATTGGGTCTCGACTGACGACTCACTGTACATTTATGAGCATCCCCTGGAAGAGCCCTGGGGAAAATGGAAATTGCTGCGTTGCACGGATTAATCACTCACCAGAGCATAGATAACAGAGTCCTGTGGCACCTTAAAGACTAACTAAAGTATTGAAGCATAAACTTTCGTGGGCTAATACCCACTTCGTAGCTTGCATCCAACTAAGTGGGTATTAGCCCACGAAAGCTTATGCTTCAATACTTTAGTTAGTCTTTAAGGTGCCACAGGACTCTCTGTTACCTCTATTCCAGACTAACACGGCTACCTCTCTGATTCTTGTCACCAGAGCATATGTCGGAGGGAGAAGTGGCTTTGTAGAGGCTTGAATGCATGGAGGCAGCTTTAAGACAGGTGGCATCTATTATGGAGACACAGAGGTGGAGTGAAGCAGCCTCGCCCATGCTGCATGAGCGTGTGTGCTCTTACGCAAAAACCCAGCTGTCATTCTCAGCTGTCATTGTGTCTCCTGTCAGCGACGGCTTCCAGTTACTGCAGCTGCTGGTGCTGCACGGATGCACACCAGGCGCCTGGAAGCAGTCCGCACACAAGAGAAAATGCAGTTACAGTGATGGGGCTATTTAAGAGGCCATGCATGAAAGGAACTGTGATCTGATGGCTAGGACGCCGGGCTGGGATTCAAGAGATGAGAGTTTTAGCCACAGCTCTGCTATTTAACCTATTATATGATTTCAGGCAAATCACTTCACCTCTGTTTCTCCTCTCACCAGTGGTTTTCCTTTCTTTTTCCTCTTCTTTGGTTCTTTATTCAGATTGTAAACTCTTTGGGTCAGGGACTGTCTCCGGCGGTGTCCTGCACCTTGGGAGCTCCATCTCTACTGGGGCCTCTACAGTACTGTAATAAAAGGAAGTAGAAGAACTGAGGTGGCCTGAATAGAATTTTCCAATATTACAAATGGGATGAAGAAATCTGATAGACAGAAATTGTTCCCAGAGGGGCAGAGGTGGGCTATGTGCTTCATCTATGTATTCCCAGAAAGGTTGTTGAGTATCTGGATTAAATGACCATAAAACAATTGAAGCAATGACAATAACTGAGTTTAAGAAATGCCGGGATTTTTTTCCCATAGTATTGAGGCCCAAGGGTGACAGTGCTGTGGAGTGGAAAGTGCAGATGAGATAAACCACTGGGGAAATGTTGGAAGCTTGCAATGATGAGATCATTGATAAAATTGCTGAACTCTTCAACAAAGTATGGGACCAAGAGAAGCACAGCTCACTCCCTTGGACCCCAGCGCAGATGTGAAGCCAATAGCGAGCAGCTGAAATAATTGAGATGATTGTCTAGCTCACAGGGATATGTCAATCAGTCCAGTTAAAAGAGAAGACAGCTCAGTTTTTCCTCACTCCTCACATTATTCCATTTATTGTTGTCTTGAAGCTGACCTATAGTAACCTCCTCTAACAGTGAATGGGGAATTTAGTCTCCATGCTCCATTGAGCCTTTCCTGAGAACAAGGGGACCCAATTCATGACAACTGTGATGGTATTTTTCTGTGATGTGGGCATTTGTCCACTGGGTACAGGAAAATGAGGCCCAGCAAATTTGTTTCTCACCAGCCATCTGATGGTAGCAACTTTCAGTCCCTTGAAAACATTCTGGTCTACTGAGCACAGCCTAGACAGAGGACGCAGGTCCAGTTTGCAAATGAAGTCACATATCTGGAAGGTGGTAGCAGGGGAACGAGTTCCAGAAATCTACAAACCTAGCTTTAAATAACAAAAGGAGCAAAGCATTGACCACATGGAGCTAGAAGTCTCATGAGTCTAATGCTTTGTACTTGCCCTAGCCAACAGCTCCTTCCCAGGCAGCATTTACTTAAAGTCTAAAGAAGAAATGGCTATTGGTTGCTATCCCCGTGTTTCCTGTGGCTCTGAACTTTGGAGGAAATTATTTTCCCTTTCTTCTGCTTTTAAAGTTGCAACAGTCAAGTAGGAACGCGCCGCACTCACATTATGAGAAGCAAACCTATCCAGACTGGAAAGTTAGCTCATCCCTTTTAGCACAAAAGCATGCATCACAGCTTTCATGTCTGGGCAGGAGTAATGTAAAAAACTGAGCTCAGAGAAATATAGATATACTTTCCCAAAGAACTGATCACAATCCACTGAAAAATACACAGCCTAGGGTGGGATGGGAAAAAAGTGCTCCAGTTAAAACGTTATGAGTATCTTTTAGTTACTAATGCCTTTGCCGCCAAATGGCTATGTTTCTGTAGCTGAAATTGACAGCAATCCGACTTAAAAGTGTTGGGGAAAGAATTACTCGGACATGTGAAAGAAAACCATTTCCTTCTAAATGCAGTGCCCAGAGCCAGATCATATGGCTTTCTCTAGCTATGCATGAGGGCGGATATGTTCAAAGGGCTTGTTTTGTCATAAAATATAGTTATTGCGATGTGGGAACAAAACAAACAAAAAATCTAACCACTGTGGTTTGCTTGGTTAAAAAGTGATTGTTGGGGTAAGAGTGTTTACAAAGGGTGGTGATTAAAAAAAAAGAAGGAAAGGTTAAAAACACATATCAAGGATGTGAGAGGTGGATAAATACACATTGCTGAGCAGTGGGGGGAAATAACTGTCTATGACAACTTTTCTGTGGCTCCTGTGTCCCTTTGCCCTGCTCATGAAGTAAGTTGAAAGAGAGAGAACGCTGCGATGCATGTGACAGACTGAATGTCAGAACCCCGGAGGTGGAGAAGGAGGGCATTTAATGATTAAAACTGCTTCCTCAGCAGTTTCCAACACATCCCTTTTGAGCAGCGATTGCTCAAAGCCCCTCTCAGGTGCTATGCATGAAGGGAAAGCTAACCGTCATGAGGGACAGTCGTAAGACTGGGATTGAGTGAATGTGATGCGACACAGGATGAGGTGAATAAAACCAGTGGGCCAGAGCCTGTAGATCAGTGTACCTTAGCTAACACCAGCTGAGGATCAAGAAGATGGACGACTCTTGCTGCTTGCAAGGATCTTGCATGCTTCAGAATTTGCTTTGGACCATGAGGGGAAAAATCCAGAGCTAGCCCCGTTCAAGCCCTTGTAGGGGCACGCAGCAGGAGCAGGTGCTGAATTGTGGCAAAAATATCTGTGCCCAGGCACGCACCCCTAGTGACATAACCAGTGAGAAGGAATGCAGAGGACAGTGTTCAGAGACAGAACTGCTGCTTTTCAAAGTAGTTTGATGCATCTGTGGATTAACAAACACAAGGTCCCTGATCCAAAGCCCGCTGAACAATTCCTACTGGCTCCAATGAGCTTTGGTTCGTGCCCCGGGGGAGAACAGGAGCCTAGATTAGCACTGACTTCTGATAAACGACTTCTTCCATAACAGCAGGTAGAACGGAGCTGAATTTTGTTCTTGAAAGATGGTCTATGAGTGCTTAAAGCCCAGCCGGATCAGCCTGAAAGATCACTTGTAAGATGCTGGGAACAATCTTCTCTGTCCTGCATAACCCCCAAAGGTGCTCCAGAGCAGCTTGAAAGAGAGGTGGGGACTTTCTCTTAGTTCATGAAACTGTTGGGCTCTTTAATGAAGCTCCTAATTCTAAATTTCCATGCACTTATCCACAGCACAAGGTGAGCTGGGGAGGTGAAAATCTCCCTCCCGTCAGATGTGGATTCAGACTGTTTGCATACTGATGCGCCCTGGAAGAACATCAGCTCCAAACCACCCACGTTTTGATACCTGCTGTATTCAGCTCCTGCAGCCTTTGCTTCAGAGACCTGCGCTAGGTGTTGTTTTCATCTAGTGATAATGAACAGCTCAACCGTGATTTCTTTGTCTGAGCCGTTCTTTATCCCTGGTGTTTTGATCAACAAAAATGATCTGATGCTGAACTCCTTTTTGTTTGTTTTTGGGAAGTAAAATGATAACTAAGTAGAGAGGAGGGAAGCAAAAGCCTGTGAAAGATCAACGGGGCTTCAGAAAGGGGGAGAAAACCCTTATTCCCCCAAAAAGAGCTTTTCTATGAGCCCAATCAAAGTCACACTGGCATCCTTCAGATGAAAGTCCCTCCCTGTTTAATTTTCTCCTTTTAACACCCTCGTTTGTTTTTAAACACTGTGGTACCTTAATGAACAAACAGCATAAGTCCATAGCAGGGGGAAAAAAGATGCACAGCATTCTCTTTGCTGGATTCCCTGTGTTCTTTGAGTTGCCTCACTGGAGAATTAAAGCCAGCAAAAATAAACTTGGGAGCAATCTTTGATATTTGATTTATTTTGCAGTTTATAAACGCTCCAGGCACTGCAATAACTCTAAACACCCCAGCTCAATGAGTGCGGACAGTGGTGTAGCCAGGGGGAATGCGGGGGAGCAGCTGCTCCTCCTGAGGTCAGATTCTGAAAACTGGCGCCTTTTCCAGTCACTGGGTGCCTGGAGCAGGGAGAATTCTTCGAGCTGAAACGCCACCGCCGAATTAAGCAGTGAACTGGGTTCCGTCCACCGAATTTCGGCGGCCATACCCACTTCAGCACTTTGCTCCAGCAGGAGAATTTTTTTGTTTTTTGTGCTTGAAAAGTTAGTGGTGCCTTTTTTTGTTGTTGTTGGGCACGTCCCCTGCTGCTGAAAGCTGGCTGCGCCCCCCTAAGTGCCCTCTTATCTCACTGAAAAACAACCAACACCCTCTTCTAAGCTCCAGGAGCTGGTGTCAGCCACTCACCAAGAGCCCCAGAGGGAAGGGTTTTGATCGCTGGTGAATAAATTAATTATTACCAGTCCTGGAAGCTCGTTCATTTGTCATAAACCAGAGATTTTAGGACGCCTGGGGCCTGTCTCTGTCCAGCCAGAAGGGTTGATTGTGATTGTGATGATTGGTTCTTAATGGGCAAAGGTCCACACATTACAGAACCCAACTGAGAGGACTCCTTGGCTAGTAAACAAACCTAAGATAAGAATCACTTTTGGTCCCTAAGTGACCTTAGCTGGATTCAGATCTCTGCCCTGCATTTCCTGTTGCCAATTCCAAGCCATCCAGTATCTGCCAGACACATTTCTTAACCATGAACTCTCCAAGCAGGAAAGGATTTGTTCCTTACTGCACAGCACTTCTGGACTCAGACATGCAAACCTCTCTTTATCCCTCCTACCAGCTTTGCTTAATAGACGCGTCTTCCTTTGGAGTTTAGAACAGATTCCATACCTGAGAGGTGGGAGGAAGCGGCTTCCTTTAAACAAATGTGGCTCTTTAGGTTTTGCAGAATCTTTTTCTGTTTCAAAGCTTCTCAAAGTCATGGTTCCCAGAAACTCTGGAGCAGACACCTTCAGGTCCTGATTTGCTGTCGTCTTACACTTTGTCATTCTTCACATCAGTGCAAAATGGGTCTAAAACCCCAATGGATCTTACCCACTCCTGGTATCTTTCAGGCCTTGTTACAGTGCCAGAAAAATGGAAAGAACCTTTAATGGAAAAATGAATCAGAATGTTGCTCATTCTCATGGTTTTATTGCAAGTCTCTCAATATTGGATGTTTTTCTTAAAGCCTCAGCTTTGGGTCAGGTGATTACATGTGAATCAATAGCTTTGATTTAAAAACAAAGTCTCTAGCCTTCAGGGTTAGGGAGAAAAGCCTGAAAACATGGCCTTAGTGTATTCTTCAGATTCAGAAACCTGATGGCACAGAAAAATACCTCAAAATGTATTTTTTTTAAATCTGGTGATTCTTTTTAAAAATCTTATAATTTTGGGGACCTAACTCATGATTTATTAATGTTTGGGGTTAGTGATACTATATTCTGATCCAGTAGCAAGTTATACCATTTGGGACTCCGTTTGTCACCATAGAAAGTGCCAGGCAGTTGTGTATCAGGCCACCAGCCTGCTGCAGATGCTGTAGAGGGAGGTTGGATGGTAAGACTACAGCATATCAGTATTAACTTACAAACTATTTAAAAGGACAAGAAAGCGGCAAACAGATTTGAGAGCCACTGAATCCCTTTTAAACATCCAGTGCTGTGAAAGGGGACCGGTTATGGTGCATTAAGGGTTTATGCTTTGGGGGGTTCCTGCTGTATTTTCTCCACCCGTTGATCAGGACTGTCAGTTTCTTCCAGCCAGTTCAGCAGTTCCAGATGGCAAAAATTCAGTGTATTCCAATTTTTTAAAATAGAAATAATAAAACAAATGGTAGCAACTAGCAGATGTTGCAAAATGTAATTACCAGCTAATCAGTTCTGGCCTTTAAAATTTTTTTTTTTAAAAAAATAGCTTCCAGATTTAGTAAACTGCAGTGCTATAGGGTCGGCTCTGCCTCGTTACAAGAGAATGCACAACGCAGATATAGGTGCCTGGGGAGCAGTGCAGCTGTTACAGCAGGGTGCATTGTCTCTTGTGGTGTACAGTCCTGCAGCCCAAAGTGTAGCTACCGGGTGTTCATGAAGAGGGATTGTAGCTCCAACAGGTACAAGTGGGATCCCAGTGTAGCGTGTGGGTTAAAGAGACAGGTTCCAGATGGAAGTTCTGCAGATATTACAAATAGTGTGTGAATGGACTGTAGGTGTAGCACGCTTGCGTGGGTGCCCATAGTAATTGTGGGGGGCATGTGGGGCATTGTGCAGGCGAAGCTACAGCATAGCAATAGCTACTGGAGATTGACTGGCTGGTTGGATATCCTCCAACAGAGGAGCCTTTCAGGAGTCCACCCATGCTGAGCTTTCTCAGAGAGATATAAGCAAGTGTTGCGTATCACCAGCAGGCTGAAACAAATGCTCCCGATTCGCTCAAGCCCCTGCTTTGGTGTTAATCCCAGATGTTCACATTTAAAATGAAGCCTTAATGCTTCATTCTCCCAAAAATCAATACTTCTCTTTGCTGGTCTCTTAAACGAACTGTGTCTCAGAGCAGAGAAGGTCAGAGGAGGCAGCGTTGATGGGGGTTGGCGTATTGCTACATCTGTTTGCTATGAAGCTGAGCAGAACGACATGGGTACACGCCTTATTCCATATATATGTTCCATGCATACATTGGCCAAAGACTCTCTCAGTAAATTGTCTCTTTTTCTTTCTTTGATTTCATTCATTTAGAGGACTTAAAGGGAGGAGGAAATTGGACAAAACACACACATTTCTGTAAACAGCAAACTGGCTGCAGCTTTGAGGTGTAGAATATAGCCCCTCATTCTTCAATGTAATGGATTAGAAAGTCACTATACACCATTATTCTAAGCAGTACAAGGATTGAAAGCTCGACCAAAAAACCCCACTACCTCTCCTCTACACCTCCACTCTCCCTCCCTCTTCCAAATCTGTACAACGAGGTGCCAATTAAAGTAGAAATGGCAGTTCGGCATCCCAGCTGACATCTCTGGATTTGATGCATCTTTAGCACTTGACAGAAATCCTGGTTTTCTTACCTCCGATGTAGTGTTTGGAAGAAGGGGGAAAAAATCATTAACCCCTGGCAGCAAATACAAAGCCCTCTCCCCATATGTGCAGCAATATTTTTATTTTTTTAAGGATAGTTCTTTAATAAAATAAGCAGCATTTACATTTGTTTCATTTATTTATTTTGTTGTTCGGAGCAAACAGTGGGGGCTTATCTCTCGTTCTCCTGGTAGGGAGAGCGTAGGAGCCTTTCGAGACCTGTTTCAATTAAGATTTTGAAGCTGAGGGATCCGAGTTAGATCAGAGTGGAGTCTGATCTCAGGCACTCCCCTCCATTCCCTGTTTGATATTCAGAAATGTCATGTTTTGTAATTCGGCGTCTTCGACACTGTTCACTAACGATTACAGATTTGTGGATATTACCTGGAAAGATCTAACCTGTTTTGCTCCAAATGGCTTATCCTCTGTGAGTGGGAGATAGGAGAGCAGTTTGTTAGAGAATAAATATAGAGCCATGAAATTAGTTATTAAATTTTGGCATTCAATTCCTATATATTTCTGTATAATTCTCAGGGGTCATCATAGGGGAAAGGTCTCATCCTATGATAATAGATACGTGCTGCTTTCTATCATTTATTTTTAACTTTGACATTTTTGGGAAGTTTTTTGATACCAGATGTGAAACAGACAATAGCATATAATCCACACAGTGTCCTTTTAAAAACAGCTGCAAGGTCTGTGTGAAATACAAGGAAGCCAGGGCGTTCATCAAAGGAAGGCAACCTCATTGCCATCACACGGGGCTAGAAGCTAGGGACTCTGGCGCTCTCACCCCCCTCATTGGGTTTGTCTTCACTGCAAAATTACATTGTTACAACATGGCCTCGAGGAGTTAATAACGAATGCAATGTGATGTGCTCCAAACCTGAATCTCGGTTGCCCTCCACCTTGTGCTGTTAGTTACACATAACGTGATGCTCCTGGGCTGATCAGCAGCAGCAGCAAGGATTGAGTCCAAGACCTCTGCATCTAACAGCAGGAGCTTCTACTGCCTGAGTTAAAAGCTCCAGTTGTGTTAGCTCAAAGATGGTCCCGACTCAGAAACCTCTGTGCAGTTCAGCCATTAGATGGGGACAGAGACACCCTGAGTAAGCAGGAACTGCACATGAATGTAAAACACGAGGGTTCTGATCTAGTAAAACTTTGTGTTCACTTTGCACGGGTGTCAGTGATGATACAGAATGCAAGGCAGTGAGGAATCAGACCTTCAGTATGGACAGGGAATGCCAAGAAACTTGAGGGTTAGCACAACATTGTGTGTCTGGGCAGAGTATAAAGTCAGGCTTAACATCATGGCTCCTCGAGGTTCTGCTTTGATACAATATCACTTTCCAGCACAGACACGACACGTAACATAATGGTCCTGGGAGAGTCGCATAAATTCTTTGTCTCCATTTTCTGGGCTTCTGTGGCCCATTTGTAAAGTAGGTGAAATGGCACTTGCCTATGACTCAGGGCTGTTGGAAGAAATAATTAGTACATGAAGCACTTGGAAGATAATCGTGCATTCTATTAGTATCATCTACATTAATTTATTCCACTGTGCCCAGTTACTGCGGCAAATGCTGACAAGCTCGATAGATGGACCTTCATTTTGAGAAAGCTAGCCTAAACCAGAGAACAAGCACAAACAGTCCAGAGGTTTTATTCCAATAAGCATTCTGATGCCTACAAAACACCTGACAATGGCATTACATCTGGTGTGTTGTGGCCGCTCCTTATTACAATAAGCATAACTGTCTCACCATAACCTTGTCCACCCTCGGATGTTTGTATTCACCTGTTGTTCTCTTGGCTTATATTTAGGTTGTAAGCATTTTGGGGCAAGTGGGTTCTTTGCTTTCTATGTGTGTGCATGTGCAGAACCCTCAACAACGGGCTAGAACTCCGCAGGAACCAGATTTTCCATTTCATGGGAAATTCCACAATTTTTTTAAAAAAAAATTCCAAACCACTTCTAAATTTCCCATAAAAATGGAATTGCAATAACGTTTGGTTTGGAGTGACTCCAAACATTTCATTTTGACCTCTTGTCATAAGTATAAAGTAGCCTAGAATTACTTTTTACCTGTAAAGGGTTAACCTGAAAGTAACCTGAGAAGGGATGACAAACCAGAGATACTAATCAACCTCGGGGACAAAGAGTTTTTAGTTTCGGTTTTAGCACTCTCTTGCTGTTCGCTCCGGCTATGGGATGAACCACACCTATGTTTCTTCCTACCTTTCTATAATCTTCTAACAAGTCAAGTTCAGTGGTAAGTGAATTGTATGGTTGAACTGTATCACTTGATAATTGATCCACGGTGTTTCTTTTACTGTTAAACTTTAGCAGAGGAAGAATTCCCAGGGAGGGATCAGTGATGCTGTGTGATGCAAGCAGGTTTTTTTTTTCTATTAATTTCTGTACAAGGGATTTATGCTTTTGCTTTAATTAAAATCTTTCTTTTAAGACTCTGTTTGTTTCCATTGGATAGATCCTGGTTTAGATCGGGCACGTCTCACAGAAAGTGAGGGGTTTTGTTTCTTTGTTTCTCAAGTCTTTCCCAGGTAAAGGGAGGATTTGGGGGGTGCTAAAGAGGGGTTCCAATTTACCCAACCCCATTGTTTTGGGGGCTTAACTTGGTGGTGGCAGCAATATTCAAGTCCAGACACTGGATAAGTTTGTGTTCTGGGGAAAAAGTTTTAACCTAAGCTTGGGGGGTTATTTCTTTTTTTCATGGGGGTCCCCATATCTTTACCCTAGAGTTCAGAGTGGGGAGGCAATCCTGACACCTCTTATCAAAAAGACCTCCTAAAACATTTCAAAACAATTATCTAAAAACAATTAATTTTGTTTTGAAACATTTTGGAACAAAAACTCAAAATGTTATGAATTGGTTTCAATAACTTTGTTGAAAAATGTCCAGCAAGGTCTAGTTACCACAATATAAAGGATAAATAACAGACTTTCAGAGATTCATTTGATCATCATCCAAACCGTCTGTCTGTATAAGCCTTTTGCTTGCAGAACTCCCATACACAGAGAGCTTGAATGATTGGGCCCTTGGGGTGGAAGTCTCGTGAGAACAAGCTTTCTTCCTTCGTGTTTCTTGCTTGCAGTTTCACTTACCATATTTCAGTGCTTCTGCTCTTGTCTGGAATCTGAAGGCGCAGAGGCTGCTATATAGATGTGTGAAATATGCATTAAGTTATCCAAACAGTTTTGAACTTTGCAAATGATTTGATTTGGGTTGAACCTTGGTTGGAGTTTTAGGTGAAAGTTCAGGTCATTTGTCACTTCATGTATGTACATTTTAATATATTTTTTATTCAGGTGTAATAATGATTTTTAAACGGCTACAAAAAGCTCTAACAGCCCTAATGGTTGCTTAGTCTTACAATTGCAAATGATGATTTTGCAGCAACAAAATCTAAACACACACAAATAACATTCTCAGCCAGCCAATAAATCAACAGGTTAGTGGGCTTCATTTAAATGAAATCGGTTCTTGGTTTTGGCTTCACATGCAAGCGATTCTAAAAATGCTATGGCAATGACCCGAAACACCGTGTAAACACAGCTGTGAGCTCTAAGCTTCTGGACAACTTCAGCTGGACACTGTAGGGCAGTGATACTCAGACTGAGGCTCGCAAGCTGCAAGTGGCTCTTTAATGTGTCTCCTGTGGCTCTTTGCAGCATATGATGTTAAAACGCTGTGTGATTACCAGTCTGTTATTAACCAGTCAGGATGTTTTTACTAGATTAACTGACTGTAGTTGATAAAATAATGCTCGGTGTGTCATTCTGCTGTGAGAAAAATTATGCTGTGAGCATAGAAATTACCATAGAGCAGAGTGGGAATGAGGATCAGAGGATTCCGTGGTCGCTAAGTCCTCCCTTAATGATCGCTAGGAGATGGCGAAGTAGCCCGAAGAGCCTTTTCACGAAAACATTGCCAGCAAAGAGTAGGTGCCAGCACTTAGCACTGTGTTACTTTTAGTCTCCACACTGATATTTTAGATGATTACCTTTCAAATTTTAAATGTGAGATCTACTTTATTGAAATAACATGGTACAAGTTAATTGCAGGTTTCATTGTGTGTGTATGTGTGCGTGTGACATAAAAAGTGCACACTGACTGCAAACCTGATGGTATGAGAGAGATGCTTCCAGAATACCACACTAGAAAATTGTAAGAGACCTGTGAGAAAATATGGTTATATTTACAAACCCCCAAACAATTTAATTGGATGCTGCTGCCAAGAATGTTGAAAACTCCTCAGATCTTTTCTGAGAGGTTGAAACTTTTTGTCATGGACAACAGATATGCTCAAGGAGAGAAGAGATTTGGGGTTTCTCATCAGGGAAAACTTTGTCTCAGATTGAAGGTTGAGACGCATAGAAGCACAAATAAAAAGGATGGTGTTGCGATTAAAACTCTAGACTGTGGCTCAGGGTTCAATTCACAGTTTGGTCACAGGGATTAGCCAAATCATTTAATCTCTCTGAGCCTGAACTCTCTCTCTGTAAAAAGGTGCTGATACTACTCCCTTTCTTCTGCCATTTGTCTGTTTAGACTGGATGCTCTTTGAGGCCAGGATGCGTAAGTTAGTGTTTGTATATTTTTATAGCACATCAACATGAGATCCCTTTTTCTGACTTTGGTGCCTTCAAATGAATTGCTTAAAACCCTCATCAGAAGGTCCTCAAATTAGCATGTATGTCTCCTAAAAGTTGGACCTATCTGTACTCTTAGGCCCTTTCATCTGCAGTTTATGATACCTGCCTTTAGACATCCATATTTGAATACTGGGCCCACTGAAGAAAACAAACAGCAAGTTAATTTCAGGCCTCACTAAAAAGTATGGGGGAGAGTGGATATCAATGCCCCCCAGGTGAAAAAGGAGGGAGAATGTTGTTTTCCAGTTCCTAAGAGGCTGTTTTTGTTACAAACATTAGAGAATGAACCTCCAAAAGGAGCTGCCCTTAAAAAGGTCCTGCTAATCCCCAGGGTGCTCATTGTGTTTCAGAGCTTAATTGTAGGAACACACAAAACTCAGTGATGAAGCTTGTTCTCATCATGACAATCGACTCCCATTTTATGTGCTGCAGTGTTGTAGCCAAAAGCTTTGTTGCTGTTTGGCGTAACCCAGCAGAAAAATCCAACAGAGATATATTTGATCTTTGTTGTAGGCATCTAGGCATGAGTATAACAGACGGAGAAATGACCTAGACTCAGAGGGATTCCTCTTCCTTTAGGATGTCTTAAAGGATCACTTTCTTTGTCATAAGGGTAATAGAAAGTAAATGGAGGATACTTGCCAAGTGCTGAGTGACATTTTTATTCTGCTCTAGAGGAAGGTGGAGTCACTCTCAAATCCTTGATGGATGAGCATGTTATCAATTCCTTTCTCAGAAGTGGAATAAAGAGCAAAATTCTATAGAGGGATGATTCTGTTGTTGACTGGAAAGTGTCTTTGCTCAATCCTTTAGAAGGAAAAGAAAAGACAAGGGAAAGAAATCCAAGTCCCCTAGTGTTGAAAAGAGGCTTGAAAACAAAGGCAGCTAGAGTAGATTACAATGACATTTAATAACCAAGTCACAAAGACCTTGACTTTTATTTTATTTTCAATACGAGGGATATTATAGAACACATTGGCAGTAAACAATTATTTCACAGTATAAGAGAACCTGAATCTACTAGCCCAATGGCTGGTGACTCACTTGTTTGCCCGTTTGTGTCAGTCAGCAAAAGCTGATCCCAGTTGTTCAAGGAGTGACTTATGAATGACATAAAGTATGTTATTTGTATTACCATAGCCACCAGACCCCCGTCCAATCACTATCAGAACCTCATTGTACCACAAACATTTCACTTTCTCTTGTAGCGGCCTCTCCTGGGTCCTGGGGACCACTTGAAAGGTGACAGATGATCCATAGACATTTGGCGACAATATGGAGATGGGGAAAGTTAGGGGCAGTTGAGTCATGGTTCTCATCCAGCCTTAGAGAAGGACCTTGTGTTCATGTTATGGATGGGCAGAATTTCAGCACATTTCTTCTCCCAAATATATTTACTCTTGTTTATTGGGGACCAGCATCTCACGTGTCTTCAGTATCACACTGACCCTGCATTATTAGTGTTTTCTTTTGTCTTAGCAAAGACTGCATTGAATAGGTGCCTGGGCCAGGAATTTATTGGCCATTGAAGTGGAGTCTGATCTCCACGCAGGAAATTAGGGAGGCCTTGTGAGGTATTGATAAAACTAGTGCCCCAGGCCCCGATAAGCTAACTGTTAATGATTTATGGGTAGCTGTGAGAACCAGAACGTAGGTCACTAGAAGACCTGGAAACCATACTGCTATTTAACACTGGTCATCTCCTTCCACTGTCTTTCACAGGAACAACTGTACATACAGCCCTTTTTAGTTTATTTTCATCACAACCATGAATCACAAAGCACATTTATTAGGGAACAAAAGTTTCATATTGGTCAAGATTTTCAAGAGCAACTATGGATTCTGAATGCTTCAATTTTTGTCTGCCAAGGTTGGATGTAGGTCTGATTTTTCAAAAGCATTGAGGGCCTGCTCTCTGAATCTCAGACTTCTGTGGGGTCTTAGGTTGTGGATCCAAAATTGTAGTGATTGGAAAAAAATGGTATAGGGTTTTTTGCATGGGGTGGGGGAGACATGGGGGAATCTAGATTCATGGTGGGGGGTTAGCGAATGTGGCTATTTTGGGATGAACCTGTCACCTGGTCCTAAATAAAACAAAATTCATGTTTGGTTTGACACTCATCATATGTCTTTCTAATGCTATTACAAAGTAATAATCCTCTCATTTGAATTTTATCTGTATGGTAGAAATTTAATAGTTTCTTTGGAATGTGCTATTCACATTTGTCATACCACATGACATGAATATTTAAGATGAATTTGGAGGCAGTTTAATTAGCAACGTTGTTTGGGTTTGTTTTTGATAACACAATATAGTTTGTTTCAAAGGAGAAATTCATTCCCTTTTTTGTGGATAATAGAGAGGATTAAAAAACCATTAGTTACTTTAGCCTAATATGACAAAAGAACAGGAGGTCATCGATAGCTTTATTAGACTGACACCTTTCTACATCAGCCTGCAAAAATAAATAAATACACAAAAGTCTGTTTCCTTACATCTCTGACAGCTTATGGAATCTCAGGTGGCAGATGGTTCTATTTTATTCTGTGTAGGTTCTTATATTGTTTCCTACATAATAATATCAGAGCACTTTCCAATTTCCATTAAACAACATGACTAACATTACCAAGGGTCGTGGTGGATTCTCCATCACTGACCGGTCTTTTTAAATCAGGATTGGATGTTTTTCTAAAAGATCTGCTGTAGGAATTATTTGGGGGAAGTTTCATGGCCTGTGTTAAGTAGGAGGTCAGACTAGATTATCACAGTGGTCCCTTCTGGCCTTCGTACCTATGAATGTATGAAACATCTGTCACATGTGGTTTGTTCTTTATCTCCTCAGAGAGAATTTCACATCATCTGATTGGATAAAACTGGATATCATGATACTAAAGGGCAACATGATTTGTCAAAAAAAAAAAAAAGCTTTATAAATGAATACTTAGACATGCTCTGAGTCTTTTCATATCTTCAGTGATGGTTCGGCTGGAGTTGCTTGAGGCTGCTTTGAGTTGGTTCATGTTTTATCCAAAGTGGGTAGCTGCCGTCTTAAAATACAGATTCCCCCACTCCTTTGAAATCACTCTGCCCACTTGCATGAAAGTTAGCCAGGACTGTCTTTCTGTGTATCCGTCTGTCTGTCTGATATTTCTTAGGAAACTATCAGAGTGGTAGCTAAGCACCTGGCCCAGAGGAGTCAATGGAAAGACTTTGCACTGGAATCAACCTGCTTTGGATCAGGCCTTAAGTACTAGAAGTTTAGTAAAGTGTCCGCTCACTCCAGTTTTGACCTGCATTAGGAGACCAGCCGTCACCAATGCTCCCATCTCTGGACTGCCGTTTAAACCTCATTTAAACTTTTCCTAAAGACGCTGTCTCCTTCTGGATCTCAGGAGGAATTGGTCAATAATATAAAGAGGTTTAAATAAACAGTCCCCTGGGCTACCCCATGCATCCTTTCTCTTCCATATCTGCTCTGTTTAGATTAGATGCTCTGTGGGGCAGGCACTGTCTGCGTTTGTATCTTGATCTACATTGGCTACACTGTCTGTGGCTGACAAATAAATAACAATAAACCATCCCTATGAAAGGCAGATGGACTGCGGAGGTGAACAGAGCTACTTGACGGCAGGGAGCCAGCTATGGGCAAAAACTTATTAACTTTCCCATTCAGTCGCTCGCTCTCTGTGCGCTTAAGAGCAAAAAATACCATTGATTACAGCTCTATCAAATTAAAGCTGCTAGTAAGGCCGCGAGTGGTCAATTATTATCAACAACAAAATGCTGGAAATTGGTTATTAGCTGGCACCTCTTTGTTTTCCCTGACGGCTTCCTATCTGGCTCTCTCTGAACTATGATACCCATCCAGGGGGGAATTCCCAAGGAGATACAATTGATTCAGCATCTCATGATGGGATGCGGCATGAAAGAGAAAATGCTACTTATTTGTCATTCACATCACATACTCGTGTGTCCTTTTTGTTTCGCTACTAGGCCTGGCTCATTTGTCCCAACTTTGCATGCTGCTCCTAGTACAAACAAGCTGCAATGTGGCATCACATTGCTATGGGGAAGCAGTGTGATCCTGCCACAGGCCTGTGGGTGATCTTGGACAAGTGACTTTTTCTCTCAGCCTTTTTATCCCCATTTTACAGATGGGAAAGTACAAACAGCATGTTGGGAACTGTTAGGAGGGCAATAGAAAATAAGACAGAAAATGTCATAAAGCCACTGTATTCAAGGTGTAGGTGCACCATGGATTTATACTGAGTCCCGTTCTGGTTGCCCCATCTTAGGATAGCAGACTGGAAAAAGGTTCAGAAAAGGCCACAGAGATGATCAAGGGTATGGAATAGATTCCATACAAGGACAGGATAACGACTAGGGCTGCTTATTTTAGAAAAGACAGGACCAAGGGGAGATATGACAGACATCTATAAAGTTATGAATGGTGTGGGAATAGGGAAGTGTAATGTACCTGCTCTCAAAATACAGGTACAACCAAGACAAAGTACAACCTCCAAAACAGCTGGTTGTTTCCAGACTGCAGAGAATGCACAAGCACTACAGAATATTTAAGGCCCAGTTGGATCCCCAACTCTTTGGGTGCCATACTCTACTACTGTCGGCAGGGACGTGAAGAAATTTACACCCTGTGCCAGAAAAACATCCAAGCAACTGTACAATTGCAGTGATTCCACACTGCACATTAGCTGTCTTTGAAGGAGAGAGGCTGCCAATCAACCATCATCAGGTATCTCTCCACTATGTTGTCTTCCCCCTACACACGCTTATCTCTCCGCGACTTGCCTCTGTGTGAAAGGAGTTATTCAGTTAAGGAGACCGAGTAATCTGAAGAGTCTCAGCTTCCTGTTATACAAGGACTCAGGTCAAGAACCAAGTTGTCAAACTTAAAAAAAAAAAGAGAGAGAGAGAGGACGGGAAGAAGAAAGGCCAGGAAAAAGCAAACCCCTAAAGTTTGGTAACAACTCAGAGATTAGAATCACACAGCACAGGTTGATGGAGTCTCTTGGAGTAAAGTCTTGGAAGGAGTGAGAGCAGTTGTCACTGGATCACAGGGGTTGCAATGATATCACCAGAAAGACAGCTCAGGGCATCAGGGGCAAGAGAGGACATTGGAAGTGTGTCTGACACGAGCCTTCTGACCAACAATGAAATGGGGCTGAGCAGGGGGACTGAGAAAATAAAGCAAGTTGAGTCTTTGCTACAAAACCATGCTTACTCCCTTGCTGGTATCTCCTTTGCCTTCCTTGCTTGGTTATGGCGGAGATCGTCAAGCAGAACTGGTTGTCTTGGAAAAGTCCGCTGTGAATAAAGGAGTTGTCCACTCCTGCCCTATCAACAAAAAGAGAGAAAAAATGCAGAGGCAGGATGTGCATGTTGAGGGGAACCCACATGCGGAAGGCAGACTTGATGAGAGACACCAGCCTGACTGCACTGAAGTCAGATAGCTGGTAGGCACCCGCTTCCTTATTTTCTTGAATCGATAGAGAAGCTTTATTTTCCTCGGCTGGGCTTCAAACACCTATTGCAGCACTAACCAGAGCAAAAGAGCAATCTGGCTACTGCTCAGGAAGACATTTGATATTCAAAGGAAAACTGCATCAAACAACCACACAGGGGCTGAGGAGTTCGGAGACACAGTGCCATGCTGGTGGGCAAACTTGAGTGAACTCAAGCCAATTAAGGTTCGTGTTAAAATTGTGCCAACTCCAGCTTGTCCAGTGGGTTTATTCAAACCTGAGATGTGAGGGAATGGAACCTGGATCAGTCAGAAGAAGGAGAAAACACCCCATGAAACTGCAGGAGTTTCCCCCAGACAGCTTTGCTTTCAATTCAGTTACTTCCTCTTGGAGTTAGTTGACTTGAAAAGCATGTCTTGAAGCTGCTTCTCCATCCGCAGGACTCGTATTCAATTCAAGAGCCACAAACTGAAAGAGTCTTTTAAAAGAGTGAAAACCCAAAGCCTGTGTTTTCTTAGTGAAATCCAGCTGCCATTAATTAAAGTTGAATTAGAAAAGGTTATTTTTTTTAAGTAAAATCATCCTGTTATCTGCGTTAGCAAAAGTTAGTCATATTTGACTGGAGACGTAATATGACAAGACGTGTCCTAGCTGTCAGTCAAATCACAAGGATATAGCATATGGCATATGCACAACCTGCTAGTGTCTGCCAATGCCATCTCTTGTTTATGTGAAACTGTCACCATCCTAGCATCATTCCCCTACCAAAAAAAAATTAAAAAAAATACCCCGCTTCTGAAGGGCATATTTCAAAGATTGCAGGGAGACATTTAGTTCATTTAGTTATGGAGAAATAAAATATGAATTTTAATGAGAAACATTAACATGAGCTCTTTAGGAATAACTACAGGACTTTATGATGAACGTATTAGGGCACTGTTCTGCCATAGGTGCCTGCCAGTCTTCATAAATCAGCTCAAACAAGTTAATTCGTCATAAAGGAAGATGAATCTGAATTTCAGGCATGGATGAATGGCTACATAATAGAGGGAAGATAATTTAGTGCACCCACGCCTGTGCAGATGGGGAGGGAGTAGGACATTGTAGGACATATTCATCCCTGGAATAACCCGAATGAAGTCAGCAAGCCAGCTCCTCATCTGGTGTAACTCAGGGGTCAATGTAGCGATGCTGATTTACACCAGCTAAGAACCTGGCCTATACTGATTTAGCTTCAGATTCCTGATGGTTTGCACTCCTGCACCATTTTGCTTTGAAATGTGAAGGTTTTAATAATCTCAAACCCAGGCACAGAAGAGTGAAGGTCACACAGCAGGTTGGTGGAAAACCAGAAATAAATACCAAGTCTCCTGTCTTGCAGTTCAGTGCCATGGCGTTTAGGCAGTGCTATATCCTTCTATAGTGTGGTTAATAACAAACACCTATAGAAATGTTCTCATACTCTATTCAACTCCATAGAAGAGTCATAAGTCTGGGTATTTGACTCAGCACCCATTGGAGGCAATGGGACGCTTTCCATTGACTTCAATGGACTTTGGATAGGCTTGTCAGTTTCCCAAGGGAGAGACTGTCTTCCTGTGTGTGTATGGACAGTGCCTACTGCAACACTCCTGATTGTCTGCAGTATTGAAAATCAGCTCTCAATGAGGCTCTGAGTTGGCTAAGGTAGTGCAGTGGGAAGCTTCATGTTGATTCTGGTAGCAGTGGGTGGCTGATGCTCTTTTTTATGATGCTGATGATTTGCTTTATATATTTAGTTTCGTGGCATTATGCGCCTCCTGGTCGTCACCACTTGCCCCACTGGCTCCTGGGGATGCTCCACTGCTAAGCCTGTTTAAGAGGCAGCTTAAATGTTTCCTTTAGAATGTAGCTTCCTGCCAAGCTGTGCTGCTTTTTCTGTTGTTGATTTTATTGATGTTATTGACTTTTTCATGGAGCACGTTGGGACCTTTGCATGATAATGTGCACGCGCTCTATAAATTGCTTTGTGTTGCAGAGTGTTTAACTCACACCCACCTCCAGCCAGAAGAACACATTTTATTAGGGCTTTTTTGTCGTGGCTGTTGCTCTTTGCTTTTATGATCAAATATATAACACAATCATCACCCTTGCCTCCCCACTGAGTTTTACAGGGGCGACCAAGTTAGGGAAAATAACAATGCATCGTCTAAGCACTTCAGGTTAGTAACAGAATGTATATAGGACAAAAAGTCACCAACACATTTTATAATGCCATTGCACAAGATGGACACCATAGGGCTGCATCGCCCGGAGGACGGGGCCCCCTAAAAGTCGATTAATCCTGGATCAGGCCTTTAGGAGTTCCTAAAATAGACTTCACTGAATCCAGATCAGAGCCTATCTCTTGGTCACTGAACTGAATTTATTTATGTATCTGCACATCTACTGTTAAATGATGGAGCATGTGAGAGTCCTCTCTGTAACATGAAAGCAGAAATATTAAACAAAGGCCAAGCATGTCCTCCTAGATCAGTGGTTCTCAAACTTGTTGAGACCGCGACCCCTTTTTGTGCCCCGGCGGGGGGGCGCGACCCCTCCGCCAAAAAGCTGCCAATTTTTTTAAAAAAAAAACAAACAAAAAAGCTGACCCCCCCTGCGCCCTGGCCCCAGTCCCGGCAGCGGGCGGGCTGCCGGGTGCGCCCCAGCCCCCAGTCCCGGCAGCGGGCGGGCTGCCGGCTGCTCCCCGGCTCCCTGTCCCCGCCGCGGGTGGGCTGCCAGCTGCGCGCCGGCCCCAGTCGCTGCGAGTTGCGGTGGCAGGAGCTCGCAACGCCCCGGGGAGCGCTCGGTGACCCCCTGGGGGGTCGCGACCACCAGTTTGAGAAACCCTGCACGAGATTAAATAACTGAGTATCTTCAGGGACTGGCAATGTTACACAGCCCCTGTGCTGGGCCCAGAATAAGGGACGTGACTCTTGCTGTGTGGTGTTGGCACTGTGTTGCACCCCAGTGAACCTGGGCAGCGAGACTATGAGATGCTGCCCATGAGCCTCGTGAATGGGGTAATTCACTGACCATAATGTGAAGATTGACATTTGCTTACACCAACACTAGCTACTCTCTACGCACCATCACAACCAGAGCAGTCAGCATAAAATAGTGACCACCAGAGCAGCCCATACAAACCACTGATTCCAGGCCAGATGGTATAAAACTATGACATCAACCAGTCCATCTAAAATGGGATATAAGCCTGGTCTATACACATACACGAATATCAAGCTAGTCTGTATAAAATTCTGCTTTAACCCCCAGGCTGGTCTATATAAAGCACTGACATTAGGCTGGCTGATATAAACTACTGAAACCAGACCAGTCAACGTAAGACGGTGACATCTGGACAACAACATGCTGAACAAAGGTTTAGTTGGGAGTGTGAGGGAAGTTTCACTGTGTGTGCATGTGAAAAAGTTCAGTTCACTAAGATTCTAATTTTCCCCTGAAACATTTCTCATCCACCTCTACTTCTTGAGTGTCACTTTTAACATAATGTTACAGTAGTGTCCAAGTTAGAGCTTTGTAATGTTAATAACATAGCAATCTTTCTTTCACCCCCCCCCACTCATTCTACTTCTCTCACACTCTCTCTCTCTCTCACACGCTGTCTCACACTCACTCGCGTGTATACACACACACACACACACACACACACACACACTTCCATGTGGGGTGAGTAGAGGCATACTGCTTTCTGTAAATACAACAGGATCGATTGTTTTCTATACTCACACTTAGACCCCATCCGAAGCAGTAATATTTTAAAGTTGATTGGATCTTAAAATTGCAAAAGGTCTCCGGTGGCATGACTTTAGCTGGCATTATCAGCTCAGCCCTTGTCTTACAAAGCAATCTCCTACTGAATCACTCGGCGCTCTCTCATCCTTCAGAAACACGCAGCAAGAAAACCGCTGAGTTCTCAGCCACTCACTAAGACTCAGGTGATGGTGAAGAATGAGGCTGCATATCATCACGCGTGTGACCTTGGGAGAACGGAACATTGTCCTTGGGGCTCAGAGCACCTACCTGGTGAGGTTTTATTTTTTTTTATCCAGGCTGGTTGACAGGGTCATTCTTCAGTGTGAAAAACACTTCGATGGAAAAGAGTTGGGCAAGTGTGACGCTGAGGATGAAATCATTGCCAAGCACATCTGGGGCGGGAGGCGGTGACAGGCGAGCCTGTGTGGCAGGAGGTTTCGGGGGCGCTGTGGTATTAACCAGATGCTCCCGGGAGGCTGTTGATGAATTGTGGCACTTCTAGTCATTGAGGCCACCTTGCCAACGCCCCATCGGGGAAGCCAAGACCCAAACTGAGAGAGAGATGGGGCCTGCGCCCAAGCCCACTAAAGCCAGCAGAATGACTCTCATTGACTTGGAACCAGGCCTACAGTGAGTGAAGGAGGGAGACAGTGAGATGAACGGTCAGGACACAATACTACTCTCTTCGCTCAGTTAGTGAGGGCCTGCAAAATCAGGGAGAGGGAAAACAAAGGAACACAAGACAAGAAGCGGCCTCGGGGTCATCGAATCTAGTCCTTGCTGACACAGGAACCCTGCCACGTAATTCCAATCCTAAATATATCAAGCTTCATCTTGAAATTAATTAGGGTGGTTGTCTCCTATTGGGAGGCTGTTCCAGAGCTCAGATAATCAGAAACTTCCCATTTCCAGGCTGAATTTATTCATGGCCAGTCCACAACTCACTTTCAATCTCCCCTTTACCAAATCCTTACACAATTTACAATTCCTGCACTAATCCCAACTTCCCCAGTTTAACTAATCATTTCTCATGTGTTACCACATCAGATGCTTTACGCAAATCCAGATAGATTAGATTGACTGCATTTTCCTTGTCTAAGAAATCAGCTATTTTATCAAAGATATAAGATTAGTCTGGTACTGTTTATCTTTGGTAAACCATTGGTGCATTTTCCCCCATTTCCTTCCATGTCTTTAATTAGTCTTTCCTTCAAAATTTGTTCTAATGCCTTACTTGCTAGTGCAGTCTGACTAATGGATCCATAGTTGTTTGGATTACTTTTTTGCCCATCTATCTTAAATACAGGGACTCCATTTGCTATTCTCCAGTCATACAGTAGCACCCCCAATTTGATAGATTTATTGTGAATCTTTGATACTGGGCCTGTAATTTCATGTGCCAGTTCTTTCAGTGTTTCCCTTTACTTGAACACATTAAGCTCTTTGAATTTTGCTTCCACCTCAGATGTGAACATTTCCATTTCTATATACTCAGTCCCACTAGCCATCCTGCCTTTGCCTGCATGCTCTACATTATCATCCTTATCAAAAACTGAGGCATGAGACAACAATCATTAGAGATTCTAAAATGTTACTCTGTAGGTGGAAGCCGGTAATGATGTAAAATAGCTTTATATAACAAGGAAGCTGTTTGCCAAAGAATTTGTTCTTTGATTCAGCAGTTTGGTACCTGCAGAGTCAGACTTGGGCTTATAATGTCTAATTATGGAAGCTAAATTTATGTGTGTACAATTCTCTCTCTCTCTCTGTTCCTTTTTCAAACACAAACATAGATGTTTTGCTGCATTGCCGATTCACATCTGTCTTTCTGCTGCTCCAAGTCTTTGGTCCAACAGAATGGCAAAATTGCCTGTGAATAAAATGTGACAAATTCTTGCCAAGTCAGCAAGAAAATGGAACAGAGGCACCGAAGATGGTCAGTGAAGTGAGACAGGTATACGTTTTTCTGTACCTCTGACAACATGCCGATATGGAGCAGCAGCTATATCCTCAGAAAAAAGATCCTGAAATCCCACTTTCCATGTGCTCTGTTTCCTATTTCCAGAAAGCAATGATCAGCAAATCCCGGAGAGTTTAATTGCTGATATTTATCTGAACCTCTCTGCACTAGAAATGAGAGTTCTGTATCCTCTAACAATGAAGCATTAGAAAGAAACTTTGCCTAAGGGCAGGTAATTCCATAGTTGTCCAATTGGACAGAACACTTGCACTTTTTACAAGTACCTACGTGAAGAAGAGATTTCTGAGAGCAGGTGGATCACCATGGTAGCAGAAGGCAGAATAAGATCTTATGGTTGGAATCTTGAAAAATTCATACTAAAAAGAAAGTGCATATTTTTAACAATGAGGGTACCATGTACCTAGGCACATGGTGGACTCTCATCACTTGATGCAGAAATTATTGACTGAGGTTCTCTGGCCTGTGTGTGGTGCAGGAGGTTAAATTAGATCACGATGGTTCTTTTTGGTGTAAAAACCCCTATGAATCTGGAGAAGGCTGGTATTCGGCACAGGCTACTGAGCTGCTATGATCCACTGTGGCCATCCCTATGTTCTAGTAATCTCTGGAGCTGGGCAAAGAATGGTTTTTAAAGGAGTCACTAGTATTTTATTTGAGGAAAAAAAGCATGGCTATACATAAATATTCAATATGCTCAGAAGGGACTGACAGATCCCGGATGACTTTGCTGGGGCTCTCATGGAGTTGGTGTGTGGCCAAGATATACTCCACATGTAAGAAACAGAATGAATGGAGTTTAGTTTTAAGATCACTGAGTAACTTTCTAATTAAAGGGGAGGCCAAAGCATGGTCCATGGGCCAGCCCTTTAAATTCTTGTCATGTGACCTGTAGAGCCAACTTTAATATGATCAGACAGTCAGACCAATAGTCCCAATGCTTCATCTGGATCTGTGAGGGCTCCAGTAATCTGGAACTTGCTCCCTCATTTCCTTGTGCAACGTAGCCTGAATAGCTTGGGCACGCTGCAAAAGGGAGGGTGTGAAAGGATTTTCAGAGAGGGATGATGGTATATCCCTAGACAATGATGGGCTGGAAGAGAGTTTTTAAGTGGCAGGCTGGCTGAGTTGGTTTTGAAATGATTACTTTAAAGCTGCTTGGATTTTGTTCCATTATTAATAATGTTAAGGCACCTGAAGCCATGGAGCGGCATCTTCTTTTATTATTATTTAAATCTAAATAAATAAATCGGTTCAGACCGAGGTTTATGTCGGTACTTATTGCATCAGAACTGGTTCGTTCATCCCCAGTGGAAGAAGGTGTTCTGGATTTCACATGCAGTGAGCCCTTCCTCGCCAAATAAACATCAGTCCACATTGTCCACGTGCCAAGCTAAGAGTTCGTGTGCAAGTTCTCTGTGGATTGATTTTAATTTTGGTGTATGTAATGTGATTTTATAAAATCAGGGCATCAGTATTGTGCAATAATAGATCTGCTTTTGCAACATCCTTTACTTCTGCTTTTCACTTTACCCCTGATATTGGAACTGCATGTCTCAATCTTTACCCCTTGGCTTGTAAGAATCCCCTTCTCATCTGCAAATAGTCCTAGAAGTGTCTGTGGTATCCAGGAGACTGTCAGACACCTGTGCGCCATGTGATTATGCAAAGCAGTTGTCATATCATTCTGGTTATTAATGATATGTAATTATGTATTAAGACTCACACCAGGTAGGGCATCTCAGGGCAATTAGAACACCCCTCAAATGGTGTGATGATAGAAACAAGACCAAGTGATTTTGTCTACCTGGGAAGTGAAATATTTGCCCCAAAATATACTGTCTGGATCATGCTATTTATACTGTAGCAGGAAGGATGAAAATTCCAGTTTGGCATTGAAAGAGAAGCTGCTTCTTGGGGAAAACCAAAGGTCCATCCAGGATAATATTGTTTCTTTCTCGGTGACCAGTACATACCTTAATGCTTCATAGGAAGGCAAATAAATACATAATGACCCTTGCTAATTGTCCAATTCTGGGAAGACATTGCTTGCCATACTTCATACTGATAACCTTGTGTCCTGAAGTGGGTGATTTAATTGGCCCTACTTTATCAGCCTATCTATTCATATTAATGGTTATAACATTAGCTAGTCATTTTAAAAGCTGCCTGAAATATTTGACTCTGTGGATTCCTGTGGCAGTAGGTTCCACAGGTTTCTTATACACCAAGCAAAGTTTAGCTGGTGAGATCATTGAGGAGATACTTGATCTGGCAGCAGATGACATGTTAACCTGCACTGGCCATGCATGGTATCCAGATTTTTACATCCTAGTTGACAGCTGTCCAAAGAACAAAACCCCACCATTACACTCAAGAGTTCTCAGGAGGCAGCTGAAGAACTGAACAGACTCTGGAGACTGAACGCCCCTCTCCCCTACTAGAATGGGGGGTTCTTTCAGGCCAGAGAAGTTGGCGCATGGGGAAAGTGTGTGTTTTTACTAGCCATGCTGCACCTGCTGTGGGGTTATGTAGGTTCTTTCTCCAGGACTGCTGTCACTGAGAGAAAGAAACCCAAAGTGTTCTGTAAAACCATGGCCTCTCTTGCGTCCGAGATCTGTGTGATTCCTGCAAACAGAAAAAAGATCATGCAGTCCTTTTGCCCCCAAGACAGTTCCCTGCTGTCTGAGAGGGAGGGCAGCTAGTGCAGAGAGGAGATACCGTGAAAGTCAGAGGTGATGTATTCATTTTACAAAGGCTTGGAGATAAATCATGACAGTCTGGAATAGTTCCTTAAACAAATGGTTTGAGCGTAGCTGTTTCTCTTGCTAAGCCCTTTCCAGTTTGTCATTTCTTAGCTGAAGGGGGAATGCAGATGAAGATCCTACTAGCTCACATATAGTCTGTGCCACTGCCTCTAATGTTTGTACACTCGATCTACTGTGGAACCCACCCACAGTCAGCTGAAACTGACAGTTAGAACAAGACAACCAGGCTTCACCTCAGCATAGTTCTTGCTAACCACTGCCATGGAACGGGTGTGATTCAGAACCTTCCAAGGATTGGGGTTTGCTCTACCATCACATTCTGGCTAAGTATTTTAGTAGAAAGCACATCCAACAGAATGGTTACTCTGCCCCGTACATGCCAATACACACACAGGAGGGGCAGCATGGTCCAGCCCAGGGGTGGGCAACCTATGGCATGTGTGCCAAAGGCGGCACATGAGCTGATTTTCAGTGGCACTCACACTGCCCAGGTCCTGGCCACTGGTCCGGGGGGCTCTGCATTTTAATTTAATTTTAAATGAAACTTCTTAAACATTTAAGAAACCTTATTTACTTTACATACAACACTAGCTTAGTTCTATATTACAGACTTACAGAAAGAGACGTTCTAAAACGTTAAAATGTATTACTGGCATGCAAAACCTTAAAAGAGAGTGAATAAATGAAGACTCAGCACACCACTTCTCAAAGGTTGCTGATCCTTGGCCTAGCCTATTCAATAGGAGACCCAGTTCAAATCCTGTTCTGCTACAGACATCCCGGAGTGACCCTGGGCAAGTCACTGAGCCGCTCTGTAAATTGGGTTAACAGCCATCCTATGTCTCACAAGGTTGTGAGGAGAAATACATCAGGTACTCCAGTAACGGGGCCTCCCTCAGTAGCTAAGACCTACAGATGTAAAGACTGCTCAGGGTGTGTTCCACATCCCAGTGGATTGAGGATGGGTGTCTGTTACAGCTCTCAGCTTGAGATCCTGGCTCCTTCGCTGGAGTTGTAGGCACTCAGGCTATTAGCTCTGTGGCTTCCCAGTTCAATCTCTGGTGTATTGTCTCTCACTTGCACACAAATAAGTACACACCAGAAAAACCCCAGGCTCCTGGGTGACCTGTCCACATGAGAGAAACAGATGACTTTGCTGTGGTTCTTCTGGGGTTTGTGTCTAGGTGAGAGAAGATCCAGATGTCAGAAATGGAGTGAATGCGTATTGAGTTTTAATATCACAAAGTAGCTTCCTAATTAAAGGAGAGACCAAGGCAAGGTCCTCGAGACAGTCCTTTAAATGCTGCAATGGGGCCTGTGGAGGGGACACTTTTAATATGGCCAGACAGCCATCAGAAATGAAAGCAAGGCAGTGCTCCATTTGGATTTGAGCTGCTCACGTGAGGGCCTCTGACCTTTGGACAGGTCCCGTGCTTCGTGTCCTCTGTCCTCAATCAGCAGCCAGCATTTCACTCATGTTCGGAAAGCCCCTCCTTTTACCCAGAACATTATCACCTGGTGTGGCTCTCGAGATGGAAGGGGGGAAATTCTGATTGGCTGGGGAGGAGTTTGCCACCTGGTGGTGGGGTATTCCCTTGCAATGGAGCCTTGTAGAGGAGAGGTTTTGTCCATCTGAATTCCCTGGCCCAAAGAGCCTCAGATATAACTAGATCCTGAGCCCCTTTAACTTCCACTGACTTCAGTGAGGGTTCAAGATGCTCAGTGACTCGCAGGAATTCAGCCTGGTAGAGGATGGAGCCCATGAGCAGAGGCTAGAGATTGAACAGGCAGTGGCTACTGAAATCCCCTAGAGGGGTGAGTCATGGTGGTGCGGCTCAGGGCAGAAACATGTACTGCCCGTACCCATGCTGTGCCATCCTCCAAGGATGTTTCAAGTCACCCCCTTCCACGAGCTAGGCAGTCGCTTCATTTTCTTTGTAATGGTCGTAAAGGGAAGCTGCGGAAGTCACTTTGTTTGCGCTGTTCGTCCTCTGCAAACCTCCTGGGCACGCGCACGAAGCAGGGCTCTGAACTCCTTTCACGAATGCCAACGGTGGAGCAGCTCTCCCCGGCACAGAGCTGAGGGAGGCTTGTTCTTCACGTACAGAGCATAACCTGGGACAGGCACAGATAGCTATGGGGGGCTGCTCAGCAAGCCAGCCATTGGTGGAGATGTGTAAGAAAGAGCTAAGAACAGGTCCTGGAGGTGCTGTTTTGAATCTACAGTGCTAAGAAACTCTGTGTAAACATGCTTCCCATCCATTATTAAGTGTCTGGGCTTCATTAAGTATTGAAGGTGTGTGCCTGTGAAGATGGGGGGGATAAAGAGAAGTGGGTTTGTGTTGGTTTCTTTTTAATTGTGCATCCCATTCTGATTTCGATGGGTGTGAGAACAAATTCTGAGCCTTTCCCGAAGAACTAGAGACTTCCCTCTTGTCACCCTCTCCAGCAAGGTGGGAGACACGTGGAAAAAGCTTGAGCCAAATTCTGGCCTGCAAAGGGACTCTTAATAACGAGTTTGAAATAGGGCAAAACCAGGATTCTGGCCGAGGGCCCATCGCCACTAAGAAGGGTTGGTGTAAGCATGCGAAGCTTGCATTGCTGTGGCCGTGCGTACCTGTTCTGGGGATACAGATATCTATCCAGAACCTTGCACTCAATAAAAGGACAAGAGAACCTTGTAAAGGATTACTAAGGGTTTCTGCCTCCCTTTGGCCATATCCAGGTATAGATGTGACCATCCTCTTTTGCCTTCTACAGACCCTACACTCACCTTAGCACGTTTGCACAAACATGCCACTCACTCCAAAGAGGCATCAAGAGCAGCAGAAATGAAGGTCTGGGACTAGGTGACTCAAGCCACATGGGCAGAGGACTCTGTACTCCATCCAACAGTCTGCTCTTGAGTCTCCCAAGCTCCAAGGGGCTTGGTTCCCAGTATGGCTGCTTGAGTGTTGTGCTGCAGTTAACTCTTGAAACTAGTGACTACATACCGTGCTTGGAGATGCCATGGCAAGAAGCGTTGTATAAATGTATTGGTGTTGTTGACTATTGGCATCGCGCTAATGCCCGGAGGCCACCAGTGCATGATCACCTGGCTCCTTTGTGGAGGGTGCTGTACACCTGGATAATGAAAAGAGAGTCAAAGATGGTATGAAAACTGTAGATACCTGCGTGATAGGCAGCACAGCCAGGGTGGGAGAGCTGAGCAGGGAGCAGGAATGGAATCTTGTGTAAGCTGCATCAGGGAGCAAACACTGAGACATCTGTCTGCTTCATTGACGTGCGCCTGAAACCTCAGGCTGCTCTCCCTCTCTCTCTGACATACATGCATGTGCGTGCGCGCACACACACACGCGCGGTCACAGCGGTCCTCTCTGGTTCGCAAACATGGGACAAAATGATATTCATTTCTGTAGGAGATTCTCACTCCATTTGAAAACTAGGGATTATACCTGTAAAGATAATGCCTGCCTTTAATACCTCTATTTGGACCCAGGAATTCTGCCTTCTAATATAACCACCAAACAGAAACCTCTGGCCTATAAATGCATTTCAATCCCAGCTTTGCCGAGCTGGCTCCTAAGAGCAGCTTTTCTTCTCTCTCTCTCGGTGGCTTCCGAGCTATTTGTGTTTGGGAGACACCTCAAGACCAATTGCAGCAGCAGCAAGCCCATTGGAGCGCCTGCTGCTCCAGGCTTAAGACATTGTTTGGTTGTTATTTTTGGGCTCAGCTTGTGTGCGGTGGTTAGAGTGTCATTGAAACGTGCCAGGGCAATGTACAGAGGTGTTTAAAGATACGACTCGCAGGTAAAATCTTACAGCCTTTACACTTCCCTTAAATGCGCGCATGTATTTTTCATGAGGGATCTGTTGATAGGTTGTGTGTATACTCTGCACTTTGTCTAACCCTGACCTCAGGAGCTCCACCATTAAGAGCTGCAGTTATAATATGGTTAATGTTGATTGGGGATTGCAGAACAAACTGGTTCAGGAAACTCTTTAATCTGTCAACAAACTGTGCCTTGACCTGTTTCAGGGACAGATAAAGATACCCCATCTCCCATTAATTCTAATCCCTTCTTGGTATTAACACCATTCAACCACTAGTAGGTTGTTATAATGTACCTCATCATCACCTGTTTCTGTTTCTTATCCATATTTTGGGTTTTTAATCTTTCCTTGCAACTAGGTCCCTTCTTTATTATTGTCCAGCACACATCAGAGAACTCTGTGCCGGAGCTGATCTGGAGTATTACATCCCCCTGTATGAGTGTGGTACCTCTAACACACGGTGACCCCTGAATGTTGCACCGTGTTTAATTGGGCATCAGAGCTTATTGTTTCCATAACAAACAACGTTAGCCAGAGGCTGTCCCCACTGGGAGCATGTGTCCATCTTGCAGAGTCTGGATTAAACTGAGCAATCAAAGCCCTCGTGATCTTATTCTTCCCGTTGCTGAGCCGTGAGTCTGCTCCCTCCCGTCACGCACGCAGGCAGACTTTGCTTGTTTGATAGCACAGAGAACCAGAATGCTTTTTTCCCCTTCGTTATCAGAGTGTTATTCAGACTGAAGTGAACAATATGAATAGGTACTACAGAGCACTGGCTGATGATGAGAAGTTTCTCAGACCCACCGAGGTTCACTTCAAAGTGGCCTGTGAAAAGGTTCCACTATAATTATGAGGAGGAAATTGCTATGTAACTTAATTAATTATATATAAAAATCCTTTAAAACTACAAAAAACGAAATTGCTGCGGAGAGCGCGCGAGTGAGAGGGAGCATCTTATTGATCCTGCAGCTCAGCCCGTTAATGATGTATGATTATATACTGAAAAGTTGCATATGGTTTGAACATGGATTTTTAAAGGGGAAGCGTTCCTCATTTTACAAGGGGAAGGCTGGGTTTCTGGTTAAGGCACTGCATTAGACAGGGGATATCTGAGTTCTTAGCACGGCCACCAATATACCCTGTGTGAACTTGGCCAAGTCACTTTATCTCTCTGTGCCTCAGTTGCCTATCTGTAAAATGGAGATGATAATGTGTCCTTGCTCCTGACTTGTCTATTTAAGTAATAAGCACTTTGTGGCTGTGGCTGTCTTACTAAATGTCTGTGCAGCACCTGGCACAACGGGGACCTGATCTTGGTGAGGTGTTTACCTACAGACAAATAATAATCTAGACCTAGACATTAAGTTTGTGGGTTGTTGTTTTTTTTACAACACATTCTGAATTGGGTATAATCGACATTTGACTGAAAACGTTCTCCTCTTGCTAGTTTATAACTGACTTGTGGAGCGGCTGCAGCGTTCTTTCCGCTTGAAGGACAGAACTGTAACAGATAATATCTCGTCTGCTTGGAGGGGGGAGGGCACCGCTCCTGTAGAGGCACAGAAAATCTTTTAAACATCCTCTCCGCACTCCACCTTGCAACAAGATGCAGCAGGTTATCATGGGCAGCTGGAAAACTTACAGCCTCCTCTCTGCAGAAATGGCAGAAATAGGCTGAGCAAGGCAATATAAGCAGCTGAAAATCAATATAGGGGAGATATCCTGGCCCTGTTGGAGTCAATGGCAAATCTACCAACAGGACCAAGATTTCACCCCAGATTTCTTATAACAAATGGTCAAATCCTTTATCTCATTAATCTATTCCTATGTAGTAATAAATAGCTGAGAGAGAAAATCCTGGATCACGGAGTGTAAGTGAGGACTAGAAGACCTGTTTTCTATACCTAGCTCTGCCACTGAGCTGCTGGGGGACCTAGGGCAAGTCATGTCACCGCTCTGTGCCTCGGTTTCCCCATTTGTATAATGCTACTTACCTCCTTTCTAAAGCACTTTGAGATCTATGGATGAAAATGCTGTATAAGAGCTTGGTGTTAGTATGCACCTATTTAGGATGCTTGGAACCTTGGGCGCCCATCTATAGCTAGTTGAAGCCAATGGGAGTAGACCCTATATGAGAAGAAAACATAGCTGAAAAATATCTTTCCATGAAAACAGACACCACTACTGAGCAGTTGTTAGAACTTTTATCTGTTGTTTGTAGGGCCCTTGCCAGGGCATAGAGAACTCCAGTCTGGGCTGGCCACTGTTTTAGCTTAAGTGTCCTGCATTTCCGTTTGCATGGTAGAATAGGGCCCTCCTGTGAGATAGAACAGCTGGAATTCTAAATCAATACAATATTACACCAGATTTGTACTGAAAATCTCTTTTGTTGTTCCCTGTCCCTTAACTCTGTTTTTTCAGTCTGACCTTCTTTCCTTAGACTTTGATATACCTTCTTATGTGTCTGGAAAGCCCCTAACAAACGGTGCACATTTGCTGCAAATGAATAAAAGTATTGTTAGTATTAGTATTATAGCTGATAAACATTTGTTTTCACCCCATAAGGCAGGGGTTGGGAACCTTTTTTCTGCCAAGGGCCATTTGGATATTTATAACATCATTCGCGGGCCATACAAAATTATCAACTTAAAAAGTAGCCTGCTATATTTGGTCAAACATTTAATTAACATTTAATTAACTCCTGCTAGCTGGGGTCTCAGCCCGCTGCCAGCCTGTGCTTCCTACACCCAGGCTGGCTGCGGGCTGAGACCCCGGCTGGCAAGGAACCAGCGGGGGAAATCCCATAGCGGCAGCGGGCTGAGCGCTCAGCCTGCCGCCACTTTGCGCTTTCCCCCGCTGGCCCCTTGCCAGCTGGGGTCTCAGCTCCCGTTACTAGCCTGGGTGTAGGAAGCCCAGGCTGGCAGCGGGAGCTGAGACCCCCCGCTGGCAGGAGCCTGCAGGGGAAACTCTAAAGCCGCAGCAGGCTGAGCACTCAGCCTGCTGCCGCTTCTCCGCCCGCTGCCGGGCCAGACCAAATGATTTCACGGGCCTTATACGGCCCGCGGGCCAGAGGTTCCCCACCCCTGCCATAATGACTCAGCCACCAAGAGAGACCATGGTGCATTATGGGAAAATGTAGTCTAGCTAGGGAGTGGGGCCCATAGCCAAGAATGAAGGCCGGAGGAACCTGCAACTACAACTCCCACTATGCACCGTGACTACTTAGAAGGATGTCGAGATTAATAATGACCTGACCCCAAACATTTTACTTAGATTTTCTCAACAACAAAAAAACCCACCAAAATTATTCTTTTCCCACAGAAATTTTGTCTGAGACAAAACTTCATTTTCCAGTGGGAAAATACTTCATTCAGTGTTTTCTGAGCTTATTACATTTTCAGCAAGCTACCTAGGCACTAACTCACCAATCTAACAACGTAGTAACTTTCCTGGAAAAAAAATGCATATTAGGATGGCATGATACAAACTGAACAGATCAGTTTCTTTCCTTAAGCCCTTCTGAGTGCCAGAAGATTAAAAGCAAACTTGCTCCATTGTACTGCTATTCTATTTTAGTAAGAGTACCAGCTTAAAATTAAGACGTTTTGTTCATAAATTTTTTTGGGGGGGGGACTGACTTGCTATTCACCCAGGCTTCTATCAAAGTATTTTAAAAGATCTAAATATTGCTGTATCTCAGGTCAAGCCAGGTAAGTTTGGTATCTATAACTGCTCGTTCCATCACGACCAGAGATCTTTGTCTCTAGCAGCCGTATCATCATCTGCCAAGGTGTCGTACTTACTGTAATTTCATACAGTCCTTTAGACAGATATTGAAAAGGCATCTGGAAAAATTGATAGCATATCAAGCCAAAGATTTTATAAAAGTCATTTTCAGAATGCCCAACTATAGGCACTGGTATCTGCTTCAGAAAAACAGGGCCAAGGGTATTTCTTCTGATCTTAGAGCTCCCTCGTTAGAAATGCTTTGGGTACTACATCCAGGCTTAGAAATATTTTCCTACTGGGCTGGCCTGAAGGTTCTGGTACGAAGGAAGGGGCAAGAAGTGTGTGTGTGGTAGGGTGGGTTCTGCCCTTGCAGAGGACAAATTTGGCCTAACTGAAATACTCAGGATCCGTATAGCATGTGCTGGTTTAACATGGGATGATTTAGGAAAGAAGAGAAATTCCATGATGTATAAAATAGAGCAAATTAAATGGCATCTTTTAATCCTTCTTCATATTCAAAACAAAAAACAAACAAAACCCCCACACCCGAGTGATTTTTCCACCTGAATTTTTTAAATTAGTTTTTAAGTTATTTTGGGTACCATTCTCCCCTGTGCAGGGGGCCCATGGAATAGTGGTGTGACACCTAATAGGGTCTAATCTCTACTGCAACATCCTTCAGTTCTATTATTTCATCCTTTCCTTCACCCTCCCCACTCGCTTCTCACAACCCCCTAGTCTGTCTTCCCTTTTAGACTGTAAGTTGTCTGGGGCAGGGTATGACCCTTTACCCTGTACAATGGGGTTAAGGCATCTAAGTGCTTAGCTTTGGTCCTCCTGTACCACTGACACATCCAGCAGTCCAGTTCCTACACTGGTTACGGTCAGATGATAATTGTGGTACTACTTCCCAGGTGATTCCAGTACATTCAATACCTGTTCTCATTGTTTTTGCCAGTCCTTCCTTGGCCTTTCTCTTTCCTGCTTTGGCTACCCAATTCAGTACTTGCTTAGTATCCTCCCTGTGGTCTACTTCTCCCAATCACCTGAGCCTTCTTCCCTTGATGATATTTTCTAACATGTCCTGCTCCGTCAGCTCCTTGACTCTCACATTTGTTATTTTGTCTTTCCCTGAAATAGGTAGTATCTTCCTCAGCCATCTGCGGCAGGGAGCCTCCAATTTTTTTTGATTAGCCGCTGTCATCGGCCAAGTCGCTTGCTCAGTACAGTAGCAGGCTCAGTACATTAGATGGCATAATGTGACCTTTAGTTTGGTGTCGAGACCTGTTTGACCAGGTCTTTGTCCAAGAGTGGTGTTTGCTTTTCCTAAGGTCATGAAAATGTTCTTATTGCAGCCACCTTCAAATGCCATCATGCTTCCCAGATCACAAAGTGCTTCTGCAGCAGAAATAGCTAAAACCCTTGGCTCTTCAGTCATGCATTGGACTGGTGCTAGTCCCCTCTGCATGGGGGTGAACTTCCTCCTTATTTCTTAAATGCTGCAACATGCTCTGCTGTGCTAAAGAGCCCGGAGAATACGAGAGAAAGCGAAAGAGAGAGAAAGAAAAGGGTATTGGGCTGGGTGGCAAAATTCTTAATTTTATTAAGCTCTTACACACACTTTTCTTAACTTAAAAAAAAAACAAAAAAACCCTTTTAAAAGTGCATTTTGGCCAGTTCGGGATTTTGTGACTAGGATGCTAGCTACGTTGAGCCCCAACACCCCTCTCATTAAAAATTAAGCACTGGTTAATTATTGCAAAACCTGAGCATCAAGAACAAAGTATACAAAGCAAGTGCCGTTGTTATTTGCAATGGGTTGTGCTCTTGTCATCCTAGGGTTTGGCTACTTCCTTATCTCATACATTTCCCCATTTTTTCTTCCTCTATTCTCTACCCCTTTCACCTTCCTTCCTTGCTTTCTTCTTCAGCATCTGTTCTGCCTTCCTCCCCCGTTCACAGCTACCATGGCAAGCACAAAGCATTGATGGCACTTTTAAATCTCTTCTATTTTAACTGGTGAGGAAAAGGATACCACTCATCAGCACTCCACATCTTTGGAATGTAATTAGATCTAATGACCAGATAAATGGAGAATTTTGAATTGGGACCTGTGGGGAATCAGCAATGTGAAGAGGATTATGTGATGCTATTTCCTTATTCTTGCCTCTCAATTCCATCTCTGGGGCTGCAGTTCAAGGGAAAAGCACCTGATGAGGGATGAACCATCCTCCCAGGGGTGAGAGCCAGAGAGGGAGCCAAGATGGAAGCCTCAAAACTCTTTCCTGAGATTGACGGAAAAGACATCCTGGGAAGGGACAGGAGGTGCCAGTCTCCGAAGAGCCTTTTGCAGATGATCTGCTGGCAGTGCTGACAATAGCTTTTGAGGAAATGATAGCCCCACGGAGAGGGTGGGTAGCTGGCCCATCATTAGCGGGAACTGCGATTCTAAAACAGCACATACAGTTTTGACAAGTGTGCTTTATCAAGTGTGTGCAGGATAATTTTGCACGTCCTTGTATTGTCATTTAGGGCACTTAAGGTGTCACTGAGATTTCACTATCCTAAAAGCTTATCTGTCAGTGTCAGAGAGTTATTCTCGTAAAAGGATATCATCAACCGTAACAACAGGGGGGAAAAGAATCTGAAAGATTCATCTCCAGATTCTCTGTGGCAATGCCTACGGCTGCACCCCTCCACCTACCATATACATAGGCTCCTCCAGAGAATGGGGGGGCAGGCTGGAGCTAGTAATGGGATGCCAGGAAAATACCAGCACCTCTCTTACAATTTTGAAATTCTGCCAAAATTAATTGATTTAGGGATTTTCACCCAGAAGCTCTGCCATTTCTCCACCTGCCTGAACATGGAGGGTGTCATTCAAACACCACCAGGCTGAGGTTGTGCAGTGAGGTCTTTTAAAAATCATTATTAAGCTAGCTGTTGAGCTGGAGAGTCTGGACAAATAAAGGTTGCGAAGATTTTCCAGAGTGGAAATGAAAACATTGAAACTAACCAGTCTAAAGCTACCCAAGAGTGGGAAATCTGAGGATCTAATTCTCCCATCCCCTGCTCCTCTTTTACTGAGGCTGACACAGCTGGGGTGATGATTCCTCATTTACACTGATGTGAATGGGGTGACTAGGGAAAATTGTACCCAGATACGTGCACCGAGGAGCCCCAGTCCTTCTAGCCACATCCCAAATCCTGGCCCCTCTGGATGACCCTCTGTGCAATCTGGAACCTGGAGGAAGGGGTGGAGAAAGGGTAGGGTAGGCTGCACATTACCCCCTCCGGCCCCAAAGTCAGAAAAGGATAATACAACTCCACGTTGCATCATCTTGACCACATAGTCTCACCTCAGGCTGGGGAACCTACCAGGCCCCAAAGCAGGTATAAAGACATAGGTTCTCCACACACCCAGTTTTGTGGGTGGCCTCTGCTGCCTTTGTCTTACGTGGGAAGAAGGTGCAAACCCTGCCCCTCCAAGACATTCAGGATTGGAAGCACAGCCAAGAGAAGCTCTTGGAGATTTTCTTCCTTATGGCCTCCTCCTTTCGGTTTTTCCTCAAGAGGGCCAGAACCACAATCAGTAAATGTCCCCTGAAACCTCTCTTGGCTAGAGGGAAGTGAACAATGGGGACAAAATTAAGTACCTATAGCACCTGGATACTGTGCAAAAAGTCACCCAGTCTGAGGTTCATTTAGTCACAGGGCCTCTTTTCTAAACAGCGAGCTGGAAAACAAACCTGCTCTGTGTGGTAAACAGAATTTAATGTACTGTTAACTCTATTTATATGACTTTCTGTCCAAGGAGATGGATTTACATATGTATTAAATGGGTTTCACCCTGGTACAGGACTGCCCTGCCATATTTCATTTACATTGGGGATCCAGTGGCAGCCAGGGTCATTAAAAAAACATTGTATAAACATGCATAAAATATTTGTTGCAAACACAGACGTGAATAAACAGGAAACGAGATGCATTGGAAGCCCAGGGGCATAATGGTCTGGGGAATGCAGAGGCAGATCACTCAAGTGCCATTTGCAACATGCAATCAATATAAGTATATTTTATTTTCCCTCCTGATCATGCCACATGCTATTTCTCACTTGGACGAAGGACTTTGACCACCTGTTTATCAATTTGTCATCCTTGCGACCAAAATAGCTTTTGGAAGCAAAATGAGGTTCTAGTTTCTTTTTGTGGCATGAACAATAAATCCTTTGGAATAGGTTCTAAGATGGTGAAAACTGATGTCGTTCCAATGAAGTCAGTGGAGCGACTTCAACTTACGCCAGCCGAAGATCCAGCTCATCATTTTTATTGCCAACCTGGGAAAACCTGGAGGTATTTTCCCCACTGAATCAGGCCTGCACTGATTTTTCCTCTTCTCCGTGCAGGAATTTCCCTGTCTTTCACCAGATGCGAAACCTGAAGAGAAGAGAGATCTGGAGAGTAATCAACAAGCAAAGAAAGAGCTTGTCTGAATATAGGAATGGGACATTAGGTTAGCAGTGACCCTGTACGGGATCCCTGCCTGCTGCCTGGTGACCTGACACTTACAATGATTGATGTACTGTCTGACTGTGTTCTAAGTATTTGGGAGCGATGAAGTGACCTCTTACTGTTCACACTCTGTCTAGTTATCTGCCAAGGGCGAGTGCTAGATTTGTGCCAGTTTGAATCTTTACATCAGCTAGCAAAAGCTCTATGTGAACTGACACTGGGTTTTCCTGGTGAAGAGCATTGAAAGTTTCTTTCGGTTTGCAGCACAGAGATGGTGTGATGTTGTTTCAAATGAAGCTGATAGCAGGCGTGGCACTGGAGGATACAGGGCACAAATGTCATCCATATCTATTGGTCAGAAAGTGCTTTTAGTACTAAACCTGGCCCAAAAAAAAAAGTTTGAAGCTTTTAATTTCATGAAAAATTACACTTTTTCCAATTTTATTTAAAAAAATATCTTTTGGGGAACAGAGATTTTTTAATTTTTTTTAAAAAACCCAAGCCCCTCTATTCCAATTTTGAGTTTTCAAACATGTAAAATCGAGAATGCTGGCGTAAGCAGACTGTGAATTTCTCTGATGAATCAATAGCTGCTGATGTGTTTTAAACTTTGTTTTCCCCCTCCTTATTCATATAGCTGGCAAACAGTTACCTGATACGAGAAGCCATATGTAAGGCAAATAATATACTTAGGGCTGGAGGATTCTTTTGTAACTTGATTTAGCAGTAAGAGTTTCATAAAACTTTGGTTAGTTTAAATATGTAATAAAACATTCTAAATAAAAAAAAACAGTCTTTGGATGAAGGCTGGATTTGGTTATGTTAAGGGGGAGTAGGGAGTTATGGTTAAAGGGTTAAAGCAGAACTGGCTTGGTACTTAAGAGATTTGTGTTCAAATACAGGTTCTGTTATAAACTCCTCCTATGACCTCAGGCCAGTCAATGACACTCTCTGTACTTCAGTTACCCATATGTAAAATGGGCATATACTTAGGTCCAGCAAAAAACAATTAGAGCTTGTCAGGAAAACAAACTTCCCCATGGAAAAAATTGATGAAAATAAAAAATTATATAATGTTTAGTAGTAATTTTTGACTTTTCACTGAAAAGCTGAAACATTTCTGCTGACTTTCTGACATGAATATTTTCATCTCTCTGAAAACCTCTTTTGTTGAGAAAAAGTTGGTTTTGGTTCTGATACAGCCCAACATGGTGAAAATCACATGAGGACCATTCCATGTGAGAGTCATGAACATTTTCTTGTGAGCCTTCTCGACATTTGAGATTTCCATGACACATTGACAAACCAAAACATAAGCCCCCATCCTGATTAGATCTTGAATTCCCAACCAGGAATTTCAGCCTAACTCTAATCCAGATGCAAAAAATGTCTCGTTGGACCATCTCCAGTAATTACACAACTTTGCAAATTAGACTAATTTTAATTAGGGTTTGTAGCAGCGTGTGCCAAGCCCCACTAACATGCAGGATAGTGACATCTGTGTGGAAAGAGTTCACCATGATCTGCTACAGGGAGAAAAAGGAACTAACCTGAACCTTCAACCAGACCTCAAACCAATGACCAAACCTTTCACTGAGTGAATTTCACCAATTCCTCCTTAAAAACCCTTGTCCTGCAGAGTGGAACACTTCAAACAGTGTGCACAGATAAATGGATATCTCCATTGCTGGCAGTCTGGAGAGCTGTACTGCTTGTGCCTAATTTAAACCATGAATGCTTCAGAGCAGGAATCACTCTCTCTCTGTTCAGGTCCTCAATGGGCCAGGTGCAGGGTGTCTAAAAGATTGACTAGAGCTCTGGGATGAAGACTGTGATTGGCAACTTTGCTCCTCAGATACAATGTAACTTTCTACAATAAGGGCAAAGCTCATCTGTGCAGGAGACAAACCATTCCTGGGAGCTGGTCTGAGATGGTAGAATGAACTCCCCTAGGATATAAGGTCCATCCCAAACCGTGCCTCCTTTTGCTCCAAGTGAAAGCTGCTTTTCTTTGACCTTGACTTCTCTAAAGTGTGTAGATATTTCATGCAAAAAAAAAAAAAAAGAAAAAGAAATCCAAAACAAAAGACTACTTCACCCTGGGGAGATGATGAGAAAACACGTGTGACAGATGTTAGTCACATTGCTTAATGCATCGCCGGAAGGTCTCAGATATGACAGTGAACCTAGATAGAACAGAAGTCAGTGACTAGCGCCCTGATGGCACCCCGTCAATAACAATAATTAATAAATCACCCTGGAAAATGAGGAAGTTTCTCGCTGTCAGATGAAAAGCCAGGGGAAGTTTGTCTGCTCTGTTACAATAGTTATCCCGTGACAGGAACGGGGTGTAGTGCGTGGGATGTTCATGAGAAGTGACAGGGCTTTGGCTCTTCGCTTGACAAAGGCAGAAGTAATGTACCTACGTTGGCCATTTGATGAAATTTTTTGGCAACTGCTTAGGTAATTTTGCTACCCCAGCTGCGCCCCAAGGCAGGAGAGTCACACAAGCAGCTCCCTGTAGAGGGGCGCTGGAACAGGGCCTGCCTTTCAACAGCTCAGAATGAATTCATCTGGAAACCAACCAGTTCAACCCCCCCAGAACACTCCTGAGGGCAGGGACCGACAGCTCAGGGGCTGATAATGTGCAAGAGTCTTTCAGCCTCCAGGCTGCTGGCTTGAATCCAGTCTGGGCTTGTACTGACCAAACGCTGCTCAGGGGCCTGTGTGAAGAGACTAATTTTCTACTGGACAGGTGTCATTGGGAGTCTCCACTGAGGGTTCGTGGATGGATTAGACTATGGAGATGGAGGACTCATTCTGATCTCTCTGGTGGAAGTCCACTGACTTCAATTGAGTTACTCCTGATCCACACCAGTGTAAATGAGAGAAGCCTCAAGCCCTGAATTCCCCTTCCCCACCAGAAGGGGAGTCTCTCTAGGTCTGGACATTGAAGAGACACTGACATGGCTGGAGCTCAGGCTGAAACAGATGGAGGGAGACGCAGAAGACTGAACTGCCAGCCCTGCACTGATCTCACCACAGAAGAGATTTCCAAGAGCGAAATGAAGTTGCTAAGAGAGTGAGGCACCAAGCGGCGGTGGCAGCGGAGGGAACCACAGTTGGTTTTTTAATTGGTTAATGTCTGTCTGTCTCTCTCAGATTAAGACGAAACAATGCCCAAGCTGTTAAAAGTGATCTTTGCCACATACCAGGGAAGAAGGTGAGCTAAACCTCTGCAGGAAAAGAACCCTAACATTTGGCAGTGGTTTGGCATGCGGCCATGTGAGGGATTGGGGTGGCTGAGTGGCCTACGTGTCCATTATTATTTACTGTTCATATTACCATGGCACCCAGGACCCTGCTGTGCTAGGCGCTGTACAAATACAGAACAAAAAGACAGACCGTGTGACGCTCTGTACCTCAGGGGAATACCCAACACCCCCCTCCCACCCCCACCCATGTTCATCCTTGTAAAATGATTTTGAGGTATCCTATGCAAAGTTTGTCATGTTGGGTGTCTGCAGAAGGCTCATGATGTACTGAGCATTGTTGTTATAGTAATTGTTATAGTCATGTTAGGGGTTATAATTTCATGTATATAGTTATGAGGCTGAAAATGTATCCTCATGGCTTAAAGCAAGTCCAGACAAAAACTCTCCAAGAGCAGAAAGGCAGTTCGTACCTCATTAGGTCAGGCATGGGTAAACCTAGCCCAGTCTCACAGGAACAAAGGACACTGGCCTAGACAGCAATAAAATAATCTTAGACTCTTCAGGGAGTCGCTCCCCCTTTCCTTCAATCAGTTTGGGACTGTGATGCGGTAATGCACACCTAACTCTGAAGGGGGGCGGGGGGAGAGTGTAAAGCCAAGAGGGAAGAAAGGACATGATAAAATGGAGAGACAATTCTCTCTCTCTCTCTCTCTCTCCCCCTCCCCCCCCCAAATAAAGCATCAAAGACATGGAGTGGGGGGGGGGAGGAAGAGAGCTTTTCCTCACTTGAACTTGTTCCACACTTGCTGTTTGTACCAAGCTCATTTAATACTAAAACAGATCCTGGGTAGGAAGCTACCCAAAGCAGCGCGAAAGAGATACAAATTTTACTGTCAGGGTATGTAAATATGTAGATGACAATGATTTATATGGTGATTTGGTTGCGTCTCATTTGTTAATAACTTATGTGTGTCTATTTAAATCAAGATGTTAAAATCAGTGTGTGTATGGATAATTTTTCATAAAGTACCTTGAAGATTACAAATCATAAGAAGACTATGTAAGAGCTAACAGTTATTTTATTACCAGGAAATAGTGTGACCCATTATTATTGCACAGGGAACTTTCAAACTCTTACACGTGTGAATAACTTTATTCCTGTGGATAATACCATTGAAATGAATGGGGTCGTTGACATGAGTAAAGTTACTCACATGCATATGTATGTGCAGGAATGGAGCCTTAGTTTCCTTCCCATGCTGTTTATGTGGAACTTTCACACAATCACAAGATGTAATTTTTTTAAATAGGGAAATATGTCTGTAAACCCCACAGAAATGATCCAGAGTAGGTACACTTGAACTGTTTTTTTACCACACTCTTTGAAGCTGACAAGTTTCAGGTTTAACGTTTTCAAATTTACACAAATAAAAGTAATATCTGAGGAGACAATCCTACAACGTGTGCAGGCACAAAACTCTCACTGATGCTGGTAGGACTTTCAGGCACACTTCAGGCTATAAGACTGGTCCCTCAGTGAAAAGATAAGGTAGAGCTTTGGTGTTTTTATCTGCCTTTTGCCAAGATGCATGACAAATTTGTACTAAATCAGAACCTCAAAATATTCCAATACATAAAAACAGGAACTCTATTGCATAATACAGGGGAAACTAGACAACATTCACCATATGACAGAATTGCTTCAGAAGCAAGAATAAACATTATTTAAAAATGTATAAACACAGATGGAATATTTTTAAATGTTCTAAGAAAAAAAAAAGGCAATTAAAAAAGAATAAAATATAAAAAAGAGAGAAACTAGGACACTTCGTTATTATTTTTTGCAAATAGGGGGATAAAGTAAAAATAAACGGGAAAAACAAAATGAAAACTAAACAAGACTGTATATTCCAGCAGTAAGTGCATGTGAGGTTTGTGCTGTTCTATGTTAGCATCTGCTGGTGTTGCAATGAATTGCAATCCTCAAGTATAGATAAACATTTCTTTCTGTGCTCCCGATCCAAGCCCATTGTGCTCTCTGTGTGGTGCACTGGCATGGATCAGCTTCCCAGATCCAGGCCCAAAACTGGACACGCTTTATAGCCCCAGTCCTGCCACTAAGTCCATGTGGGTTCTGGGGGTTGTTCATTTACAGTCATTTGCAGGGTTGAAGCCTAAGGAGGGACCTGTCTCTTTACTACAAATGTCAGTTTCACTCCTCTTAAACACACCCACAAGTGGTTTTGTTTACTTATGTTACTCCATTAACTTTCAAATTAGCTTAATCTGGCTACACAGAGGCCCCCTTTATGAAAAGACAGGAACTCTGCTTGCTGAGGCTAGTTTTCCCAGAATCCCTGTTTCTGATATCTGCATCTTAGCCATTGCTAACCTGGGTAGTGCACAAACTGCAAGAGGTTTAGTTCACAAATGTTTCTGAGACTGGTGAGCCAGAAGAATTCAGAATCAATAGAAATTCCATTGAGACAAACTTAAAAAGTTGGAGCTGAATCTACAAAATTGTTTTTAGTTTTTTAGTTTTGTTTTTTGCTAAATTACCATTTGAAATCTTTACCTATGAAATTAATCTTTCTTTGAGAGAGACAGTGATAAGGAGATGAATTAAATCTCATACCTCAAAGGGACCAAAGAAACATGTAAATCTTCTACTGACCTTGATTTTGTTTCATCTGGAAATAACAGAGCATACAGCCAAGGTTTTCAAAAGTGACGTGGGATTTCAGATACCTCAGTTTTCAGGAGCTCAACTTGAGACATTTTCCAAGAGCCAGATTTTCAGGGGACGGATGTTCAGCACTTTTTGAACATCAGGCCTTTTAGGGTTCTCAGAGATTCATGAGACCCGAAGGGACCATTATGATCATCAAGTCTGACCTCCTGTATAATCCGAGCCAGAGACCCTAACCCAGTGATTTCTGCATCAAGCCCTCCACTGCAGGAATCATTGAATTAAGGACTCTGGCCTCGGCTGTCCAAGAGGTCAGACTAGATAATCAGCATGGCACCTTCTGACCTTGAGATCTCCAAATATACTTTCTCGTTCTAATATTTTTCTTGTTGCACACCTGAGCTTACCAACTTTACAGTCACCATGAAAGGGAATAGAGAAGCTTGGAAGTAACTCTTGCTGCCACTGAAGTTAATGGAGGTTTTTGCCATCAAGTCCAATGGGAATCTGAGCTGGCCATGGAAGTATGGTGCATTGTGCATTTCAATCTGCAATCCAACAGGTGGGAACAGAACAGGAACTAAAGGAGGTGCTCAAGAAAATGGATGAGCTAATATCTCCTATCTCTTTCCCTGATGTGCTGAGCAAAGCATGGCTGTTGTATTAAACCACATCACCACCTACTGCTCTGGAAACCTCTTAGCTATTGACTTAATCTGTATGATTGCTTAGGCAAAAGGAAGGAATATGGAGCAGATTTGTTGAGAGCAAGGATATATTTCTTTAAACTCCAGGCCGGAGTGTCTGAACATATTGATGATTATAACAATTGGTTAATTTCACTTGATTTTGGGAGGGCAGAGTTGCAGTTTCCCTCGTGCTCATCCACCCCCCAGTAAAGGACAGATTCTGCCCTGCAGAGAATATGGAAGAAAGGGTATGAAAAAAATACCTTTCGTGGTCCAGATTGCCAGTGGAATATTGGCTGCTCACACTGAATGTGGTCTTAATCTAACTACAAAGGCTGAATTGTGTCAATGGCTAGACCAAAGAGATCAAGAGGCGTTCTACTGTATTAAACCTCACAATGTGCCCTGTGAGGCTTTTACCTACCTGAAGCCAGCAAAAAGCCAGATTCATATCTCAGAATCTTGAAAGAAGAGGTCTCTAACAGGTATTTATATTAGAAAATAATTCGCTGTCTTTCCAAAGGATTGGAGAGGGTGTAGGAGTGGGTGAGATCAGTGTAGCGAATCCTTTGAAACCCTGTGCACATGGAGGCCCTAGGAAATGCCTGAGTGTTTTAGACTCTGCGGGAATGAGGCTTTCGACAGTGCAGGAGATGTGGATGGGGGAAACATCAAAGGGTTTTGAGAGCCAGTTCAGATACTGAAAACTTATTCAAAGTTTGAAACCATTTTGTTCTGGAAATCCTGCTGGACAGCTCATGTGGTCGAGCTATTTGCATTCACTTCTGGTTCCTGAGATCGCAGAATGTCTCTTCACGGAAACGGAGAAACTATTCGGGAACCTTAAAGCCAGGAACTGGGCCACAGTGAGTAAAACTTTCTAAACAGCCCCCAACTGATTTAGGAGCCTAAGTCCCATTTTCAAAAGTGACTTGGGGCCAGATTTTTAAGGTACTTAGGCATCTAAATCTAAATTTACCAAATTAAGATTAATATCTTTGGGGTATGTTGTAGTCAAAATGCAACTGTGTATATGGGGTTGGGGCAGTGTATGTACTTTCTCCAGCAGGGGTGGGGAATGTTAATAAACCTCTGCCATTATTAGCGTCTGAGACCACTTCCTGAAGGGAGATGCATATACTAGTTCAACCTGGATTCTCCAGCAGAGACTCTTGGATATGTTTAGACTGTCTTAGGGCCCTCTTCCTGATGCAGCAAATGGACAAGACTGCTGATCCATGGAGGGGCCCCCAGTCCTTAGGGAAGAATTGGAAGGACTTGGCCCACTGAGGCTTCAGACTGGGTGTTTATTGTGAGCGGAAGCTGTGATGAACTTTGTTACCACAAGGAAATCCTAGGGCGGAGGGGTCTGGTGAAGGATTTCTCCCACCAGAACCCGTGTCTGAGCTGGGCTCAACTCTGGTAAGAGTATTAGCATGCCTGTAGGGTCTCTTAGTGTTTTCTCTATAATGCCTTTCACCTTAAGAATAAAGTAGGTGCACTTAGCAAGAGCTGTGTGATAACTTAGATCTGCAGCAATCCCTCTGGGCTCAGTCACTGAAGAGAAAGTAAGCAGGCCTGTTTAGGCAGACTGTCTTGGCAGGGAAATACATAGTGAAGGCAGGGGACTGTATAGCCTGGGAATAGCCTGCTCAGAAGGGAGAGAGAGACAGATTGTCCCCAGAATGGCAAGAGCTGTGGGTGCCTTGAACTACAGAGGGGGATGTCAGCTGCAGTTGCCCCATGCAGCAACTGAATGGCTCATTCAGGGATCCTTTCCCTTTAAGGGACACCAGAAGACTGCCTGACCCAGACAATCCTTCTACTGCAGTTTGATGGCTACAGAGCTGTTACACACCTACTCTCCCCTCAGATTCTGCCTGATGCCAGCTCCCACTGCCAGGGCTGTGCCTAGTCCTAAGAACCCTCCCCAGTTTTCATCTGGACCCCCGTACAGTTAGGAGCAGCTACCTCTGAACTAAGTGCTTCCTCACCTGAGCTGTGATGGCTTCTCTAGCACAGGTGGGTCTATTCCACTCCTCAGCCTCCCTGCAAGTGCTGGCTTGTTTCCTCTTCGCACCCACACGGAGGAGCTGTCTTGCATTCCTACTCCCACTGCTGCTACTCTACCTCTCTGCAAGCTGTTCTCTCCTAATCACAGCCACTCTGAGGGGCACCTGTTCCCATGTCCAGACTGCTCAGCTATATCCCTGGGCTGAAGGAAGGAAGCAGATTTACTGGCTTGCTGGCTGTGCTCCAGAGGAGGTAGGTTCCCCGCCTTAAGAGCAGCTTCTTCAGGGTCAGCTATGCTCACTGAGTTGTGTGGGGAATCAGACCTTCCCTTGCGCCCTCCTGAATTTTTCAGAGCTGGGGAAAGGTCTCCTGTAGCTCACCAGACTCACAATGCCTGCAAAGGTATAATATTTCCATCAGCCCTCAGACAACCTGGAGTAAGTAACCCAGGCCTTCTTTCCCTCATCTAATATGGACTGGCTGATAACATGGCCAGAACTATATAGGGCTCCTAGATTTGCCTTGCCCTGCCCCCTTCTATAGACCCACTACTTTGGGAGGGGATTTAGTCTATAAATGGACTGTGTTCCATACAGGCACTCCCCTCCCCCCTTTTTTTTGTTGGTGATGGGGTGGGTAAAATGAACACAGTTTTAGCAATAGAAAAAGTGCACCAATTAAAGAAGGGAGCCCGGCTAGAAAAAACAGCTGGGGATAAGTGCTGTTAAATGCTAGGATAAAGTCCCCGCTCTCCCTCCAAGTTAGGGTGTGTGGCAGGGAACGGCAGGAGGAAAAAGGAAAGTATTCTAGCTCGCTCCTTCAGATAAGAGGCATTTCAGGTCCTGCTTCACCCTGCAAGGTGTCTCGTGAGTATACCAGCTTTCAGGATTAGAACTTGGGCATTTTTTGCTCTTTATGTAGCATAATAGGTAGAAACTGCTGAGAAACACAGGGGTTCCAAATCACCACATTAAGACCTACTCACACAAACACACTGGCGCTTTGCTTGGCTTGGTTTCTAAAACTTAGAACACGGGGAGTGGCACTAGAGGGCTCAAACTATTCAAAGGACTATTATCCAACTGTTATTTGCTCTAGGGTTATTCTGAGGCTCTTGAGAGATTTAACACAAGATTCTCCCTCCCACCAGCCATGGTTGTTCCCCACATAAACAGAGAACAGACGTAGGAGGAGAATTTCTCAAGAGTTCTGCTGCTTCCAATGGCAAAAAGTGGAAAATCCCCTAAACACGAGGGACCTGCACTAAAAGGGAGTAAAAAGCCAAAAGTGAGTTTATTTCCAAAGGAACTATTACAGTAGCTCTGCTCTTGCCTGTAGTTAAACTGCCTAATGATGCCAGTGAGGTGTGGCTTGTTGGAGAGTCATTTAAAATCTCCTGCTCAATTCATACAACAATCAAACAAGCAAGGATAAAAAGTAAAGCTGGCTAATCTAGGCACCCTTGTTTTTAACCAGCCCTCTTGCCATGGCACTTCCTGAGCCATACCTTCATCTCCTTTAGACCATAAGCTCTTTGGGGCAGACCGTCTTGTAGGATGTTTGTAAGGTATCCAGAAAAAGGGGGACCTGCTCCAAACTGGGGCCTCTGGATGCTACCATATTGCACATCGTAGGTTTGCCGGACTCTTCACAGAGAAGTCCAAGAGATGAGCCCCTGCTCTGAGGAATTTACTATGCTAAGGGACGAGGGAAATGCATTGACAGCAGTTTTCCCTTCATGTGGGGTTTAAGGAAGCAAGAACTTATTGGGGCTGATTCTGATTTAGTTTACACTAGTGTGACCCAGGGGAACCCCGCTGGAGCCAATAAGATAACACTAGAGTAAATGTAGATTCGATGAGAGCAGCTTTTGCTCCATTAAGATTGATTCAGTTCTCTCCCCTGCAGCCTGGTGGGCAATGGAACCATTTACTCAAATTCTCTGGTAGGAGAAGCAGGGCTCTTTGTCAAAGGGTTTTTCATTACAGCTCATTATGTGACTAGGAGCCTCATTAAAATGGGGGACCGAGTGGTGGCACTGCCTAGCCGTGTATCGAATAAGCAGCTGATGTGCAAGCCACCTTACTTAGCCAGAGCACCTCAGCCTTCTAATTCCAGGCCTGGGTCCTTCCTAAGGTTGCTCAGAAAGTATATTTCAGTCTCATCCCTTGTTCTTCCAGGCCTTGGTTCTCACAAAGCAGCTCCAATACAGGTTTCCCCTGAACCATAGCCCTGTTGTTCCAGTAAACCTGTGTATCAGTGGCTCTTCTGACACAGAGACCAGACTTCAGTGATGCTCAGACTCCTGCTAATCCTGCAAAGCTGACCAGTTAGGAGAATTGGTGCTTGACTTTTTGCCACTTTGCAGCAGAACATCAGTCCTAAGGGAGATTTATTTTACAGTTTTGCCTCTTCAGCACAGAAAGCCATTACAGAAGGCTGCTCGAACACAGCACACACCTGCCTACTGTGCATGTGTGGCAGGTTTAGAGGAAGAACCGGAGGGCCAGAGATTTACCACTGTTTCCCAACTGTTCAGATAGTTTTTGAAGCTATATTGCCTGCAAAGGGTGGCTGATTTGGATCTTAAGCTTTGTCTGATGGATTGAAAATACATGACTTGGGGCAGACAGATTTTGTTGGGCTAGGGGACTCAAAAGAGTCATTCTAGTTACCTTTGGAAACAAAATGCTTCATGACAGCCACTTAGAATGGTCTATAGTGAACAAAGCTACTTAAACCCCCAATTCTGGTCTGATTTAGATTTCCTAGTAGCAGCACTGGCTGTCCAGTCAGTGTCTGTATAAATGTTAATGGGAATTGTGCATGCAGGGGAATTATCCCAGATGTCTCATTAAAATGAAGAATATCACTCAGATAGAAATAATCTGACTTTTGCTTCCTGTACTTAGTAGATCACATTTATATGTTGTTATATATATGCATGAGGACAGTGATATATGAAAAGCCATTTTTAGATTAATTCATGTAAGTCAATACATGATCTCATAAAAGTCCAGTATGTAAAACGTATGCTGCTTGTGTAGCATTAGCATCTAAGTGACAGGTTTTATTTCTGCATGGAAAGTTAATCTGGACAATCTTTCCCTGTTCTCTTGTTATTCCAGGAGTCTCAAGTCAGCACCTTGTGTTACAATAGTGCATGTTGCAACACTCTAAGGGCTGATCTCCTCTGAAAAATTACAGGATAGGACGCCACATATATTTTCTTTCAGTGATTTTTCACAAAATATTTACTCTGTTCACACATCAAAAGATAACTTGTTTTTCCTGACCAGATCTGTGAGCTAAGACTGGGATTTGCAAAGGTACCTTGCTCATCACCTGTGATAGAGATTCTTCAATTAGAATTTAGCTGACAGCTCTGACAAGGTGAAAGGTAGTGCAGGTCTTGGTGATGCTAGTAAAAACTTGTTTTTGTCAGTAGCATAAGAGACGTGTGGCACAGTTGTGCTGAGAGGCACAACTGTTTTTATAACATCACTTTTCTGACCCAATCCAATAGTATTCTAGCACAAAGATCCGGTCTTCCGCTGGTGTAAGGAAGTGTAGCTTCACTGAGGCCAGTCTAGAACTGGAGGATGATTGTAATGATTATTTGTGTTGAGGTAGCACTTGGGAGCCCTGGTCACAGATTACAGGACCCATTGTTCTAGGAGTGACAGACTGCCCATATCCTGCAATGTCCAGGACAAACAATTCAACAAAGCTTATCTTAATTCTGTAATAAGTTGAACCTAGTGAACTAGGTATAATAGCTTTGGGTCCATTGTATTAAAAATACCGTTGTTTGAGTTGTTGTAGGATTGTATGCAACTTTTCTAGGGACTTGACTAATGTGTATGTTAGGAACCGCAAAGGACTTTTGGGGGAAATGCATATAAGGTAGATTCCCTAAGAAATGTCTGGAGGTGAAGGGAATGCAAATGACACACTTCAAATCCATCCTTCTGAAGCTATGCCCTGGGGAGGAAAACCAATTGCATGCTAATGATCTGTTCTTGGAAGCCCTAGGTAAAAGACCCCAGAACCCTATGAAGAGGAGGCTAACCCTGTCAAGCCGCTTGTTGAAAGTTGAAGCTGTGAGGAACTTGAACCCACACAGAAGCCCCTCAAGTGGGACTTAGAAGCACTGCTCCTGCCAGAGCCCAGGTTAGTTGTGTGAGCTCTAGTAACCTTATAAGCATGCATGTACTGTGTTCTTTCATTGTTTCAGCATGTTTTCTTTGTAGTGCTTTTACCTTCAGAATAAAATAGGCTTGCATGGAAAGTGCTGTGTGGTACCTTATAACATGGGTGATCATGCTGTTAGTCTCGGAGGAGAAGGGAAGGAGGCATCCTTAAGAAGAGTCTTTTGCTGAGAGTAATTCAGTGAAGGCAGGGAACTTCAGCCTGGATGCAGATGTGGCTCTCTGCGCAAGAGAGGCAACAGCTGGAAGCCTGAGTGGATGCTCTTGTTGTACCATATAAGGGAATACAGGTGCAGTTGCCCTGAACTGTGACACTAGGTGTTGTACAAACGCGCACACACACACACACACACGCAGTTCCTGCCCCAAAAGAGCCTAAAATCTCAGAAACAATGGGTGGATAGAGACTGGGTCGAGGGGGAGCCCAAGTAAACAGGTCATACAGAACAGGCAGTGATCTCAGCACACCAGTAGCCTAGAGGTTACATTTTTTGTCGGCATCGCAGCAAAAGAGTTTTAAGGAGGGATTTGAAGGCATGATGAGTACATTCCTCCTAAATGTTAATTTCAAAACTCATGCTAGAATTTTAGTAGCATTCAGGTCTCGTTGGCCTCTCACCCACTGAAATTTGCAGGGGTCTTTCTAACTGGTATTGATGAGTTTCTTAAATGATTTTCCCTTATGTGAAGTACTTGGCGGCTACATTATTCCAATCTGTTGCCTTGTAGCTTGCCTTAAATTAAGGATGATCAATTGGCAGTAAATTCTAGATACAGTTCATGACATTTAATGACTGGGAGAATCAATGTTGAAAGTGGAAGGGAAAGCCAGAAGGGGGATCTCTTGCACTGTTGCAGGGCAATGGAATGCTAGATGGAAAAGCAGTGTCAGCTGGAGCCTCCAGCTGGTAGGAGCAGCTTCACAACCAGCCAATGCTGAGACTGCTGTGCTGGAGGGTGGGAGATGAAGGAGTAAAATGGGGCACAGGTGGGGCCACACCTCCCCAGGCCCATGTGCATGATTGATCACAGGCACACAAACACCATACAGGGACTGTGTGCGATTGTGTTTGTACAGCACAACACGGGCTTGTTCTTTGCTGGCTCTTAGGCACTGCCATAAAACAGGATTATTATTAATAATAATAGTAATAGTATTCTACTCCTTACCCCATCCAAGGTTCAAGGAGATTCTGTTTGAGGGTTGCACAGAGAGGCCAGCCCCTCCAGGGCAAGGGTGAATTTCTCCTTGTGGTTAAAATCCTGACCCCTTGGAATCAATGGGTGTTTTCTGGGTAAGTGTTGCATATAAGCCTTAAGCTGGACCTCTGTACAAGGGGTGAATTTCACTCACCGTGAATAGTTGAATCCATTCTTTAAAATGAGAGAAATGGTGAGAAAATCAGTGGTTTAAAGTTCTGCCCATTTCTGTTTTGTTAGCTCCCGGGAGGTCTTTGATCACCCCAGGGATGGATGGTTCAAGACTCATGTGCCAATTAAGAAGGAGAGGAACATTCAAATTCGGTGAGAATCGTGGGCACCCCTTTGTGTCTCTTTCACATTCTTTTTCATTAAAAAGATGACTACATTACACGTGAAATCGGCAGGCTAGTGGGACAGAAAGACACGGCCATAATAGTGGGCCTGCACTTTAGACCCTTCCCTGTTGATGCTTCCATCAGGAGGGTGATGAATGTTCACAAAGCCATCCCAAGCCTTTCACTTAGATGCCCAGACACAGAAGTAATCATCAACGCAGAGACTACCAGAGAGACGCACATATTCATGAATGTTACTGCATTGCTCCATGTCTACGTCCAATATATTGGTAGAGACGGACATTTTTAAGGGTCTTAAGGGGGTATCATTGATGCCCGATCTGAGTATAGCATATGCCACAAAATTCACCCACAAGATTGTGTGGTTGGGAACCAGATCAATGTGTGTTTAATGTACATGTGTTAGCTGCTATTTATCTAAAATGAAAGGCAGACTATAACTGGAGAACAAAGCACTTGATTAGAGCTGGCTGGGAGGATAAAGGGAAATTTCACCAATTATCCCCCCCCCCCCCCCCGCTTTTCCTCTCCCCCCAAGTTGATACTTTGAAAGTTAATCAAAAAATAGGGAAAACTTTGTTGAAATTTGTGGAGTAAAAAAAATCACAATTTCAAAAAATGTTTGCTATCTCTCTAGCAATGACAATAATTAACTCATTACAAAAAGAATCAGATTAACGATATCACTGTAGTACACTGGTCCCCCCCTCAGCTTCTGTGGATTTCTTTTGTAGTTATCAGAGTATTGAACCTATTGCTTTCTAAGGGCTTGATCCTTTAGGCAAAAAATAATGCCTTTGAAGGCTATTAAGCATGTGCATAAATTTTTGGAGGTTCAGGGCCTACGCCATCCATTTTCACATGCCAGGAGTAATGTCCAAAGTCGCATGCGATAAACGGAAGTGAAGAAAGGGGTGGGGAATCTAAGTGTGCAAGTGGAAACATGTATGTAGATAAGGGAACACAGTAAGCCACTTACAGCCTTCTATTCTGCACATCTGGCTAGTCTGCACTTCCTAACAGGTCAGATAGTTCCTGGACAATCTGGAAATGAGCACGTTATAAATTACTACAAAGAGAGAGATCTTGTCTGTTTTTAACTAACCGCTATTATTCTAGGAATCCTGCAGACCAATGAAACTCTTCTAACCTCGATTTGACACAAGCAGCAAAATAACTACTGGTCAGTAACTTCATACTTCTCTAGAGCTCTTTACAAACATTAAGCCTTGTGTGATGTGTATTCACACACTCATTTTACAAATGTGGCAACAAACTCACAGAGAGAGGTTAAGGGCAAAATTTGCAAACTTTTAAGTGCCTGAAGTTTGTTACCTTAGTCTTTAAGGTGCCACAGGACTTAGTCACCTAAATAACAAACTATAAAGTTTTGAAGCATAAGCATAAGCTTTCGTGGGCTAATACCCACTTCGTCGGAGGCAAACAGTCCACTGCTTGCCTCTGACGAAGTAGGTATTAGCCCACGAAAGCTTATGCTTCAAAACTTTATAGTTAGTCTTTAAGGTGCCACAGGACTTGGTTACCTCTGCTATTCCAGACTAACACGGCTACCTCTCTGATTCTCACCTAAATAAGTGGCTTGATTTCCAGGGGCTCTGATTCAAGTCTCTAAGTGCTTAAAAAAACCCAAAAACCTACTTTCACATTTTCTGCAGGAAGGTTGCTTCATTTTAGCCACTCGGGTTCAAAAGTGTTGGCTGAAAATGACTTATCAACAAATCAGTAACTGCAAATAGGATCTGGGAGTCCTGACTTCCATTTCCCTGCTCTAAGGGTTCCATCGCATGAACCTTGGCACAAATGCTGAGTTATAGTATGATTTAACTGAATGTACATGCTTAAATGCTGCAACCTTTACATAAATGCTTGAATCAACTGTTTTTACTAATGTACTTTTGTTACATTCACAAGTTGTACGGGTCTCCCTCTGCTGGCTAATTTAATATCTACAACTTCATGGAGTTTTTTCCTTTGACTTTTATGTAGACGTGGGAAGGAGCTACGGATTGTACTGCCACTAAAATTTTCTTATTAATGCCTATTTTCAACCATAGAAATGACCTGCTGACATTTTTCACTCATTTTGTCAGTCAGGAAGATACTGTCATATGAAAAATGCAAGATTAGAATGAGATCCCCTTTCGCCAGTGTCTTTATCAGGCAAAACAGGTGGAAGCCTGCTTTCTGTAACATATCTGACTTCACAACTATGGCTCAAATTAATACTTGTTTGAAGAGAAAAATTGATTTACTTTCTGGGAGATTCAACAGTGGCAGTGGACTGAGTATTTCACCAAGACAGCGAACAGTAGGTTTTCCCTATTAGGTTAAATGATATCAAGCTCTTGTTTTCTTAGAATCAGACAGAGCAGTGGCTCTTTTCCTTGTCTAATTAGCATTGCATTTGTTAGGCTTCTGCTGTCTGGTTATCGGTAGCTTTTGTTTTATTCTGTTTACATTTCCTTTCAATAGCAAAACACCTGGCTAGGAAATATTTATCTCACTTTCTATTAATAATTTTAACTATTTGAGGTGACCAATTTTACCATACTTAATGTACATTTACCTATTACTAAAGGTTTGTGACTTGTTCAGTAGACAACTTAATAGCATAACAAACACATCCGCTTGGGAATTTGAGAAACTTGAAATCAGATGAGGCTTGCTCGAAATTTTAAATGGCCCACTGTGGTGGGGTGACCACCCGCCCCCTACCAGAAGGGGCTTGGGAAAGCCCAAAAAGGGGTTTGAAATAGCCCATGGAGGGGGTTAAGGCTGGGAGCCAGCAGGCTTTTCAGGTCTGATTGGGCATTAGGCCCAGCTGGGTGGCCACGCCCCAAACACAGGCCTGTATAAAGGCTGGGAGGCAGGGGCCTAGAGGGAGACAGGCCTGACTGCAGGAGCTTGAGCCAGGTACCTGGGTTAGGGCAGGCTCTAGCGGAGGGCCCCAGGCCTCTGGGCCTGACAAGGACCGGCCCAGGAGTATCAGGGTTGCAGGGGGCAGCCCAGGGCTGGAGAAAGTGACAGCAGGCCAACCCTCCTTGCCGATGATGAGAAGCCATGATACTGCAGTCCGCCCCAGTGAGCGGGGGCAAGTGGTGACTGACAGTGGCACACTCTGAGGTGGGGATAGGGGGTAGAGGGTTCCCCCGGGGGGGAGGGGGGAGACCCTCAGACCAAAGGGGGTACTGCAGGGGTGCAGCACCCACAGGAGCAGGCACCGGGGTCCGGGAGGGACACGGGGCCAGCAAAGGAGCGGGGCATCAACCTGCGGAGGGTGCTCCGGACGCTGAAGGAGCTGATTCCCCAGACAACCAGCGGGAGGCGCCGCAGGGGTGAGTGTCGACCCCGTGACACCCACCTTGAGTAAACAGAGAATCCACAAGGCATATGTCAACTTGAGTTCGTGACCTTGTGGTTTCAGATGAGTTTCACTTGAGTATAAGCCTAATATAGTAAAGCTTGATCTTGACTGGGAGCACCCTAATACAAATAACAACAGATATGGAACTCAAAGCAAAATTTGGAGGCTAAACAAGAATTTGCAAATTGAAACAGAAGGAAGAGTTTGCACCAACCCATGAAACAAAATCACCAAAGCTAGAAAGAACATAGTTAGAATACAGAGACTCTAATTTGGTACATTCATCCATGGAGTGAAAGCTGTAGTTATTTATTTTCTTTTAAGAATTTTTTTTTCTCCATTAGCACTTAAATATTTTGGTCTCTGTGGAACTGGGAAGCTTTGGACTTTGGTGTGGATATGGATTGAAACTGTCAAGTTCAATGGAAAAAACATAGACATCCCATACTCAAAGCCCATGAGTTAAGTTAAAAAAATATATATGTTGCTCATGAAATTGACAAACTGGCAGGGGACTGTCATAGGCAAGTATGTCAGACCCTACCCACTGACACTTTCATTAAAAGAGTGCTTAAAGTTCACAAAGCCCTAATCTCCTCTTTAGAAGCCTAAAACTAATCTTCAGAGCAGAATGTGTCAGCCGTAGTCCCCAAATTGCTCTGGATCTGTGTGCATATTGCTATGTCCAATACCTGGCAATGGAGGATGTTTTCAGTATCTAAACATTGGTATCTAATCAACATCCTTGATTCCTGGGATCTGACTATTGTCTATGCCACACCAGATCATATTGTTAGGAATCAAATGAATATGTTGAACACATATCTGTTATATATTTGAGACAAGTCAGGTGATGTGAAACAAACTTCAGAGAAAAAAAGTGAGTTTAAAATGCATCTTCAAATCTGTTAGACTAGATAAACTTCTTTTACTGAAAAAGTTCCTCTTTTCTTTCACCCCATCTTATTTGTAGTTAACATGGACTTGTGGTCACATCAAGAAGTTAAATGGCAGCAGCATCCTCTTCCAGAGCCTGATCTGAAGGCCCGTGAAGTCCATGGACTCCTTCAGCTGTTTCTCAGCCACAGGAACATTCTGTGAAAACTGGACATGTTTTTACCAGAAATCCTTTTAAAGTGAGTATTACAAGCTGACCTGCTTATCACGCCAATGCACTTCATTCCTGGCCTGCAGCCTTTACATTTTTTATATTGAAATTTCATCTGCTTGATCACAAATCAGCTTTTTGTGCAGCTCCTCCATAGCAGCCTTTGAGCACAGAATGCTGCCTGTGTGAGAGTTTTGTAAAGTAGATAGATGTCCACCATGGAACTAAAAAGAGCTTGTTACTTGAATTGGCTGTTAATAGATAAGTCGGTCAACCTTTGATGCCATAAGCATAGACAGCCACTGCTCATCAGGCTACATTAAGTGATGCATGTGTTCCGTCTGTCTCAAATGGCACTGTGTATTGTACAGATGAATTCTTGTTAAGCACACACAAATATGACCACTATAGGATACAATAAATTTACCATAACATTTTATTTTGAAAATCTGAGGAAGGCTGGTTTACCTTTTAGATCAGGGGTGGGGAACCTTTTTCCTGCCAAGGGCCATTTGGAGATTTACAATGTCATTCAGGGGCCGCTCCTCCTCCCCCCCGCCCCTCCGCAGGAAGCCCATTCCCCCCCTCCCCCCCCGCCTGGCGACCCACGCGCGTCCCTGGCTGGCGGCTTCCCGAGGTGCTTCCCTGCCTCTTCGCCGAGCGCGGAGCCGCCCCAGGCGGGGGCGGCTCGGCGAAGGGGCCGGGAAGCGCCTCGGGGAGCCGCCGGCCAGGGACGAGTGCGGGCCGGATGGAATGCTTTGGCGAGCCGTATAAGGCCCCCGGGCCGGAGGTTCCCCACCCCTGTTTTAGATGAACGTTCTATAAAAAGTTTTAAACTAGGGCTGCTGCAAAAGAGAAAGTGTAAAAAATATCTTCTGATGCGACTGGTTTTATTTTTGTAACAAAAAAGTGTGCCTAGAATTAAACAAAGAGATGTATCAAAGATAAAAAGTGACCTGGTACATACAAACAAAGGAGCTGCTGAGATTTAAATGGCAGATTCACAGCTCAAACATAGGAAAGCAGCAGTAATTCAGACTTCTGTCTGCTTTAACAACTGTTAAGAAACAAGGTAACTGAAAGAAGCCTCTTCCTTAAACATTGGTGAACAGAAAAAGAACAGGAGCTAGATCCCGTGGATACTATGGGATGGCATTGTGAGATGGAAGATCAGCTCACAGTTTTATCACTTTCTCCATTTTCTATTAATTTTCTTTTCTTTTCATCTGTTTTCCTCTTGAAGATGCTATTTCTGTAGAATTGAAGTTCTTTGATGCTTTCCCTGATGTCATCGAGTGCTCTGCAAGAGAATTAAGGAAGGTTTCAAAATGCCCAAACACTTATGCTAAATTAGGATTCTGATGCATCTCACAAATTCCAAACTGTGGGTTTTTTTTGTTTTTTAAATATATGTTGCACAAATCTGTCAGTAATAACGCCACCTTCGCTAGACTGAGTAACCCAGGAAACAGGAAGTAACACATTACTTATTGGTTTGTACTATTTTTCAAGGCATAAACTCTAACAAGCCAATACTTTCCATGAATTCACAGGACTGGACTAGATGACCTCTAGAGGTACCTTCAAGTTTTATGAGTCTAGTGTAGTTGAGGATAAAGGGAGGTAAACTCAGTTGAATATGTTCTTGTTTGATGAATATGGAATTTAATGCTACTCCTGCCATAATCAGACTTTAAAAAGAAAGATATGACTAAGAACAGAATTATACAGACTTCCAGTGCCATTGGCAATAGAACTAACATCTCAGGTTTTCAAAGAAATTGGTATGCTCCATATTCTGGTAGAAGAGAGTACTGTAGCTTAAAGATATGACAAATGTACTGAATTAAAGGCAATAGTGGAGGTCTCACCTGTGAGAAGCCACTTTCTTTGGTGCAAATTCAAATTCTTCTGGATACCACCGCCTATATATGGAAGAAATTGAGTTTTAAATCCATATATCTTAAATACATAGTCAGAGACCTCTTTTTGGGTTTGCTACAATTAGCGAAATTCAAATTTTTGCACTGAAGAGACATTTCTGTCATTCAGAGAAGTCACTGTTACAAGCATTAAAACAATATGATCCATGTGAGAGCTAAACACCTCCCCACTCTGCATGCAGGTCAGTAAGTAGCCCTTGTCCTTTTTCTGTTTGATCCAGTGGAATATCTGAAAGAATTAAATGGCTGCACCCTGCTCTTTCCCTGTTGTCCTCCTCTCTTGTTTTAGAAGAAAATGAGTGTACAAAGATCTAAGGAATTCTAGTTATATTTTACTAACTTTATAGGATTTTACCTGCAAAGTTCTTTGACAGTGCTCACATCAATTATCCTGTAATGAACATGCCTCATGAACTGAGGCATATATTTGTCTAGAAACTTCTTATCTGCATGAACAGAGTTTCCTAGAAAAAGACAAAACAGATGGTGACTTTACAAAGCTAGAGTGAATTACATCTGAACTAGAGGTAGGCTATGCAGACTGAAAACATTTAGAAGTCATATGTGATTTTCTCAGTCAGCTCATAAGTTTCATGTTCCAACAAATATGATTTGAAAGGTTTCTGTCTGATTTCCACTCTGGGATCACTTCTGTGTGGTTTAAATATATTATTTCTCTGCATTGAATTTTTCAATTACTTCCTTAACAATTTCTGTGTCACAAAAATAATTATTTCAATAAAAGCAAAAATATTACACACGCAATCAGATTTTCCACTAAGGGTAAATAAGCTTTTACTGTTTGTTTAATGTATCTCCTTCAGGCCATCCTTTTGACCTCTGTGAGTCAGGGTTCTTCATCACCCTGAAGTAATAGGACATTCAGAAGAGCAGCACTTAGAGGTTGACTGGATTCATATCAGCAGTTAGCAGTTTGTGAATGCAAAAGATACAGTATCAACACTGTCACCGATATGCACTTTGTTTTTTCCCTAAGTCACACCGGTAATGACATAAATGTATAATGAAATATTACTACTAACAGGAATTTGTTTTCTGTAGATCTATGGGGATTTTCAGAAACTCATATGCAATATCTGCTTTAGGCAATTTATAGAATGGATGTTACCTAATGCTGAACTTCCCTTGCTTAATGAAATTTGATTGCATGCATATCTCCAGGTAGGAGATTAAATCACCCCTGCATTGTGCATTAACAGGCTTTTCAATGCCCCACTGGGAATGAAAGGAGGATTGATTTTATTAGTATTAAAAATGTAAGAACACATTTTACCTGCAAGAGGACAGATGCCAGGGGGTGTTTGCTGTCGTACAAAGGACAGAAATTCATACTCTGCTTGCTGCAATGAAATTGTACTTTCCTTCACTGCCTTAGTAAGACCAGACTGCAAGAAAGAATCACCAATCAAATATTTACCATTATTTTAAAATACTTCTAGAATATTTCAGTAGTAGTCAAATGTTACCTAGAAATTAATAACTGAAACAATAACCAACTAATGGCACATTTAGTGCCCAGAAGTATTAAAAAAGATGACAACTTAACTCTTAAATTTAACATTTTGGGAGGTCTCAACATTTTACCAAGTGCATCAGTGTTTATCCACTTCAATCCTAGTTAAAGGACAGATTCTGATCTTAATCATGCTGAACAGCATCCCTACTCCACTGACTTCAATGAGACTACCCAGACAGTAATATATAGATTCTATGAGTAAAGGACATCACAACATGGCTCGAAACAAACACACATCCCTGTGACTTTTTTCTCGGTCCCCATTTACTCAGATTTTGTACAAATCTTTCTTTATATGCATAAAATACATACTGTAGTCCAATAATAATCCTACTAACATCAACTATATCTGTTCAAAAAGAGGCACATGGATTATTTATTGGATGGTATCAGTTACATTAATGGGTCTATAGAGCATTTTTGCAATAAACCCTACGTTCAGGGATTTGAAATCAGTACTAGATATCTGCAGAACATTGTGTGTTTTGTGGTTATTTTTAAACTAAACTGGAAAAATATGAATTGACATTTCTAAGTTACCAAGTGCAAATAAATATGGAAGTTACTGGCTTAGGTGTTCAGAAGGACATCTATAACTCAAAAAAGTCTCCTTTTTGAAAGTTAAATATAATTTATCTTGTCAATCTGATGTAAGAAGTTCCTAAAGATGTATTTCCAGATGGCTGTGCTGTATATTTCCAGGTCTGTGCCACAAAAATGCACTTGGGTCTATCCGATAATATTTAAAAATTTCATTGTGTAGCTGTGTTTTCCTTTGTGTTCTAATCTTATCTGATTTTTTTTCTTGGTCAGTTGAAAGTAAGTAGCTCTGCATGAACAAAGATGACTTATTTCTGAGCAGCTTCCATCTCCAATTCACTTGAGAAGTAAAACTAGGTTTGGATTCTCAAATGAAAGAGGACCAAAGGATCCACCACAAAAATTACTTTGTTTTCCAAAGACCTGCTAATCTTTCCTACAGAGAGTAAGATGCCTGAGGGGGATTAATGGGCATTTTATAACTTAGCACTTAATCAAAAACTACTTTGAATTTAAATGTAAGATGAAGGATGGGAAAATCTATTCACTTTCTTGCCATTGGGAAGCAGGAAATGTCTGTGGTGAGTGAAGGAGCCAAAATAATCTATTTCTGCCAAATGTAAGCTTTTAATGAAAAATTAATTAGGTTTCCAGTTCATGGTGTTAAGAAAATAATCAACCTAATTTAAAGTGACTAAGCTGATTCAACATTGAAAAAAAATATGAAAAATGCTAACAGACTGAGGAAGACAATCAGTAGCATTGTGAACCAGACAAGATGCTTGTTCGTATAGTTGCTTACATTCAGAACTCTGTAATCATCAGTGCAACTAGCAAAAGTCATGTCTGTTTCACACTGCTGCTCAGAGCTTTCCCAAGCACAAGCCCCTGGTGGCCCACTCACTCTATCTTTCACATCAGCCATTGTTGGTAGGTTTATTCTCTAGCTAGAAGGTGTCTAGTAAAATATTCAAGGCCTGTTCAAAATTGCTTCAAGTCAAGGTTGTTAAGGCCCTTGGCCTAGTTTGTTTCAGGTTGGTCTTGTGGTTACTGCACGGAATTAGATCTCAGAAGATCTGGATTCAATTTTCAGTTCCTCCATGGAGTTCTTATGAGATCCTGAGCAAATCACAACCTCTCTCCCTCAGTTCCCCTTTTATAATAAATAGGGATATTTCCTTTCTCCCACCTTTTGTCATCTACATTTAGAATATAAGCTTTTCAGAACAGGAACTGTCCCTAAAGCATTCATATAGCACCTAACACAAGTGTTGGAATAACACAATTTAGAAACAACTGTATTATGAATGTTGTATACTATGATTTTAAAAACTGTCTCAAACTGTACTTTCACTCCCTGTATATGAACTCTCAACCTCTAGCCTGGCATGCATCTTAAACTCATGTTTACCCTGCCACAGCTGTGCAGGAGTCATAGTGTCTGAGTACCCCTAAGAATCCTGGCCTCCTGTTTACCAGACATGTAAATAGCATAGATTAATACTGAACAATGGATGTGATAGCCATTAAGTGTTATCACCTGTGTAAGTGTATTGAAAGCCCTCCTCCCTTATTCACACCTGAGTATAAGAAAGGCCTCAGCCTTGCATGGAGCTGAGCCAGTTGTTTGGGTAATAACCCCTCTGACTCCTATTGCTTGCAATAAATCTTGTTTTCCAGAAATCTACTGAGTAATGCCTGTTCTTTGAGAGTATATTGGGATTGAGCTCCAAAGGTAAAGCAGTTTTTGCAACAATTCTGGCACCTCCAGATGGGACACCTTTGGACGACTCCGTGATCACAATAGACCGACCAGAGGAGGGAAAGTGTACACCAGGCCATTTTTGCCTGTCCTAACTCTCGACCCGGTCTGCGGTGATACCCGGAACGTTAAAGCGTGAGTCCCTACAAATCAGGCAAGACCAGAGGTTTCTGGAGTTTGGTAGGCGCCTGGGAAACAGAGCGGTGTAAGTATCTCCATTACTCTCATTGTTAATTTGGTTGGTGATTTTAGTACTTTTGTATTAATTCGCTGTTTGTAGATTCCTTGTGAATCATTTGGTATAACAATGAGATCGGGTCGCTCCCGAGTGGAAGATTCCGCCTTTCCCTTTGGTTGTATGTTATGTAACTTTGGTAAATTTGAGAGTGATTATGGTATTAAGATAACTGAGAATGATTTAATTAAGTTTTGTCAGTCAAAATGGACCACATTTGATCTTGGTTGGCCTGATTCCAGGTCCTTTAATGTCACCCTTACAACCAGGGTTCATAAGATGGTAATTAGAAATCAACACTAAAACCAGTTCCCCTATATTAAATAGTTTTGGCTGGTACAGCTTATAAAAATAAACCTGCAATGTGCCTGGTAAGGATAGTGAGAAAAAGGTGTCCCTATGCCTTACCTGTGTCCTGTATGGAGGAGTGTAACAGTGAGAAAGTGTGCCTGTGTCTGTCAGAAGTATTAACCTGCCTATGGAGAAAGCTACCTCATTCTCCAAGCAGTTGTCTGTGTGCTGGGACGAGGAAAGTAAAATCCCAAGCTGTGTGTCTAGTGAAAGAAGGTGCCTGTCAGCCTGTGATGAGTGAAAATAGTGCAGTTGTCTCAGAGTTGGTTTTAAATTCAGCTAATGCTCAGAAAAGTGATTTGGTTGTGTTACCTACTAACAGATTAACAACTTGTACCAGGAAGGAAGCAATTCCTAAACTGGTATCTGGCAAAGGAAAGCAGAATAACTCTAACCTCTTGTTCAGTAAGTCTGTGAATTTGCCTGAAAGGGGATTTTGTAAAAATCCGCCTGATAGGAAAAGGATGATCATAAAATGTGAGTAAAGAATTTGGTTGCTCAGGAAAGTATTCCTTGGGAGCAAGCCCTAGGTGAAGGGGGTAAAAATGGGATTTCTGTGAGTAGTAAATTGTTTCCTAAAGAAGTTCCTGAAGGAAAAATGTGTTAGCAGTCTGCTGTAGTTAAAAAGTGTGAAAGTGATTTGAGTAGAAATAGCTTTGAGAAGGAATTGGGACAGCCCTATAACCAAGTGGCTGTGTTTCACCAGTGATAGGGAAACAAGATTGTTCAGGGAAGAATGTCCCCATGCTGATTCTGCAGGTAGACAGTCTGTGTTCCAGGTTAAAAGAGATGATGCAAATCTCATCTCTAGACACTTTAAATGTGATTTGTAGTCTCTTGGGGAACCTAACATCTGATCCCCTGTGAAAGCAGAAGTGAGTAAAGAAAAGACAATGAAACTTTAAAACTAGCTTGTTAGTAAAAATAAATAGTATCCCTTTAAACCTAGCCCCAAAAGCTTGCTTCTGTCTGTGAAAATGCAAATTACTTGACTTGCTAATGTCTGTCTCAAGGCCCCTCCAAATCAAGCAGGGAATTCTGTTAAGACCGGAGTAAAATTTAACCCTTCAGAGCAAGAAAGAAAAAAATAATTTTGGTAAAGACAAAAAAAATGTTTTAGTGTCTTTAAAATGTCTAAATTACCTAATTGATAAAAAGTAACTGAAACCTGGTTTGCCTAGAAAACAAATAAAAGAGAATAAGTGTAATTCCTCTATTTTGCTTGCAATTAATAAAAGTATTTGTATAAATATTTTAAATAATAACTAATTCCCTTAGAAAGGGTGGAGATATGTTTGTTTGTTTGTTTTTTTGGTCTTTCAGAAAAATCAAAGAAAGCTGATGCCAGCTGACAAACTATGCACTTACTAGCACAATAAGAATTGTATTTTATGTTCTATGTTTGTCTTAAACACAGTTTTGGCCACATTGACAAAACATTCTGTGATAAATTGAACATAAGGCAATATAATTCAGAATTGAAATATAGATAATTGTTTATTCAATTTGTAATATAAAATTGTTTTTACTATTATTAAACAATGTTAAGGTTTAAATATACTTGCTATAATTTCACTAGCTAAGAACAATGTGAACAATAATTTTCAATTGAAATTAACTTGTCATGTTAATGCTTCCAAAGTCTATTGGTATTTAACTCACTCCTCAAATTGCACATAGAATTCTTCTGGCTACCCCCAGATTTCTAGCCAGAGGGCGAGGGAGGGAAGAAAGCTATTAGACACCAGAGGTTGTACCAAGTGGCCTCCTCAACAGTTGGTATGCTTGTCCTGTTCTGTTACTCCAAAGCTCTGTAATTCAGTTATTTTTATTATAAAAGTGTATGTAAAACTAAAGTACTGTATAAAAACAATGTAAGAAAGAAAGGGGTGTGTGTGTGTGTGTGTGAGAGAGAGAGAGAGAGAGAGAGGGAGGGCTAAAATGCCCACTCAGTTGTAAAGTTTGTAACACTGCCAAGTATTAATGAAATGTGTTAGGTAATGTATTTTTTTACCTGTGAGTAAGAAAAAAACCCTAAGAATCCTAAACAGCCTTGCCACACCTTGGGACTGATGTTTTACATTGTAAAAAGATTTGCCTGTCATATCAGCAATTCAATCAAAAGGAGTCACAAAGTCCATCCAAAACCCGGCCCTGAGCTGTCTTTCTTTTTGAGAAGCTTCAAATTAACTTTTCTAAACTGCCATCCTGTGTATAGCATTTCCTACCAAAAGAGCAAATGCTTAGACTGTGGACAAATATCTCTTAAATGATTTTATCCCTAGGTATGGGTACCCAAGACAAAGATTTAAACCATGGGTCTTAACTTGCTGAAAAGCTGTTTCTGTAAAATATGAGTGCCTTGAAAGTTCAGTAGAGGTGCCACACACCTTGGCACCTGCAATCTAATGGCCAGGTTAAAAGGACAAATATGCAAAGACACTGGTCTTAACTGGATAAATGCATTACCCCTTGTGCTGCACAATCTCCATAACACTCCTAGAGGTCAAATTAAGTTATCACCTTTTGAACTACTTTTTGGCAGGCCTCCCTCAGTTTACCTAGTCAAATATTCCATGACTGCTGATTTGGTGCTTGAAAAAGCAGGACTAACTTCTTTTGTTTTACAGCTCCAGAGACAGGCTAACTCTCTCCACAGATATGAGACTGCTTTTAAATGTAAAAGCACACCCGATAGAACCTGGTTCTTGAGTCTTTGTTAAAGCCTACAAGGAAGTTCTGCTCCAGCCCCTGTGAAAAGGACCATACCGGGTGCCTTGGCCACCCCAACCATCATTAAGGTGGCAGAAAAGGAAGCCTAAATTCACCACGCCTGATGCAAGCATGCCCTTTTCCCAGATGACAACGAGGCAGCTGAGGCCTCCACCCTCAACGGACCAGGATAAGAAGTAGACGACAGCGGGGCAACCAAAGCCCTAGCAACTGGAGAGGGGACGAAGAAGAACCCTGAAGAAAAGTGGCTAGCGGAGACCGTGCCGAGTCTCAGCCTGAAGATAAAATTCAAAAGGACTTAACTTAAAATTGATTAATACTTCAATTTGATAAACATTATTATTAATCTTGTTTTAGATTAAGCAAGATTTATTTCATGAGTATAATGTTTTTTTTTTATTAGCTATTCCCAGAAAGTCAAAACCTGTATTTTGAAAAATAGAAGTGATTGTTGAGTGTGTACTTAGGTACATAGAGGAGTTTCCATCCTGCATCTACCAAGAACTATCCCTCTGATTATTGTTAACATGACTTGAATGCTACCAAAATAGAGATCTGGTCCAGCATAATCTAACATGAGACCAAACAAGAATAAGAAAACAAACAGGTATTTCATAGTAGCTAACAAAAAGTAGATGCAAAATCTACTTCAATGGTACAGCACAGCCTCAAATGTCAGTGCCTCTGCCTAACGCTGACTCTTGTAGAGTCTTTTTAATAGAAATCACTCCTGGTTGGATAAAAATAGAGCTTCCACCAGTAAATTAGCACTTTTGGAACATATTAGGTATGTAAAGCTACAGTCTATCATGTATTGCCCTGCAACTAGACGGGTTTATGTTACTTAGCTTAACTGAAATCACCTACACCCACATCTCCTCCCAAGCCTCTTCAACGTTCAGAATGTTTGTTTGAAAGACAAACCAAGCAGTTAATCTCAGTGGGAGTCTATCCTGAAACAAGTGGGCAAGTCAAAATGGCCTGAAACATAATGTTAGCTGCCCAAGGAGGAATATATGCTCTCATGAATGAGAAATGCTATGTCTTTGCAAATAATATCTACCTCAACACCCCAATACTGGGTGTGCCTAAACTGAATAGGTGCATAATTTAAAAACTAAAAGTAATTTACTTTTAAAATATAAAAGAAATTATCTTTTAAAGAGGAGGGATTGTTGGAATAACGTAATTTAGAAACAACTGTATTATGAATGTTGTGTACTATGATTTTAAAAACTGTCTCAAACTGTACTTCACTACCTGTATATGAACTCTCAACCTCTAGCCTGGCATGCATCTTAAACTCATGTTTACCCTGCCACAGCTGTGCAGGAGTCATAGTGTCTGAGTACCCCTAAGAGTCCTGGCCTCCTGTTTACCAGACATGTAAATAGCATAGATTAATACTGAACAATGGATGTGATAGCCATTAAGTGTTATCACCTGTGTAAGTGTATTGAAAGCCCTCCTCCCTTATTCACACCTGAGTATAAGAAAGGCCTCAGCCTTGCATGGAGCTGAGCCAGTTGTTTGGGTAATAACCCCTCTGACTCCTATTGCTTGCAATAAATCTTGTTTTCCAGAAATCGACTGAGTAATGCCTGTTCTTTGAGAGTATATTGGGATTGAGCTCCAAAGGTAAAGCAGTTTTTGCAACACAAGCTTGAGATTAAGAATTATAAAGTTTCTACTAGTTACAAGGAAGCAGTGATTCTAGTATTATTGCTCTAGAACCTTTACCTTCCCATGATGTTCTTTACACCATTCTGACATGCCATCCAGCAACTCATCTGGCTGGTTTATAATCAGGTTGGGACCCTGTTAATGAGAAAAAAATATTAATATACTCCAATCCTAACAAAAAAAATCATTCTAAAGCTCTTTCTCAGACAGGACTCTTATCTTCTGTTGACACCTCTAGCTTTAAAAGGGAAATTACAAGAATGCTGTGCAGAGCAAGATGGGCAGCTATCTTTAAACCCCTGTGGTGGGAAATGCCTCCCTCACTAGGAATAAACTATCAAATGATTCTGTATGGATAGTAGCCTGTGGTTCCAGTTGGTATCTCAATGGTTTCTAATATCAAGTTTTCTTAGGCTACAAGTGAAAAGGCATAGTGGTGTCCTTTCTTCCAGTAAGTAACTCAGCCAGGGATGTGAATATCAGTCAAGTTCTTTCAAGCTCATGCATCATTTGATTGGATTATGGAATTTATTTAACGAGAAATGATCCATGAATCAGAACTGAATCCAGTTGCCTCTCCCAGCACTGTGTGTTTTGTGCAGCAGTAAGTAGTACTGACATCTTATTCTTGTCACTAAAGCAGGAACATATGACTCAATGTGTAAAGAGGAAGCATGGGTCTGTGCAATAAGATACTGCTAATTTTACAGGGACATCTTCCAGGTTATAATCACATTTTAACAGGCATTTTGGAGTCAGCAGCTGCCAAACCTTACAGTAGTAAAAAGTGACATGCTACATGGTCAATAAGTTAGTGGAAGATAACCTTCATTCTTGAACAAACATTTTCACGTGGCCACAATCCAAACAGCCCTCAAAAACATGTACTATAGATTGTTGTTTGACTTGTATTCCATTCCACACGGGCTGCACACAGCTGGAAACAGGGCACATATCACGCTGGTTACTTGTTAGCCAAATGGTTCACAAAAACATTGAAGAGAAAAATATTCCACTCTAAACTAATGGGGAGAGGAACCTTCAAGTATAACATAGGAGCAGTACCAGATCCTATAATCAGATAGATGTACACCAGTACACATTGACTCCAAAATTTAACCTACCTCAGCCAAAATGTTTAAATCAGAATCAGTTATGAGACAAGCCATCTCAATGATCTGGTCCTTCTCTATGTCCAGTCCGGTCATCTGCAGAAGCAGGAGCAACAATCGTAAGAAGAGAGAAGAGCTATGTTTTATACTTTGCAGGCAATGTACGTCTTACTTAACTCTGGGATTAAAGTGTTGTTAACGCTGCTGTAATGTTTGGGGTTTTTTCACCGAGGCTTTGCACTCATTTCAATCACCAGTAGAAGGAAAATAATCAGTGTTTACCAAATTAAGAAAGGAAAGGAAATTTTCCAGTTTCTCTGTGGGCTGTGCAAACAGTTGGAGAGTGAATTTAGAGAACTGCTCAGCCCTGGCTTGAATCTGAGTGGGATGCTTCCCTGCCATCTGAAGCAACAAAGGGGCTTGTAGCATCTCATAGACTAACAGATCTTTGGGATCATGAGCTTTTGTGGGCTAAGACCCAGTTCATCTTATGAAGTGGATCTTAGATGTTTGGGATCATAAGCTTTCATGGGCTGTTAGTCTATAAGGTGCTACAAGACTCCGCCTGGGTCTGCAAAAGCAACACACACAGCTACCCCCCTAAAGTAAAATACGGGCAGGCCAGCCCACAACGTGGCAGGAGCAAAGGACGGGAAAGGCACTGATAGGGCAGAGATCTCTTGACACTCAGCCTGGCATTCCCCTTGCACACCTCCCTCCGAGTGGGACCCCCCCCTCCCCCTGGCACCTGTCTGACATGGGGACCCCCCCGCCCCGCTACTCCTGGCACCTGTCTGACATGGGGACCCCCCCCGCCCCGCTACTCCTGGCACCTGTCTGACATGGGGACCCCCCCCCCCCGCTACTCCTGGCACCTGTCTGACATGGGGACCCCCCCCCCGCTACTCCTGGCACCTGTCTGACATGGGGACCCCCCCCCGCTACTCCTGGCACCTGTCTGACATGGGGACCCCCCCCCCGCTACTCCTGGCACCTGTCTGACATGGGGACCCCCCCCCCCGCTACTCCTGGCACCTGTCTGACATGGGGACCCCCCCCGCTACTCCTGGCACCTGTCTGACATGGGGACCCCCCCCCCGCTACTCCTGGCACCTGTCTGACATGGGGACCCCCCCCCGCTACTCCTGGCACCTGTCTGACATGGGGGACCCCCTCAGCCGGGCACATCCCCATGGAAACATTCCTCGCAGCCCACCTGCCCCCCCCGGCGGGGGTGCCCTGCCCCGAGGCGTCCCCCGCACCACCAACACCCCCCCCCCCAAGCCCAAGCCCCAGCCCCAGCCCCAGCCAGCCGCCTCACCTCCAGATCCACCCAGACCATCCTCTGCCCCATGCTGCCCGCAGCCATGGCCGCTCCGTCCCAGGCCCCCGTCCCCAGCGCTCCCAGCAGCCGGCGCCCGGCTGAGCCCAGCAACCAACCACGCATCGCGACAGGCCGCAAAGTGTCAATCCGGGGACTACGTTTCCCAGACGCCCCTGCGCCACCTCCCCACTCAGTCTTGCGACTGAGTCTGGCCCGGGGCCTGCTGGGAATAGTAGTCACCGCAGAGCATCATGGGAAGCATTATTCGTCCCCTTCCCGAACAGCAGTGCATGCTGGGGCTTGTAGTTTCCATACGTCCACGTCTGTAGTGCTGCTAGCTCTCCGGGGTTGCCGCTTAGTTTTCAGTCTGCTCCAAGCGCAGTGTTTTACACTGAGACCTGTTTACGTTGCAGGTTCTAGTCCATGACTGGGGCTCCTAGGCACTAAGTGAATACAAATAATGTAAAAGAAAGACATTGCATTTACTGCCGCAAGGCAGGGACTGCTGATATTACACAGCAACTCAGCTGCATCCTCATGAGCCTGGCCTCCCATAAAACACAAATTAAATAAAATAATTCACAGTCTGAGCCCTGGGACATAAAGGGACACTCAGAACCCTGATTGATTAGTTGGCACTTACTTATTCATATTATACCTAAGGCGAAGATTTTGTCACAAATATTTTCATTAAAAGTCACAGCCAGGTCATGGACAAGAATGAAAAAGTCATGGATGCTGGGAGCTCCAGGGTCCCCTTCCATTGGTGGCTTAGGGGGTGGGTGGGTCGCGGCAGTCTTTGGAAGGCACGACATTTGTGACCTCTGTAACTAAATCACAGCCTTAATGATAGTACCTGGCCACCACAATCAGGAGCAGGGCACCACTGCAACAGGCACTGTGCAAACATAGAAGATGCCAACATTAATGTAGGAACAAGCTCCAGCAGTGCGCAGAGCATTCAGACTCTCCTGAGGCTGCCAACAAGAGTGCTAAATGAGGATATATATATTTTTTTAATTATGCAAAGAATTGGCCACTAGAAAGTGGACCAAAACAAACCAACACTAGGGCTTAGGGAACAGCCATTAGATAGTGCCAGCTGGTTAGGTGCTCACCTGAAGCACACAGAAATGTTCTTGAGGCCCTAAAGTAGGTAATCACTACAAGTTAGTTAACAAAGTAGCAAGTACTGCATTGCGGTCATAGCCTAGGTGGCACAGTGCAGTATGAGCCACATGTTAGGGTGTTCAATTTTAAAAAAACATCCTGCTGCTTGGAGTTCCCATCAGGTAAAGTATCACCGTGAAAGAGGCAACCCTAGTGGTTAGGGCTGTCTCTGCATCAAAGCAGTATCACAGGAGGGCACTGGAGTGATGGACACAGCAATATTATTTTTTTTGACAGCAGTAATGTGACCCTTACTTTACAAAATGAATGCATCGATATGCCAACAATGGCTCATAATTTGGTACTTAATTGCAAATGTATCTTGATTTCAAGCACAGCACCAAGACATTATAATCAAGCTAATTTGAATAATGGGAGCTTAGGTACACAAATGTGTACAGTAATGGGGCAGATTGGTCCCACAATGGTAGCAAGGGGGTTAATCTTTCCGTCCTAACACAGGAAGTCCCACCCCTAAGGCTCCGCTGGGCATGCTCTATCTGAAGTGAGGTATAAAACCATGCAAATCTGCTCATTCAGGGCTGACTGCTGAGGAGGAAGGATGCTTGGTAGGGGTCCCTGGTCAGGTGTTGTTACAGCCATTTCCCACAAGTGCTGAAGAGCTAGAGACTTGGACCAGATACCTGCTGCTATTGGAACCCCAGGGAGTGTTTGGTGTTGCGGAGCCTGGAGATCCTAGTATCCTATGGACCATTGCTGCAGGAGAGCTGGTAGGAAGTGACTAGGAAACCTAAGGGAGTGGTGCCTCACTCCCTTATGAGGTCAGCGTGTTTCTGTAGGATTCCTTGCTGACTCCGTGGCAGACTACTCTGCTACTGATGGGGCCGTGTGTCAGGCCTGGTGGAGTTGAGTGGGCCCAGGTCCCCCTACTGAGGGCTGCCACACCCTTGTGATGGCCCCCTGTCTTGCCTCCGAAGGGAGCAGCTTTGACTCTGGCCGCTAGGCCATGTTGCCCACTAACGGAGGGGGAATTAGGTGGACTCTGGACATTGGTTTGCACTGTCCTAGGGGATATTGAATGGACTTGGGCTGACTACTGGGGGTGAGGTGTAAAAATAGAGGAAGGCATAGAGAGGTGGGGTTACCTCCTACCCCCATGCCCCTGACGTAAGGGATTGATGAGGTACCAAAATGTTGTTTGGTAAATCCAATCAGCTGCTTCTTGTGGCAGTTTCTCCAACTTCACTACACCTGTAGGTGGATTGTGGCCTCCAATGAACGCATGCTTTAGCTCATTTCTTGAAACTAAAAACTTTGCTGAAAGAAAAAAGACTAAATGAAACACACAATTCAAAGTTCTCAATGCTTTTTCAGAGAGAAAAGTGCTGAATTTGTCTGCCTTGTTTGTCAAAACATCTTAACCCAAAGTTAAACTACAAACAAATTTGTCCCAAAACTTTTTTGTAAAAAGTTTTTAAAAGCCTACATCCACTAGAAATGTTTATTTTCTTTAGTTCCAGGGGAAGCAATAATTCTTTAAAGAAAACATTTGATTTATTTCAAAACAATTTGAGAAGGAAATGCATTTTTAAATAAACATTAAAAGTTTAAAAAGTCAATTACAATTTTTTTTTTTTTTTTTTTTTTTTTTGCCAGAAGCTGGGAATGGGTGATGGGATGGATCAATTGATAATTTCCCTGTTCTTTTCATTACCTCTGGGGCATCTGGAATTGACCACTGTTGGAAGACAGAATATTGGTCTGGATGGACCTTTCGTCTGACCCAATATGGCCTTTCTCATGTTTTGATCATTGCAAAATGTTTGGTGGGAAATTCTGCAATTTTGAGTTGGTTTTGAAACTTAACAAAACCAAAGAGAAAACCAGGCTTGCACAACTCGGAAAGCAAGGAGGGCCATAGTGGGCCCAAAAGCCCCACCGTCGCCCCGCCCCCATCCGCTTCCCCTAGCCGCCACCCCCCCCCCCCCCCCGCCTTCCCCCTGGCTTGCCCCAATCCCCACTCACCCCCCCGCGGGCCACACAGTGAGCCGGTGCAGGCCTGGAGAAAACCCAGATCCTATTTGATGGCCCTGGCATTCTAAAATGAGAACACCTATTCAGCAGGTGATTTACAAGCAGTTCCTGGATGGATGGATAGATGTAAAAATTAAAAGTACCATCAGTATTTTATACATTTCTAATTTCAACTTGCATTCTACAGAATGAATATCTAAATGTCCAAGATGTCTTATGGATGTGTTCTTAATAAGGTAGTCTTCTGCTGTTGCAGTCACAGAACTTGCAGGTCTTTAATTAATTATCTCATTGTGAAATACAAGGTGGAATATGAAAAAAGTTATAGGAAAGGTAAAGAATTCTAAGATATTTTTCATAATAAAATCTGGCTGTGGCTGTTCATTATGAAACGGTCACATTACCACATCTGTTAAAATCTGATTTATGAGGACTATTTTAGCACTAGATCTTATTGCCTGATACTACTGCTGGCACTTTTAAGTAAAAAGAACATTAAGACAAAATACAAGTTAGCTTAATATATCATGTATTTTTTAAATTGAAACTCTTATCCAAGCAAGACAAGTCAAGTTAGCTATTTCTACACCAGTTTAAAAAAATCCTTTTCCAGAATGTAAACTGCACAAGGATCACAAATGCTAGTTTTCAGTGATACAAGAAATAAGGGCATCGGCACTTTCTCAGCAATCAGTTTCACAGATGCTATCCTTACACTTCCATTACTATGTGTGCTTCAGAGAAACTGGTGAACTGCTAAACTTCCCCTTCGTATCTTTCCTACCAAAACTTTTTAAACAAGGGTTCTGAAACCGTGACCGGATGAAAACAGTTGTATTTACCCAGCTAAAACCAATCACTTCTTTCTTATTTAAAAAATAATTGATATTTTTCTGGCAAATTGTATGGCTAGACTCCTATCCAAAGTTTGTAAGCAAGATGTGGTTTTCTGGCTTCCCTGCAGCTCACTTAGCTTTGAATTAAATTCACTGCACCTGTTCTGAAAAATCATGCTGATAACTTATTCGTAGAGCAGAACTGGTCATGCTAACTCAGTATGTGAACAGCTTAGCTTTCTGGAACTAGACTACACAGAAGCAAAAATGTGAAATTATGATCGATATTTCATTCTTTGCATGTTTTTATTTAATTAAATGAATCAGGAAGTTTTTAAAACTTGTGTTGTGTATCTCCTAGAGAAAAGGAGAGCAAATAGTAACTATTTTCAGATGGTTGGTTTTCTGATTAATGTACTAAATCAGGGGTCAGCAACCTTTCAGAAGTGGTGTGCTGAGTCTTCATTTATTCACTCTAATTTTAAGGTTTTGCATGCCAGTAATACACTTTAACATTTTTAGGTCTCTTTATAAGTCTATAATATATAACTAAACTATTGTTGTATGTAAAGTAAATAAGGTTTTTTAAATTAAATTTAAAATGCAGAGCCCGCCAGACTGGTGGCCAGGACCCGGGCAGTGTAAGTGCCACTAAAAATCAGTTCGCATGCCACCTTTGGCACCAGTGCCATAGGTTGCTACCCCTGTCCTAAAGCTTGGTAGTAAAGTGTCAACTTTGTGTATCTACTGTATAGACTCCAATTAAAAAAACAACTCCAATTAAAAAAACAACTCTAAAATGGGCAAGCCAAAATAGTTGATCCTTGTAAAATTAAGGATGGAGTGTCTAGAAGACATCCATTTGTTCCAAAACTCTGCCGGAAGCTTTTTTAAATCTTTCAATTATCATACAAATGAAATGTTAGATATCATATCATGTATCAAGTCCTGCATCTTTGCTTCATAGCTTGCAGGCTTTAATCATTCCTATGGCACACATAAGAACAGAAAATGTCCTAAGAGCTTCACAGCATTCAAGTTACTTCACTTCATTTGCACCTTGCATAACTGATTGTAATATTTTAGTATTTGAGTGGATTTATTTTGTGCTAGTCAAAAATGGAGCCTGATATTTGATTGAAATCCTTTCTAGTCACACAATAGTATAAGTTCTCAAACCCACAGATCAGTTTGATCTGAAAGAAAACTTTATGGAACATGTTTCCATTAGGGTTTTTTATATTATGGAGTTTCTCAATCACAATATATGAGAACATGCAAAGACTAGGAGACAAGCAACTAACAGATTTTATATAAACCAAGTAGATTTGAACTATTAAAATCTAGAGTCCATGTCTCAGTACCATACTGCAACTTGTCATCCACTGCCAGGCTTTAAAAAAACATGGGGTCCTTAGTGATGTCTCAGTTCTCTAAAACTTTCAGGAAAAGGTTGAGCATATTCATTCCTCTCGACAATACTGAGAATACTGACTATTCTATTTTCCTTATTCTGACTAGTTTGGTTTTGAGCAAGTCAATGCGTCTCTTAGAATGTTTCTTATGTAAAAGACATTAAATCAGAAGTCTGAAAGAGTTAGACACTTCAGTAAGTCCTCTAGTTGGTTCTGTATTTCTAATTACCACTCAATTTTCACTCAACCATGAGTTTGACAATCACTAGATATGTAGAAGAGACACTAAGATGCAAGCTGAAGAGAAACCACTTACTGTGCAGTTTACTTCTCAACAATCCTCAAACTTTTCACGGAATATGCTTTTATAAAAAAAGTTTATTGCTATACTGAAACATAGGAATGCATATATTAAAAGGTGATCTGGGAACATGAATAGAGTTCAATGATTTAAACAAGATTTCAATACATGTCACACTAACAGTCTCTTGGTTACTAATCTGAAAGAAAAAAAATCAACCCTTAACTTTTGTATATTGTAGCTCAGTCAGACCACAATTCAGCAACTAATTTTAAAGTTAAATAATACTGCCTAAAAATTAGGGGCATTAATCTAAAAATATTTATAAAATAGGCACCCTGTTCCTCCTGTGCATTAAACAAAAAAATCTTTAAATCAAGAGGTACAGGCTAAATCAAGATTCTTCTCTAAAATATAGACAACATACTTCAAGGGATGCAATCGGTTCCTGAGTGGCTTTAGTTATGAAAACATAATTTCTTCAAACATTTTAGGCTACTGCACATAATTTTTAAACATTTTAAAATCAAAAGACCCAAGATTGGAACAAATGAGAACAAATTAGGAAATCCTTAAAGGCAAGAACTCAGAACACTGAAATTGTTTTATCCACAGATTTTACAGGGCCATTACATTAAATACTATTCTTCAATACATTTCAAAAGCAACATTTCAGTATGAAAACACTGTCTTCAATATTTAAACTGCCACATGCATCATACTAGAAGGAATTTGTTTAATGGGACACTAGACCTGTTGCTGAGACTACTTTTTTAATTACACTACAAAAATACAAATACATTTTCTTTATAATACAACCAAGCTGTACAACTTCATCTCCCCCAAGCTACAATGATTTAAAAAAAAAAAGTTGTGGCACGTTTCTCTACATAAAGCCCTGAGTTGAAAGATTAATACAATAAAAGTGAAGCTGCATTTTTTTTTTTAAAGGTAATGCACATGACTTTCCAAACTTTTAAAAAAGGTAACTTACCATGTTACTCTATACACTTCGTTAAAATCAATTTGAGATCTGGACGAGAGAGCCCGTAAGTTCTTTAGAGCCCACTTTTAATACTGGCTAATGCCGAGATGGGCGCCATTTGCCATCTCTGGAATTCTCTCTTCGATTATAGTCATGGCTCCAGCCGTCATGGCTCCTGTCTTCATAGCAGTATTCATCCCTATTCCCTCTGGAGTAGTGATCAGACCCAGGGTCCTGAGGACTCCTGTCTTCATAGCTGTACTCATCTCTGTTCCCCCTGTAATGATGATCAGATCCATAGTCTCCAAAACGCTGCTCACGGTTAAAATGTCTGCTGTCCATATGATAAGGATGGGAGTTCAGCCTGTTCTTGCGCTGTGCTGATGATCCATCTGGCCGACGCTGCATTTGGGAGCCTGCAGACTGATTAAATGAATGACTCTGCTGCTGCCCCGGTGAGGTGTAACTGGACTCTGAATGCGGAGAACCATACTTTCCACTGTATTGTGACTGCTGCCATGTACCACTATTAGTCTGGGGGGAAAAAAGGCTAATCAAGAAAGAGGTCTAGCTGATTTGATGGATATTGAATTAGCTTTTGGTTCTGCTGAGACTGGGTGACTGATGGAACAGCTTAGCACTCCATGGTGCAAGACTTAGGACAGTTTTTTAAATGCTTATAAAGAGCTAGGAGTTCTGCATTACATAAATACAGAGGTAATACTATGCACTATGTGCATCAGCATTCATGGCAGCTACACTCTCTCTACTGGAGACTTTAATGTCAGATAGCATTTTCATCCTCTAATGAACCAGTCCTCCTTAACTCCTCTTCTAAATGATATACTAAATAAAATTCAGGATAATAAAAGCAAGAGTATTTAATTTCTATGAGATGTAGTTTTGGTTGAAGTGAGAACACTCAGCTAAGAAACAGATGACCCAAAGAAGACGAAAAGAAATCTGTAACATACTGATCTATTTTTGGCTAGTGAGCATTTGTTTTTAGAAGTTTACTCTCAAGCAGCATGGAAAGAAATCTGAGCTGATGGTTTATTCAGATGGATGCTAAAAGTTGTCCTTTGTGTAACAATATTTGCTCCTCAGAATGAAAGTTTTGATGTCAATACTTACTAACAACAGGAGGACTGGATGCAAGTTCCCAAAATAAGTTTAGAAGTGTACACTGATTGAACCAAAGAGCAACTATAGATAAAGCAAAGAGTTTCCAGGCACTAAACACTTCAGTGGCAGAAACTGTAAACCTACTGCGACTGTACTTTCAACACTCCATAAACACATTCCTGTGAATCAGTATCTGTTAAATAAGTATCCCTCAGTAAAAAGTACTTAAAATTAAGAGTTCTTTCATGTGTTATCCACATACTGCTTCTGACCACTAGCTTTAGATTTTTTCTATTGACTTAACATACCACTTGTCTCTGAAGGTTATCAGGAGATGAGAAAGACCTCTGCAACATCTGCACAGATGTGAATCCTGTTGCTAACGTGTTATCTGTGCTCCTATCGTATCTGCTGAAGAAAGATTAGGAATTTTAGTCTTCAGTGTTTCAAACCATCATTGTTCAAGTTAAAGAGGATCAGCAGCCTAATCACATTAGTGTCTTTAAAAAAATAATTAAAAAAAAAAAAGTAGTGGTAACTAGCTTTTTTTTTTTAAAAAAAAAAGGTTGGCTTATTTTGTGCATTTAACAGCCCCTTGTCCATGGTTTCCTCTTTTCTGTGTGGGTCTTTCACACAACAATGGAAAAATATTCTTAAACAGGGAAGTGACTCAGACCACAAGAATTGGCAGGTGGACTTTGAGGCAGAAGTGATAGTCCCTGAAACTGCTTTTAGCTTTTTCTCAAAAGGGGCTAACCATCAAGGTAACAGCATACCTTTAATGTTCTTACTAATTGGTGATACTTAATTGTTTAGGTCATTAGGTTTTGGGCCACTAAAAATACATATACCTCTTCCATAAGTATCTGTCCTTATGAAAGAGGTATATGTATTAGTGTTTGGAATGCCAAGTAAGGTATCATCGAACAAAAAAACTTTCTGCTTCTGAACTAAATTAACCAGAGCAGGTAGCAATTTTTCCTATGCTAAACTTCATGTTTATTATATTTGCACTATGGCTACTTAAGTGAGATCACTGAACAACATAGGGAGCTAAAGGCAATTCACAATTTTATTTGATGGCACCACAAAAGGTCTGGATAGAGATTTCTATTTACCACTGAATAATTCAATGCATAAAAAGTTACATTCACAAGGGCTGGAGGCTTTTGGGGGTAGATGTGTCTAAGATTCTCTAAACAGCTGCATGAACTAACAATACTAAATAGTTCAGTTACAAGACCTTTTGAAACTTTCTTTGTACATGATCAAAGGGAGTCAAATATGCATGCATCATATTTACATTCAAGTTAGCGATTACACTTGTACTTTCTAATCCTAACTTACAAGTTAATCTTACAGTATGGTTGTTTATAATTGTGTACAGAGACTATGGCCTGGTCTATACCTAAGTTAGATCAACCTACCTACGTCACTTAGGGCTGTGAGAAATTCTGCACCCTGTGCACTGTAGCTAGGTTAACCTAACCCATGCTACAGATGCAGTTAAGTTCACTAGCTACCACTTTTCAGACAGGCAGATTAACTACATCAACAGACAACCCCTTCTCTCAACGTAGAAAGCATCTACGTCACATTGGCCTTTACCTGTTCTGTTGTAGTACACACAGACTAGTTTTAAGTGAATCACATGTAAGGCTCAAAGTATTCTATTGCTTTTGATAGTGGGCATACTAACAACCATCAAATAGTAGCCACTGAACAAACACTTATTCCTCTGGTAACAACAAATCCAATGCTGGAGCTAATCATTTTGGCACCTTTTGATTTTTACAGAATGTTATCAAAAGAACTTGGGATTGCTTTGCTTAGCATAAGCTAAGTATTAGTTATTTTTTCCAAGATGATCTTACCAAGCCTTTCAATTGGATCTGTTAAAAACGTACATGCATGATTTCAGTTCAGATAACTGACCAGTTTGTGAAGTCTCAAATCAAGCTTCACAACACAACTTTTGTAATAGAATAATTAAATTCTATGGTCTACAGCAACACAGAGGAACAAAAACCAGAGACGCTAAGGGCAAGGCTACACTACATCTACCCCATTGTTGTGTCTCTACTGAAGATATGCTATGCTGATGGAGGAATGCTCTCCCATCAGCATAATTACTCCACCTTGGCAAGAAGTGGACGCTATGCCAATGGGAAAGCATCTTCCCCAATATGGCACCTGTATGGATAGTATAAAACTTGCATCGCTGAGGAAGCGTGGGGGCCTTTTTCCACACCCAAGTGATACAAGTTGGATCAATTTAAAAAGCTGGTGTAGACCTGTCCTAAGCTAGTACAGATTTTCAATTTTCACTAGATTTTTCCCAAAAGAACACAGCTCACCAGAGCATATAAAGTGGAAAGCTTTAGAAAACTAGTGTTTCACATGGGCATACATTTTTCAACCTTTTTTTCTTAAACAAAAACAAACAAACAAACAAAACAACCCCAAAACCACCACATAAGTTTCCTCAAAATAGGTTCCTAATTTTTTTGTTGCCCCAAGAGATAGAACTATGCTCCACCTACAAACAGTATAAATAATAGGAAGAGCCTCACATTAAAAAGAAGGTACAATTGCTACTCTGCCCAGAAGCAGGACTGTAGCTATAGCAAAATCACCATATTGGAAATTACTAAAGTGTATATTTGATAAGCACTTGGTGGTAGGTGGGATAGAAGTCTTTACCTGTTGGAATTTGGTGTTGAATGTGGTGTGCTGGAAGGACTTGTATTAGCAGTTCCATGCTGGGAATAAGATGAATTGCCATCTTGAGATGCATAACTACTCCCTGAATTAAAAAACACATTTTATAAGACAACCTAAAGCACGAATGGATGTTCGGATAAGAAGTGTATACCTGTTAGATGGAAACAGTTTTGCATTGCTTAATTAGCTTTGGAATTTCATCAGTGAACACAATCAGATTTACAAAACAGGGTGTTGCAATTGTTTTAATACCCAATGGTAAAGATGCAATCAACTTGCAACATTCTGCCTAGTAAACCTAGTTTTACTGCAATCAGATGCAACTGTTACTAACATGCCAATAACAGTAATTTCTGTGTGTTTAAAAAAAACAAAAAAACCCACCAATCCCTCCCCTCTATAAAAATTAAAGCTATGAGTAGTTTTGAGCAGTTCTCAACCAGGGGTACGTGTACCCCTGGGGGTACTCAGAGGTCTTCCAGGGGGGTACATCAACTCATCTCAATATTTGCCTAGTTTTACAACCGGCTACATAAAGCACTAGTGAAGTCTGTACAAACTAAAATTTCATAGACAATGATTTGTTTATACTGCTTTGTGTATTCTACATTAAAATCTAAGTACAATATTTATATTCCAATTGATATTGTATAGTAAATGTTCAAAAATAAGCAATTGTTCAGTAATAGCAGGCTGTGACACTTGCATTTTTGTCAGATTTTGTAAGTTTAAATTAGGTGAAACTTGGGGGTTACACAAGCCAAATCAGACCCTAGGAAGGGGTACAGTAGTCTGGAAAGGTTCAGAGCCACCCTTTGAGCTATAAAATAGCTCTATCTAAATACATAGCAGAAAAGCTGAAGTGAGCTCTCCTTTCCTTGTAGGTCAGCTTTTGTTTCTTAAGGAAATCCACTTCACTTATGGTTTGAGCCTCACCTGTTGAAAGCCATGGACTCATCAAGGCAAGGGTCATCTGTTATGCTATACAGCATTAATCACAATAGGGAAGTAATCTTAGTTGCAGCAACTAGATACTACCATTGTGTATTAATAATCTGAGCTTTGCCTCTAACACAAGTGTGTACTGTGTTAGGCTCCAAGTAACTAACTAAATTGTGCATTCACTAAACTCAATGTTTTCATCTATGTAATAGTCATGACTATATTGAATAGATGGTTTACTGTCCCCACTTCTCTGGTACTACATATATAAACCTGTTGCATGAAATCCCAGACAATAAAGTTAATGAATTATATGGCCCATGGGCAGTACATAGCCCACCAGAGTATTTCATAAGACTCGCAGCCTGCTTCAACATAATACGCTAGTAGTCAATATATTAGTGTTTGTCATGCTTACATCATTTTAGTTTGAACAAAGTGTGTTAATAGGTTTTCTATGTATGGTATTGTCCACCTAAATATGTACAAAACATGCTAAACTTAAAATATGTCAATATAGGTGACTTTAAATCTTATTAAAATATGTAGAATCTGTTTGGCCCACACAAAGTTGAACTTATGTGCCCTCCTGTGTAATAAGGGTGGGCCCCACTGATCTAAAGGATTACCACCCCTTTTTGAGCCCTCTTAACCAAGAATTCCAATATCTATTTCCTTGCTCTTTTCAGTCCTCAGTCACTCCCACTTGCAAACCCAGGCATTCACCCAGATTCTATACTGTTGCCTCCAAAACATTATACAACAGGCCTGCACAACTCGGAAAGCAGTGAGAGCCATATTACTGCACAAAACCCAGCTGTGGGCTGAAAAGCCCCCTCCCCTTGCCCCCTCCATCCACTCCCCCCCACCCCCGGGCTTGCCCCACCCCTGCTCACCCCCTGTGGGCCACACAGTGAGCCCCCGGGGCGCATGTTGTGCAGGCCTGTTATACAACCTCATGACTATGCCTCTTCCAAACCTCATTAGCATCACAGGAAAAAAACCTAGAAACAAAGATTCTCCTCTTTCTGAACATGCAAATTCCTGAATTTGTTTGACAGCAGCAATTTATCCCTACTTGAGAGAGAGTGTCCTGTCTTCAATAATTTGCACCCTCTATTCTTGCTTATCTTCCTCTATGGCAAACCTTGTTACTCACTCCCTGTACACTAATACAAGACCTCTCTTCCTGGTCAATGAGCAAAACTGAAGTCAGAGACTAGGACTTTTGTGAAAAATAAATCCCATCATTTGAGTCTGAGCCATTTCTACTATCTTAATGCTATTAAGACAACTTTGGTATACACTCAGCTAAATCGGAAGCTTCTCTTTCCCCCCACTCCCAATATTGTGGATTTGAACAGCCCTGAGAAAGTGTAGAAGTTCTCTAAATATGTAGATGTAATTGATTAGGATTCCTATAGTCACCATTCACACAATATTTGCACCATAAAAAAAACAACCTGAAAGCAAAGTTAATACTAAAAAAAAGCAGCTTAGGTTCAGGCAGAAGTGACAGACAAGTCTCTTCCTGCAGGAAAAGTCTAAGGAAAGGCTCATGTACAAATCTGTTCTGACACCTTCATTTCACAAATATACCAAAACCTGGAAAAGTGAATGACCAATTGATATCCTACAATGAATATCCTTTTTATCTAAAAATGTTGAAGTTTTTTGTTTGTGAAGGGGGGAAAAAGGTAACCCCACTTGGCCTAAAACAACTAGATTGTTTAAATGTTTATTTCATGGATACCTGATCGGAACTGAATTTTGATGGGCCTTCCAAAAAGTTTGATCCCATTAAGCAGACTCATTCCATAAGGGACAGATTCTTCATGTTTGAAATTCACAAATGCAAATTGCTTTGGTTTACCATCTCTATCCTTAGGTATTTTAACTTTAATTACTGGACCTGCCTGCAAATCAAGAAACAAAAAATGTTAAATAAAAATGGAACAAGTTCAGAAGAGTTTTACTCTTACAAAGAAATGTAAAAAAGGAAATCAAGAAACTCATAAGCAAGCACACAAAACACACATCAGTTCTGCAGAGAAATGTTACATGCATCTGTATTTAAGTGAAGTTGTTTGGGGCAGCTAGTATATTTTTATTATGCATGCATGCATACAATGTCCTAATACAGTGTCCTCTATGCACTACCACAATACAAAAAGTAATAATAAGAAGCAGTTGTAATGTAAGTCACCTAGGCCATTTTAAGAACCAAAACATGAATTGCAACAGAAGGATAAGACTACCTCAAATTAGAAAGGGAAGAAAGAGACCAAGGAATAGTCTTGACCAGGGGTGGGCAAACTATGGCTGGTAAGACTGTCCTGCCCAGCCCCTGCACTCCTGGCCAGGGAGGCTAGTCCCTGGCCCCTTCCCCACTCTCCCCCTCCCCCCCCCCCCCGCAGTCTCAGCGTGCTGTGCTGCCAGCGCTGCCATGCTGAGCTGCATGGTAAGGGGCTGCCAGACACACTGCTCTGAGCAACATGGTAAGGGGTCCAGGGCTGGGGGTTCAATAAGGGGCAGGGAATCCTGGGGGGTGATCAGGGGACAGGGAGCAGGTAAGAGGTTGGATGGGGCAGTGGTTCGGGGGGGGGGGGGGGGGCGGTCAGGGAATGGGGGGGTTGGATGGGCGTGGGAGTCCTGGGGGAATTGTCAGGGGGTGTGGATAGGGGTCAGAGCAGTCAGGGAACACTGAGGGTTGGGTAAGGGGTGGGGTCATGGGGGGCAGTTAGGGTGGGTGGTCTTGGGAGGGAGTGGTCAGAGGAAAGGGAGCAGGAAGCTTAGATAGAGATGGGGTCCTGGGGGATGGTTAGGGGCAGGGGGGGTCTCTGGAGGGGGTGATCAGGGGACAAGGAGCAGGTTGAATGGGTTGGAAGGTCTGAGGGGGACAGGAACTGGGTGGGGATTGGTTGGGGGGAGGGGCCAGGCTGTTTGGGGAGTTACAGCCTTCCCTACCTGGCCCTTCATGCAATTTTTGCAACCCCAATGTGGTCCTCGGGTCAAAAAGTTTGCCTACCCCGGGCTTGATCAATACTGCTAGCTACAGCAAATCGTGACATTGGCTTAGAAGTCATGACATCTAACAATAAGAAGTTTTGGTTTCTGTGTTTCCTAGCTTGGACCTTTAGGTCACCACCAGGTCACATTTCAAGCTTTCTTTCACAATTATTTTTTTAAAGTGTTAGTTGATAGGTCAGTGTCTCATCACTGAATCATCCTAACATTTGGGAGACTGATGTTCAAGACTGGTGACTTTCTGTGTGACTTTGGTTAATTCATGTAGCCTCTCTGCACCTCAGGACTCCATCTAAAAAAATGAGAATATTCTTCCACTTCCGAGTATTTAGGACAAAGTGTGGCAAAGTGCTTTGAGAGCTGCTAATATAAAGCGCTATGTGGTATTATTATTCTTAAATCTATATCAGCAGTTGTGCCTTCACAAAAACACACTTAATATCATGAGTCTGGCAATATAATTGTAAGAGTTTAAACAGTGCTGATGCAGGGCTTGATGTACAAAATTTCTGATCTGCTTTTTGCAGAAGGTCAACCTACACCAGGGGTTCTCAAACTGTGGGTCAGAACCATAAAGTGAGTCATGACCTGTTTTAATGGGGTCACCAGGGCTCATGTTAGACTTGGTTGGGCCCAGGACCAAAGCCAAGGGCTTGAGCCCTGAGCAGTGAGGCTCAGGTTACAGGTCCCCTACTTGGGGCTAAAGCCTAGGGCTTCAGCTTTGCCCCCCACCCACTGCATGGGATGGTGAGACTTAAGCTTTGGCCCCTCCAGCTGGGGTGGGAGTGCTCAGGCGGGCTGACGCTTTGATCCCACTCCTGGGGATCACATAGTAACTTTTGTTACCAGGAGTGGGTTGTGGTGCAATAAAGTTTGAGAATCACTGGACTAGATAATCAAAAAAGGTCGTTTCTGGCTTCAAAAGCTTAGTATGTCTACACTGCACAACTAAGCCCAAGCTCTGATTCAGGTTTGAGCCCAAGACCGCCCCCCCTCCCCTTGGTCCACACTCATCAATCTGACTCAAGCCAACAAGCATTCCAGGTCCTAGGTCCCTGCTAGAGGGGTGATAGGGGTCCAAGCCCTGTCACGTTGCAGCATGGCTGCAGCTCAGAGCCTCTGGCTGTGCAGTGTGGATGGGTGAGCAGGGTGGCAATACCCGGCTCCAAGGAGGGTTAGCACCATGTGGACGTGTGAGCAGGGCAGTGAGATCCAGCTTCAGGGTTAGCCCCCCTTGACAGCACCGTGTGAATGTGTGAAACCTGGCTCCAGGAAGGGTTAGCCCCATGTGGACATGTGAGACCCGGCTCCAGGGAGGGTTAGCCCCAGTTGGCAGCGCCATGTGGACGGGTGAGTAGGGCAGTGAGATCCGGCTCCAGGGTTAGCCCCTTTGACAGCAGCATGTGGATGTGTGAGACCCGGTTCCAGGGAGGGTTAGCCCTGCTTGGCAGCGCCATGTGGATGTGTGAGAAGGGCGGTGAGATCCAGCTCCAGGGAGCGTTAGCCCCATGATTAGCCCCCCATGCCAGTATGGACGTGTGAGAGCTGGCTCCAGGGAGGGTGAGAGCCGGCCTCAGGGGGGGTTAGCCCCGGGTGGCAGCGCCGTGTGGACGTGTGAGAAGGGCGGTGAGATCCAGCTCCAGGGAGGGTTAGCCCCATGATTAGCCCCCCATGCCAGCTCCAGGGGGGGTGAGACCCCGGCCTCAGGGGGGGGGGGGTTAGCCCGGGTGGCAGCGCCGTGTGGACGCTCGGGCACAGGCAGGCCCCAGATCGGGGTTCAGGGCGCAGGACGGACCCATCCTGCCCCGGGGGGCCTAGGGCCGGCCGGTGGGCGGAGCCTAGGATGGGGGCGGGGCCGAGCTCGGCGCGCGCGCGGAGGGGTTCGGGTCGCGCGCGGGGGGAGGGGGACCAAGGCTGCTGCCGGGAACCCGCCCGCGCTCTCAGGCCGCCCCCGGGGAGCGCGGCGGCCGGTACCTGGTGGAAGAGCTCGAAGATCAGCTCCTCGGTCACCCGGGGGTCCAGGTTCCCCACGAACAGGGTCCGGTTGGCCTCGGCCGCAGCTGCGCCCATCTCTCCGCACGGGGGATCTCCGACTGACTGCGCAGGCGCCGGCCGCGCACTGCGCAGGCGTAGCCGTTGGAGAGCGAGAGTTTGACTTGACGCGAGAGATTTACGGTGCGGGTCTTTGTGCGCATGCGCTCGCTGGGTGTGGAGGCTCATAGGAGGGGGTTGTGCGCATGCGGAGTCCCAGAGGAAGTGAATTAAAAAGCCACGTGTCCAGCTTCCTGGTTTTTCCTGTCTGGGTTACTTTGGGAAGGGAATGGGCACTGCTAGGTAAATGGCTGCTTCTATAGAAGGAGAGGGTCAGGCGGTGGGCTCTAGCTGGACTGTCTGCTAGACAGTCCTGCAAAAATCCTGAGTCTGATTTTAAAAAGAGCAGAATTCCAAAAATCAAATGGTGGATTGGGGGGGGGGCTTTCTTTGTCTTGCCAATGTTGGGCCTTTAAGTCGCCGTTCAAGTGTTTCCCTTCAACTGTCAGGGCTTGGAAATCTGTTTTTTCCTTGTCTCACATGACTCTAGAAGCTGGGACTTCCAGAGAAATACATCTTAGTGTGAGAGTTGGCAACACTGTAAAATTATACAGGGATCCGTGGGTGAAGTTCTTTGACTTGCTTAGCAGGAGGTCAGCCTAGATGGTCACAGTGGTCGTTTCTGATCATTAAAATCTATGTCTAGGATGTGGTGTTTAAGTATGTGGGGGAAAGGAGATGCTGTAGAAAGCACAAGCTACAGTAGTAGCACATGAAAGCTTATGCTTCAAAACTTTATAGTTAGTCTTTAAGGTGCCACAGGACTCTTTGTTACCTAAGCTACAGTATGTGCCATGCTGTTGAGAGAGAGTGAATGTTTCCCAGCAGCTGCAAGTGACATTTGTTTTGCAAGAAATTAACCACACAGCTGACTGGTGTACCACAAAATATTATGCCAAATAAGCCACTTTTGAGCAAGTGTGAGAAAGATATTACCACAGACATCCAGGAATCCCAAGATTTATCTTAAAAACAAACTTACTTGTGCCTTACCTTGAAAGATGGCTTTCTGGTATGTAGCAACCTGCCAACTGATCCAGAATGGACAGTAAAGACAAATAGGCAGGAAAACTCATACAGCAAACTCAGTATGTAATCTTATTTGGGGTGGGCAGTATCCCCTCTGACAGAAACCTGAGGGAGTCTGACTTTCACACAGTGGGAGGAGGTACAGCTGAAGTCTCATTGAATTTATTTCAATTGCTCAGTTCTGTGGAGAAGAGGAGGAAATGCCTAGCTCTGGGAAGAAGGAAGGGACAGAATATAAATGAGAGCCACCCATAACCATATGACACACAAGAAGGCAATAGGCTGATTCTCTGCAGACTCCGGGACACAGCTGAACAGTGAGGCTTGCAGAAGGATGTTAATTAGTCAAAGTGAAGGACAGTACAGGGTAGAAATGAAAACATGGCTGCTGTTCTTAGGGTCATGCAATCGAGAAGCAAAGATCAGACAATGTGCTCCAGGAGACTCTGGCGACGGGATTATTTTGCATATTTTCTTGTCATTTACAGGAAAACTCATATTCTGCAGGAACTGGTGTGACCATGGGAAAACCAGTGCTGGTAGAAACTGATCATGAATGCGCACATACACATAAAAACTTGCTAGTGCCTAGATACTATTGTGCTGGCTATGATGTTTGAGCTCCCCCCTCCCCCCCAGTTTTTTTTTTCCACTCAGTGGTGGTACACTCATACACCTTCAGGGATAAAACCTCAGTATAAATGAGCTACAGTGGCGTAACACAGGATGTGTGTAGTTACAGCAGTTTAAATTTCTCCACTTTAGACAACCTCTAAGGCAGTTTTGTAAATGCTTGTTTCTCTCTAGTGTTAAAAGTTTTCACAACAATAGGTGGCTTTATAATCATGGTTTCCCAAAAACAGTTAACAACAGATTCACCACCAAAACGTCTGCTGAGAGTATTAAATAGATTGCTGTATACAGAAACTGCTGGGAAATTCAGCCTGTGATCCCTGCCTGAAGTTTACTGGAAACTAGTCTGTCATTTATGTACATATTTTTTTTAAAACAGCTTTGCATGTGTTGTTTTTCACCCCATCATGAAAGAACAGATGCAAAGTTGCCCAATACAGGAAAAGAAGTGAGTGCTGCCATTTCAAATATAATTTTTGGAAGTTTCCTGCTCCCCACCTCTTTAAGTCTTTATTTTGTATTCATTGGGTTTTATATTATTTTATAACCTGAAAAATATCTGTGAGTGTTGTGACCTGTCATATGCACTCACAGCACCAGTCACTCAAATTTCCCCAGCCGGCCCCAGACGTCATGACAGAGGAGCAGCGGGGCCAAACCTGCAGTCCCATGAAACAAGTTGCACTTCGTAGAATGGGGAGCCAACCCAAGCCACTCCTGGGGGACGAGAGCCACACTGTTTCAGAGTAGGGCGTGGGAAATATCCGTTGAACAGCTCAGGATTTTTTAAATGTATGTCTGATATAGATTTACAGAATTGGGTTTCGGACTGTGATTTTATTTTATTTAAAAAATGGCAGAGGATGAGAGCAGTTACATTGTGAATATACAAAAAAACCCTAAAAGGTACGTGAGTAAAGCAATCATGGAAGTAACAAGTTCTTGGCCTGATCCAAAGCCCTTTGAAATCAATGAGGCTCGTTTTACCCCTCTGCAGAAAACTGTGTTCAGTTAAATAACAGCTGCGCAAAGGTTGAGGACTTACTCATCCACTTGATCTTTCTGAGGTGAGAATTCTGTCATCCCAGGAGCTCATTGATCTCACTGAAGGGTTATTTTCAAAGCCTAGTTAAACTATTGTACTTCAGTTAACTGAAGGGGAAAAGGCCAAAATGTTGCACTTCAAGAACACAAATGCCTGATAAATATAAAAATAACTTGCCTAGTAAAATATTATTATTCCAAAGCTATGAAAAAATTGCCAAAAGAGGAAAACAATGTTGCTTCACAATTATAAACCTACACTGTGTGTAGGAAAGAAGAGAAAATAAAAAAATATGTATTTCCCATGAGGAGAAAAAAATTTTAAACATTTTTTTAAAATCATGACAGGTTCAAGAATAGCAGCTGTGTTAGTCTGTATCTGTAAAGAAAGCCAGGAATACTTGTAGCACCTTAGAGACTAACCAGTTTATTTCAGCATAAGCTTTTGTGGGCTTATAGCTCACTTCATCGGATGCATAGAATAGAACAGAAGCAAGATGCCTTTCTACACATAGAAAGAAAGAAAAAAGAAAAAAATTGTACATTAGCATACCAATTGTAAGAGGGCTGTTAAGTGTAGATGGGCCATTATCAGTAGGAGAAAAAAACACCTTTTGAAATTAACTCAGGAAATTCAATCAATTACTGTAATGAGAGAACCAATCTGAAGTTCTGTTTAGCCCATTTTCTATTTAGTCCATTTTTAAAACTACAATACCCACCTGGGGAAGTGAAAAAACTGATTGACAGAGCAAAATGAGTACCCAAAAGCCACCTACTACAGGACAGACCCAACAGACAACAACAGAACACCAGTAGCCATCACCTTCAGCCCCCAACTTAAGCCTCTCCAATGCATCATCAAAGACCTACAACCTATCCTGAAAGATGATCCCACACACTCTCAGATCTTGGGAGACAGACCAGTCCTTGCTTACAGACAGCCCCCCAACCTGAAACAAATACTCACCAACAACCACACACCACACAACAAAAACACTAACTCCGGTACCTATCCTTGTAACAAAGCCCGATGACAACTCTGTCCTCATATCCATTCAACTGACACCATCATTGGACCTAATCACATCAGCCATACCATCAGAGGCTCATTCACCTGCACATCGACCAATGTGATATATGCCATTATGTGCCAGCAATGCCCCTCTACTATGTACATTGGCCAAAGCGGCCAGTCTCTACGCAAAAGAATAAATGGACACAAATCTGACATCAGGAATCATAACATTCAAAAACCAGTAGGAGAACACTTCAGTCTTCCTGGCCATTCCATTAAAGATTTGACGGTTTCAGTTTTGAAACAGAAAAACTTCCAAAACAGACTCCAATGAGAAACTGAGGAACTGGAATTAATTTTCAAATTGGACACAATAAACCAGGGGCTAAATAGAACTTCAGATTGGTTCTCTCATTACAGTAATTGATTGCATTTCCTGAGTTAATTTCACTGACAACAGTTAATTTCACTGACATCTTGCTTCTGTTCTATGCATCTGATGAAGTGAGCTATAGCCCATGAAAGCTTATGCTGAAATAAACTGGTTAGTCTCTAAGGTGCTACAAGTATTCCTGGCTTTCTTTATTTTTTTTAATAAGCTTCATTTTCAAAAAAGGACATTTAAAAATTAAATTATAAACATTTCAATCAGTTCTACTTGTGGGAGCCTTTCCACTGACTTCAGTGGGCTTTGGATCAAATCATTAATGATTTTTTACAGTATTGTTAATCATCCTTTCCCCCATTAATTATCATTTATGATGTTGTGTGAAAAGATTTTAGAATACAACTCCTGTAAGGCAGTATCTTCCTGATACGTGCTGGCTGTGGTCGTGAATGTTCTGAATACCGTTCGCATACTTCTGAGCACTTGTGGTCAATAATTATCTAGAATTTGGGCACAGATCTGAGGAACTACAAATATTTCTGAAGAGCCGTTGGAGCTGAAATCAGCAAGTAAAATTTGAGAGGAATGCTCTTCTCAGAATTTGACTTGTAAACTATTTTTGTTTTTAGTTCAGAAGTTTGTTTTGTTTTGCTTCTAAAACCTTTCCAAGTTCAACCATGAGGAGCTAACAGTAGAACAGAGAGGCTGGTCTAGTGGTCAGGACACAGACCTGGGACTCTGGAGAGCAGGTTCAATGTCTTGTTCTTCCAGACTTCGGTATGATGTTGGGAAAGATACCGAAGGTGTGTCTACACTGCAGTCTTGGGGTATGATTGCAGCTCCTGCACACATTTCTCAGCCTGCTTTAATCTGGCTAATTTAGTACTAGATCAGTGAAGCTGCAAATAGCCACCCGAGTAATTACTCAGGATGCTAGGCAGGACTCTAAAGGTCATGCTACAGCAGCTTCATTCCTCTGGTACTCTCAGGTACATCTACACAAGCTTCATTCACAACCCGTGACTGCAATGTAGCTATACTTTTAGGCCTGGTCTGCAGTACATGATTATGTCGAATTAAAGCTAAATCCGTCCACACAACCAGCCCCATTTTGTGGACTTAAAGGGCTCTTAAAATCGATTTCCGTACTCCTCCCCGGCAAGGGGAGTAGCTGTAAAACCAACCACGCTGGTTCAAATTTGGGGTACTGAGGATGCAATTCAATGGTATTGGCCTCCAGGAGGTATCCCAGAATGCTCCATTGTGACCTCTCTGGACAGCAACTTCAACTCGGATGCACTAGCCAGGTACCCAGGAAAAGCCACGGGAACCTTTGAATTTCATTTCCTGCAGTCACAGAATAGCAAAAGAGCTCCAGCATGGACTGAACGAGAGGTACTGGATCTGATCGCAGTATGGGGAGAAGAATCTGTGTAGGCAGAACTCCGTTCAAAAAAATGGAACGCCAATGGGCAGCGGAGATTGCGGGGACTGTGTGATAGCTACCCACAATGCACCGCTCCAAGAGTTGATGCTAACCATGGTACTGTGGATGCAGTCCCCCGACTTAACGCACTTAGTGGAGACACACACAATCGACTGTATAAAATCTCTTCTGAAAAATCAACTTCTATAAATTTGACCTAATTTTGTGCCATAGTCATACCCTTAGTCTGTCTGGACATTAATCCCCATATGGAAAAATGAGGGCATTAGTAATTTCTGACCTTGTAAGGGTGTTATGAAGATAAATACATTCAAGACTGTGAGCACTCAGGTGCTATTTAAAGACTAACTATAAAGTTTTGAAGCATAAGCTTTCGTGGGCTAATACCCACTTCGTCGGATGCAAGCAGTGGAAGTGTCATCCGACGAAGTGGGTATTAGCCCACGAAAGCTTATGCTTCAAAACTTTATAGTTAGTCTTTAAGGTGCCACAGGACTTTGTTACCTCTGCTATTCCAGACTAACACGGCTACCTCTCTGATTCAGGTGCTATTGTAATCCTAGAAATGTAGGGCTGGAAGGGCCCTTGAGAGGTCGTCTAGTCCAACCACCTGTGCTGAGGCAGGACCAAATAAACCTAAACCATACCTGATAGGCGTCTAACAGGTTCTTAAAAGCTTCCAATGACAGGGATTCCACAACCTCCCTTGGAAGCCTGCTCCTGTGCTTTTAAATATCCTTATAGTTAGAAATTTTTTCCTAATATCTAACCTAAATCTGTCTTGCTGCAGATTAAGCCCATTACTTGTCCCAGCTTCTATTAACACACAAAATAGCCTAGCTCTATTAAGGCCCAACCATACTCCCAGAGCTATTGTGGATAACAACAATGCCATCAGTTATGCCACTAACTAAACAAAGAGGTTAAATAAACTGTGGTGGGGACAAAAATTCTGCCCAAATTAAAGTGGAAACAATTCTAAGTGAGTAGAAAAATGTAGCTATAATGAAAAAGATTAAAAAGTATTTACATTTTTCCTCTTTTCCTTATTTGTATATTCTCACCTTACTAATGTTGGAGGGTCTTTCTTCTATAGGCTAGTATATCAATGATTTCAACTTATCATATGCATCAATTTGTTACCATGGCCTTCTTGTGGTTAGGTATCTGCAGATGTAGTTTGTGTACCTGTTATATTGGTTAATTCGATACCATGACACTCATGGGGCTGGGTCACGTTCCTGTGGTCAGAAATTCCCCTGAAACACTCTTGTCTGTTCCCCAGTACTTGGGGTTTTTCACTGGGCTGTTTATCTTTTCAAAATGTATAGGCCTCAAGCCTTATGATAACTTGCTGAAGCCAATGTCCTACAAGGCTGTAGGTTCTTTCCATTACTGCTGAATGTAATGCAAAGCAGTGAATATAATAAAGGCAAGCTACAATGGCTCAGATACTACAGTGATGGAGGCTATACAAGTACCTAATACAGATACACTAACGTTTCCTTTCATGTCACTATATTGGATATAAAGGATGACTTTCAGGATACTCACTGCTAGGACCACAGGCCTTTGGAATGTGCTTCCCCACCTTGGTTTGTAAGAGCTAAAGTTTATTACCCTTTAGGGCAAGCTACAAAGTCCCTTCTCCATTGGCCATGAGTGGATGGGTATTAGACAGAGCAGAGTAGCGGTGGCGTGGAGACTTTAAGAGGGATCTTAATTAGCTTGTTGTATTTATATTGCTGGTGGGTGAGATACTATTTGATTTGATATTGGAGAAACTGATGGGCTGGTCTCTTTGTTAGTGTATGTCTAAAAGACTGTTGCGGGCACAGGAGTGCAGGAATGGCACAGAGCAGTAAACGCCCACAGAAAGGAACAAGCAAGGCTAAGTTATTTGACTTTCAAACAATATTCAGTATAACAGAGCATTAACTGTGGGAAAGGAATACACAGGGCAAGAACTCCTCCGTCTCTCCCTTCTGTTGCTTTCATATTCATCATTCTTGCCTCCTTTTCTCTTCCTTGACCTCTGTGTTATTGTAGTGGGGTGCCTGCCCCACTCCTGGGGAAACCGGCTGAAAACAGCCCAAGAAAGGGTTGTGGCTGGGAGCAAGCAAGCTCCAGCCTGATTAGGTTTATCAGCCACAGCTGTGGCTGGGTCAGTTAGGGCCCAGCTGGCCCTGATAAAAAGGGCTGAGTTTGGCGCATGAGGGAGAACAGAGTCTCCTCTGTCCACAGAGGTGGACAGGCCTGGCTGCTGGGAGCTTGAGTAGGTACCTAGAGGGAAGCAGGGCTGGGGCAAGGCAGGAGGAGCTGGGGAAGCTCCAGCCTAGAAACCCCAACAAAGGGGTACTAGGGTTGCAGGGGGCAGCCCATGGCTCTAGAGACAGAAGCAGCAGGCCAACCCCCCTTGCCGGTGATGACTGACAATGATACTGCAGTCAGCCCCTGTCATGGGTGTGGAGGGCTGGAGAGGGTTAATGTCATCTGAGACAGCAGTGTCGTCAGAGTCTCCAGACCATGAGGGAGGGAGGAGTTTAAGTCAGTTCCGTCTTGGCAGGCCGGAGGCAGGGACCAGAGTCAAAAAGCATCTCTGGCTATAGAGATGGCTCAACTTTTCTTCTCTTCTACTTAGCTGATGTGATTTTGATTCTTCTATTAAGCCTGTGCCTTTTGGGGTGTGTCTTTCCGTTTCCGAAGGGAACTAGAGAACCCCAAATTGTAAAGTGTATTGTATCTTTGTTTCATTCCCTTTTCTTTATTAAATCTTCTAGTTATAAAACCGTCTGGTTTATTTCCCTTGGGGTTTTCTCTGCTTCCAGTCTGGGAAGAGAGAAGGGAAGGGAAATAGGTACCAGGGCAGCTAAGTGCATAGCTGGAGTGTGGAGACTGTCTCTCCTTACCATCAGGTTAGACGGGGGAGGGGGAAAGCAGCCTCCAGGTGCCTGACTCTGGCTCCCAGGGAGGGGGACAAAGTTAGGGTCTTGGGGAAGTTTGGGGGCCCCTCCAAGGTTTTGGAAGTACACCCAAATGGTGGCAGCGTTTGGTAACCCTAAGAACCCCATGGGTAAAAAGGGGTGTGTCTCGGGGTGTAGGACTTAATTTGGGCTGGGAAGCAGCTAAGTTAAGTGGGTTTTGGCTAGTTAAGAGTCCTTTTCTCAGTGCTCAAGAGCACAGGGATCAGGTAACCCCTCTTACAGCCCCAGTGAACGGGGACAAGTGGTGACTGGCAGTTGCCTAGACTGAGGCAAGGTGGGGATAGAGGATGGGGGTTCCCCAGGGAGGGGAGACCCTAAGACCTAAGGGGGTACTGCAGGGCTGCAGCACCCTTGGTAAGAGGACACCGGGGTCTGGGAGGGACTCTGGGTCAGAGCAGCAAGCAGGACATCAGCCTGCAGAGGGCGCTCCGGGCGCTGGTGAGCTAATTCCCTGATGTACCAGCAGGATGCGCCACGGGGGTGAGTCGCCACCCTGCTACAGTTATGTTCTGTCTCTTCCATTTTCAGTTCAGTGACTTTTTCCTGGTCACTTCCCCCTGCCCCCTCCACACACATCTAAATATGCAGCTGAGGAATTGAGGCAGAAAGATCATTTGCGTTCAGTTTATTCAGCAGAGACTAGAGCCGTCATATCTCTCTCTCTCTCTCTCCAGATGTCAATCAGCCAACAGATGTTCAATAGCAGTAATGAAAATTGCGAGCAGCAGTAAGGTGGACTGTTATTGTATTAGCGAGTGTCACCCGTTCTTCTAGGCTCTCTGGTGAAATAACTGTCATTTGCAGTGGCTTTGCCTGACTGATCTCTCTATCATTTAGTGTAATTATGGGTAACCGTTTTCTGGTCGGATAGCGGGGCGCAGAGAATTTTCAAGTATCCACTTTTGATTGTGTAGCCCCCATTACCATAGTGCTGAAAAGATTGTCATCTGGATGGGAAAGTCATTGAAGCAGCTGAATAACCTGTGGAATGTGAATGCAATCAGGCGAGAGGAAGATACAGCTGACATCTGCAATCAGCTCTGAAGACAGAGGCTGCATATCAGTAATATAAATGACAGTCCTAGCTGTTGAATGCCTGCCAAGTTTAGAATACTATACAGTCTGAGATCTAGCACCTACCTGTAGAAGATAGTACCGAGGGAATCAATAACTTTAGGATTTTGACCTGCAGAACAGCCCAATAAAATGTACAAGCCTGGAAGCTCTCCGATGCATTTACTTAATCAGTGTTTTTGCCTGAAAATTTTAGACCCCCGTTGGGTTAGCAGCTCAAGTTTCAAGCCTCCAGGGGATCTGTCTACACTGCAGCTGAGAGGTATAATTTCCAACATAGGGAGACAGATTTGCATTAACTTGAGTGAGCACACTAGAAATAAGTGTGGATGTTGGTGCTCATGCTAGCTGCTCCATCCCCTGGATCCTAGATTGAGTGGCTCACCAGAGCTGCCTCTAGTGACACAATATCCACACTGCTCTTTTTCGTACACAAACTCGAGTTGTGCTAGTGCAAGTCTGTCTTCCGGTGCTGGGAATCGGATACCTCCCAGCTGCCATGTAGACATATCCTAAATTGACCTGGGGTTGAGCTGCAGCAGCTAGCCTGAGTTAAAAGCCAAACTCCTGTGTCAGTACTACTAGTTTAACTTAAGACCATGTTTTTTTGGTGCAGAGTAAGCATATCTTAAGTGACTTGCCCAACATTGTACAGGGAATTGTAGTGGATTGGGGCATTGAACCTGCTTTGAACAGGGGTATTGCGAGGGTAAAGGCACCAATGATTGTGAAGTGCTCTGATAGGATGGTGATAGGTTTCATATAAGTGACTAGACTCGTGTCTCTTTTTAGTGGGCTGGGCCTGGTTGTCCTCTCAGGTATGCTGGTTATGCATTACCAGCACTCTACCGAGTACAGTGCGGTCACCTCTGCTTTACACTGGTGTAAATAAGGGGAGAAACAAACCCAGTTTTTCCAGCCATTCTTCCTCCTTTTCTGTCTCCCTGATTTGTATCCTTTCTTCCTAACTTCAGCAGGAGCTACCCCTGATTTCTGTCCGAGAGCTCAAAAGACAATCAGAGGGCCTCCCAGCCTACGAGCTGGAAAACAGCTCCCAATAACGCCTGGCAACATGCATCAAAGAGTAATTTTAGCTACATACTTCTCCATGTAGGGAATCATCGTGCTCTTTAAACAGACCAAAAAAATCTCAGCAATTCTCATGTTCAAACAGGTAAACAGCTATGAAAGATCCCAGCAGTACAAGACCAGGGCATGCTTTTTCCCCAAAGCAAATGCCAGCAACAATTGTGTTCCTGAATTTTCTTTCTCACAGTGAAATCCACAAAGGCCTTTTGGAAAATGATTACATTATATACAGGCTGGGTCAAGAGTGGGAAAACTTTTTTGGCCCGAGGGCCACATCTGGGTATGGAAATTGTACAGCGGGCCGTAGGTGCTCACCAAATTAGGAGTTGGGAGGCTAGTGCTGGCAGTGCTGAAAACTAAATGTTTACTTTTCATAATTCATCCAAGGTTCTGCTTCCACTCTTACAAATAGCCCTTGATTCCAAGCAAGAGGGAGTGTTTTTCAGATTCAGCAGCTCTGGGTATTAAGGACTTTGCTGTGAAAGTCAGTCGAATGCTGGGAGGTAGAGAGGCACAATGAAATGGTGTTTCTGGATGTCTTGCACAGGACTTTTCAGGTAGCATTGAGAAAAGGTTACAGAACCCAGTCTTTCATGAAGTACCCTATCCCTCAGTGAATGGACACAGAGTGTGTCTTTTTCCACTGTTCTGGGTTGTTGCCGTGGTGGACAGTTGAGCAACACATTACAAAATCAGCTGGCCGAAGAGGGGTGACAACTACCCCCCGACCCACTTGAATGGGCCAGCAGCGAGACACATGATACCATGTTGACTCATTTTCATTTCCAGGCCCTAAGGCATAATTTTCAGTAGAGTTACATTCCTTAAATATCAGCCATGCACACAGTGATTTTGAATATTAAGTTACATACTTTCAGTAAAGACCGCACATACTATCCTTTAGGGATAAATGCCATGAAAGCCATATATTCAGTGTAGTGAGTTTCTCAGGTCTGAGACAGGAGTTGCATGTACAATGAAAGAACAATGAACCTTTTGCGAGTTGGCACCCATGGGCCTCCGTGTCATAGCAGGAAATCATCTACCTTCCGATGACTGTTGAGCAGCCTCTGTGAGATGAGTTTGGTGGGACTTAGCACCAAACAGATGTCCATATAACAAAAGCTACCCCAGCCGGTGTTTTATCAGAGTGGCCAGTGATCAACTCAGCCCTAGAAAATGCACTTCTTCTTCACTGTAGTGGCTTTTTCATGGCAGGGCTGATGCATGTAGACTGGAGGAACTTGCTCTGTGGGTAAAGAATGGAGGGAAGTCATTAGGGCTGTCAAATGATGGCCTTTCATAAATGAAACAAGCCAGAAGCTCCACAACCAAATAACTAGCAGGGTGCAGCTGATCCAGAGGGAAGGGGTGTTATCCCCTATTCTTCACTATCAGCCCAAAGCACAATAGCCTTCTGTTTTGTCATCTCCCTCTTTTTGGTTTCTCTTAGTGCCTGTATTCTGCTGTGGGGAGGATGTCATGTCTTACCTTTAGTTATGGTTTTACTGAAATGCAAACTTGTCTTTCTGAGGATTGAGCCTGGGTAATTGCTCCTGTTGGCACTGGAATTTGGCATAGAGATAGCCAGGATGTCTGTCTTTACTGTTTCAACTCAGATAGGAAAAGTAGACATGAAGGGGTTGCAGCTGTGTTTGAAAAGTCGCTGATGTCACAGAGACAAGGAAAAGAATATGCAATTTCTTTCCCTGTTCCCCTTTAGGCAGCAGATTGAAGAGATTTCTTGTGCACCAAGCCCTGCAGACAGGACTTCATGGGAGAACCTAATTCTCTGTATTTTTCAGGAAGAAGCCCCTGAATTAACTTGGTTCTTTTGTTCCCATGTGTTTTCTGGCTCAGGTCTCCTATTTCCCATGTGCTGCTCCAGTTGATAAATCCCCATTTTACTGAGGAATGTTTTATCTGATTAAGAAAAAGGTTATTGTTTGGACAGACTTGGAGCTGATATGTAATCATGTTACAAATTCGGAGATATAACAATTTTATGAACACTGTATGTGGTCAGTGAGGGGAGGTTATTGCATATTGGGTTATTAGAAACTCCTGTATGAGTGTACTGATCTAACGTATATTGGAATTCTTATTATGTACCTACAATGCTGAACTGCAACGAGAAGCTGTGCAGGAAAGTGATACAATTGCTTTCCAAATAAGACCAGCAACACACAGCTGGAAAGACAATGGGGCAAACTGTTATCTTTTTGGATCCCGTTTCCAACAAGTGGCAAACCTTGCTTTGTAAGAGCTGGGAGTTACCGCATGAAAACAGCTATAAACAGTGGAAAAAGTGACTAGATTCCTGTGGAGGGGGCTGAGTTGCCAGGGGCCGAGCTCTGTCAGGAAGAGAAGCTGACACCAAGGGGAGAGGTTCTGTGGAAGATTAGTTCTATGAGGCTCGTATGGAAGATGATTAACCAGCCAGGCATATACTCTGTTTTCTCTGAAATGCTTTGGTTGTAAATAAATGATTCTTGGTCTTGGTCACGAATTACTTGTGTTATTGCATTGGATGGAACAGAATTGCAGGGTTTGCACCTGAATCGAACCTGCTGAGGCAATCACGGTTCATACCAGGGGACTGCAACGCAGCACCCAGGTGGAGAGTACAAATTTCACATGATTCCACCCCAAGAAACAGGTGAAGCCTGAGATCTAGCAGGGTTGTGCTGAGAGAGACCAGGAGGGATCAGAGGTGACTGCGACATTGTCCCTTTCAACAACCCTTTCATCTCCTTCACCTCTTCTGAATGTTGCTCCAATTCCCTTCCTTGCAACAACGCTCTCCCGTTATAAAAGCAATCCCTGTTTCACTGACCTGTCTGCATTTCAGCCTAGCATATAGCAGGCCTGGTCCCCTAGTGAGCAGGTAGATGGTGTGTGGTCTGTGAAAGGGACTCCTAAGTCTCCATCCCTTCTTCACTATGCAGATAACACCAAGCCTTTTACCAGTGGCAATGGGAGGGGACACTAATTAGGGATTAGGAGATTCAGTTCTTACTATATTAACCTCCACCTTCAGGCCACCTCTCTAAATCCATGAGATTTTTCTAGATTAAATTTCTTCTCGGGCAGGGCTATTTGTATGTCAGTAAAGAAACTACAGTGACAACTTCTCTGTATGTGTCACATTGCAGAGTGACAGCAAATCTCAAAAACTCACACGTACTGTAGAGGGAAAAGCCCCTGTTAGATCAGTCTTCTAGTCCATGGGCTACTGTGAAATTGTCGCCCTCTCTGCTTTGTCTAGTCCACTTTTAAATGACTGTTGCACGTTCTGAGATCTTATTAAGGCATTCTGGAGATCAGTCCTGGTTATAGCTATTAATGGCCAGCACTGCCAATCAGGGTGGATAAAAATCAGTGATTTTTAAAAAAATCTGATATTTTTAATTTAAATCAGATTTTTAATAGGTTTTTTCCTCAAAAAGAATTTGATCTAAAGATAGTTTTAATTAAGATACATTATAGCTCAAAGATATCTCATCCTGGAAGAGGGATTATACATTCTAATTCTTTAGTAGGAGACACAATATAGTCATGTAATGTTGAAGAAAAGTTTTGTAAATGAGTTCCAATAGCTCATGAATTAGGGATCCAATTTTATGAGGTTCCAGGGGCTTCCGTATAGATTATTTAGGTTCATTTTTCTATCTACCCCATGGGACTCAGTGCTCAGTCTAGAAGATACCATCAGAGATAGTTTTGCAGTTCTCCAACTGTGGATTTGTGTCTCCAGAGATAACATGCTTGTTAATAGCAAAAAAGTTTTAAATAAATATGTAGAGATCAGAAATAACAAACCTCAACTCTATTGTCCCTCTGCAAATTTGTGTACATAGAGTCAATCCCTTCTCTCTCTAAAAGTGTGAAGTTTCAAAAAGTTCAGTGAATAGAAGATTGTTGGGGGCAGAATAGATCTGGATGAGGAGAAGTCTGGAAATAAAAGTGAGAAGGGAGGGACATATGCTGGTTTTGTTAAAATGTTATGTTTGCTGTTGAAGAAAAAAATCCAGAATACTTAAAGTTGTTATTTTAGTTAAATGAAACAATTTAAATGTCTGTCTGGCGATGTTCTCCTAATACAACATGGCAAGAACATCCTCCAAATATTAATGTTTCTCTGTTGAATTGGAGATAGTTTACCTCCCGGTGACTTCATAAATATCTACTTCAATTACCTTTCGTAAATGAAATAATAAAACAATCATTCATATCTATCTCTGAGTTGTGAAGAATATGTATCAAGGTTATAATAACCAGGGTATTAGCCCACAAAAGCTTATGCTTCAAAACTTTATAGTTAGTCTTTAAGGTGCCACAGGACTTTACCTCTGCTATTCCAGACTAACACGGCTACCTCTCTGATTCTCTACTTTTATGTAGAAAACCATGATTAAATGGAGTCTTCCTGACTAGTGATTTAAATCACGATTTAAATCAAATCCATCCTGCCACCAATGCAAATTCCACTGTAAGTAGACTTTGCATATCTTGAAACTCAATCACAATCAGGGTTGAGCAGAACCTGAGGCAAAATTCTAGCAGACAGTCGCTTGGCCTGCTTATACTAGGAACTTGCATAGATGCAGCCGCCAGCGTGACGAAATCTCCAAGGCCGTAGTTTCATCTCATTGCTCCTAGTTACTCACACAGCTTGGGTGAGCCACCTGTGTGTAAAGCGTAACAATCCGGGTATTGTTTTAACACGTGGCCTGTGTCCATCTTTCTTCAGTGGGGAAATAAGCTTCTGAGGGTTACAGGATCAATCCTTTCTGGGGCTACAGCCTTTGACGGAATGTATGGAAGTGCTTTTATTCAAAGAGTTGGTATCAAAAATCACTTGCCCAGGCTATGCATGCCCTGAAATCCATATCCAAGTGTGATCTGGGGGCAGCCAACAAGTGAGCTGCTAGGTCATGTAGTAAATTCTCCGAGGGTTTGAAGAAGTGTAGGGGGCATGCAGGTGCCGTGCCATGTTTGTAGGATTTGTTGTTGCTTTCCGAAAGACAATGGGACTTGTCAGCCTTGTCTGGACGTGTGCCATAATGCAGCAGCGGTTCTGTTGAGGCTGGCACCCGGAGCGCTGTGAATGACTCAACACATGTCAGTTAGGCATGTTCTTTCTCCCTAGCCAGCCCAGCAGGAGTCCGTGGGTCAGCGGGGAGGAAGAGCAGTTCGACTCTCTTTGCCTCTCTAATGTAAACCTACGTCCAGCCGCACAATGAACACAATCCCCAGTTTGACCGCCACAGGTGCGAAACTTCACCCCTGCCAACCTGAAGGTGAGCCACCTTGCTGTCCCATGGAGTCAGCGGGAGCCCCTCTAAAATACAGTTGCAATCTCTTGACATCTCATGGTAGCATCTGTATCTTAATGTTACGCCCTACAATTTGCCATAATCATGTACTGGTGCATGAGCAAGATACGGTTTTCATCTTGACTAACTTTCTCTTCCTGCTGTTAAGGGGTTGAGGAACTCTTCCCTTCCTCCTCAGGGGAATAGTCTACAGCAGAGTGGAATTGAAGGAGGAGGTGGATTATAATTTAAGTGATGATGACTGAGTGGGAGGGGAGTAACAGTTTTATGGGTAGGGCATTAGACGGTGACTCCGGAGATCTGTATTTGGTGTCTGCTTTGCCACAGATTTTCTGGTCAAGTCCCTTAATCTCCCTCCACCTCTGCTTCCCCTCTGTAAAATGAGAACACTAATATTTCCTTTCGTCCCTCCCTTGTCTTTTGAGATTGGAAGCTCTTTGGAGCAGGGACAGTCTCTCACCATGTGCCTGTGTAGCATGGAGCACAGTGGATCCTCAGCTGCACCCTCTAAATGCTTTTGTAAGCTAAACAATAACTCATGGCTGCTTGAGCTGAAGCTGATATCCCAGCTGGTTGCAAAGCGCCTCTCCCACAAAAAAGAAAAAGAAATGCTCAAGGTGCAGGCGATGGTCGGTGGTGTAAACCTGGAAAAAAAACAACAGAAAAATCCCTAGTAGATAACTTGATGCAAGGTCTGCAAGGAAGATGGAAATTCCATTTTGCAAAGGGGTTGTGTGGTGTTGAAACTTGGCTTTCATTGAAACTTTGAAATTCTCCACAAATGAAAATTCTTGGTGTTTTCAATTTATAGTATAATATATCTTATAATACAAAACAACCAAAAAATATTGAAATGGAAGCTAAAAATATTTTGTTCTACAAATGCTGAAATGGGACAACTTCTCCTTCCCTCTCCCAGTTTTTCTTCAAAATGCATAACTAAATAACTCAGCTGAAGTTTTTTTGAGCAGCTCTACTTTTTATATCATAAGACAGCTGGAAGCTGAATTGCCCACTCCTCAAGAACAGCATTCTGTTTTACAGTACCAAGAGTTTATTAGCAGTCCAGTTGCAACCCTCTGAAAATTCCAGCCTGAAAATCCTACTAGATTGGTCACAGAAATTTAATTTGAAACGGGTGAGTAGCTTGGTTACAAACTCAACCAGTAGTGGGTGGGGTAGGACTGGGAAGGGAGTCTGTAAACGTTGCACACATGTGCATGCTTTGCTCAGCAGTATGCTTCTCTTGGTTACTCCCCCTCTCCCCTATTGCAAGATTTAACAGAGGAAGCAGTGTTAGTATTCTTCAAAGCCTTCCTACCTTCTGCCATAGAGAATTTAAACAGGACAGCTTCTGAAGATGGAGACAACTCAAAGAAACGTCCCTACTTACCTGGCCCTGTCTATCTTTAACTTGTTGTGCTGCTGCCTTCCACTTGGAATAGCTGCTCTCATCTTTTCTCTCAGAGTAAGTTTGGCATTTAAGTTTGTTTTATTTTTTTCATTGGTGGATTTATAAATATGGTCTTAAAATGTCGGTTATAGAGCAAGTTGGAGAAGCTAACTCTAATTTTCAATGCAAAGGTGTTTAAACATTTGGATTTTCTTCCCAGAAATTATAGGGAACGTTGCCATTTTCCTTTAGCAATTTTCTAGGGCTGCTTTAAGCAAGTGCGGCAATTGTTGCTTCCAAAGGTGAATTGACTGGAAAGGGGCAACATTTCTCTTGACCTGTTGCTTTGTTGGTGGTGGTGGGCGTAAGTGAAGGATATGTGCGTGAGTACTGGAGAGTGGGCTGTTCGTGAGTGGAGAGACGCAGCACTGACTTCTGTGCCCAGTGTTTTGACTGTTAGTTTAAGGATGGGGATTTTCACCGCCCTGGGACAGTATCTGAGGACCTTGGCTCTGGAGTGATCAAATTCTGCTATGAATTTCATTGTGACCAATGCACACTTAATCCTCTTTCTGTGTATTCACATCACACAACTAACCATATAGATAGATTCACAGTTATGAATATGTGCTGGGACAATTCTGGGCGTAAGCAGAGGCCATCAGTCCCTGACAGCATGGCTTCTTTCATGAGGATTCATTAGGAATTGCATTTGTGCATCTGTACAAATAATTTGTACTGTTTTTTCCCCTAGCTCCCAAAGATTTAGAATTTTATAGGCAAATCCATCAGTGAGCTGATGTGCTGAGTAGGAAAGTTCCTTTACTTGAAACCTTCGTCTGTGAAAGGTGTATGTTTTTTTTCCTTTTCCTTTTTCAGTTTACGTACATTTTTTTTTCTGAGCAATAGTTAAGGGGACTATTGAAGCTGTCATTGCCCTAAGAGACTTGTTGATCGATGAAGTAAATACACAGGGGACAACAGCCTGGCCACCACTGATACTCTGGTGAGAGGCGTGGCTCCACTTTAATTAGCCATGTAACCTCTTTGAGCAAAGAGGATGTGCGTGGCTGGGTTTCAGTGCCATCGTGTGTCCGTTCTGTGACAAGGTTGGTGACTGGCCAAGTGGAGAGGGGACATGTCACAGGTGTCTAGCCAAATCTGCTGCTTCTTGCTAGGAAGCATGGTTTAATCTGGCAGCAGCCTCTCCCATCAGACTAGGGAGTAAGATTATCTCATCAGAGAGAGGCCCTCGCCATGGGGAAAAACACAAACCAGATGGCTGTGGAATTTGAGGAGGGAACGGGAGAGGATGTGCGTGACTGGGTTTCAGTGCCAACATGTGTCCGTTCTGTGACAAGGTTGGTGACTGGCCAAGTGGAGAGGGGACATGTCACAGGTTTCTAGCCAAATCTGCTGCTTCCCACTAGAAATTATGGTTTAATCTGGCAGCAGCCTCTCCCGTCAGATTGGGGAGTAAGATTATCTCATCAGAGAGAGGCCCTCGCCATGGGGAAGAACACAAACCAGATGGCTGTGGAATTTGAGGAGGGAACGGGAGAGGAAGAGAGTTATAGGCATTTGAAAGGTTAGAAGTCAGGGAGGGTGAGTGGCAATATTTCCAGTCATCCTCATTTTCGGCTCTTTTCTCACGGCTCATGCTTGGCCTTATCAGCTGCCATCATAACTGTGCTAAGGATATTTTGCGGGGTTTGATCTCACACTCTTTTGCAAGTAATAAGGGCCTTTAGAAGGCCTTTCCCTGATATCTAATACCTGCCCCTGGACACTTCCACTGCTTGCATCCGACGAAGTGGGTATTAGCCCACGAAAGCTTATGCTTCTATACTTTATAGTTAGTCTTTAAGATGCCACAGGACTCTTTGTTACCTCTGCTATTCCAGACTAACACGGCTACCTCTCTGATTCTCAATCTAAGGTCACTTTCCCAGGAGAATCAGTCTCTCTGTATGCCTGGGTTTCTTCCTCCTTCGTGGATTTTTAAAGTGCAGAGAAGTTATTCCTTATTTAATTCCAGTGATGGAAACAAAAGTTCCTTTTGCAGATGTTGATTTTCAGAGGAAGGAATAAATACGTACATAGCGCCTGAAACTGGCAATGATTCCACAGCATATGTTGTAGCAAGGTGATACATTCACCATCGCTAAAAGCTAGATTTTCAAAGATATTTATGCACCTAGAAATTCAGATAATTGCCCTAATGGGATTTGCAGAAGCACCAAGACATCTTATTCCCATGGAAATCCTAAATATTTTTTTAAATCTGCCCTGAGTACTTACATAGCAGGAAGATATCTGACATTAAGGCTATCGTCAGGCTAGCAGAAAAAGACAGAACAAGGTCCGAGGGCTGGAAGCTGCATCTAGAAATATTCAAATAGGAAATAAGACTGAGCCTCACTGCTAACAGACTAATTAAACACTGGAACAACTTACCAAAGTAAGTGCTAAATTCACTATCTTAGGATACTTTAAATAGACACTGCAAATCTTTCTAAGACACATGCTCTAGTTCTGCCACAAGTTATTGGTCTCAATAGTGTTCACTTGTGTACTGAGAAGAGCAATTTCCTCCACAGCAGAAGCGACTGGGTGAAATTCTCTGGCGTGTGTCATACAGGAGCTCGGGCTAAATGATCAGAGTGGCTCCTTCTGGCCTTAAAAGCTCCGAATTCTTTAGAAAACTGATAGATCACATTCCGAATACCACAAACGTTCAATGAGCTGCCTACAGATGCATTTTTGTGCATAACCACCAGAAGTTATGCACAAAACTACCCATTCAGTAACTGCCAATAATGAAATAACAGTCAGTCTGTTTGCAGGACAGTCACGGACAGGAGGAGTAAAAATGAACATGAGTAGTTCTACTGATGTCTATGGGGTTACTCACATGTGTAAAGCTATGTGTATACCGTAACACCTTGCAGGATCAGGGCTTTAGTCTTGAGGCCTGTCCAACTTGCTTATAAAAAACCCAGAGTCTCTGAACCCTTTATTTCCTTTTGGTGATTCAGTGATTGAATTTCTGCTTTGTATTATGCCACCTTCCCTTCCTTCCCAACCAGCAATTTAATTAATCACCCCCTTCCATACTGTGTGATGCAGCAAACAGGGTGTGACAGGAAGATCTTGATGAGAGCTGATAAAAATAAAAAGGCCTCCCAAAAAAATCACAGGAATTTTGATGAATTTTAAAAAAATGTTTTCCATCCATACTTTAACCAGTCTCATTCCGCATGTGATTGACCTCCATCTGAAAACCTAAGCCCCTTTCCCATTGAGTGTTCAGCCTCCTCCCATGAGGTCCAATGGCAAGGATGCTAGCCTCCCTCTGACTTACTTCCCCACCTGTAAAATGGGCATAGCTACCCTCCCCTACCTCACCAGGGTACTGTGAGGATAAATTCACTAGTAACTCTGAGGTAGTGAGTTACTATTGTGATGGGGACAGGTAAGCACCTAGGATAGATGGATCCCCCCAGAATTTGTTGAACCTCAAGGCCTGGTGGACAGCCTGTCTCTTTGAATGGGTTGTCCAAAGGCTGAAACAGCTAATGGTGGGATTTCCACTGAAGCATCGTGCACCAGCCATTGTCAGAAGGGAGTCTGCTGAGCTAGATGGACCATTCGTCTGACCCAGTATGGCTGTTCTTGTGTGTTTAAACTATGTTGGCTGTGTGACAGTTAATCAAATGACATGGGGTAGGTGAGAGGGAGACCTGCAGCTGCTTTTTGATTGTTTCTTTGTAATTTTATGTCCTTGTGTATATTGATGGCACATGGAGCGTTGGATGGGGTTTTATAAGCCTGGAATCTAAATAACTGTTTTGATGGGTGGGATGGGCTATGCTTCCCTTCCAGGTAGAGAATGCCGCTGGGACGGGTGACATGGAGCGGGCGTCCCAAGCTTCCCGCACTGCCCGCCTTCTGAATATCATCGGGATCGTCATAGGAGTAATTTTCATCATCATTATAATTGTCATAGTGGTAGTGGGGAGAAGCGCCAAGTGATAGAAGCCAGTGTCACCTTCTAAAAACTCATGCGTGCTGGGCAACAGCCATGTATCCTGTGCGAGCCCTCCTACCCACTCAAAGAGCCAGCTGGGCGCAGAAAGCCAAAGATGGGAGTCCTCAACACCACTGAGACTGCCAGCCAGAAGCTGCACCATTTACGAGCACCATCCTGTCCTTTTAAAAGCATTTCTCCATAATTAATTGCTTTGCGCTTTTGAATTAACTGGATTAACATGTTTTTCTCTACTGGTACGCAAATATATTTTAACAAGATACAATAAAAAAGTATTTGTATACCAATGTCACCCTACAAGTTTGTTCCCTGTTGCCTTAGTACACAGACCCAAAGAATCAAACCAGAGTCCTTGTGGCGATTGGGGGGGGAGGGGGAGGAGGAGATCTCTGGCATGCTTATTAGCGTGTATGTAGGTCCTCTAAGGGCATGTCTTTAGTGTTTTTAATATTTGCTGTGTAATACTTTTACCGTGAGAATAAATGTGCTTGTTTAGAAAGAGCTGTGTGGTAATTTATAAGTGTGGGAAGTTACACGGTTGTCAGTCTCGGAAGCGGAAGCAGAAGAGGCCTGCTTAGTTAGACTGTCATTTGCTGGAAATAACACAGTGAAGTCTGGGAACCGTTCAGCCTGGAAATACCCCAGTTAAGAGAGAGGCAGAGGCAGGGCTCCCCCAAGAAAGCCAACAGCAATAGGAAGATTAGGGGTAGAAGCCCCACATCCTTTCAGAAAGGTAAAAATGAAATAAATACACACTCATTTTTTTGCAACATCAACTTGATGCAGCTACATTTTACTCTGGTGCTTCTTGCATGGCTGCCAAAGAGAGATGCCCTGGGCAAAAAGTAGATTAAAGTGACTGCACACAGTGGAATATTGTAGCTGATTCTCCAGCTGCCTTTACAAGGTATAACAAAGTCCTGTGGCACCTTAAAGACTAACTATAAAGTTTTGAAGCATGAGCTTTCGTGGGCTAATACCCACTTCGTCGGATGCATCCGACGAAGTGGGTATTAGCCCACGAAAGCTCATGCTTCAAAACTTTATAGTTAGTCTTTAAGGTGCCACAGGACTTTGTTAACTCTGCTATTCCAGACTAACACGGCTACCACCCTGATTCTTTACAAGGTATGTACATCATGATATCTGCAAGTTCAAAAGAGCCAGAAACGAGCTTTTGAACATGTTTGTAGCTTCCAGAGTTCAGAGTCAGTTATAGGATGGTTGGCTTTTTCCATATAAAAATCCTTATTTTTAATCAATATGCAAGGTGACTTCCTTCTTAGTAGTGCTCTCATGTCCTAGGATTTATAGAGATGAAGTACAGCACCTGGGATCCCTCAGGGTCCAGTAAAGCTCTCCCTGATCCTGCCATCAATGGAAAAAATCTACTGGGATCAAGACTAGCCTCAGATCCATTTTCTTTTCAGGGCTTCTCAAAACCTTTCATGCCACCACATTTTTCTTTCAGAGGTCAGAAAAACCCTGTGCTCTAATGGAGCCCTGCTGCTTGGAAAACATTCAGATGGGGAAACTGTATCTGTGGTGCAATCACTCTTTCCTATGCTCCAGGAAGTGTGTGTATTTATCTTGCTTTCCTGAAGCATGAGTTACGTAATTAGAAACTAGGGGCCCTGGTCTGTGTGGGAATGGCCTGACTCCGTTCAAAATATTGCACATAAGAATTTTCCCATTCCAGTGACTTGTCCTTTCTTTTCAGGTCATTGCGAATTACAGTAACGGTGGAAGAGGATTCAGGTGCTGGTGTCTGCGTCCGGGAAGGGCATCCCCCATGCGATCTTTTGAAATGGGCTGGAGGGAGGTGTCGTATTTTCACAGACCCTTGGGACCATTTGGGGCTGCTCCTTGCCTTACAAGCCTAATTAACCTAATGAAAAAGCCCCTTGTGGGCAACTGTCTGGCTCTGGGGATCAGGAGTGGACCGCGGAGTATTTCCCTACTATGACTCTGTCTGCCTTAGGTCAACAGTAAACAAAAGCTACTGCTGTTTGGTGACTTCCTCTGGGAAATCATTTGCTGGATCTCAGTACAGTTACACACAAGCAAATGTCCAAAGCCAAGGGTCTCCTGGCTGGGAGCCTGCGCACAGAGCGTTTCCAGGACTATTTTCTAAGTACTTCGGCAGGAAGGAGAGGTTTTATGTATGGGGAAAGGTCGTCCTGTGGCTGCTCACGTTGTACCTTTTCCCATAGACAGAGAATTCCAGTAAATACCCCAGGGCTGCCTCACTGGCTCACCTCCCCAGCACTAATGCTCCTTTGCCCAATTCCTGAACCTTGGTGCTTCTTACCTCCACACCTTGTCCTGATTTTTTTACACTTGCTGTCTGGTCACCCTCGTTTTCAGGCACCTTGCCACTACCTGCCCTCAGTGTGAGGAAGTTTTGTCTGTGCCCGCAACTTGAAACCACTAGTCTCCAGCAGCACAAGCACTGCCTTCCTGCCCTTCACAGGCCTCGCTGTCTCGGTACAGATTACCGATAGGCACACACCTTCCCTCAAAGTTCTCAGGATGGCCTCTGGCACGCCCAGCCCATGTTTCACTGAACATTTACCAAACTCTCAGCGCTGCTCCTCCATAAAGGAAAAGTACACACTCAGCTCAGGATCACTGCTCAGCTCAACACACAGAACTTCAGTATATACATTGTGGGGAAACAGGAATGCGTTTATTATCAAGACAGAGATTCAAGGACAGAAAGTGAGGATCTTGCAAAGCAATGGTTGCGTATAAAACAAAATCATAACATGCTTTCTAGAGCCGACAAGGCATTCCGCTACCTCCTCCGAGATAGCTTACCCCGCGTCCCTTTCTCAGCATTTTCAACCAGTTTAGCTGAGATCCCTTCTCATAAAATCAGTCCTGCTGGCAGTCCTCACAGATTGAAGGAATAACTGGAGATTCATCTGCACCCCAGATATAGTTTCAAAAGTTCATTGCCTTACAACTAAACAAGATAACCCCTGCTGGCTATTTTTTTCCTGAAGCCCCTGAAATCTATTGATTAGAATTTTGATCCGACTGTAAATGTGTGTCCTTTGGGAACCACACAGTGCTCAGTTTGCACATGGTGAGCCAGAGTGACATATGCATCTCTCTCTTGAATGACAGATGTATGTGGATCACCCAGTGGTCTGCCTTAACTCACAGTCCTAGGGAACATAATTTTTAGTATATATCCATAAGTAGTCACATGTTTTCCATACATGCCTCCTGCAATGATCATGATAATCAGTGTGAGACAGGCTTTCATTAGGGTCCTTACAAGACCCCTTTGGATGAACCCAGGAGGTCCCTCTACACCTAAGTACCCTGGGGGCATCTGCCAGTTGGCATCACGGGGTCCTTGGGTCACATGTCCCATCTCTTAATTCTATGTTATTTGATTAATGCAAAATTAATGCCACTGCAAAATCACATGCAGCTTTGGCTCTGAGAAGCTCCCATCACAGCTCCCTGTGCTCCCAACCCCTTCAACTCCCTGCCCCTCAGAGCCAAAATACAAGTTTGCCCCAGGCGTCTTTTTCCCTAAGGCTGCCCTTCCCTTTCGCCGAGGCTCTTCCCTGCTCCTTTTCAGCAGGACTAAGCAGGCTGCTTGCGCGCAACCAGACTCAGCACGGCCTCAAAGTCTGACAGTGCGCCTTCAGAGCTGTTTGGAGTCACCTCAATACACTGTACATCAAACCCGGCCTCTCTCAGGGCTTCCTCCACCGACTCCTGTTCCAGGTAGAGGCAGGAGAACCTGCACTGGCCTACCATGTAGTAGGTTTCTTTCAGGACTACCACCATTACCAAGTGGCCCCCTGGCTTTAACAGAGAACTGATGTTCTTCAGTGCTGCACGATAGCTGTTCAGGTCTTTGCAAGCAGCTTCCAAGCACAGTGTGGACAGCAAGCAGTCGGCCTGGGGCAGACACACAGGGGCCAAGATTTCGGATTTGGACACGTCACATTTCAGAACCTGCTTGACTTTCTTTCTCAACTTCTCTTCCTTCTCAGCCCACTTTTCCCTGCAAGAAATGTTATATTGTTCACTACTGCATGATTATCAGTCTGTCCATCAGACCTCAGCAAGGGGATGTTCAATGGAATCAAAAGGCAGCACATTTAAAACTAATAAGAAGGGGCACTTTTCCCACACAGCAGGCAATTAACCAGTGGATCTCATTATCACAAGACACCGCTGAGGCCAAGAGTTAGACAAAAGGAGCTGATATTTACACGGATAATAGCCAGTTACATTACAGTAGGGATTAACCATAACTGAGCCCTGGAAGGGCTATAAACCCTCCTGCTTCACGGCATAAGCCAACCCCTGACTAGCTGGAGTTCGGAGGAAACTTTCCCTGGGTGCTAGACTTTTCACAATTGTCAAACTGCAGAGCAATGCAGCACGAAAAGACATTGGCGTGACTCTCCATTCCTGCTGATTCAGGAGCATGTGGAGCTTTGGACAGCTCAGCATTTTCTCTTTGCATCAATACCTTCTGCGCTTCTGATCCATGCTGGGAAGGAGGAGGTTCCAGGGGTTAACATGCCAACCTAGAACCCCAGAGACCTACCTTCAGTTCTGTGCTCTGCTACAGATCCTTCTGTGTGTCCTTGAATAAGTCGCATGGTCTCTCTGTGCCTCAGTTCCCTCCCTGGGTAATGGGGGTAACTTCACAAGGGTGTTGAGAGTCAATGCATTAATAAAAATAGAGTCTCTCAGACACTGTGGCAATGGGGGCTTTATGAGTTCCCAGATAAATAGAGACTCATGCCTCTAATCTGTAGCCCCTCTTCCCCCAGCTCCCTGTCATTCCAGTCCTGGGCTGCATCCTTCAACAGCTCTGCCTGAACTGGCCCCCTCCTGTTCCAGTCCTGGGGTTCTCCCCAACCTACCAGCTTTGGCAAGGCACCTCTATCCAGACCCTCATTCCCTGCCCCTGGCTATGCTAACCCTGCCCCTTACAGTCCCATGCTGCCAGTGCTTCTCAGCTCTGACTCTCAGGTCCTTTGCCTGGCATGCTATTTCAGTTCTACCCTCTCTGTTGCTGCTCCCGAATCCTTCCTGACTCAGAGCTGCCAACCTTTGCTGTTCCAGTTCTGCTCCCCCTACACACAGATACACAGCTCTGCTGATGCCCCTTGGTCCTATCCTATAGCACCCCTTGCTCCTCCAGCTTGGCACCTCTCCTGACCTGAGACCGTCACTGGGGTGGATTTAAATTAAAATCAAGTAGCTGAAACTATTCAAAGCTCTCTGAAAAGATAAGGGCTGATGTGCTTGGGAATATGTTGTCCGAGCTTTATGTGGATGTTAACTCTGGAGAGAGATTAGCTAGCAAGCAAAGCCCCACATCAGACTGAAACACCATTGCTCCACACACAGAAACAGCTGCTTTGTCTAGATACAAACCTCGTTTTATTATTTATCAATTAGCATTCACATCTTTGCAGACCCATGTAAAGAGACAGGCCCTGTTCCAAGGACCTTACTCTCCAGACTAACTAGAATTTTTTATTCTCTATAAACTCTCATCAAGGTCCCAGGAGAGGCCCCTGCCGGCCCAGAGTGGAATTTAAAGACATTTACACAGACTATTGGGAAATACTATTTGTGTGGTTTTCCAGGTTTCCATTTCCTGTTCAAACCATAACCCCACAGGAAACTAAAGAGTGAGAGGCCATCCACATTCTCTGCATTGGCCAAGTAGCAGGTTACAATGACTGAACCATTTTCGACCAGAGTGGAAAAAGGACGACTTGAGAGAAGCAGGAGTGGGATCAGTTCTCTGTACAGCTGCACTTACTCAGTTGGCAGTAACTACTCACACTCCACTGAATGAACGTCCTGGGAGGGGTAATGCCCAGAACTCCAAACCCCAAAATTACCAAGTAAGGAGAAGCTGTGGCATGGCACAGCAAAGGTGACGTGTATAGAAACCTGCTTACCAGAATGGGGGAATTTAGTAAATATCTCTGTCCTGGTTATTCATTTCAATATGACTTTGGATTCAGGTTTCAAATCCCTCCACATATGCTTTTGAAAGACACACACTGAGTCCTTGTCATCTATGGTGAGAGCAGTGGTCATGTAGTCAAAACAAAGACCAATAAAATAAAAACCAAACAAATAACGGGGTTGTTTTATAATAAAGGATGAAAAGAGAGGACTTTTATTCTGTTTGCAGCACTATTCTTGTCAAAAATTTTACACAACACAGAGATAATACATTGCCTGAAGTGAAGCAGTGTGTAAGTGTTTCAGGATCAGGGCCTAGGGCTTACTATTTATTATTTGTATTACTACAGTGCAGGGGTGCTGGAACAATGTGTATAGTGGAGGAGCTGTGAGCCATTAAACCCAACTGTAAACCTTGTATCTGATGGAAAACACTTCAAGCCAGCGGATGAGCGAGCGTGTCCGGTAGATTTCCGATTTCTGGAGCCTCCCCTGCGTCTGCGATATATCTGCCTGTTAGGTGTCCTAGTCAGTTTGTCATTGTGTTTTTATATCATACGCTAGTAAGAGGTCCTCTCCCCTGCCGGGGTTCACTTCAGTGACAAGACACGTTTCCTCTCACTGGATCCTCATTAGCCAGGTCTCCCTCCCTTACCTGTCTCCTTCCAGCTCACAGACGTATTTCACCACTGGAGTCCAGTCGAATGCTCCTGACTCATTCTTCAGCCATTTCTCCAGTTCCTGCCGGTTCCGGTCTGTATAGTCCGAAGCGATGATCTCCTTAAAGTTCTCGCAGGCAGAGAGGAGCTGATAAATGGTGGGGCCACTGCCGATATCAATAAGGGTGTCGCCTTTCACCCCACCTGGTTTGCAATGTCAGGGAATGAAGCGCATTGCATGACCCATAAGACAGAGAAGTTGAACTCAGTGCTGGTTGAGGGGTTTTCGGGGGGGGGGAGGGGGCTTTTTGTTTGTTTTTTAATTGCTTCTTTGATGCCTCATGTATGTAGGATGGGACACTCCGTCAGCAACAGCCTCAGCACCTAAGGAGGTGTGTTCTGGTTAGAAGCCTTTGCCTAGGACTAATGAAATCTGCCACAGACTCACTGTGTGACTTTGGTGAGTCACTTAACACATGAAGGACCCAGGCTCAGAGAGATTAAGTGGGAATAACAAATTTGCCTGTGTACATCTTGTCTATTTAGATTATAAACTCTCTGCCAAGGCTGACGTTGGTTCCTTTTTTGTCCCAATTCCTTGTTTGTGGTACCAGCTTTCTATCCATTGTCCCCAGTTGTGCATGTAACCTCCGAAATTATTTTAAACATGTCAGTGTAAGATTAATTATTTTTAGAAATTTCATCAAGTGCCTGTGATTGAATGTGATAAAAATGTAAATGACTAATTACTTAATTATTTATTAATGGAGTGACCAAATAAGTGGATTGGCAGTGTGACATGAGACAGAGCATTGCACAGTAACAAAACTTCAGATCAGCCAGCCTTCAGAATAGTCTAACAGTGACAGGGATGTGTCACTTGGGGTGACCCAAGACTAATTTTGTTATGTTCAGCCCGTCAAAACCCAGGCCCTTACTTCATTAGCAATTGAATAATCAGATCATTATCTTTTACAGTTTTATCAGTTCAACCACATTGATCAATATATTTTTAAATAATATTGGCCTTTGGATAAGGCTCTAGGAACCATGAATAAGGAACCAACTTCAGTCTCTTTAGGGCTGTGGTTCTCAAACTTCTGTACTGCTGACCCCTATCACACAGCAAGCCTCTAAGTGTGACCCCCTCCCTTATAAATTAAAAATACTTTTAAAATATATTTAATTTTGTTATAAATGCTGAAGGTGAATTGGGGTTTGGGGTTGACAGCCTGCGACCCCCACCATGTATACTGACATATTCTGAAATACATTCAGTGGCTTAGTGTGAGTATGTAGCTGTAGAGATTAGAGTGTGTGACATATAAAACCCCACACCATACTGAACCATAACACTCTCTACAGCTGCTAATTACAATTAGAAATCCTCTGACTAATATTAATTATGTGCATGCCCCAGACATGTCATGAGTATGAAGACAAGACTCCTGTCCCAAAAGCCTTGCTACCCTTATAGAACCTTGTTGTTTCTCGTCACAGACAGCATTATTAAACAAGCATGTGATCACAGGACAGGGGGGAAGCAGCCCTAGTGCAGTATACCTGCAGGGCACTATGATTCTATACTCACCTAAAATGAATATCTTAAACAGGCTTCTCAAGTTTAATTCCAGAAATTCATTCCCTTGGCAATGACTGGACCCAAAGGAATAGTAGGTCTTCAAATACATCGCAGAGTCAAAATCTTTCTGGTAAGCTTCTCCCTCTGTGAAACTAGCTGGAGATTCCATCTTGCAGAAACAGCCTCTGCTCTGCCTGTGTTCCAAATGGAGACTGATCGCTCTTCCTGTTGATACTTTAACCCCTCCTTCCACTTGCAAATTTCACTTCCACGTCAGACCAAGATATTTTTAGACTGAGAGAACTGAGAGAACCCAGGGGTTGTGCAAGGTTTTCTCAGTCTGCAGAATCAAAAGAAGCAGCAGCAAAAAAGAATATACAGGGAAGAAAGTGTGTATGAGGTAGGGTGACCATATTTTCCCAAAGGAAAAATGGGACAACGTGTGGGGACGGCCCAATGCGCCCCTGCATGGGGCCAGCCTAAGTCCCCTGCCACCCACCTGCATGGGGCTGGCCCCCACCCAAGCTACTCTCCGGAGCTTTCCCTCCCTTCCGCTCAGGACTGGCATTGCTGCTCTCCCACCTCCAGAGGGACAGGTTCATGAATACTAACATGGGAATCACTGGGGAGTGTTGGGTGTTTCAGAATCTCTCACTTATTCCATCCTTCTCCCAAAATTCAGATAATACAGAGCTACGGTACATTAGGACCATTGTTCCTGGCATCACAGCTCCCCAAGAGGCTGGTTTTATTTGGAATGCCAATTACCACCCTGTTTAGCCCCAAATATACACAGAGCTCAAGAATGCTGGGGTTTCCCCCCTACCCCAGAGACCAAGCTATAGTACTCTGACATTTCCCACAATAAGAGAAGTAAAAAAGTAGGATTCCGTGTGCTTTCCTTTGGTCTCTTGCCACTGGTATTCAGCTGAGAGGCCATTACCTCATCTCATGATTCTCTCCCATCCCTGCTCAGCTATTGCTCTTCCCAACGTGACACTGCTTGTAGGTTCTGATACAATCATAGCCCAGGATGGTGGCAGAGCTGCAAGATACTCAAATGCATTTTAAAATCAGAAACAAGCATTAACAGGCCAAAGTGGGGACATTGTGGTGAGCTGGTTGCACAGTTACACATATCCTGGGAAGTTCCCAGTACAGGAAGCCTTTAGCACAAGTTCCAAGAGACCCCGGGGAGGTTATTAAGAGGTCTGTTTGCAGAAACTAGCAGCTGCAGTCTTGTATTCAGAGGCCAAGACCAAGAGTTGTACAGCTCTTGACATGGCCTGGAACTGGGCAGTGCTCCAGAGATTCTGCAGTCACCTCAGCTTTGCCCACATCCTAGTTCGCAAATAACCTGGCCACACAGAGGGATGTAGCCCTCAAGGAGCAGAGGCAGAGTCTGGACACAGAATACACCCCATAGAGCAACCAGGGTGGAGGTACATGGTGCAGGAGAGAAGCAGGGCTGACACTGATCTCATAAAAATAAACCGATTGGCTCTCCAAGGAACATACAGGACTAGGTAGGGAAAAACAGACTGGGAACCAGAGATTATTGCATACGGGAAACATAATTCTTTATTAGGCAAGCACCGATTGGGTGGAGATTACAATTATTCACCAAAACAAATCATTCAGCCAACACCATGGCCCAAGACAGCTGTCCAGTCCCAGCCAATCAGGTCAAACAGATCAGTATTAAAATCACAGCGAGGCTATTGCCAGTGTTGATGATGCCGTTTACAGAGTGAGCCATCTTCTCAATGCCGGGACACAAGACTCTCAAGGAGGCAGGATGACTGCCCCAAGGAGTTAGGATGCCTGCCCCAAGGAGTTTACAGGCTAATGCAGATAGCAGAGAAAGGCACAAAGCTAAACACGTGAAGTGGGCATGAGTTGCAAAATTTGGAGTAAAAACGGAGCAGCTCAACCCTTTATCATAGTAGATATTTTGCCGAATTTGAATCTAGAGGCAGCTCAGGGGCAGAACCTCTGTTCTTAAAAGTCTGGGGTGATTGGGTCTGTGGATGTGTTTTGATCCTTTTTCTAAACTCATCAGTCAATGATTCTAAACCCGGCACTGATTGGGCCCAGTCCTCCACCACTGAAGCCAATAGGAGTTTTGCCACTGGCTATTGGCAGCAGGCTCCAATCCATTATCAGCGAGAAGGACTTTATATGTTTTATTATGTAATTATTATTAATTGCACAGCTGCAGCAGGGGACTAGGCAGAACAGGGAAAGGATGGAGCCCAGTGGAGTGTACCTGCCATGGTGGGGTAGGAGGCCAGGGAGACATTATGGCAGCTCTGAATGGGAAAGGACAGAGATGAGGGAAGCTTTAGTGGCACAACAAGGGGTTCAAACTAGTGCACCCTAGACAAACAGGTTCTCCAAGGTACTTAGAGGTCATTAAAGCTCCATAGCACATATTGAGCTTCAGGTCTACCAGAATCAACAGTAATCTATTCTGCCTCTCTACTGGCCGTTTAATATTCTTTGCCCTTCCCTTTGGAAGCAACTAGGTAAGAGATCCCCTCATGCTTTACCAAATGAGCTGGATAGCAGAGGGGAGACTCCTCAAACTGCAAAATATCATAACCAGCCTCCTTCAAAGCTTCCTTCAGAAACTCCTTCTCCAGAGAGAGGCAGGTAAGTGTGTGTTGGCCAGCTACAAATTCAGTACACTTCATTGAGGCCACCATCACCAAGTAACCCCCTGGCTTTAACAGGGAGCTGACATTCTTCAGCGCAGCACAGTAGGTACTCAGGTCATTGCAAGTTGCTTCTAAACAATGGTTCAAAAGCAGGCAGTCTGCAGGAGGCACAGAGGCAAAGGTCAGAGGGTCGAATTTGGTGGCATCACATTCCAGAACCTGCTTGACCATTCTTCGTAATTTCTCCTCCTTCTCAGCCCACTTTTTCCTGGAAAGATAAATATAACACTGAAGACAAATGTACTACAGCTGTGCCAAAGAGCCCTTCATATCTAGGACCAGTGCACACCGCCAGTATATCTGCAATTGGCTCGGTGGAGGAGAGTTTACATAGTCACAGGAAATCTCTGTAGGGTGGAATTCACCTGCTTAAGGCCAGATTTTCAGAAGAGCTCAGGTCTCATTTAGCCAGAGTTGGTCACACTTTATCTGAAGCTCCCATTTATAAAGGGTTTATAAGGGTTAATAAATGACATATCTTACAGATGTAGCATATTTACTTGTATCTTACACAAGTAGTGTATTTTGTAAATGTTTGGTTATGAGGAAATGTGTAGAAAATGTTATACGGCCCATTTTGAAGGCTATCTAATTAGGGAAGGCTATCTAATTAGGGAAGGCTATCTAATTAGGGAAGGCTATCTAATTAGGAATTAGGGTGTCTAATCCTGAAGCGGCTCTAGTGTTGGTCTCTCTGAAGGGGCGGGAATTTACCCTTGTAGGAGTAAACTGTACTCTTGTAAGAGTTGCTAGATTAAGCCCTGAGTCTGGTGACTTCAGAGGAATCCCTTGCTGGAGGGGAGACCTGGTTCCAGATGTATTTAAAATGTTTCCTTTCCTTCAATCCATTTATTTCTTTTTATACATATTGAACACCACCATAATACAGAATAATACTTAGGAAAAAAGCACCCCAGTGAAGGAAGATCCACTAAATTAAAAGCGATTTTAACATTATTATTTTTTTAGTTGAATTGCAACATAACTAAGTCTCCCTCCTGTACCTGTCTCCTTCAAGCTCACACACGTATTGCACCATTGGAGTCCAGTTAAATGCTCCCGGCTCTTTCTTTATCCATTTCTGCAGTTCCTGGCAGTTCTTTTCCGTATATGTTGTGAGGATGATCTCCTGGAAGGACTCGCAGGCAGAGAGCAATTCGTAAATACTGGGCCCATCACCCATACGAATCAGGGTGTTGCCTTTAATACCATCTGGTTGGAATGCAAAATAACAGCGTCTCAGCACATACAGCAGCAGAGGATGGGAGAGGAGGAAATTTGTGGGGAATCTAGGATGTATTTAGCAATTTCCCTTCTGGGTTTACAAGGGATTTTGAGAAGGCCAGTTCCATAGGAGGTAAAATGCAACAAAGGACCCCTTACTGGCTTCCAGACTGAGGTTAATACCTTTGTGGAGGGGATGGTATGATGAGGTTGCCTCATAAGCAGGTTTGAAAGGATTCAATTTTTATTAGTAAACATCAATAAAGGTTGATTTCAACACATACACTGACAAAAAAAGCACCCATTGATATTAACTGAAATATACAGGTAGGCAAAGTAAGAGAAACCCTGCTCCAGATCTTCTTTGACTTGGATTTAAGGTCATTTAATTTGAATATTTTAACATTTGATATTTACAATTTGTGTTTTAAATGTTATAAAACTTTAACATTTTAACTCTGTGTCTACTGTCATTAAATAAGTATTGTCTGATTCCTCCCCACCCCAAGGGCCGAACCTTCGTATAATTTCCCACAAGTGTGATAAATTTAAATCAATAAACATTGATATTATCCATTGACATAATTAAAAAAAAATCAATTCTGCCCATCCTGCCTATAAGCCAGGTTTTTTCCCTCTCATTTTTGTTGCTCTCCTCTGGGCCCTCTTGGATTTGTCCATGTCTTTTTAAAGTTGGCACCGGGGGATCTCATCTCATCCTTCATTTGAATAAACCAATTAAGTTAGTTTCTAGCCTGCAGAGCTGGGAGAAAGCTTAAAAACAACATACCATGAAAAGCTCTAAAATCCAGAAGTCACTGAAACAAAACCCAAGATGTGTTATTTTAAAAAAATCTCACTATTTAAGCTCACTTTGCTTGGAGTTAGTAATACCTCCACATAGCCGAGGTAGTTTTCAAAGTCTATTCTACAGGGCCACAAGCCCAGAAACGTGAACAACTTGGGAGAAATTCCCTCTTTCAGGGACAGCTGAGCAGCTCCTTGACTGGTGACTCCTGGCTTCTGCATGCCGGCTTCTGATATACCACCAGCAATTCATCCTGGCAATGCTGGGACCAGGGCTGGATGGGGAATGGTACAGAGCTCTACGGCATGGGATGAGGAGCTGATCAAGACTGTACAGAGACTGTACTGAAGGCACAAGTTAGTAAAGAGGATTTACTCTGTCCACTTCTTCAATCCTTTCACCAACTCCTGCATCTTAAAGGACTCTGTGCACAAGCCCTGATGTATCTTCTCTACCTCTCTCTCTCTTCTCTCCTGCCCTCCCATGCTGCCCTGATCCATGTGCCACTTTTCCACCTCCTCCACTGTTGATTCTTCAGTCTGTTGCGGCCCTCATTTTATGCTCTTTCTCAGACTTTCCTCCTGGCTTTGGGAGATCCATCTAGGTCATTGGTTCTCAAAGTGGGGATCGCGAGCCAGTTATGTGCGGGTCACGACCCCCTGCTGCCAGCAGCTGGCCCCAAATGCTGCCCTGGGCTGCTGGCATCTGGCCCCTGCTGCTGCAGGCAGCCCGTGCCCTAGCTGTGACTGTCTGCCGGCGCCCCTGCAAGCCAGAGCCCAGCCCCGGCCTGTGACCCTGCCGTGGCGGGCTCCCGGCGCCCCCGTGGGGCGGCTGGAACCCGCCCCCCCGGGCCCTTGCCCCGGGAGGGCTGCTGGAACCCACCCCCTCAGCCTGGCCCCTAAGGGGGGTCGTGCTTAGAGGCCTGGTGTGGGAAAGGGGTCACCACTACAAAAAGTTTGAGAACCACTGATCTAGGTCATTAGCACAGTCAGTGTTGTCATAGCATACACAAGAGTTATTATTCTAGAGGACAATATCAATGTCCCTATTGTAATGTGGATGACCAATTGTGACCCATCACCCCATCATCATCATAAAGCAGGGGTAAAGATAATTAGGGGAAATCTCCTCTGCTAAAAGAATCAGAGAGGTAGCCGTGTTAGTCTGGAATAGCAGAGGTAACAAAGAGTCCTGTGGCACCTTAAAGACTAACTAAATGTCCATCCGTTTGCATTTGGAGAAAAAGATGATATCTGTGTCCATCCGTTTGCATTTGGAGAGAAAGATGATATCTGATGGTATATTTTAGTTAGTCTTTAAGGTGCCTCAGGACTCTTTGTTACCTCTGCTAAAAGAGAAATCCAGATCTACACAATCATGTTTCCAGCAACACACATCCCACTATAAAACAGGCTTTGTGCAAAGACACACTCGACTCACCCAAAGTGAAGGTCTTATAGAATTTTTTCAGATGAAACACCATAATATCATTCTTTTCATCGCTTGTGGAGTCAAAGGAATAATAATCTTTCATACAATCATTTGGATCATGAAGTTCCTGAAAACTTTCTTTCCTCTTGAGGAACTTGTTCATTTTGTCTCTGAGTTTTCAAGCGCTCAACTGCCTGGCTGTTCCATTTCTGGGTTAATATAAGGTTCCTGATCTCCTGCTTCCTCAGCTCTTCCAGGAAATGGCTCCACCCATTTAGTCCACATGTCCCCAACTCCCTCACTTGCCCCGTGACCCGGGGTGCCCGGAGGAGCCTTCACTGAAAATGCCAAGGTCAGAGCAGGCTGCAAAAGGGAGAGCAAATACACTCAAAACTAGTGGTTAACACTGAAATTATACTCACCAACCAGTCACAGCTTGGATGAGTCATTCAGTGCTTTGTTCAGGAGCAAAGGAAAAATTTGTAGACCTTTGTAGAAAAGTTACTCCAGTTACTACATGCCTTGTTGACTGATAAATTGTATCCCTTGCCGTCTCTCAGTGGGTCCATTGTACAACTGGTGACCCCTAATGGGCCACTGAACAATCTAGGCAGTGCTATGCAACCTGTCTGGGGTGTCACCCAGAAACATGGCACAAATTTGGAAATACAGATATACCCTACATATCTATAAGTCACAATACAAAGGTGATACAAACATATCAACAAGATTATCAGACTTGACAAATCAGAACATTTTCACTGACACCTTAGACAGCATATCAAGCAGGATTCATTCCAATTTTATAATATTGGTGTTAATAATATCGTAAGTGGTAGGGTGACCAGATATCCTGATTTTATAGGGACAGTCCCGATTTTTGGGTCTTTTTCTTCTATAGGCTCCTATTACTTCCCACCCAGTCCCGATTTTTCTCATTTGCTGTCTGGTCACGCTCATAAGTGGTCACCTATATTCTATACAGTGTCACAGCCCCCAACTCCTGTGTCTCCCAAACCGTTCATGAACCTTGAACCCTTTCTCCTCTGGGCTGATTTTGCTCTTACTCATGCTGGCTTCCCCAAGAGAAATACAAAGTGGGATTCCATAACCTTTCCTGTGGACTCTGGCTTTTCTCTGAGTCCTGGCTATCAGCAGAGAGGGAATTGCATCGTATCATGCCCTCTCTAGCTACTGGACAGGTACTGTTCGTCCCAACATCGCTCTCCTTGTAGGTTCTGATGTGTAGCCCATTGGGCCATCTTACCTGTAATATATGTATTGCTTTGTTATTCTGTATTATTATATTTAGTAGTAATGCAAGGCACCTACAGGCTTTTATCTTGTAAGATTTGGCTTTAGTAAATAGTATGGGGCATAAGGCCTATAATCTTTGGTATAGATAAACTAGCGAAAATACCCGGTGTTGCTCGGGTCAGTCGGAGATGGGGAGGGGGCAGAGAGCTGAGCGACTGCGGGGTCCGTTGGAGGGGGAAGGGGGCAGAGAGCAAACCTGACACCCCCACCTCACCCCCCGACCAAACCTGACACCCCTACCTCACTTATCGTCTGACCAAACCCAACTCGGGTCCGTCGGAGGTGGGGAGGGGCAGAGAGCTGAGCGAGTGCGGGGTCCGTTGGAGGGGGGAGGGGACAGAGAGCAAACCTGACACCCCCACCTCACCCCCCGACCAAACCCGACACCCCTACCTCACTTATCCTCTGACCAAACCCAACTCGGGTCTGTCGGAGGTGGGGAGGGGCAGAGAGCTGAGCGAGTGCGGGGTCCATTGGAGGGGGGAGGGGCAGAGAGCTGAGCGAGTGCGGGTCCGTTGGAGGGGGTATTATGACATCATAACTATGTCACAGAGAACAGCAGCTGCCCAGCTGATGTGATTGGCCTTTAAATAATTTCACCCCTGGGGGGCGTCAGAGGTGAGATTTGAAAAATTTTCGACTCTTACCCTGATTAGGACCCTAAGACCTATAACTGTACCAAATTTCAAGTCTCTAGCTCAAACGGTGTGGAAGGAGTAAGTGCACGTACATACACGCATACATGCATACATACACGCACGCATACACCATTTGACTTTTATATATATAGATTTAAGTAACTCAGAAGTTATAGGGAACTGAAAGTGCTATGGCAAAAGGGGAATGTTGGCAAAAATACTGACATCAGCCAACCACGGAATACAGCTGACACCAGCATAAAATATCGCTGACACTAGCATATTTACCCAACTTTGGGTCAAGCTAAAGATGCCACCATAGCCCATGATATCCAAATACATCACAATAAAACCAGGAACAAGACTTCCATGGCAGCAGTGGGTGCCTCTTGATACCTGTTCTCTTCCAGCTCACGGTATTTAAGTATTTATCCAAAGTGGACAGGCACTGGACAAGAGGAAGCGAGTGAGAGGAAAAACTCTGTAGTCCAGTGGCAAGGGCACCGTCTGCTCTCAGGAGGTGGGAGACCCTGGGTTCATTCCCTCATTCCAATCACTCTTTCATTATTTATCCGCAGTGGAACAGCTTCATCAGGGACAACTGAGAGAGCCCCACGTCAGAATATCCCATAGCTCAGCGTTTGGAGAATGCTCCTGGGGTCCTCCTCCTCCAGCCATTTTGTGTGGAGCGAGGCAGGCACCTAACTCATTCCCACAAGAAACTAATGAGCTGCCTAAGCCACTGGACTGCAGGCAGCAGGTTCGTGGGTCACTAAGAAGAGCTTGAGCTCTCCCAAGGTGCTTGTCTTTGTGAAGGGTTGGGGCATGGCACACACCCCTGCCATCAGCATCTCTCCGTGCTTAGAATTCGGGCATTGGTGGCTCCAGTTCTAAGGTGCCCGTCTCTCCCTCTTCATTGCAAGGGGGAGCCACAGTGTCTAACTCCGCTTTCTGGATTGCAGTGTTGTTCCTGTGACTTTTTAGGCATCTAAATGTTAGGCACCAGGATGCCGAATGCTGCCACGCCTAAGTCCCTTTGTGGATCTGGGCCTAAAACTCTTCTGGCTAATTCCCCTCAGAGAACTGCCCCAAAATCTGTGGCACTCAACCTATTCTGGCAAAGGGAACTGATGCCCTGCGGCAACCCTCATGATTGAGACAAAGGTGCCAGGTAGCCACATACATATATGTCCAGCTTGGCTGGAAAGGAGCCACTCTGCAGAAGGAGCATTGGGCTACATTCTGTGTGCGGCATAACTCCACCAAAGTCAACTGAGCCATCAGGGACTTTGGCCCCTCATGTCTGAAGAGGCACCACTTCCATTTCAGCTTCGACCAGGTCAGCGTCCCAGCTGCGCAGGATGGAAGAGGTAAACTGAAATATGTTGTTTATCTAAGCACTGACCTGACAGCGCTTCTGTGTAAACAATTTTATTGCTCTTGCGTTGAATACTTAATTCCTCATTTTACCTCAGAGAAAGAGGATTAGGATTACGTGCCACTAAACCACACTCCCTTCCCTGACTCTCTTGGGTAATTTTCAGTTAGTTTGTTTAACCTCCAACTTGTCCTTGTGTTACCTTCTTGGATAAATAGGTTTGACTGATGCTTGGAGGACACGTCAGAAGTCTGGGATCACGGGTGCAAATGACAATCTGACAGGAGTACATACATTCAGAGCCAGATTTAGGGGCAGGTGATCCATGCAACCACCTGGAGGTGCCGGGATTGGGAGGGTGCCCAGCTCAAGGTGCTGTAAGATATTCCAAAATTCAACACATGGAGTGGGGGAGGGGCGAAGACACTCCTCACCTGAGACACCATTTTGTCTACGGCTGGCCCTGTGTACTTTGGCTTCTGTGTTCCGTCTCCTACCTGTGGCCCCGTTATAAAATGGAGGAAGCTTGGGCATAGCTCTAGCTGTCCTGGTTTTCCTCTGAAAGGGGTTGCTAACAAGATCCTGTTGAAGTGACAAAGAGTCCTGTGGCACCTTAAAGACTAACAAAAGTATCGAAGCATAAGCTTTCGTGGGCTAATACCCACTTCATCAGATCATGTTGAAAACCTGAGCAGGGGCAGCACAGACCTGCCTAAAAGCAGGAGATCAGGATCACCTGAGTTGAGGCTGGAAGTAGGGTGACCAGATGTCCCGATTTTATAGGGACAGTTCTGATTTTTGCATCTTTTTCTTATATTTGCTCCTATTACCTCCCCTCTCTGTCACGATTTTTCACATTTGCTGTCTGGTCACCCTAGCTGGAAGCATGACTGCTATAATAGGGGCTGCCCACACTCTCTCTGTTTCTGGGAGCACTGGGGAAAGGGAACCAGGTGGGAAAGGTTACATACTAATTAGATTAATGGCTTCAGAGAAACTTGCTGGGAAGGGTAGTAGGACTATCTTGGGAAACCCTAATGACAAGGGAAAACAGTATGGTCAACCCCAAGCATGCAAACACTGCAAGGCCCCAAAAATCATGATAAACTTAAAAATCAAGGGACTTTAAAATAATAAAATAATAATAATAATATAATATATGCTGGGTTCTTTTTCTTTGCATACTGAACCTGCTGGGTATACTCAGGTTGTATTTTTCAGGCTTTTTCCTTCACAGCCATGAGGGCTTGAAACTTATTTGCCCCCCTCCTACTCCTCCAAAAAACAAAAGCTGAGATTCTCACATCTTCAGGTGACTCCAGCAGGTGGGGTTTGCTCTGCCCTGTGGAGACCTGTCAATAGTAGAGAGTCAGGGTGAGAATGTTGGGAGCCAGAGGCAAGGTGTCAAATTTTCTTGGAAAATTCCTTTCATGCAAAGACAAAAAGGCCTGAAAGTGCATCACCTGCAGGCCCATCCAGTTAGGTTTGCCTGATCTGCCATATATACAGGCTGAAAGGCACTGATCAAAAGCCAAAGCAAACAAGACAGTCTCCTAAGGGGAATGCACGGTTAGCTATGTTAATAAGTACCCAGCATTTGCACTGTTAGTATTTGTACTGGTATTACAGTAGCAGGAAAGTGGGCTAGGCATTGCATAGATGCATAGAAAAACACAATTGTTGCTCTGAAGAGCTCAGGTTTTTTTTAAATCAAACAGACAGACTGTGCAGGTCTGTCTGCCTATAGATTCTGCTTTCAGATCAGCTCTAGACACTGATGCCTCCTAATGGTTAGAAAGCAGAAGGCACATCCTGAGACATGTCTGTGAAGTGAATTACAGGGCGGGAATGTGTCACAAGATTTTCCCTGATGCACAATGGGCTTCAAAATCCATGTTGAGGAAAAGCTGTGACAGGGAGTATAATTAGTGAAGCTGAGATATGGTGTGACGAATGCCACACTTGGTATGACGGAGATGTATTGGCAGCATAACTCTGGGTTACAAGCACCGGAGTAGCAAGAGGAGCTGTGGGTCAAGACTGAGATGTCCCAGCAGAGTTTTGTGGGACCCCAGTCCCTGGAACAGCTGGCTGTGCTGCTCACAGCCAAACATGTTCATTGTGATCATATGAGGGTCTTAACAAGTATAAATTGTCAGTCTCATGCCTGACTAGGTCATCTGTGGGTTAGTTCTATTTTTAAGAATCAGAGAGGTAGCCGTGTTAGTCTGGAATAGCAGAGGAAACAAAATCCTGTGGCACCTTAAAGACTAACTATAAAGTTTTGAAGCATGAGCTTTCGTGGGCTAATACCCACTTCGTCGGATGCAAGCAGTGGAAATGTTTCCCAGACCTGCCTCTAAACATTTCCACTGCTTGCATCCGATGAAGTGGGTATTAGCCCACGAAAGCTCATGCTTCAAAACTTTATAGTTAGTCTTTAAGGTGCCACAGGATTTTGTTTCCTCTTCTATTTTTAAGGCATCCAAAAAAGAGAAGAACAAAAAAATAAAATTCTTACCAAAAGGTCTAGCTCTGATTTATTGGTACTTAGCTAGTAACAATTTGTCATTGGAATTGTGTATTTCACAACAAAGCGTTAATGTATTTAACATTGATGGAGAAAACACTGCATTCATTTCATTATTATGTTTATTAGTAATATTAGCTCTGTTCCTTTGGGAGAGAGGGGTCCTTTACCCATACTCCCCAAAGGATTTATATGGCTTTCTCTTTGCGAGCGAGAATGAAAAACATTTCAGAGAAATCAGAGCTGTCATCGCTATTATCACCCCTGCGGAGAACCTCAAACTCCTGAATGATGAAGCCAGTTTTACTGAGGGCGTCTCTCAGAAATTCCTCTCTCAGGACCAAGCACGAGAACCTTTTGGAGCCCACCATGTAGAAACTGCAGCCCAAATCTCCACTCAGCACCAAGTGCCCTCCTGGCTTTAAAAGGGAGCTGATGTTCTTCAGAGCAATGCGATATGTGCCTAGATCTTTGCAAGCAGATTCCAAGCACAGTGATGAGAGCAGGCAGTCAGCTGGAGGAAGGACGATTGGATCCATGGGGTTGCTTTTGTGGATATCACATTTTAGAACCCGTTTGATGGTTTTCCTTAATTTTGCCTCTTTCTCAGCCTCCTTTCCCCTACAGAGATATACACATGTACAATACAAGATGAACTCCAAAGGGTTATCTGCAATTTCACTGTCTTTCTAAGAGATAGGTGTGAGTATTAGAAGGAAAAAAATGTTCACTAGAGTGATGTCTGTTTGTAGGACCTTGTGTTAACTTTATCTTTAGTTCCCTTTCCACGGGTCATACTTTATGATATGCTGGAATGTCAAGGAACGTTAAGTCCTAGCCACCACATTTTGTTCAGAAATCTTCAAACAGGGTCATAAACTCTGACTACTTTTTCAGTGGACCCTCTGTCTGAATCATGGATTTTTTAAAAATCTGCAACCAGATGAATTTACCCTTGTCTCCACTTTTCAGACTGGAAAACTGCTAATATCAGATGACAGCTCTCTTCAAGATTTTTGATGCTGAGACCTCTTGGGGACTCTATACAGACTTCTACCATGACTGAAAACCACATTCCCCCTGCTCTTTATTTTCTCCCCAAAATGTCTGCCTGTATTCACCACTGATTATGTTGCAGCTTCCTGCTGGTCAGTATAAACAGATGATGCCCCATAGTGACACTAAGCAATACACAAGTAATTTAGATAATCTGCTTTTTCCAGCCTCTGTACCTGTTTCCCTCTAGCTCACAGACGTATTTCACCACTGGAGCCCAGTCAAATGCTCCTGGCTCATTCTTCAGCCACTTCTCCAGTTCCTGCCGGTTCCGGTCTGTATAGTCCGAAGCGATGATCTCCTTAAAGGACTCGCAGACAGAGACGAGCTGATAAATGGTGGGGCCGCTGCCGATGTCAATCAGGGTGTCGCCTTTCACCCCACCTGGTTCAGAATACAGAGTTTTTGGAGCTCATTGCATCTTAACCACACAAAATGCAACTTTGTCTCAATTAAACTTAGTTGATTTAGTTTTAATACATCTAGTGATAAATCTTGCTTCCACTGAAGGCAATGGCAAAATGCCTAGTGACTTCGGTGTTATCAAGCTTTGGCTGAAAGTCATCAATGCTTCTTTACATACAAATTAACAACAGATGCCCATTTTATTACATTTTTTTTTCAGTTTTAGTTTTTCTGTAATGCAAGATGATCTAATTCTATTACCAGTCCTGAGCCATGCAATTCCCCCTTACAAGTTACTGAATTTAAGGACCATCGCCATATACAGTTACACATGTATCTATGTGGTTGCAGTAATAGTTAATTGAAAAATACAGTATGATGCATTATCTTTGACTCCTGCAATCTAAGAGCATTGTACACAGACAAGCCAGGGATGAGTCCCAAATCCCACCAAGAGGCCATACCTGAAGTGAAGGTTTTACAATAATGTTTCAGGACAAAGTTAAGATATTCTTTTCCCAAGGTGCCTTCTCCAAATGTAAAATATTTGAGATAGGCCTTTGGATCAAATGCTGCCTGGTAATCATCTCCTCCGGTGAACTGAGCCATGGTTTTCACTCCAAGTCTGCACAGACAATGTGCTGGTTTTAAGAACAATGTGCTGGTTTCCCCTGGGTCCCCTGCCCAGAGTGAGCTGCCCCTTGTGACGTACTGTCTGAACTCTGTCTTTTAACACTTTCATGTCCCTGCAAGAAGAGTACAGCTGTGCAACTCAGCCCCTACGCTCTTTAGCATTAGAGGTACAACTGCTGTTGCTTAAAAGCTTTTTCTCTTAATCCTGTTTGGTTTTCACAACTCCAGAGCAGATTACAGGTCCCTAGAAGAATCCCAAGATGGAAGCTGATCTAAAGATCTATGAATAGTTAAGAGCGTTATGCTAGCTTCTCCCCTTCTAGAGCTCAAAAGCAGATACTTGCACAGTGGGAGGGCTCTGAGATGTCTGAATTTCACCCAAAACAAAACATTTCTGGAAATGTGTGTTTCAAAACAAGGAATCAAATTAACATTGACTCTACTCAGCAATGACCAGGTCTCATCTGGAGTACTTATGTCCAGTTGTAGGCATCACGCCTTAAGCAAGATGTGGACAAATAGGAGAAAATCCAGAGGAGAGCAACAAAATTAATTAAAGATCCAGAAAAGATCAAACAATTGGATTTGTTCAGTCTGGAGAAGAGAAGACTGAGTGTGTGTGTGTGGATGGGACATTATAGTCTTCAAGTACATGAAAGGTTGTTATAAAGAGGAGAATGATCCATTGATCTCCCTATCCCCTGAGGACAAGAAGCAATGGGGTTAAATTGCAACAGGAGAGATTTAGGCCAGACATTAGGAAAAACTTCCTAACTGTGAGTATTAGAGAACAAATTGCTTACTGGAATGATGTCTATTTTGAAGGTCTTTGGGGGACCTTTTTTATTTTGCTTTTTGGCTCAGGTTTTAACAAATATCAAATCTCCAAGGGTATGGTTAGATTGGCTTTTTGTAGTGCTAAAACCCTCCAGGAGCGCTATAATTATCTAACCCTACACACTTTGAAGTCACATTTTGCGCAATAACTCACTGTTTAAAGCGCAACTATAAAACCTCCTTTCCGAGGGTAATAAGGCTTGTTGCGCTAGCGCTATAGCGCAACGGTGCGAATGTGACCACCCATGAATCACTCATTCCGCGATAAGGGATCTCTGGCACGCCTCCGAGCAATGTAAGGCAATCAACAAGCCATTTAAGGCAAATGACGTATAGGTGTTGTTTGGAAAATGGGAGGAAGAATGCGGAAGTACCTTTTCAGTTTGTCTGTTACAACTCACAGGAAATAACCGCTGGAAATGCTGATGGACCGAGCTGTGTGATTTCAATGCAGAGCCTGTCAGTTTCCTCTACGGTAAAGTCACTGACAGCCTAAACTTGTCTCCCTGTGTACACGTTCCCTGTTCCCCCTCACCCCCCTCCTTTTCAAAGCATGTTGCACCCAGCTGAATGCTGGGATACCTGCCCTATGGCCAGAAGCGCTACAAATGTATCCATTCTTTAGCGCTACAGGGTTTCAATGTGCACAGGCTCTAGCGTGATACCTATTGCGCTAAATTGGGAAGCGCTACAAACAAATGCGCTATAATCTCTAGTCTAACCATACCCCAAGTGAAACTAAGCCCAAACTTTAATGCCAAATTTTGTTCAGAACTCATCCCAAGGTTGCTGTTGCATCCTGAACCCTAGCAAACCCTTTTTAGCAGGGATTTGTAACAATGTCTTGAACTAGGTAAGATTGCTTTAGCATCTCAGCTTGATGCTTTTCCTGTCAATATTTCAGTTTGGATATGCTGCAATTCTCTGCCAACAGCTTCCCCCCTCCACAGGACATTGATGCTGAGCCCAATTGGGGACCTTAAAGAGATTCTGAACCCCCCCACCCCACCATATAGTCCTTTTTGACCCCACTCCGTGTTTTTTTCCCCTTGAAATTTCTGCCCGCATTCCAAACTCCTGCAAACTCTTCTGGCCTGTCCACAACCACGTTTTTTTCCCTGAGGATCTCTTTGTTGATAAATTTGCATTTGACCAGTGAGAGTTGCTGGCCCTGCACAAAGACAGCTTTGCAGTACTCGGGGGATTTAAATAACAAGCTTCTTCCAGCCCAGTACCTGTCCTGTCCCGCTCATGCACACAGAGTCTGACTCCAGCTCATTCTTCAGCCAGTTCTGCAGTTCCTGGCAATTCCGGCCCCTGTAGTCTGAAGCAATGATCTCCTTAAAGGTCCTGCAAGGGTCTAGAAACTGGTAAATGGTGGGGATGCTGCTGACATTCACCCAGGTGTTTTTTACACCTCCTGGTTCAGACTGGGGAATTCTTCATGCTCATCACGTCCTAACCAGGCTAAATGCAGCTGCATCTCAATTGTACTGGGCTGTTTTTCCAATGCATTTTTTTTTCTGTTAAAATCATGTCCTGCTTCCATTCAGGGCAATAGCCAAACTCCCACTAATTTCAGTGGCCTGGGACTTTGCCCCAAGGACTTTAAAGCTTCTAACCAATCTCAGTTCAGTTGGTGTTATGAATGGGGACAGCTTAGATTCTGCTCTAGTTCTCCCTGTGACCTCCCACCCCCAGTCAGTGCCAGGAATCTGAACTCTGTCTGAACTGGACTCTGCCTCTTAAAAGGTTCATGGCCCTGCCGGTAGCAAAGGCACAGAGGCTATTGATCTGAGCTGTTCAGATCAGCACTTCGCTCTTTTTGTTGTTTCTGTCACTTTTTAAAAAAAAAATCACATTAGATTTCAAGGTAACAGGTCAAACGACTTGAAACCAAATTAGATGCAACCTGCATGTTCTGTCAATGAGTCCTAGCAACATACTAGGCGCAGCGGTTCTCAAACTGTGAGGCAGGACCCCAAAGTGGGTCATGACTCAGTTTTAATGGGGTGGCCAGGGCTGGCGTTAGACTTGCTGAAGTCTGGGCTGAAGCTGGAACTAGCCCCCGCTATCCAGGGCTGACGCTCAAGCCCCCGCTATCCAAGGGCTGACCCTCTCCTGGGGTCATGTAGTAAATTTTGTTGGCAGAAGGGGGGTCGCAGTGCAATGAAGTTTGAGAACCGCGGTGCTAGAGCTTCCAGACACGCTCCTTCCACCCCACATGCCCCGTGAGAGAGAGAGAGAGGTCCCTGTCACAGACACCAACACACTAGCAGGATGGTGCAGAGGCCTAATTCAGCATCAGCCGCACACTAGTAGCCTCCTGTCAAGTTGCGGCGACAGGCCCAGTCAGCCCTTTCTCAGGAACAAAATAGCCTAGGCACTTCACGGGGTACCTGGACATGGCAGAAACCCTGAACCAGGGGACAAAAAATTAAGATTAGGGCCCGTGAGCCCATGTTCATTAAAGCAATGGAAAGCCATGAACATTGGACAGGATTGGAAGAGAGCAAATCCACCTCAATATCCTCACTGGGAATATTTAATGAGGCCATTTTTTTCACACCAAAATAACATTTTTTTATAACGTAAAACAGAAGATTTCAAGGAGCAACATGACATTCCACTAACACAAGAAGAGCATCAGTCAAAGTAATAGAAGGTGCTAAGTATGTTTACAGAAACAAAACCATTCCTCTCACTCTGTAACTCATTGGAGTTTTTCTTTGGCAAATGCCAAGAACCAAGGAAGAAACTGGGTAAAAATTGTTCAAAAATTTCAATACAATAAAAAATATAGCAACTAAAATTGTCTGTTGGAACTCATCCTGCAGAGAAGCATTTCCTCAATTAAGTTAATCCTGCAGCAGCAATTTAGATTCTTATATTCTCCTGTATCTGACATGGATATTGTGTATTTCACAACAAAGGGTTAATGTATTTAACACTGATGGAGAAAATATTACATTCATTTCATTGTTATGTTTATTAGCAATATTAGCTCTGTTCCTTTGTGGGGGGAGGTTCCTTTACCCATACTCCGCGAAGGATTTATATTGCTTTCTCCTTACAAGCGCAAATGAAGTACATCCCAGAGAAATCAGAGCTATCATCGATGATGTCATCATCCCTGAAGAGAACCTCAAACTCCTGAATGATGAAGCCAGTTTCACTGAGGGCTTGTCTCAGAAATTCCTCTCTCAGGACCAAACACGAGAACCTTTTGGGGCCCACCATGAAGAAACTGCAGCCCAAATCTCCACTCAGCACCAAGTGTCCTCCTGGCTTTAACAGGGAGCTGATGTTCTTCAGAGCAATGCGATATGTGCCCAGATCTTTGCAAGCAGCTTCCAAGCACAGTGATGAGATCAGACAGTCAGCTGGAGGAAGGATGATTGGATCCATGGGGTTGCTTTTGTGGACATCACATTTTAGAACCCGTTTGATGGCTTTCCTTAATTTTGCCTCCTTCTCAGCTTTCTTCTCCCTACAGAGACATACACATGTACAATACAAGATGAAGTCCAAATGGTCATCTACAGTTTCAGTGTCTTTCTAAGATATAGGTGTGAATATTAGGAGGAAACATTATTTGCTTTAATGATGTCTATTTATAGGACCTTGTGCTAATTTTATCTTTAGTTCCCTTTCCCCTGGGTTTTAAGATATGCCAGAGAACTACCACAATTTGCTCAGAACTCATCCTAAGTTGCTAATAGGGTCATGAATTCTGGCTATTTTCTCGGTGGACCTCCTGACTGATTTGTGGTTTTGAAAGAAAATCTGCAAACAGGTGAATTTACTTTAGCAACACTTAACCAGTTGATAGCTCTCTCCACGGTCTCTGATACTGAGAACCACGAAGGACCCTCTACAGACTCTATGAGGACCGAAAACCACATTCCCCCAGCTTTCTATTTTCTTGCCAAAATTTCTGCCTGTATTCACCACTGATTATGTTGCAGCTTCCAGCTGATCAGTATAAATAGCTGATGCTGCATAGTGATACTAAGCAATACACAGGGATTTAGTTGATGCGCTTTTTCCAGCCTCTGTACCTGTTTCCCTCTAGCTCACAGACGTATTTCACCACTGGAGTCCAGTCAAATGCTCCTGGCTCATTCTTCAGCCATTTCTCCAGTTCCCAGTGGTTCCGGTATGTATAGTCCGAAGCGATGATCTCCTTAAAGGACTCGCAGGCGGAGAGGAGATGGTGAATGTTGGGGCCACTGCCAATGTCAATCAGGGTGTCACCTTTCACCCCACCTGGTTGAGAATACAGATTTCTTGGAGCTCATTGTGTCTTTTCCAAACTAAATGCAATTTTGTCTCAATTAAACTTAGATGATTTAAACACCTCTGGAGCTAAATCTTACTTCCACTCAAGGCAATGGCCAAACGCCGAGTGACTTTGGTCTTATCAAGCTTTGGCTGCAAGCCCTCAATGCCTCTTGACATGAAATAGCAGTATAGAAGATGACAGTGTTGACACTGCATGGGAGGTGTATACGGAATAAGTGTTATTTTGTAGATGTAAGAATACTATAGTACATCAGGCAGAGGTGTCCTCAATAACAATTATTTATTAGGCTGTTACAGGGCTTCACACCAAGGGCCTGATTCACCACTGATCATCACCTTGTGTCATCACATAAACTTTTCCTCTGCAATGTATAAATTAAATGATATAGAGCAAAGAAACATATTAATGTTTCCAATTAGCAGGTGGCAGGAACCATGATAATAACCTGGTTTCTGATGCCACAGACAAGGACGGACAAGCAAGGGATGAGTTCCAAATCCCACATACAGGCCATACCTGAAGTGAAGGTTTTACAGTATTGTTTCAGGAGGAAGATAAGAAAGTCATCTCTCCAGCTGTCTTCCCCAAACTTAAAATATTCCAGGAAGGCCTTCGGGTCAAATTCTGCCTGGTAAACGTCACCTCCGGTGAACTCAGTCATGATGCTCATTCCGAGTCTGCACATACAATGCGTTGCTTATCCCTAGGACTCCTGTGCACAGCCAGTGGCTCCTGATAGCCCAGAATCTGAACTCGGCCTTTTAACTCTTTCCAGCAGCTTTGTAAACAGAACTGAAAAATTGCATCACTCTGTCTTTTAACGCTTTCTTGGGACTGAAATCTGAGAGCAACCCTGAACTGCAGCCCAATGGTGTTTACCTTTAGATGTTCAACTTTCTGTTCTTTTTTACCTTTTTAATCCCATTTCCTTTCCCCAACTACTGAGCAGGTTACAGAGCCCTAAAGAAATCCCACGCTGCAGCAGGTACAGCGTTCTGTGAAGAGTTACCAGCACTATGCCAGCCTTGCAGAGCTCACAAGCAGACACATGCACAGTGGGAGGGGTTCGAGATCAGGCTAGGTTTGTGTCACAGATTTTCAGTGTTCTAGGGTGGAGGGAAAGGAAGAGAAAAAGGAAAGTCTCATACAAATCAAGTTGAGTAGCATGTGACCTCTCCTACCTAATGCTGCAGCATTAGTGTGGAGCGACCCATTGTTGACATATATCTGCAAGGTGTCTTCACTAGGGATTGTAACACTACATGGGAAATACCGTATTTTTCGCCCTATAAGACACACTTTTTCTTCCCCAAAACGGGGGGGGGGGAAAAAGTTGGTGCGTCTTATAGGGCGAATGTGTGCCCCGGTTCCCCCCTCCCCGCCGCGGGCGGGCTGCCGGGAGCGTCCCGGTTCCCCCCTCCCCGCCGCGGGCGGGCTGCCGGGGGCGCTCCCGGCAGCCCGCCCGCGGCGGGGAGGGGGGAACCGGGACGCTCCCGGCAGCCCGCCCGCGGTGGGGAGGGGGGAGGGGCGGCGGCGCAGTTTATGTTTAAGTTTAACTTTAAACTAAGTTTAAACTAAGTTTATGTTTAAACTTCCACATTTTTTGGTCACGTGTGTTTGTTTTTCATTATTGCTCATTAAATGTATATATTTTTTTCTAGGGCATCGATTTTGAATGAGGTCATAATGTGTATTTTTAAAGCAGTAAGGGTAGTTATGTGATTTATCTGATGCTGATATAAACCAGCTGATCAAGCAGATATTTTGGTCATAAGTGATGTACTTTGTAGTTTTTCTTTATAATAGTACTTTATTATTAAACACATACAAAATATATTTTCCTAGATTTTCCGCCTTTAAAATTAGGTGCGTCTTATATGCTGGAGCGTCTTATATGGCGAAAAATACGGTATATACACAATGAGCAACCTGTTCATGGATTAAAGAATCTCATTGGATTTCAAGCAGAGCTGTTCCTGGGGACCCAATTTACAGTGTCTCTGGATCTGTGTAAGTACCACATGGATGATGTATACGGCATGAGTACTCTCTTTGCAAAAGTAAGAATTGTCTTGTACATCAGGAAGAGGTGTCCTCCATATAGATTAGTTACTAGGGCTTCACAGCCTGGACCTGATTCAACACTGACTTCACCTTGTGTCATCATATAAACTCTTCCTCTGCAATATATAAAGTAATAAATACAGAGTACAGACAAATATTAATGTCTCCAACTAGCAGGTGTTAGTGATTTTCTGCTGTCTAGTTTCCTGCACTCAGTCCTCTTTCATTCAGCTTTAATCCTTTCAGCACATACTTTTTATTGCATTTCTATTCATTCTTCTGTAATGCAAGATGCTCTAATTCCATTACCCAGCCTTGGAACCTTGCAAGTCCCCATTACAAGTTACAGTTTTTAAGGACAATCCTTAGGGGTTGCAGCAATTGTTAGTAATAAAAAACACAGTGTGATGCAAGATAGCATTTCTGATCCAATACCTTTGTAGACAGTAGTAAAATTGCATCACTCTGCTTTTTAACACATTCACCTCTCTTCAACCTGAGAGTGGCTGTGGAACTCGTCCCCACAGTGTTTACTGTCAGGTGTACAGCTTACTGTTGTCTTAAACCTTCTTTTTATTCCTGTTTGCTCTTTACAACTCAAGGGCTGGTTACAGGTCCCTTAAGAAATCCCAAGTTGTTGCAGTTGATAGAGTTCTGTGGATAGTTAATAGCACTAGGCCGTCCTCCACCCTTCCACAGCTCAAAAGTGGAAACCTGTACAGTGGGAGGGTTCTAAGATTTGGTCCTGGTCCTGTGACGACCTTCGGTGCTGTAAGTGTGGGGGTGAGGCGAAGAAGGAAGGTCACGTAAAGATTATCTTCAGCAGCACGTGGACTATCATACCCCAAGCTGCAGGCGTTAGTGTGGATCAACCCCTCATTGACATGCCAGAAACTCTGCAAGGTGTCCTCACTAAGCTGGTATTAGCTTCCATTCAGTATCTCAATCCCTAGTGCTATCTACTGACTGAGCATGCCATTCATTGACAAAAGAGTCCCATTGGACCTCTGGTGGAGCTGTTTCTGGTAAGGATCTTCACAGGGGTATTGGGGAGCTGCACGTTTGAACCCGATTTACAGTTGCTCTGCACATGTGTAGACATTGCAAAAAGCATGTATATGGAATGAGTACTCTTTTTCTGGAAGTATGCATATCATTGTAGATCAGGCAGAGGTGTCCTCAATAAAGACTATTTACAGGGATCCACCCCATGGAGCAGATTCACCATTGACTTTCACCTGATGTCTCATATAGCTGTTCCTCTGCAATGTGTAAAGCAATTGATACAGAGGAAAGACACATATTAATGTTCCAGTTACCAGGTATTAGTGATTTTCTTCTGTCTAGTCTCTTGCATTCAGTCCTCTTTCATTCAGCATTCATCCTCCCAGCACGTACTATGTATTGCTCTTATATTGCTATTCATTTTTAATGTTTCCATCATGCAAGATGCTCTAATTCCATTACTAGTCCCCAGAGCCTGCAATCTCCTCTTACAAATTTTATTGTCCTTAATGGCAATCCCCAGGATTACAAAATGTATCTAAGGGGTTGAAGTAATTGTTAGTAATAAAAATACAAGGTGATGCAATATAGCTGGCATTTGCAATCCAACAGGTTTGTAAACAGTGTTAAAAATTGCATCATTCAGCTTTTTAACGCTTTTCTGTGCCTGCAAGTTGAGAGCAATTTTGGAACTCAGCCCTATGGTCTTTACTTTTAGGGATACATCTTGCTATTATTTTAAACCTTCATTTTAATCCTGTTTGCTTTTCACAACTACCTGGCAGGTAACGGGTCCCTAAAGAATCTCAAGTTGCAACTGGTACAGAATTAGAGAATGTAGAGATTTAACACTGTACGGACCTTCGGAGTGTGTGGCAAGGACATGCACAAAATCAGGCTTTAGAGATTTTTATTAAAATGAAGAAAAGAGTTATCATAGCCCCAAACCACAGAGGCACAAAGAAATAGCACAGTTCTATAGACCCTGGTGGTACCATCCCATTGCAAAAGCTACTTAAATAACATATTCACACCGTTCCTTGGGATCCTGACAGTGGGAGACAAAGGCACGGGCTCCTGTCTGGCATGGTCTAGGTTCCTCATACGGAGAATGTGGCAATCACGGTCCAGTGTTGAGTACCGGTAGCTGAGCTATATGGCAAAAGCTGAGCACATAGCTAAATAAAAGAGAACTCGAAGCTCAAAGAGGGAGGCCTCCACATGGTGGTTTCCCCTCTTATTGGGTCCTGACACTATCCTGAATATTCATGTCAGTGCCCAGCCTTCCAGGCACAAATCTTATTTCCTCACCCAGATAAATCTTAGGGTACACTTATTCTGTAGGCTAGCTTATTCTTATGCATTAATAACATATCCATACATATTAATGCTGATTATCTCATTCTCGAAACCACTGCCTTTGGCCTGAACCATTACTTCTGGTGTTCCTTGTGGTTGCTGGTAGGTCCCAGTATTTTGACAGACACATTCAGTGAACTCTCAGGCTAGCTGCAGAGGCTACATATCTCTGCTCCTTTGGAGAGGCCCAAAGGGGCCATGACAATAACCTAGTGCCAAGATTACTTCTGGAGAAATTCTTTGGATCAAACGCTGCCTGGTAATCATCTCCTCCAGTGACCTCTGCTGTGGTGCTCACTCCAAGTCTGCACAGACAATGTGCAGGTTTTCCCTGGGTCCCCTGCCCAGAGTGAGCTGTCCTTGGTGACTACTTTTAACACTTTCATATCCTTGCAAGAAGAGTACAGCTGTGGAACTCAGCCCGTACGCTCTTTAGAATTTAGAGTTACAACTTGCTGTTGCTTAAAAACTTTTTTCTTAATCCTGTTTGCTTTTCACAGCTCCAGGGCAGATTACAGGCACCTAAAGGAATTCCAAACTGGCAGCTGATAAGGAGCTCTGCAAACAGTTAATAGCACTATGCCAGCATCTCCCCTTCCAGAGGGCACAAGTTGATACCTGCACAGTGGGAGGGTTTGGGGATTTGGCCAGGGTCCTGTCACAGCCTTCAGTGCACTAGTGGGTGAAGAGAGAAAGGGAAATCATGTCAAGATCATCTTCAGCAGCACGTGGACTCTCCTACACCATGCTGCAGCATTGATATATGTCAAAGAGAGGTTGATTCATGTCAGGGACTCTGCAAGGTATCCTACCTAAACTGGTGTTAGCAGTAGGGATTGTTACAGTGTGAGAAACGGCATGGAAGATATCTAGCAAATGAGCATCCTGTTCATGGACAAAAGAATCCCATTGGGTCTTGGGCCTGGGCTGGCTTTGGTAAGGATCTTCACAAGGGGATTGTTGAGCTACATATCTGGACTGGATTTATAATTTACCATCACCCTGTACTTGTGTCCTTATCTGCTAGATGGCTTTGAAAATATCAGGCTAAATATATATTGTACAAAAGCGTGGTAGGGGACCTGGACAACGTCTCTCAGGAAACCATCATGCTCAGCCCCTTGGAGTTTCACTAGATGATATTTTACATGGCTTTCTCATGCCCATATTGCATGGGTCTCTGATTTTTTATATTGCATCTTGACCTTCCTTCCAAAAAGCACAGAAAACTTTTTTCCTTTTCTTGTTCTATTTTAGTTGAATTTACTTTCTTCCTTGCAAATGTTATTATTTATGATTGACTTATGATATTATAGCAGTGCCTAAGAGCCAATGAAGAATGGGGTCCCATTGTGGTAGGTGCTGCATAATACAGTCTCTGCCCCAAAGATCTTACAATCTGACATAATTGATACAGCAACTAATACAGAGCAATGACAAATAATTCAGTGTTTTCAAATAGCAAGTTTTTTGGAAGTGTAATTCTTCTGCATAAAGCCCATTCTTATTCATGACCAACTCCTCAGTACCCCAGAACATGCTTGTTATTGTACTTACAGTTTAATTCAGTGTATATATGCAAAATATACTAATCCCATTACCAGTCCCCTGAGCCATCCAATCCCATTTACAAATGACTGTGAATAAGAACAATAGCTAGGATTACAGCATGTCTGGGCACAGAGCAATTGGTGGTAATAGACCAATACAATGTAATTTGTTACTACTGACCTTTGTTATGTAACAGCTTTGTAAACAGTATTAAAAAGTGTTTATATTTACTTATTAAAAATAGATACTAGTAAATGCAATCAAATAACTGAAGGGTGTGGAGGGTACTAATGAAGCAGAGTCTTTTAATGATAGACTCATGTATCCATTCCTCCAGGAGAGCTTGGGGGGAATTTGCCTAATAATAATAGTGATAAGAACAAACACAAACCGCTTTACAAAGGAAGGTTACAATCAAGGTTTACCAAACGTTTCTTAATGAAAAAAATATTGTCAGAAATGCTGTTTGGTTGCTGTCTATATATTTTGTGGAAACCATTTTCTTTGAAATTTCCCTTTTTTAAAGAAATAAGAAATAGTGTGTTTTTAATCCCCCCAAAATGACAATCGAAAAGATAAATTGTTACTTTGCAATGTTTGGCTTCTGAGTTTGTTTTGGTAGATGTTGCCCTGTGGCGGTTCTTGATTGGATGTTTGTAGCCATACATTTTGGGGAATTGTGCAATTGGATCTAATGATCCCCATGTCATGGAGGTCCCTTGACAGGCTCAAGCTAAAATGCTGCATGATCAGCCTGTTGCGACCAGGCTTCTCTTAGACTTTGGCCAGAAAAGTTGAATCCTTCTCTAAACATAATCTATAACTGATAACCTCCTGAACTTCTTTAGTTCAGCCACAGCTATTGGGCTCTGTAATATTTCACTTATGTCAGAGAGGGGAATAATTTCTTCCACTGCAGGAAGGACTGGGTGAAATTCTATGGCCTGTGTGACACTGGTGGTCAAACTAGATGTTCATAGTCGTCCCTTCTGGCCATAAAATCTGTGACTCATGAAACTTGATTGATGTTCAGTGGGACTCAGGCATCTAAATCACTTAGGCACTTTTGAAAATGTTACCCATCTAAACTAAACAGATGTATGTGATGGGGCGATCACCCCACACTTGTCCAGAAAGGGTCAATGCAGAGTGAGGAGGGGGCTAATTAACGCAACAGGCCACCATGGAGAGCAATCAGGCAGCTAAGCAATCCCCTGATTGAATGAGGGAGCCAGAAAATTAGCAGCAAAAAGGACAGCTGGGAAAGGTTACATTTGCTCCCTAGGAGAAGGGAGGTGTGCTTGGGCTGGTAGCCCCAAAGAGGAGAAGCCAGGAAGGTAGGACAGGGCCTAGGGAAAGGCAGCAAGATCCAGGAGGGAACAGATCTTAACTGCTGGCCCAGAGTAGGGGGCAGGAAGGCCTGGGGTCCCCTGCCAGTGGACTATGAGGCAGTGAATAGGAAGAATGCTGGACCCTGTTTTGTGGGAAGAGACTTTCCAATGCCGGAAGGGGAAACCATTTGGTCAAAGTCTGAAGAGGCAGCATCAGCTCATGGTGCATGAAAAGAGCTGCAAACCCAGAGAGAGAGAGAGGTGGAGAGACAGTGTGCAATTGTGGGAAGAGGGATTGACCTTGCAAGTATTCTCCAGAATGACCGGGGGAGGTGAGTGAGGCACCCCGTCACGGGACAACAATAGAGGTGGTGACGACGATGACACAGAATGAAAGAGATACAAATATTCCTCTTGTTCATGGAGGTCCTATTGCTGCTTCGTTACTGCTGCTTCAATAAGGATGTCTTACCAAAATATCACAGGGCTATTGATTGTGAGCCAATAAATTGGCGTGGGCATAAACAAAACAAGCACAGAGTATGAGTGAGTCTGAAGTATTGCAGAGGAACAACACTAGGGAGTGGGAAACAAAGTCTTCTAACAAATTAAGCTGCTGGGTTTAGATACAGGAACTGTCTGGTTTCTTAGCGCACATCTACTGCTAACGCCACCTGGAATAAGCTGAAAATCTGGGCGTTGACACAGTAGCTCAAATTTTCGCCCGTATCCTACAAGGTAAGGTTGAGCTTTTCAGAGCCATCTAACTCTATTATGAAAATCTAAACCTAAATGTCTCTCCTATATCCACCCCCTATATACTCCATACAGAATACGCCTGGCACTAGGCCTCAGGGGTTGAACTAGATGAGACCTAGTAGATCTCTTCCACCTCCCTATGCCATGGTTGTAGGAGTATTTATCAGGCACCTTTCCATTCCCTCCAGCAGATGCACAGAAAATACTGTCAATTCCTGAAGTGGTGAGTGTTCACCTTTCTTGTGATATTTCACCTGCACCTATTCTCTTCCTCTGGGTAACTGATACAGAGCAAAGACAAACACTACACTTTCCTGTTAGCAGGTGTTAAGTGATTTTTCTCCTCTCTGTTTCTCTGCATTCTGCCCATGATTAATGTCCCAGCGCATGCTTTTATTGCATGTCTATTTCTGCCCAGTTTTATTTTTTCTATCATGCAAGATGCTTTACTCCCATTACCAGCCTCCTGTGCCATGCAGCTCCCACCCCGGACAAGTTACTGAAATTAAGGACAATCCCTAAGATTACAATTATATACCTCTGATTTCTCAGTAACTGATAATCACATTGTTTTATTTCTTTTCTTTTTTTGTACAGTTGGCATTTACAATCAATCAGCTTTCTAAACAGTATTTAAAGGTGCATGATTATTGACTTATTAAACAGATTCAAGGAAGTACATTCAATAATTTAATGTCAAGGGGGAATTTTAATGAAGTTGAGTCCATTAATAAAGTATTCCCATGCTCTTTCCTGCAAGAAGACTGAAGGGGGATTTACCATATAATTAGAGCAGGTTGGGAAATTCATTCCCATAAAAAATTTCAACTAAAATGAAAATTTTCTTTTTAAGCTTTTCATTGGGCATTTTTTTAGTGACTGAACTTTTTCAGTTTGAAACTAAAAAAATGCAGTTTTCATTTTCCCCATGAAAACCTAAAACTTTTCAACAAAACCTGACCTTTTTCTCAAACAATTCCAATTTTTGGATGGGAAAGACACTTTTCCACCAAGAAAACATTTTAATGGAAAATTGTTGACCATCTCTGCAAATCATAATCAAAAGACTTTTCTCTTGGGCTCCTCTCCATAGAATTCAAGGTGCTTTACAAAGAGGTCCATGCACGATTCCTGATTAGCAGCTGGGGTGAGCTGGTGCCTACAGAAGGGAGGATCACATAACAAGTCAGTAGCAGAGGCAGGAGCTAATCCCAGGCTTGCTGGTGGTATGGTATTGTATTCCATTCCAAGTGAATACTATGCAGAAAGGGGAGGGAGGGTCAGATCTCACGGACTAATAGCACTTATGTAAAGGGATTCTCATCTTCAAAGCACTGTAACAAACACTAGCGAATGAATCCTCAAAGCAGCCCTGTGCAGTAGGGTAAGTCTGAAGCATTGCCACAATGAGCCAGACTTTTTACTGCAAAGTGCTCTCCTCAAAAGATGTCTGTGTAAGTGTGGATAGTTCACTGATAATGTGCTTCTAGCTGACGCTCAACCTTTGTACAAAGCTACCTAGTCTTATCTAAGACCTATAAAAGTTACTGCAGTAATGCACTTCAAATTGCTTCCACTGTGGAGCTCTTTCCATCAGGACTTTGTGTGCTATAGGGTGTTTTGTTACAGACCAGTTGTGAGCGACTCTGGACACCTGTAACCCGCTGGACTGAGAAAGTCACACACAGACCTTGGTGCAGTGCTCCCTTACTGCTTTTATTTACAGGTTGTGTTCTCACCCCCTTTCCACTTAATCCCCCTTTTATATTCCACCAGCAAGAGAGAGGGGGCAAGCTATTTCTCTCTGCTTCCCCTCACTGCCGTTCCTATAGTGCAGATTCTTTCTTTCCAGCGCCTTCCCCTGGAGCTTTTATCCAGCCCCAGACTGAGGAGGCAGCAGCTGTTCCAATCAGGGTCAGGTGTTCTACCCAGTTCCAATTCACCTCCCTTAATTGGAGCTGGAGTGACAGAGGGTTGCCTAAGCAGTTTTCTGTTTAGCACCCTCTCACAACACCAGATAACCAAAGCACATTATAGTGATAGCTTGCCCTAACAAAGAGCCACACACAACCTGGGTTTGTGTCACAGACAAGCCAAAGATCAAGCCCAGGTAAATTAAGCACTGGTGCCCAGTCCCTGTGAAGGGAGCGGCAGGGTTTTCACTGCCCTGATCACAACACCCAACATGAGGAAAGTGAGGCACAGAAGGGAGCTGGCTTGTCCCAAGATCACACAACGAGAAAGGGGCACAGCTGGGATTTGACACCCAGAATCCTAACACCTCGCTCAGTGCTCGGCCTTGCCTTCTCCTCTTTGTCCTTCTTCATAAGGAAATCTTGATCTGCTTTGAAGGCTCATTCCGCAGGGATCAGGCCTTCCTAGCACTGACCACTGCAGGCTTTGACACTGCATGTGACTTTCTTGCCCCCTGAAGGCACAGGGACAGCTGATTACACTGAATTACATGAGGATGGGGAAGTAGGTTAGTGGCTTGTTGACACATCCTATCCAGCTTTCATCCTGCTTTCTCTTTTCCCACCACTAAGGGGAAGTAAAGGATCATGTTAAGGAGAATCAGAGAAACTGATGAACTGGTCTCGAATATCTCATCCTACGAGCAATTACAGCAGGTGCCTAAACAATCTAACAATTCTAGACTCATTACAAACTCGAAATATATACCACTGGCATTTATTTTTTACAGCGCTGTCATTGGCAATGATGGTTGGATGAGCTGCTATGTCGTATCATACTAATCATTTCTATGTTAGATCCTAAGGTGGCTTTGCTTAATAAACCCCACTTTACAGACCGCATAGGTGGTGAGCCCTGCTGGTAAAAGCTAGCTACCACAAAAAGCAGCTCGGGAGCTGCCATGATGCTGTCACTAGGTGGAGCTAGAGCACTGGACATGGTGGGGCTGGTGAAGCTGTCTCTGTATGGAGAGCTGGAATGCATGCCAGCTGGGTAAGGGCAACTGCCTTTCTCTCTTGTGAACTAGGTACAGCTTTCTGGCCACTGATGCCATTTTTGGGCAGCTCCGGCTCATCCTCTGCATAGAGCGCGGGAGGCACTTTGCATGGCCACGTGCCCCTCTGGCTGTGAGCACTGTTCTTTGCACCTACTCTGGCCTTCAGCAAGGAGACAAGCAAGGCACCACCTTCAGCAGACGTGGGGAGGCGTAGAAGGGCAGCCAAAGCCACGGGAAGCGGCTGCGTGCTCTCCATGGACACGCGTGCTCTGGAATGGGATGTCCTGGCTCCCACAGCGAGGCCTTCATCGTGCACTGGACAGAATGAGTACTGTGAGGATGAGGATGATGTGCTACAGCCTACAGGCCCCCACAAAGTGGGGACTGTCAAACTCCTGTTGGATTCATGGACCTAGCCATTGAAATGCTGTGTACCAGGTCAAGATGCAACAGCTGTCTACCCCTCCAATGCCTTGCGGCATGGCTGCAGCTGGCCCGGGACAGCTGACTCGGGTTCAGGATGTGGGCCTAAAAATTGCTGTGTAGACATTCGGGCTTGGGCTGAAGCCTGAGCGTCTACACAGCCATTTTTCAGCCCCAGAGTCTGAGCCCCTCAAACCAGTCAGCAGGCCTGGGCCAGCCATGGTTGTTTTTTTTAATCTCTGTAGACATACCCAAAGAGGTGAATGTGTCTGTACAGACAGTGAGCATAAGGGAGCTCAGACAGTAGAGGCTCATGGTCTTAAATCTAGAGGTGCTGAATGGGATCCCCCCTGCCAGCGACCCACCCTAGGTTGTCTTGTCTCACTAAGAATAATTTTGGAAGGACCTCCTGAGTCCCGTTACTGCAGCCAGCAGGGACCAGGTGCATGGAGGAGGTGGCACCCTCTGCATCTGAGAACACAGGAAGCACCTGGAACCATGACACCTTTAATGATGGTATGAGTGTCACTGGGTTAACTGGCTCCAAAGTTCAGTTCTCCTCTACTGAAAGGCCACATCATGGGGCTAGAGGATGGTGTTGGTGGATGTATTCGGGGTTCTCTGGCCTGGCGCATGCTCAGAGCCAGCCCTGAGAGCAATCAGGGGACGTGCATCTCTGAGTGTAGACAAGAATAAAAACCCGATTCAGTTTACACCAGCTGAACCCCCAACTTGTTCTTGCCCATGTTTAGGGGCCGCACCAGCGCAATTAAACCAATCACTGAACCAAGATTATTCCCAGCTCTAGGCCTTAGGAAAGAAGTGGAGAATGCTCTCCCCTTATCCCAACTCTGAGGGGTGGGGTGTGGGGGAAATCTCAGTATTCCAAGATACCCCCCCTTACAGAACATCACATGCAGCAAGTGTAGGTGGGTTTCTTAGGCTAGTTGTGCCATTTTGTTCAGCTGTGAAGAGAAAGCGAGCTCTGTCTCCCAAGGGCATGTTTTGTAAAGACAAGTTGCATCGTAGACCTTCTCCTTGCATTGGACTGTCTCGAGGCTGTGGTTCGTCTGATGTAATAGGGGAGCATTAATCACCCCTGCTCCAGCACATGGAGATAAACACAAATATTTATGCATCCTCTTGATGAGCCAAAACTAGTTGTACAACTGCCTTTTATATAACATTACATGACACAACCTCGCTAAGAAGTTTCAACATGCCCACTGCTTTGTTTACCAGGGTTCGTCCTTGCTTCTCTCGGAACACAATTAGTCAGTACAAATCTGCACAGGAGGCTGATGGCCAGACAGAGCTGTTAAGTTGGTGCAGTGGTCAGAAACATGACTTGTCATGTGCTTTCAAGTGAATTCATATATTGTTTCTTTTCTGCTAACTGCAGAGCAGAGAACTGCTTCTATTACCAGCAGCGACATTAGCCTTTGGTCAAATGTCCGGGGAAGCACTTGAATTAAAAGCGGGGAAGCTTGACAGCAATCCATGGATTTAGAAACATTGGCAAAACAGCTGTTTTAAGGGCCAACTCCCCAGCTGGTGGAAATTGGCCTTGATTCATTGAAGCCAAGAGAGCAATGTCAATTTACATCCGTTGAGAATTTGGCTTCTATTGTTCAGTTGCCTCTTTTTAGCTAATCTAATCTGATGGACTCCCAGAAGGCGGTGGTGGAGGATTTTTTATTATTAATAATAGAAATTATTTGCAGCTTTTGTTTATTTGCTTTTTTAAATTCGGAGTCACTGGGAAGAAGGTGTGTGGAACTGGGTCAGAATTTGCTCCTGGTTACTCTGTTGTAAACCAGGAGCAAGCACACTCATGTAAAAAAACATAGATAGGGGATGAAAATCAGGTCCACTCTGTTTTGTTGAGTTGCAGAGTGACTTCACTTTTATACAACTTGTGTGTGCATGGAGTAGAGGCATTGTTGGTGTGTAGGGGGGATGCACATGTTTGTGGTTGTGAGTTTCGGAGAGGAAGAAAGGAGGGAGAGGCTAATAGAGAAATAAAACGGAGCAGCGGTGTTAAAGCTGCTGAGATGCTAGCTGGTTTAATCAAAGGATTGCAAGAAAGGTGCAGCAGATTAATTGCCGTTTTCAGTCACTCACTCACTACATGGTAATTTCATCACATTAGGAGGATGGAGTGGATTTTAAAAATCACCCCCCACCCCCTCATCCAGCCAAATGTATTTTTATTTTAAAAAATTCACTTAAGAGCCATTTGTATAGACCAGCGACATGGCCCAAAATGTCACAGCAGGATTAAAACACAGTGCCGTGTATTGTGAATGCTGCGTGGATGTTCCTGTTAAGGCTCAATGTTTCCCTACGTTAAAACGGGCAGAGTTTGGTAGGGAACGTTCTGTGGGTTGTGAATATCGATGGGTCGGACTTCAAAGGCACAAAGGGCAGTTAGCTCGGCAGTGCCTATTGAAAGTCAATGAGAGTTTGACGTCTTTTGTGCTTTTGAAAATCTCCTCCCTCTTGTACTTTTAAAAGCTGCCACTCCATGTCTAGATGAGAGAAATAGCTTGTGTTTAAAAATGTGTTAGCTGATTGTGGCCATGCCTGCGCTCCCCTTCCCTCGCTTCCACCCCCCTCCTCTGCCCCGAAGAGAGCTAAGGGGAGCAGGAACAGATGGGAGAAAAGGCCTGTTGTTGCATGCAGTTTGGTACCCTGGATTTTCTTACTTGAGGAGGGGAATCAAGGCTGATATGCAACCCGGCAGATATCACGGTATCAAATGGTTTATGATACCATTTGCCAGAGCCTCGATCTGCTACCAAGTCTTCAAATGTCAAAGTCAGCCAGGAGCGGGGATGCAGGTGATGAGAACAGGTGGGTTACACTAGTCTCCTGGGTCCCACTAATTCATAGGAATTAGAGGGGAATCAGTTAATGACAGTAATGGATACAAGCGCCTGCGATGGGTGCCAGTAACTGAGGGAGGGGGCGGCAGGAGCCCTGTTGTGCCCTTCATTTTGCAGTCGGAGCTAACCTTAAAGACAGCCTGCCTTCAGTGTTGTCTTCACTCGGGACTTTTGAAGCAGTGTTTAAAAAAAAAAAAGAGTTTCTTCTCTACTGACATTAGGCTCCATATCTGCCATATAAACAGTCACTCTGCCTTTCCTGGGTAGAAGAACCAACGCTTTCTTAACCTCCTATACATTTTGAACTCATGACGTACTCTGTGGGCAAGACCCTCAGATGATGAAAATCAGACTGGCTCCATTAGTTTCAGTGGGGCTATGCCCACTTACACCAGCAGAACACCCGGCCCTTCTCCCTACTGACCAGATAAACCTCCCACACTCACAGGTTAAAGAGGTTCACATGCGAATTTGGTTTATGAACAAGTAAATAGCCATTTAAAGCCGGCCTGGGCTGAAGACGCCTCACCACCTGACCTTTCTTCAGGGGGTTCGGGGATCATGCTTCTGTCTCTCTTGGCATAGCTCCTTTCCAGCTCTGCAACAGCACGATCCACATGCTCCTGTGAAGATTTACACACAGTTAAATTATCGCTTCAAGGCCTGCCTTAAACCCATCAAAGCTAAGAAACTTAGAGCCAAGAGTGAGACTTCATCCTCAACTCACCTCCATGGCATCAACACATCAAGAGATGGGAAAGGCCAATTAAACCCTGTTGACTTGAACTCCCAGCTTGGGCAGGAGTGTTCCCTACAGGCTGTTCTCTCTTCAGGCTTTGCCCAGTCTAGTTTTCAAACAATTCAAGTAATGTGGCTCCCCACCCCCGCCCCACTCCTGGGGGTCTATTCCCCAGCCTTACCCTTAGGAAACACTTCCTTGATATTAAACCTCTACTCAGTTCCACCCTATCACCCTGGGTTTACCCCCTTTGTTGCACTCTAGGCAGGTCATCTACTTCTTTGATGGTTTACACCCTTTGTGCAATAGCAAATAGCTATGTCTTCCTCCACTTAGGCCTTGTCTACACTACCAGCTGGATGGACGGGTAGAGATCGATCTATTGGGGATCGATGTATCATGTCTCATCAGGATGCGATAAATTGATCCCCAGAGGCACTCCCGTCGACTCCGGAACTCCAGATCACCAAAAGGTGCAAGGCAGAGTCGACGGGGGAGCCCGCTGAGAGCCCATGGACTGGACAGCTAGACTGCGGCGGGTGTCAGGGGCAGAAAGCGGAGTTAACTGGACCTCACCTAGGTGAGGGCTGACCAGAAAGGAAAGCTGTGTTCTGCTTCTTCTGAGGTGAGAGAGACATCGGTGCAGCCCAGAGACTGAGGTAGCTAGCTGCTTAAATGCACTGTCATGACCGGCCCCAGGGAGACCAGCTGAAGTACTGGTTATTTGAAGACACATCCTGAATATCAGGGCCCTGCTGAAAGTTCATTGGATGACCCTGTTTTGAACTGTGTTGTTTTTTCCCCCCCAGGATTTCTTTTGGACCTTAACATCCCAGAAGGGGACGGACTTGTGCCTTGGCAGCCGGCTGAAGGACTGCTATATCGGACCTCACCCAGGACAGCGACGAACCAGCGGAGACCCGTGAATGGGTGAGTTGTATTGTCAGGGGCCACAAGGAGGTACCACAGAAATCAGCCTCTCACAGCAGCCTAACCCCTGGACTAGCCTTCCTCTCCAAAGAGGGTGTTCTCTGGTTACCCGCTGTATGGTTGGCATTTGTCTGGGTCCCACGGTGCCCAGAACTGAAGATAGTATCTGGGAAAACTTAACTAGGCACCAGTCCTGCAAACACTTCTGCAGGTGCTCACAGATAAAACATATGCCCAAGTGTTGGTGGGATTGTGGTCTTAATTCTGACCAAGACCCCAGAACTTCCAGGGGAACTCCCCTGTCTCTTCTGAAAGAGAATTATTGAATCGCTTTCCAGAACCAGTGTATGTTCCTCTTTCCCAGTCCTGGAGCCCATACTGAGCCCTCCAGCATCATAGGGAGGAAAAAGTGAAGTTGTGCATGAAAGAGGTGGGATGGGGAGCAGCAGAATTGCCAAAAATAATGGAAAGAAAAGAAACTATAGAAACAGCACTTAGTTAAAAAAGCTGTAAAACAAATCATTGTTACTGAGTGATTCCTTATCTGCATGGTTTCGATTTTGTATACAGTATGCTGTTTTTATAGGGTCCCTGAATTAGCCTTCAGAATGGTAATATTGTATTTTCCAGCTTTGGCTAAGATTTTCCCACCCTAGTTATACTATAGGTATTATTTTCTCAATTTTTGACTAGTCTAGGAGGGGAAAGGTTAATGAACACCTGCTATGTTACTGTTACATTCATTAAAGATGTTTAGAAACTTTTCAGCCATGTTAGTTCTTCAGGGTATATTAGGTCTCCCCCTGACAAGAATAGGGGCTTTAAACTGTATGATTTCCAAGATATATATAAGCCAAATGAGAGTTTGGGGGCTGTATGATGAAATAAGGATTCAATTTAGAATGTAAAAAGGAGAACGGTTGTGTTTTGTTAATTGCATGCCTACCAGTTATGACAAACATTTATAGGGAGATCTATTGTGCAGTGCTTGAGCCTTTCTGGATCAATATGTTTATAATAACTGATTGGTAATTAATATTGCAACTGGTTCCATCTAACTTTTAGATTTTATGAGCAAGGTACATCTTGTTTAAAGCCACAGCTGGCTATGAAACATGCAGGCTAATAAGATAAAGTCACTTGAATTATTAGATTGATCAGGAAAAACATTTATAGTTTTAAATATATGGGCCAAGGGGGATGTTGGCTGGACAGAGGAGTGGAACTGGAAGGCAGGACTCCTGACTTCTATTTTCAGACCTGGCTCTGAGAAGCTCTGTGACTTTGGGCAAGCTACTTGGCCCCTGTGTACCTTCTGTTTGTAAAATGGGCAAACCTGGTGATGTAGGTCAATATGAAGCTTAAATAATTAGGACTTGTGAAGTGCTTTGAGATAGTTGGCTAACAGGCTTTATGGGAGGATGAATTATTGTTAATAGATGCATCCATTTTATACCATAGATTCTTAATGTGAAAGCCCCATTTGTGACTCCTTAATTAATTCCTGAGTCTATGGATACAGCAATAGAACATAGCAGGGAACAATCCTACTTTGTCCCCAGCGAGGAACTGATAGGACGGCACCTGCGAGCCTTTTCCAGCTGTGATTTTGTGTTAGGAAAGGATTTTCCCTAAGAGCCTGTTCCTGCAGAATTGTTCATTATGGGGTTATAGACTTTCCCAGAAACATGAAATACTAGCCACTGCCAGATGTATGATCACAACCTCGAAGGGCCATTGGCCTGATCTGGTCTGGCAGTTCCTATGTATTGGTCCATAGGATCTATCATATGCGTGTAAAAGCTGAGCAAATCTGCTTTGGATTGTGATGTTTTGCTAGCTTGCAGTTCCACAATCCGAAGCAAATTTGCTCAGCTTTTACACGCATATGATAGATCCTATGGACCAATACAGTTTTAGTTTAAATACAGTTTAAACTAAAGGGAAGAAGATCAGTAGGGCTTCCACAGTTTTTCATCTTCCCTCTTTCTCCTGTGGGGACCGCAGACCCATCCTTCCTCCTGGTTGCTACCCAATGGCCAGGAGATAGATGGATGAGGCCTCTTCTGCTGAGAAAGGAGTCCTGGTTTCCACCACCTTAGTCCTGAAGATGTGCAAGCAAAAACCTTCACAACAACTACCGTATCTTCTTGTCTCTCTTCTTTGCCAGAATCGGACTTTGTGCTGAGAGCCAAACCTCTAAAAATCGTTCCTTTTTAAATGAATAAAGTCCTGTTTTTCAAAAGCAGCAAAAAGTGCCTCCATTTTGTCACCTGAATTGCAGAGATGTAGAACAATCACAGCTCCCAATGACTTCAGTTGGACTTGTGGGTTCTCATCACCTCCAGAATGAGGCCCAAGTGATCTCAGAGATAGCACACAAAAATGGAGACACCCAAAATCAGAGGCTCTTCTAGCAAATTGTGGACTCAGTGCCTGTATTGTGGAGTATGGGGGAGATGTTAACAAGACCCCACATTTGAAACTGGGGAGCGGGAGGGAAAGGGCAGTGGGAATGAAGTGCTCACAATATAAAACTTCCTGGGAGCAGGCTGCTGCTACCAGGCCAAACGATCCCGCGCAGATGGCTGAGAGATAAACGACGCCATCTTTTTACTGTAGTGGTTCAGTCATAATTTCTAAAAGACATTTATTAGACTCCGTCTCTTCTCTTTTCTCAGGGACTGCAACTCCTTGGGTACAGGGAACTGCAACACGCAAGGTAGAAACAGGAACCCGATGTTAATAATGAGACCAGTGCCCAAAACCCCATCTATTCCTCTCCTCCAATTTTCTCCTGTGACAATTTATAGGTTAGTTTGATGCTTGAATAGCTGTGTCTCTCTAGTAATATGTATTCTCCGTAAGTATTCCCTGCTGTGGCATATCCTAAGAGAACTCCATCAAATAATTATCTTCCCTTTTATTTATTCACAGTCTTTTCACTCGATCTGCATCACTATAAAATATTCCAATGGTTTCCTCTTAGTACAGAGCCTTCCTACGATTGTAAAGTGTATTTATGTACAGTATTAAATCCACACTATGTGACTCTTTATCTTGGCACTTTCCTCATTTGATGCCACTGCCAGGGCTGGCCCCAGCCACCTTCCATCTCAGCGATAATACTCTGTATAATTAGCACATGCACCAAATCTGTTTCAGTCACACTAAGGTGGTGGCATAAATAAAAATTATATACGAGTTTGCACTTTTTCCCCCAGATCCCAAAGTCCTTTGCAAACATGCATTAAAGAAGCTCCCTAAAAGCCCTGAGAGGAAGAGTAAGTCAGCATGACTATGTTTATTTTATAGAGAAGGAAAGTGATTTGCCCCAAACTACTAAGTATGCCAATGGTTGAGTAAGGAATAGAAGCTAGGCCTCCTGGGTTCCTGTGCTTCATGCTAAGGACTAACGCACCCCAAGCTGCTAAGTTCCCAGTGTTGGACAATAGCTCTCCTGTGCCATCCATCCCTGAGGTTTTGTGTTCTTCTCTGAGAGCCTTTAAAATGCAGAGGTCCCAGCTGTGATGAGTAATCAAGGTGAGGTAGAAGTGAGGTAGAAGTGTAGAGATCACATGAATAAGCACTGGCAGGTGTAATGGGAAAGAAAAAAAAATCCCTTTCCTAGCCTGCCTCTTGACATGGGGAAAACCAAACTTGAATAAGCCATGCTGGTTTTTATGCAAGACTCAGAGCAGGGATCCCCAGCACAGCCACCTGGTACCTGTTATGTGTTAATATTGTCATTATACGTGGAAAAATGAAAGAGCTTGATTCTCCTTTCCTTTACAGCACTACAAAGTGGTTGCATAATGCTGCCGAGGCAGAATGGACATGTTTCACAGCTGCTTTGAATGGGAGCTAAAAGGAAGCACAAGAGGTAAGTCTTGGAGACTTGGGCCCCTCTTGTATGTACATGGTGGTCAAGGAGTTACAGCATGTCTGCTTTCCCAAGGCAGCATCCTTTTCTCTCAACATGCCCAGCGGGTAGCTTGCTCTGCCTAGAGCAATATAAGATGTGGTCCAAAGTGACGAACGACTCAGAGGCAGTCACCAGAGTGAATTCTTCCCAGAAATGTTTAAAAGTGTGAAGAACCAGGGTGAACTAGACGTTCCAGCTCACTGTTTACTAATGGACTAGAACAGCAAAACCTGGGCATTATTCCTAGGATAGTATTTGCCCATCAATGGGAAAGAAGCACAGGATGGAGATCAGCGGCAGGTCAGTGTGGCTGAGAAACTTCCAAACACAGGAGGGCAGCTTGTCCAGACTTGGCTGATTTAGGTATGAATAGCAAACATTGGAATTTCTGGGAGGTCTTGAATCCTGGGTTTAGGCCCATGTCTGTTGCTTTGGATTTCAGGAGCACCCATTGCTGTCTGCGCACCCCACAAGCATTCATGAATTGAGCTTCGCAGCCTGCCTGGTAAGGTAGGTCTGTCACTGTGTCACTTTTACAGAAGGGGAAATTGAGGCACTAGAGGGAAAATGACTTGCCCAGAGCCCTAAAGGGAATCTGTAGGACATCTGAGAATTGAACCCAGAAACCCCAACTCACCTCTGAATTCTTAATTCTTGCTAAGTTATTCGGAATCCAGTATTGAACAGGAACAACAAGGTTGATAAGTGCTGAACTGCCTGCAGACCAGAGGAGCTTCTCTGAGCTTCTATAGTAGCCCCCTGGCTTCCTCCCCCCATTCAAATCCTGCAGCTGGATATCCCACTCAATACCATAAAACACCCAAACCTTTGAAATCCAGAGCAAGCGATGTTGTGTTGGGCGGGATTAAGATGTGGTTAGGGTATGGGCCTTGTTCTCTGAAGTTAATGCCTCATTCTGCCACAGTCTTCCTTTGTGAACTTGGGCAAGTAATTTACAGCAAGAGTTTGCAACCATTATTCATGCTGGTGAGCAGTTACACACACACATAGTCCCAATGAAATTGCTCAGATGAGTAAGTGTCCCCTAACATGAATAATGGCTCCAGTCTAGACCTTCTTCTCTTCGTGTACCAGGGCCTAATTACAGCAGGTGAGGAAATCAAATTTTTCATAGGGAAAAATAATTTTTTCATTGACAGTTTCAAACATTTCAAACTGAAAAAATTTCAGCTGCCAAAGATCAAAATATTTTCAGATTTTTGTTGTTGAAAATGATTTTTTTCCCCACAGAACATTTTGACAAAGCCCCATTTTTCAGCAAAGTTTTTTTTTTAAATCAGAAAAATTTCAACCATCTCTAGTAATAATACTTTCCTAGCTCATAGATAAATCCCTTAATGTATGTGGCACACTAAATACTATGGCAATGTTAGCCATAACAAACCCCACATAAAAAGTCATCAGCCCAAGCTTTTATTGTCTGATTATACCTTGAGGCAATGGCAGCTGCTCTTACTCATTGTCATGGGTGCCACATACACCAAGGAAATATTTTCATTGCTCTCCCTTCTTAAATTCTTTCATTCACTCACAGAAGCTCCAGCTTTTACAGATGTTATTGCTTCTGGGAGTGATTGAAAGGAATAATAAATTATGGTTTCCCCTTCTCTCCTAGAAGGCAGCGTGCCCCAGAGATGAGACAGCTAGTGGGATTACAGTGGAGTGCGCTGGACAATTTAATCACAGCGCAGGTCTTGCAGAAATAGATGTGTTCACAAGGAACTCTGTCCATCACTTGCAGATGGGTCCCAAACTCAAGCAGATTTTGCCAGAGGTTCCCAGGTGATGCTGATGATGGGTTTTGGCAATGCATCCCAAAGGAATCAAATAACATCATGCCTCAGCTGCAGGCATGTGGATGGAAGATGACCCTTAATGATAACATCCCATGGACTCAACCCGGGCAGCTTATGATGAGGCCAACAGCCATGGGACGTTCCTGGAAGTGGATTGAAACCTTGCTGGTCAGTTGCCCATAAAGGGAAACTCACAGTTCTTCAGCATGAAGCTGCTAGCGTTGCGCTTAACAGGGCCAGGTCCTGATGGGTATCGCTAGCAAGCAGCAGCTAATGACATCTATCAGGGCCATATCCATCCCTGGTTCTTTCCTTGGGGAGAACAAATACATACAAAACCACCAGTCTGCTCTGGCCACACATACAAGTAAGCACCCCTCTGTCCTGGATAGTCTTGTCTTTAATTGGCTTTAGTAGGTCTGTCGAGCAGCATTGTCACTCCCAGGATTGGCACGTGGCTCTATAAAATCCCACTCCTGAAAGGCAGAGCAGGTAGTTGCATGCGCCTGGACTGTGTCCAGGTGCACAAATGCCCATTTGCAGACATAACCGAGTCACGTGGAAGTGGCTGTGGCTGCAACTTAACTGCCTGTGTTTTAAAAAATTTAGCCCGTTGTGATGCTATGAATTTCAGCAGCACTTGAGAGAGGAGGATCTCTTCAGGGCTGCAACAGGCCGAAACATTCTCCACGTGTCATACTGCTTGCACTACTCTCAAAGTAGGAAAACATTTCATAAAAACTTGGTCAGCTGCTCAATGTTTGACTTTTACACCATGGGTGGTTATTTAGCTGCCACAATTTGATCACTGCTAGTTAATAACATTGAGTTATGGGGGGAAAAATAGCAGCAACAGTTCAGAATTGTTGCTTTTGCTTGAAGGCCACTCATCCTTCTGCCTCTAGTCAGGCTGTCCCAGGCCCGGAGAGATCTTTAAAGAGGATGCTCCCAGCATAGGGAGATGTCTAAGGAAAAGAAATGTTTATGCTGGTGACAATAATACTCGCACCCATTTGGGCCCAATGTATCTTTAAGTGGCTTAATATGAAATCATTGCGAGAACTCCCTAGCAAGGGTTAACTGTGGGTATAAAATTGATTGCGATTTTAGTAATTCAGTATAATCACAGTCTACCAGCAGGTTGCTTTTCCAGCAGGAGGGTTTGGAATTATTTTCTGGAGTTTGCAATATAGAACTTAAATTAAGCCTCAGAAGTCAGAAGAGCTCTGCTGCATCTCTAATGTGGTGCTAAATTCTCAGCAGCACATTCTTTGTATTAAAGTCTTTGCTAGCAATTAGGTTCATTAACTATCACAATACCTTATTTATTACTCGGCATGCCATATGGTTTCCCAGCTAAAGAATGGCACCCGTTCTAGCACAGACCATTTGGCATCATAAAAATGTTAACAAATAATGTTATGGCTCTCAAGGGCAAAAGGGCTCACTGGGTTGCAAGTCTGAATGGCAGGAGAGAATATGAAAACATTTTTCTTCTATCGTGAAATAAAGAATTCCTCCAGACAGAAGTATTCAAAGAATATAACACTTGCATAACACAAATGGGAGTTTTATACATGCCTATAATAGCGATATCAATATTTGCAGTAGGCAGTGCTCTCACTCATCTCCTTTCCTCTCCCCCATTTATTTCTCCTCCCTTTTGCTAGGAAGTTGTTTAAGAGAAACAAACCAGGAGGATCCAGGTCCCAAGATGCAGAAGATTGGAAGGCAGAGCTGGAGATTTACTAAAGTTCACATGCTTCTTTGCATCTGGCTTGGGAACGACTTCTCCGTATCACCCTCATTTTTCTTCTTTTCTCGGAGATCAATGAAAGCTCTTCCTATTTTGATGAGGAAATGGATTTGGTCAGCTCACTGGCAGAAATCAAACGTGGGGTTCAGGATAGGAGAGGGAGGGAGAGAGAGATGATCTTGAAAGAGAAGTGTTAGATTTTGTAATCAATGTCTTTTGTTCCCCTTTCCTTCATCCCCTTCCCATCATGCATTTTTTAAATCCTTGGAGGTTTTTGCATCTCTTGCTTCATACATGTTCAGGACTCTGGGTGCAGAATTTCTCACAGCCTGGTTTAAATCTATGCCTCTATTGCTTTAAATCTCAATTTTGGATGACTCTGGTTTTGTGGACCACAAACATACTTTACATGTACAAAACTACCTTTGACACGGGACTTTGCTATGGGTGAGAATGTTCATTACATGCAGTTCCAACTTGTAACAATCCAACCTTTGTCCCAGCCCAAGGAATTGTGGCCTTAATATTGAAGCACTTTGGATGATATTCACACTCCGTAATGATAGGCTCTGTAAAGTTCTGAGCCTTCTTCACCCAAACATCCAGGAGGCAACAGCTGTCTCAGGGCCCTGTTAATGGAACAGAGCTTTTCACCTCTAGGTCACTGGCTCAGCTGTGACCCAGGCAGTAGAGAATAAAAGACTTACAATCTGACAGCTATTCAGTGGCCTTTGGGGAAAAATCTTGGCAAATCAGTTCAGCTCCTAGTGTCAGTGTCACAAAAACTGCCATCACGGTTGATCCTCTTGTTGGCAGTCTCATCAGAAAGGCTAGGGATTAAAAGGCTCTTGGAGATTAACATTCTCTCTTGCCATTAGAGGTGCTCCACAGGGGGTGATGTGAGGGGGAAACTTGCCCTGATGCACCTGTTCTGTGGCTATTCTCCAGGACTGTCAGTCTGAGAATTTGATGCACTCTTAGCCCTGGTCCCCACTATGGCTTAAAGTCGACTTTAGCAAGCTAAAGTCGATTTAAGCCTGTACCCGTCCTCACCTGCATGCCCTTAAAGTCGATTTTAAGGGACCTTAAAATCGATTTTAAGGGACCTTAAAATCGACTTTATAACTCCTGCCTTACCGGAGGCATAGCTGAAGTCGACCTCTCTCTAGGTCGATTTTCAGCTAGTGAGGCTGCAGGTGACATTAAGCCTCCGACCTTCCGAGCAGCCCCACGAACCCCCCCGCCCGCCTGAACAGCCCCGCGCTGGACCCCCCCGCCCGCCCGAGCAGCCCCGCGAACCCCCCGCCCGCCGGAGCAGCCCCGCACTGGCTCCCCCGCCCTGCTCGGACGGGCGGGGGGTCCGGTGCGGGGCTGCTGGGGCAGGCGGGGGGGGGGGAGGGGGGTTCGCAGGGCTGCTGGGGCAGGCGGGGGGTCTGGTGCAGGGGGTCCGGCACGGGGCTGCTCGGGCAGGCGGGGGGGTTCGCGGGGCTGCTGGGGCAGGCGGGGGGTTCGACGCGGGGCTGTTCAGGCGGGCGGGGGGTTCGCGGGGATGCTGGGGCAGGTGGGGGGGTTCGCGGGGCTGCTCGGGCGGGCGGGGGGGTCCGGCACGGGGCTGTTCAGGCGGGCGGGGGGTTCGCGGAGCTGCTGGGGCGGGCGGGGGGGTTTGCGGGTCTGGGCGGGCGGGCGGGGGGGTTCGCGGGGCTGCTGGGGCGGGCGGCGGGGTCCGCGGAGCTGCTCGGACTGAGCATGCCTAGCTGCCACGAAAGGCGGTGACAGCTGGGGACTCCCCGCACTGTGGGATACTTACCCACAGTGCAACACTCCCTATGTCGACCCCTGCAAAAGTTTTAAGGACAGACATGAAGTTGCTGTCCTATGTGGGGATGCACTAAGTCCATTTTCTAAAATCGACTTCAGAAAATCGACTTAAGGAAAATCGACTTAGTGCTGTAGTGAAGATGTACCCTTAGAAGGAAAGAAACAACACTTGAAGAAGGATGCTGATAAAGTGAAATTGAAGTTATGATAATAATGATGAAAATCCAGATTAAATTGGATGTTTCTCTGTCTCCAGGTTTCAGAGTGGTAGCCGTCTTAGTCTGTATCTTCAAAAAGAATGAGGAGTACTTGTGGCACCTTAGAGACTAATCATGCCCAAATAAATTGGTTAGTTTCTGAGGTGCCACACATATTCCTTGTTCTTTCCCAGTCTTCAGTAGTCCCAGATTTACTGGAAATGGTGACCACCTCAGTAGCCGTTACCTGCCAGCATCTATGATTATCTCATTGATCCCTTATGCTGCAGTCTCCTCTTTCCTAGATACTCAGAAGATACTGATCCAGGAAAGGACATCATCACAGATGGATCGAATCAGCATCCCTCTTGCCCATGGTACCGTGTCACTCTTAAACATGCCCGTTTCAGTGATGGGGCCTTCGAGGACTGGCGAGAAAAATAGGATGGTTTTCGGTTCCAGGTAACCCCAGCAAGCAGCCTTGCATTGCCAGGTAGGTACACACTATGTTTTTGAACTGGGTTCATTTCCATACTTCTCAGGATGTTCCTAATGTAAACACCCACTGTGTTAGGAGTGAGGGTACTGTCCAAGATTCCAGAAACACTTAGAGCAATTCCGTGCAAAGACTTGTCATTGATTCATAGAGCCCCAGGCCAGAAGGGACCATTGTGATCATCTAGGCTGACCTCCTGTATAACACAGGCCATAAAACGTCCCCAAAATAATAATTACTGAAGTTGTCTTCTCTTGCTAAGTGTTCAACTCATTTGGGGGCTGGGGAATTCTCTCCTCCGCTTGGACTGTTTAACCTGCATTTGCTGTAATTCCCCCTCTATGACAAAACCTGACCCAACTCCCACTGATGTCAGTGGAAGGACATGGATCACACAGATGTCAGTAATTAAATATGTTCCCATCACAGATCCCTAGGAAGGGAGGCACTACTGTGAGTGAGTGGAACGAGGCTGATGCCATATGGCATGGACAGAGCAATTGTGGCACCCAACCGCAATGTTTAACAATAACTCCTTATGTGGATATAGTACTGTTCATCCAAGAGGACTGAACACCATGGGGCTAATAAACTTCTTCTGCAATACATAACCTGAGTTGGAATATTACCGATAACGGTTCTATTCTTGCAGAAGGTACCATGGCATCTTTACTTGACTGCCACTCAGAGCATCAGTTTCCTATTTCATCTGAAAAATGGTGTATCTGTCAGCCCAGGACCCAACTACCTTTACCAGCCTGGGGCATGTGACTCGAAGAAAGATTGATCTTCTACTGAATTCACCACCCCAACTTCTGTGACACCTGGGTTTTATTTTGAGGTCTCTTGTACAAGTAGCAACCAGCCCCAACCGTGTTTAGCTACTGCATCTGATTAGATCATCACCCAAGGAGATGAGGCGTGCTGCACTTAGATAATAAATATGGTGATGAGCATTCTAGGCATACCTTATTGCACTGAAAAGGAACAATCATGTTTCCATTTCATTCTTCTATAAGTAAGTGTGTGTAAGCAGTGGCTCCTGTTGTTAAAATGATCTTTCAGGCCACAGACGTGAAGAGGCCAGCACTCTCTTATGGATATTTTGCTTTTTCTTGCTAATCTCTTTACTTCTTGTTTCTGAAACTTTTTATTTCCCCTTTGGTTCTTAACTAAAGGTTACGCACCGCCCACAAAGTGGGACATTCTGGGTGATCAGGTATCTCTGGTGTGAGAATAAACAGCCCACAAAACACTAAAAAAAAAAAAGGAGCCAGGGGGGTGATGGGCAAGTCTTAGATTCATTGATTTTTAAGGTCAGAGGGGAACGGTATGCTCATTTAGTGTGACCTCCTGCATAACACAGACACAGAACCTCACACAGTGATTCCTGCATCCAGCCCCACAGCTTGTGGGTGGACTAGAATGAATCTTGATTTAAAGATGCCAAGCAATGATGAATGTACCACATCCCTTGGTACTCTGTTCCAATGGCTAACTACCCTCACTGTTGAAAATCTGAGCCTTATTTCCTTGCTGAACTTCTGTTTTCGATAGCATTGACCTCAGAAATTTGGAATTCTCTCCCTCTCTATTTTTATGCAGTAAAACCGCTTCTGCATCCTAAAGTAATTAACACTTTTGTGGCCTCACGTGCAACTTGAGGATGGAGTGGTGCAGCGACCAACTGAAAAGGTGGCCGTGTTAGTCTAGATCTGCAGAAGCAACAAAGAGTCCTGTGGCACCTTATAGACTATATTAGAGCTTATAAAGCTTATGTATTAGAGCATAAGCTTTCATGGGTGAATACCCACTTCGTCGGATGCATCCATCCCAGGTCAACTGGGGCTCAGGTGGCACTGCGAGGGAAGTAAGGCTGATACTCCCAAGCCGGGGAAGCCCCCTGGGAGCCTTGACCAGCTAGGCATGCTTGGAAAGGAGAGGGTCTAGTTCTCTTCCCTTTTGCTCATCTTCCCTGAAGGCCCTGGAATCTGCCCTTTGTGGGTTGCTTTACCTGCCCTGTGAGGGGGTCAGATGACCTGAATGGCCCATGCTGGGGGCCTGTGCTCTGGACTTTGAGACAAGAGCGACACCCACCCTCTCTCCAAGGAGGGGCCAGAGAGGAATAATCTGCTACAATTGTCCTTTGTTACTGGTGGGGATTAGTCAGCCCCCTTAAAGCATATCTGGCAGGCCTCTTGTAACCATGTAAAGTAACAGTACAGTTACAACTTTCAAAAGCACCAAGGCTCAGATCCTCCAAGGTATTTAGGCACCTGACTCACATTGAAATCAACTCCCCTCAGGGGTTGGGCACCTAAAACCCTGGAGGAGCTGAGCCTTAGGAGTCTAAGCCCCATTTTCCAGAGAGATTCAGGCAGTTCAGAGCCACATCTCCTTGAGGGTCAGTGGGATTTAGTGGTTACCTCCCCTTGGGTGCTCTTCAAAATATTATCCTGGATGGATTTCCTCCACTTAGGTGTATATTCTTCCTGGGGCTTGTGTTATCATTTGTTGAATATATTATGACACAGTATTTACTCTGGTTAACTTTGAAACATTTCTGTGGCTTCCCTTTCCCATTTCAGTGTTTAACAACTAAACCACTGGTGTATTCTTGCAGTATTAATTATTATTATTCTGGGCTGTGGCTTAAAGCTCGTTTAGTGCATTTTCATTTCCCGACCTCTAGGTGTGAGCACACTCCTGCACTCCATCCAGATGGAATCTGCAGGTGCCCCAGGAATGAACACCAATGCACTTAAGAGCAAAAAATACACACTAGACTCTTGTTTACCAGTGCGTGAGCTGGCTCAGTTGTTAGCAACCACTAGAGGTCAGCAGGAGTTGCTGAGAAAGGGGGGCCCAGCTTGTCTTGAGTGAATTCCCACTGCAGAGTGCAAGGAGAGCATCAAATATTTCTCATTATTCTTTGTTCTGAGCTTGCTTTGGCTTCTAGCACAAGCCAGGCTATTGGCTTTGAGGAGAAGACGCGCAGGGCTTGGGAATCCAGAGAAGGGGGATAAAAGTGAACCCTTTTAATGTGGCTTTTTAAGTAAGAAGTAAATAAAGTGAACTTCCTCTCTAAGGAGAAGCAGGTATTTATTCGTGGACTTTGTATTTAGTCACTTGAAAGGTGATGAAAACAGAAGCCCAGAGCCTGAGCTACTGCTGATGGCATAGGTGGTACTGGTGGTAGGGGGTTCTTATCCAGGAAAAGCTCTGCAACAATGTTTTCCCTTCGTCCATTCCCCATTCAAGTCCAGCCATTCCACCATTGAATTGACTTGAATGCCAAACATGCAACTCACTAACTTTCTCTCCTGCAGGAAAGTCAAATTTCCAAGGGCATTTTTAGGAGTAAGTTCCTTCAACGTGTTCCCTCTGCCACAAATGCTGACTGATTTGCAAAATTCTGCTAAGTGCACAGACAAATATGTTGTGACTGATTTGGAATGCCCCAATTTCTTCCAGCCTTCAAAAGGGATTCATAAATAGCTCTTAAAAAATAGGGTAGTTTGCAAATTGTCTTGATTTACAAATGTTATCTAAGGTTTCAGGCACTTAGGAATTTCTAAATAGATAAGATACCAAGGTTTGTTGTATCTCCTGGCAATTATTAAGAAAATAAAATCAGTTAATATCTAACCCTGAATCCAAACTGTAATGTTAAGATGTAAACTCTTATTCAGACTCTGTTCAGAGCTCTGGAGTTCTGTGTCCTATGTGTCGATTTTCAGAATAATCTTGGGAGGAGAAAATCCTTTGATTAAAATACAGCTGCATGTGCTGATCAAAACACTTTATATGCTGCCCAGATTTTTGTTGTGTGACTCAGTCACCTAGATGTTCTCTTACTCTTATGCAAGAAATCAAGCAAATAGGAGCCCATTCTGATAGAATAAATTTCCCCAGCTGTGTGTGCATCACATGTGAAACTGCAGTAAACAACTACAAGTGTTCCACAAATGTAGACTATTCTTGGCCATGACAAGAAAAGAATGGCTGATATTTCAAAAGAGGGTTGGATGACTCGGAAATAAGATAAGAAACTTTGACTTCCTTGGGGAGGGAGGATGATCTAGTGGTTAGAGTGCTAGCCTAGAGCCCTGAATTCAATTATTTTCCACCAATTTCCATTGGGACCTTGGGCAAAACACTTGGGGTAAAATTTTCAAATGTGCCTAAGGCTCAAATCTTCAAAAGTATTGAGACTTCTAAACTCCCATTGAACTCAGTGGAAGTTAAGAGCCTTCATACCTTTGAGGATCGGGAGCTCAGGTGCTTTTGAAACTGTTAACCCTTGAAGGCTGAGAGGTGCACTTACTATGTTACAGGTCATCAGATAGGTGCCTTTGATAGATAGGTGACCAGTTTAAATTGTGGGCTGCAGCAAGAGTTAGCTGGTTGGTCACCAGTTTGAAAGGAAAGCGAGGAATACTTGTAGCACCTTAGAGACTAACCAGTTTATTTCAGCATACGCTTTCGGGGACTATAGCTTCAAACTATATATAGTTTGAAAGGAGTTAGTCTTAATTCACTTCTTTGTGGACAGGTGTTCCCTTCTTATTGGCCTCCTTTTGTGGCCAAAGTCTGAAAGGAGGGAGAACAGACCACACGCTCTCCAGAGTTGGTCTCTTCCGGACAGGCATCACTGTTCTGGAGACGAATGAGGAATTGGTACTTGGGGGTAGGTAGGTCCGAATCCTGGGCTTGACCTGTTTGGGATAAAAAGGCACCACGGGTCTCCGGTAGCTATCAGACCACCACTTTATCGTAAAGAGAAATTTAAAACCAAAGGGGGGGGGGGTCTAAAACCAATCTATGACATGATGAGTGCAATGACTGGAGGGCTGTTACAAAACCTGGGCTGTCTATGAACTTCTTTTGTTGAGTCCCTAATTGATTCTATTCTATTTAAAAGTTACTTTAGGATGAGCTGTACCGAGTATATGCACAGCCCCTCCGTACCGTGCAGTTAGGTCTGGCATTTAAAATCTAATGACGTTTTCCTCCCCATCCCATGCAAGATGTCAAATATTTTAGGTTAAGAAAAGGGAAAAAGAGGAAAAATAATTACACAGTAAATTAAACCAGGGCAACCCCCCTACTTATTAAGACTTCAAGAGTTACACGTTGCTGCTTCTGGTTTCAGCTATCTTAAACTGCTACAAAGGGTACTCCTAAAAATAGGTACTGTACAAATGATTAGGTCATACACTGCTTGGCAGAGCCTTCTTTTATTTAATTACAAACTAGACCCTGGATTGTTGGTGGAAAAATATAAATACGACAGTTCAAAGCCCGGCTGCCCGTTTTGCAGCACTATAAAGTTTGCTCTCCTTAGCTGAGTCACTGTAGATACGTTCCCTTTTGTGCTGGGGGATTTAGTGATGGAATGTGGGCAGGCTGGCCTCCGCTGTCATGGGTCCTGAGTCACAACTCACAATGATCCTCACAGTGTTTGCAGGCTTAGGGCCATAAGCTACTAATTAACCTTATTGTCTTACAGCCCTCCTGGTATATATAACCTGGACAAAGGGGGAAGGAATGGAGAGAAGGCATCAAAATCTGCAAGCCCAAGAAATGATCATGCAAATACTAGTTTATCACAGGCTTGTAGCTTTTTGGACCCATTTGATCTCTGAACACTGACATTCCAAGAGCCAAATTAGTTCTAACCTCTTCTTTGAATGTATTCTATTTCCATGTGTTTTACGGCCCTATTAATACTGTGGCGCATGCAGCTCCTCCCCTCCTTTTGCAGCACAGATGCAAAGAGCTGAGATTTTAAAAAGTGACCTAGGCTCAGATCCCCAGAGGTATTTTAACATCCAGTTCCTATTGAAATCAATGGGAGTTAGGCACCTAAATAACTTTTTGAAGATCTGGGGCTTAGTGCATTTGGGTGTCTATTGTTTGGGGGTCTGATTTGAGACACCTTAGGGGGCTTAACTTTTCAGAAAGCATTGAGCCTCCTCCCTTTGGAGTTAGGAACACAGTGATCAAGATCTTCAAAAGTGATTCATGATTTTGGGGGCTCAGTCAGGCACAGATGAAAGTGCCCCGATTCTCCAAAGAGTCACAGGCCTCGATCGTACAAACGCTCTTGCATCTGGATAATCGCGTGGCGTCCCGCTGGATGCCAGGTGTGTGAAGTTAAAAGTGTGTTGCTGTAACAAGGATGCTACTTATTTTAATACAGATTGTAATTACAGATAATCTGCAGAAATGTGTGGAAACCAACAGAAACATGTGGGAACCGCCACTTCTCAACCTAGCCTGCAATTCTCCAAAAGCAGCTCTTTTCTCCCTGGTATTATGAGCCAATGCACACTAAGTGGGCCCTTCATGATTCCCCCCCTCACTCCAGCATGCAGCTATGATATGCCTGAGGCCAGTATCTGAACAGCTGAGATGGAAACTCAAACTAATCCATGGATTTCACATGAAGTTTAACATTCTGTAGATGCACATTTAGCAGCCTTCTGGGTCCCTGTAAAATTTTTATTTTCTTCCAAAAACAGCTTTGGGGTGTTTTTTTTAAACAAAGTCTAACACATTTAATCATCTTTTCATAAGCTGTCAGCTTGTTTTATATGTGAATTTGGAGGAGTGAATTATGCTCAAATCTCAGAGCAAACCTAGCACATGTGCAGTAAGAATTTTGCATATATACCAACAACATGACATATATGATAAGAGTTTTAAGCCCTTGGTGACAAGTTTGCAGAATCAGGGCCTAGAACTATAAAGGTAAATTATACAAAAAGGCTTGGTCTGGTGATAGTTTTGTGATTTGTTTTTAAACCATCATTTAAAAAGGATGCCAAAAGCCATATATTTTCATATTTAATTCAAAATAGCCTTTATTGCTTCCCTAAAGCTCAGCTGATAACATCCCAAACCACTATCCCCCAGTCCCTCAGCAGCAACAACTGAATAGCTCTCCATGGCACATAAAAGCCTCCATGATTTTATGGGACAAACCATAAGCCCTCATTTATAGAATTCATGCTCCCACCCAGCCCTCTATCAGTCTAGGTTTTAACTCAGCAGCATTCAAGGTTTTTAAAGTGAAACTGATTAAACTTGTTAATATCAAGGTTACTTATCCCTATATTTTAAAAAAGCAGCATTACAAACCTCCATTAATATAGCATCTTTCACTTCAAAGTATCCCAATTTTAAGTCCAACAAACTGATGTACAGGCATCTTTTCACTCACCACTAAGATACAGCCAACTCTGGGGTGGAAAGCACTAGCCGTTTAACAGTGTATAGCAAGTCTGTATAATACTGATGAAGGGCTGGAAGAAAAGATACTGTATGTGATAGTGCATAGAATCTTTTTAAAGGCTAGCAAAGAAGTGGTTAATTCTGGCTAGTGGAAGGAACACAGCTGCCTGCCCTGGGTACAGGAATTTGCAGGGTAACAGGGTTGGGTCAGTGGGAGGGAATTATCTCTACCTAGTCACATGAGATAGATGGTGCTATGGGTGGAGTCTAACAAACTGAAACCAGGATACCTAGGAGGAGGAGGCAGAAGTATCAAGCTGGAGGTTGACTTGCTCCTTTGGGGGACCTTGGCTAAAGTGAGCTATGTTCTAGATTATTCCTTTTCCCTTTAGCAGATCAAAGTGCTGTTTGCTGCTTAAGAGAGTGACTCACTCCTTTGTAGTTTCTGGTTTGTTGTACTATAGAGTTTACCACTCTTAAAGACCAGCAGTTCTATAATTCTCCACTGTGTCTGGTCGTGAGTGTTGAACATCAGACACCCCATTCTAGGCCTTTGCACTCTAAAGATTACCTGTTAAATGAGGGATGTTGGGGATGGAAAAGATCTTCTGGGATAGTTAATTCACTAGGAAATGCTGCACTATGTTGCCTGTTTCTGCTAATACATTCTCTCCTGCTTTTTACAGTTTAGTCTCAAGTATCTTTGATGGTGGCTTTTTCCCTGTTTAATTTGGGAGATTATTTCACAGTTTAATGTCCTCTTTGGTGGGGTTCTTCCTAATATTTAGTTTACCCTTTCCTCATTCCATCCTGCTATACCTGGTTTGACCCCTTTTAGAGCAACCTAAACAATCCCATTGCCTTGCTAATAATATTTCTATCCTTCAGGTATATGGAGTGCTAGTGTTGGCAATTAGTTCAGAGACCTTTCCTTTACGTGTCTATAAAATACATACTGCACTGCTGCCCCTAAACAAATTGATAATGTCCACCCCCAACTTCAGTCACCATGTAACTCAGAGAATAACCCTTTCCATTGCACTGGTAACAAGAGGTAGTTTTGAAATGTTCCCTGGGTTTCCACAAGTAGGTCTCTAGGAGGAAATTTTTTCTTCATGCTACATTGCTGTGAAGATCTTCTTCTAGTGAAATCCTGGAAGTCTTGCGAGTTTAATAGTAAAGGTTAATAATAATCGCAACAGGCAGCACATCATTGCCTTTGTATCTGGTTGAGAGATTTACAACTTAAGCTCATGGCAGAGGGAGAAATTGTTTCAATCACTTGGAGTAATGGCACATGGAGAGCCACTTGGGCATGACTGCTATTTAACATGACAAACCCAGCCTGGCTTCACTTAATGTGCTGGTTCTTTCTTCATAAACATGTTACTGGATAAGGTGAGAATTATATATATTTTTTTAAAAAGTAAATTGGAGCTGAAGGGGAGGGGTCAGTGTGCAATGGATTTTTCAGGGGTGGCGGACAGTAGAAGGAAAAAAGGCAAGTCTTGCAGTGTAGGGGATAACTCCTGTGTTGAGAGAGTCCCAAAGACAGCCCTTACTGAGTTTTCTTCTTTTGTGGGTGGGCAGCCCCAAAGCCTGATGATGAGGCTATAATAGCTAGCAACTGTGACTAATAATTAAAGACTTGGGGATTGAGATGATATTTGCAGGGCCTGTTGGTCTTATATATGTCTTATTCACAACAGGCGGAAACACTTCATTGTCCCGTGCAGGCACAAGTTGCTGGTGCTGGATTCAATCCAGCTGAGATGTTTGGGGCTGTCTCTTTTCCCCATACCTCTGACTGAACTGATGAGAGTGATGGACTAGTTTTGTTAAATAGATCTTCAGTTTCTCCAGCCCTACTTGGCTATGTCCTACTCCAGCAAGTTATAAGGAAGTGTCTCTTTAAGACTTCTGGATTGTAACAAGAGAACCCCAGGACTGCTGGAGTTCAGTTTAGTGCAGGAAAACTTTGCATGGAGCAGGTTGTGGGAGCTCTGCTGTTACAAAAGCACTGGTGTGTGTCTCTATTTGCTTCTATATGACAAGTAGAAAGAGGAACTATTGGAATCTCCCTCACACTCCATTTTTCCATTGGTCTCAAGGCACTCAACTACCAGGTAGATGGTCTTTCTTGCTTATGGTGTTAAAACTTCCAAGTCTTGTATTTGACTTGATTTGGAGGAGGAAACTAAGTTTTATTTTATCTAAACCAAGAAGACAAGAGGTGGTAGGCAGGGGGTGGGTTGCTCATAGCTGAATTTGCTCTTAACATTTCCTGTGCATATTGTGTACATGGTCTCACTGAAAGACAAGGGACTGACATTTAGAAGGTCGCAAGCAAGGTTTTTTGGTTTTTTATTTTCCTATTTCATACCTCACAGAATTGCTCTGCCTTTCACTTCCTTTATGGTCACTGATAGTGTTTAAACGTAGTGTATGTGTGTGGAGGAGGATACACCTTCTGAAGGAAGTAGAGAGGCAGATTTCCTAGTGTATGAGAGTTTTCTGAGGAGGACTCACTTATTCCTGCTGTTGTCAAACAACAGATGTTCTTGACCAGGCTGTTATAACAAAGCTAATGTAACAGTAAATATTGGTTCAAATTTTTAGTATGGGCCATAGCTTCAAGCAATATGTGGCTTCTTTACATCTTACGTATACACCCAGAGACCAAATATGTGCAGTGAAATACAGCAACTTTTACTGCAATGGTTCATGGCAGTGTGTATGTGGAGCGGAGGGAGGTAAGGGGGGGAACAGCTAGGGAGAGGGTTGTGGGTGGATGGCCATTGGGAGAGGAAGTATGGAGAGACAGGCAGAGATGATAGATGCGGATCTGAGAGAGTACAAAGTTTGGATCAGCATCAGAGTCTGTTGCTGAGCTGACCAATTCCAAAGACCTCTTTGGGTATGTCAGCTGTGGCAATCGAATTTCAGCTGAATGGAGCCTGCAAGAGAATGTAATACACAGACCTGACATTGTCTGTATTCTAGTAGGGCCTAAAAATCAGGGCCCCGTGGCCCACATTGTACTAGCTGCTGACTGAAACAGAAATGGTAAGAGACAATCAGTGCCCCAAAGGGTTTGCAGTTTAGGTAGACAAGACAAAAGGAAGGGAAAGGAAGGTGAAGCGACTTTCCTACTGTCAGTGGCACAACCAAGTCTCCTGACCAGAGCTGTGAAGAGATTATTCTAGTTTTTAGAGGGGAGGGTTTGGTGGGCGGGGGTGACATTTTGAAAACTGGCTTTGTTCCAATTTGGAATGAAAGCAAAAATGTGAGATTCTCTGTGAGGGGATGGCACCATGGACCCTGGAAGCCCTGGAATTCCCAACCGCAAGGCAATCCCTCAGATAGTTCATCCACATGGCTTCTTCGCAGCCTGGCATGAAACCAGGCAGGGTTCCAAAGGAACTTGGTCAAAATCAAATTGTCTCCGTGAAATGCTTTCATTTTCCCAACAGAATGTGTCAAAATAAAAAGTTTCACTAGAATTTTCTATCCTGCTCTACCTGTTGATGCCTTTTATCTGCAAAAGACAGACCGAACTGAAAACTTCTATGAGCAAAGGAAGTTTCTTGAAGTGCATCCATGTTCGGAGTCCATGATATAACAATGGGAAGAAGTGTGTCCCCTGGGAGGTGATTTTAGACTAGGAGTCCATGTGGAAAGAAGGCCTCAGTCAGGTTTCTCAGTCAGAAAGGTGTCCCCACCATAGCAATCATCCACATATATGGTACCTTTATTGACAGCCTCAGCAGAGAAACTTGGGACTGAATGGACCACATAGTCAGAACTCCCTTCTTGCCACTGGGTGAGGCCCCTCCCAGGGAATATGCAGGCTAACTTCTTGGGGAAAGATCTAACAATTATTCATTTGAGTATATGTTCTTGGTCAGGTACCATCTTGTTGTGTGTTTATACAGTGGCATGGGGTCCTAGTCTGTGACTTAGGTTCCTAGGCTCTATTGTGCCACATAAATGATGAAAATAAGAATGCACAGGAGTAACGTTGTATAACTCGGCTTATTGCAGTTAAGGGGAACTAGTCAGGCCAGTGAAGTTTATGCATGTGCATATGTGTTTGCAGGATCAGAGCTTTGGAGCAGAGGCTGTGTTTTAATTTGTATTTGTACAGCACATAGTGCAATAAGAGCTTGATTCTGACCGGGAACTTTTGAGAGCCACTATACCATAACTATTCAGGCACAGTTTGAAACTGTGTGAGTATTTAAGTGCACTGTTGCCTGAGCTATACCTATTCTGGGGATGAAAGGACTTCACGTTTAGAAGTTTCCAATATCTTTCCAATATAGTTTCCAATATCTTTTGAAAAATAGCAATAGGAATTAAGTCTCAAGTTAAACAGCTCAATGGCTTTTACTTTATTTTTTAAAGAAAAGTTAAATGTACCAGTTCCCAGAAAGAATTTTGTGTGTGTGTGTGTGTGTGTGTGTGTGTGTGGAGGGGGGGGTTAATCTTCAGCATGCTGCCTGAGAATTTAGCCTTGGGAGTTCCATTATTGCTAATGGGACTCGTGCAGCTTAATTTCATGCAAGCTACACTAAAAATGTACCCTTAACTGTCTGCAAAATTTCAGTTCTGAAATCAAGCCTCTTAAAAGTTAGAGCAGGATTAACAAACACCTGAAATCCTCCCGCTCCCTCCACAGTATTTTCTTCTAGTTCATTTTTTAATTCAAAAAACCAAAAGCACACAACAGCTCTGCAGATTTAAGCAATTTAAAAGGGGGAAATATGTATCCGGGCTGAGAGCTGGCATTCTAAATTTCAATTTGCTGCCAGTTAAAATGGCAGAGTTAGGACCCCTGAAAAAAAAGGGGGGGGGGGGTTAGTTGATGCCTTATCTTTAACTATGTTACTGTGAATGCCACACTGTAATACTTATCTAATAACCCTCCGTGCTGTCTCCTTCATTATGGGGCCTCTGCTATTAGGCTGTTCTTGTTAAATGACTGCTATCATCTGGTCCCAAAGTACATTAAATGCCATTATAATTATAAACACACTTCCCTATAACAGTCTCTTTAGATTACATTCACACTGCTTTACCCCTCAGGCTATCTTTGTACTAATACCATTCTTATTTGCTATTTTAGCTGACAATATTGGGTCCTACACTATTTGCCCTATACAACGGGAGAAGGAAAAGTCTTTATAGCATTCCTATTACAGATTAATATTTTGATGTCTCGAGGAAACCTAATTAATCTAATTTATTTCATTCACTCTCCCCTGTTCTATAAGGAGACCTGGCTTTTAAAATGTGTTGAACTTTGACACCGAAGTATGTTGGAGGGTATGAATTGCACCATTCTAGTATCTCCACTCCAAAGAGTAGCTTTGTAAACAGGAAGTTTGGTGTAACCCAGAGTCTGTCCATCTCTCACTTTTTCAAAATCCCTTCTTTTTTACAGGCTGTGGCAGTAAATCTTTGCCCCAGACTTTCACTGCTTTCCTCTTATTACAAGAACCTGCCCTTCCTATAAAGGGTGCTTGTTTGGGGTAGTGTCTTTATCCGGGCAAAATAACCCTTATCAAGCGCGGTGTACCCAACATTAAACTCCAACACAAACAGTTTCCAGCCAAAATTTGGCACTAAGCCCATGGTTTGTCTTTGTTACCTTCTCCATCTCTCAAATTCAGGCATCAATCTCCCTTTCCCACTGCCAGCAAGGGGCTGGGCTTTCAAAGCGCAGAGGTTATTCAGCAAGGGAGATTTCTTGTATAGAGAATCTTGGGGACTGTTCTGGCTTTCTAATGTTTCAAGTGGCCTTCTCCGATCTGAGGATTAATTGAAGATTAGGACCGGGGGTTAATTGTGTATTTCTCCCTTTGGGAAGATAGGCTCCTGCCTAGGGTGAGTTTGCTGCGAGTTAAAGTCTTGGGAAAGCAGACAAGCCGCAGAGGACCGAGTGACAGACAGCCTTATCGTTGGCCTCAATGCAGTTGTCACATTATAAGTTCAACAAGTTTAAAATGTATCTTTTCTAACGTGTCAGTGGCGCAGTCAATTATATCCGCCTGCTTGTTAGGCAGCTTTTCGATTTAATGATTTCATTATTAACACGCTGGGGGCTTAACCCTTTCGCTGCTGCTCCCAGCGTGCGAGTGTGTCACTAAAGGCGGAGGTAAGGGCGTGAGTGTGTGTGTGTGTGTGTGTGTAAGAAAACACACAACCTCCAACCCCAGACATTAAAGTTGGCGCTCCTCTGTGCCTTGCAGTGGGTGAGCGCGGTGCGCTCGTTAATTAAGGGGAGGATTAATGTCAACCCGGCTCCTTGGGATGGTGTTACGGCTTCTCGGCTCACGCCCTTAACGAGGCATCGGGAGTTGATTTGCAAAGCCCGGGCTCTTGATTTCCGCTTCTGGACGGGGTGAAAGGAGTCGGGGTGCCCCGGGGCGCGGCCAGGGATCCGCATTCAGCCACCGCCAGGTGAAATACCCGAGGGCAGGATTAAAAGTGTGGAGGGGCCGGGGCTCCAGTGTGTCCAAACGACCCCTCCGGAGTAGTTCCTCCGAGACACGCTTCTGGCCATGCGCTGGGGTGTGTGCCCTGGTCCTAACGCCCCCCTGCCTCACCCCTGCAGCTCTCGGCAGACACTTGGGGGGGTGCACCGCTCCGCAGGACACCTGTGCACACGCTGCGCCCCCAGCGGGGTCGGGCGGCAGCAGGGGTCTGCTCCGAGCCGGATTGGAGCCATTGGCTCCGGTTCATTGATTCCCAAAGGCAGCCGCCCGCTCCTCCATGTTTGTTGTTGGCAGAGGCCAAGCGCTGTCCAGCAGCCCTCGGGATCCGCTCCCCCCTTCCCTCCCCACCCCCTCCGGCCCCCCTCAACGCCAAGCGGCGAGCGCAACCCCTCGCTCCCCCAACGTGCAACTTCCCGGTGACTTCCTGCGGGATGGGGGGAGCCCAGCCAAGCGCTCCCCCTGCTCCCCCAGGGCTGCCAGCATCTCCCGCGGGCTGGCACGTTCCGCCCGGGACTTGGGTACCGAGTCGGGCAGCCGCGCTACAAGAGACATCTCCACCCTGCTGTGCCCACCCCCTGCCCCGCTCGCACCTCCCCAGCGCTGTACGGGACACCCCTTGTTCTTAACGCGGCCGGCTGGGGACGGGCGGTTTCATGCACTGGCGCGGTTCCCCTCCGCGTTCTCCTAATCCGGAGCGGAATTCGACTGGTGCGGAGATCGGGTTTGGTGCTGGTGCGATGCCCGAGGAAAAGGACCCGGCTTCCCGCTCCGAGCCCGGTTTCCTCCTTCCCCGCCAGCGTGGGGAGCGGGTACCCAGCCCCGCCGAAGCCTGCAAGGTGTAGTTAACGCACAAACAGTGTCCTGTCTCCGCCATCCGCCCGGGAACCGGCTGCTCCCGCAACCGCTGCATCGCACGAGTCCCGGACTAAATCCTAAACCGGGTTCCAGAGAGACCCGGACATCGCTTCTCCCTAGCACCCCCCCAGCACGGCTTACCGAGGAGATCGTTAGGATGGGGGGGCGTGTGGGATTTGGGGGGCTTAGTATGGCTAGGTCAGCAACCCCCCAAACCCGCAGTGTCGCAGAAAAGGGGGGTGGCAGGGGCCCCGCTTCTGTCCTAACTCCGGATCTCCGAGAGAAAGCCCAGGCGGGTTAAAGTTTCACCCCTTGGAGCAGCTTCTCGGGTAGAGTCCCAGCATCAAACCCGAATAACCCCGAGCCATGCGGAGCTCCCCCAGGGTGCGTGTCTGGGAAGTTTTCTCCCCCAGCCCCCCGGGAAGGATGGAGCCCTCAGCAGCTAGGGGGTCAGGCAGGGATCCGTTTGGCTGCGTGCGGGGGGCACACTCGGGCAGGGCGGCGCCGCGCCTCTGGGGTGGGGGAGCAGGGGGTGGGGGCAGCGGTGTGGGCACGAACCCCGTGCCAGCAGTAAAGATGGTGCCCGGGCCGGGCTTCGCCGGGGTGGGAGCGGCCCTGACGCGGGGCGCAAGCCGGCACGTCAGTCAGCGCGGTGTTGATTTGCTAACCTCAAAGCAGAGAGGAGTTGGAGGGGATGAGAGCGGGTACTGCGAACTGCCGGATTATGCGTCTGCTTTAATAGCAAGCAACAGTTCCAACGCCAAGCCCGCCCGGCTCCTGCCATGCCCTAGCCAGTGAGTGCGCGGGGTCCCTCGCAGGAACTTGCACGCGCGTGGATCTTGGGAGGGGTGGGGTGCGTGTATTTGCTCGCGAATGGATGCGCGGGGAAAGAGATGCAAGGAGATAAATTGCCTTGCCTGTCATCTGTGCACCTAGCCGGCTCTCCCCTGGGGAAATTGAGGGGGGCGGTCAAGTGGACATGGAGGGGGGGGGGGTGCTTGCAATGGAAGAGGGAGGACTGGGGGCGCTTTGGGTTCGGGGGGGGGATGCTGGCAGGAAGATGAGAAGCAATTGTTGTGATGTTCTGGCTCATATGTATTCTGAAGGGCTCGCGGGAGACAGATGTGACTTCCCCTCCTTATGGATTTGTGGTGTGGGGAGGTGGAGCCCCGGGATGGTTTCCGAGCGAAAAGGCTGGTTTCTGGCCGGGGTGGGTTGGCAAAGCGTTTCCCCTCGTGTTTAGTTTTGCAAACAACGTCTCGGGCAGGTTGGGGTCGCTCCCTTCCCCGTCAGCGTCCTTTGCCGGGGAAGATGCGATCCCCCAACAGAAATGTGCGGTGCCCGGGGTTGCAATTGCAACGCCTCGGGGCGGGCTAGACATAAAAATCCCCCCTCGCCGTGTTCATAGCAGCCTTTGCACCTGAAGAATATTGGATGCCTTGTAAATACAGCGGCGTCTGGCTTTTAATAGTCCAGCGCCAAACTTCCTTCGCCGGGTGCAAATCTCCGTCCCTGGCGGTTGCCAGACAAATTGGGAGCGAGCCGGGGTGGATGCGGTTTATCCAGCACACCTACCTTTGATCAACAGCGCTTACTCCCCTCCCCGGCCCTACGTGACAGTCAGTGGACAGGCTCCGTCCAGGGTGGTGTTGCTAAATGTAATTCAGACCGATCTGCATTTGATCTTGAGTCTATCTGGCCAGGTGCTGTTTAGCCGAGACAAATACCCCCCTTTCCTTTCCCCCCCGAGAGCCGTGTGAGTGTGGAAGCGGCTTTTGCGAGACGGACACTGTTTTGCATCCCAATTCCCCCTTTCCCCCTCCGCGCGCTGAAGTGGGTGTTTTGTCCCCCGGTCCCCCGGCGTGATCCGTTTCAGCCCCGTCCAGCGCGGCGGGGTGATTTCGATTCCTCTCCTGGATTTGCTGGCTGAAGTTTGCTGAAGGCGAGCCGGGCAGGGGGGGGGGACGGCGGGTCTCGGGTGCGATAGACGCGGGGATTTTCATTGGCCCCAAAGTGCGGAGCCGGGCTCCCTCCGCTGCCCGAGGAGCGCAGCGGCGGCTGCTGGTCTCCCCGCGGTTGGTGGATGTGTGGGGCCGGCGGGGTACGTGTTACATGGGGGGGGGGGGAGGGGGCGCTGCAGAAACTTGGTCTCCGGAGCCGATCCAGGGTTGGAGTAGTTGACTCATTAACCCTTCCAGCGCGCCCCGGAGCTTTGTTCTCGGGCGAGGGGCCGAAGAGCAGCCGCGGCTCGGATGCTGAAGCCCCCTCCGCCCCCCGCCTCAGCGCCGGGTTAGGGGGCGAAGCTCCGGGGCTTCCCCATCCCTTCCCCGAGCCCGGCATGTTCCTGCCCGCGGCGAGGTGCGAGGGGGCAGCTGCCCCCCCCCGCGGGGAGCCCCCGAGGCTGGGTGTGGGGACGGGGGGGGGAGTCACTGGAGCGAGCCGGGCTGGGGTCCCCCTGGGGAGGGTTTGGGGGTCTCGCCCGACGGCTGAGCCTGGGGGTGTCTCCGGGACGGGGGCCGCTGGCTGGGGGGCGGGGGGGGTCAGTCCCGAGGAGAGGAGCCGAGTGGGGGGGTCTCCAGGACGGGACCGGTCTGAGGGGTGTCCCGGGGCTCCCCCTCGAACAGCTCCCTCCTCTCCGCTCGCTGCCCGCGCAGTTTGCTGGGGACAAAGGGGGTGGGAGCGGCCCTGCGGCGGAGCCGGCGGCCGGGGTCCTGGGCGGAGCGGGGTGCCCGCCCGGCGGGACCCCCCTGGCCTCACTCCCTCTGCGGCGCTTTCGCTGGGGGGGAAGGGGCGGGCACCAAGCGTGCGTGGGGAGGGGGCGAGCCGGTAGCGTGGGGGAGGAAGCGAGTCCACGGGGCACAAACATCCCCCTTACCCGGGACACGAGGGGACAAGGCGGTGGGGCCTGAGGGAACAGACCCCCCCCCCCACAAAGGGCAAAGATTTCCCCCCTTTCCCTGGGGCATGAGGGAGCAGCCGGGTGGGGCCTGAGAGGAACAGATTCCCCCCTCCCCATTAGGTAGTGGGGTGGCTCCTTGGGTGGAGGGGGTGTGAGTGTATTTAGGGGAGAGGCCCCTCTGGGTGCCAGGTGTGGGTAGGACTCTCACTTTTGGCGGGGTTGGGGCTTCTCCTGGTGTGTTTGATCGGTGATGGGGGCGGTTGTAGCCAAAACAGGATTTGTGGTTTAAGGAGGGTGGTTGTGATTTGGGGGGGGGGAGGGGGACAGGGGAGAAGCCTGGATACTTCCCTCCCCTTTCAGCTTCCAGCAAGAGGTCTCCCCGGTTTCATTGTTTCCCTGTCACAAGGTGCCTGGAGGGTGACCCATTTAATAACCAGGGGAGCTGGACTGTGCAGGCCAATGGGTGCTGCAGCTTGGAACCCAGCCACCCTCCCCATGACCCCTCTGTGCCTTTCGGCCTTTGTAAAGGGAAGTTGGTTTATTATGTTTTTTGAAGCTTTTACTACCACAGTTTCCAGGCTCCAAAACTTAGTTGTAGAAACTTTGTATGCAACTTGTTGCCAAATTCCTAAACTAAAAGCTCTTTTCCCCCTTTATTCCCCCTATTTTGTTTTCACAGACAACGGGCCCCCAAAGCTAGTCCCGGACTGAGCAAAGAAAGACACCCTCATGACACAATCTCAGGCGCACTATGGATTTGACTAAAATGGGTCTGATACAGCTCCAGAACCCCAGCCACCCCACGGGACTCCTGCACAAAGCCAACCAAATGCGCCTGGCAGGGACTCTGTGTGATGTGGTCATCATGGTGGACAATCAAGAGTTCCATGCTCACCGGACAGTGTTGGCTTGCACTAGTAAAATGTTTGAAATCCTGTTCCACCGCAACAGTCAGCATTATACCCTGGACTTTCTTTCACCAAAGACTTTTCAGCAGATACTGGAATACGCTTACACGTCCACCCTCCAGGCTAAAGTTGAAGACTTGGATGACCTTCTCTACGCAGCCGAGATCCTAGAAATAGAATATCTGGAAGAACAGTGTCTCAAGATCCTGGAGACCATTCAGGCTTCTGATGAGAATGATACAGAAGTCAACATGACGGATGGTGGCACCGAAGAGGAGGAGGATAGGAAATCTAGGTACATCAAAAACCTATTTATCTCCAAGCATTCCAGTGATGAGAGTAGTTATGCCAGCATGGCCGGTCAGAGTTTAACGGGGGCAATGGTGGAGCAGAGCCCATCGGTCTCGACTTCATTTGGACTCTCCGCGATGAGCCCCACCAAAGCTGCCGTGGATAGTTTGATGACTATTGGGCAGTCTTTATTGCAAGGGACTCTGCAGCAGAACGCCTCCGATGACTTGCACTCCACGAGCAGCCGTCACCCCAGCCTCTCCGAAGTAAAAACAGAAGTGATGCAAGTGGAGGAGGCTTCCAGCCACGAAAGCCCAAGGACAACGGAGTCCAGCACTTCTGGAGGGGACAAGTCTGATGACAAGAGCAAGGAAGGCCCTGGTACTCCCACGCGTAGCAGTGTTATCACAAGTGCCCGTGAACTTCATTATGCCCGGGATGAGAATGCAGAGCAGCCCCTCGAGTTGGGCCAAGGTGTGCCAGTCGGACCGGAGCACTCGGTTTCTCAAAGTGAGAAACACCTGAGTATATATTCAGTGCTACCAAATCACAAAACTGACTCGATGCTCAGCATGCCATCCTCCATGACATCGGCTCTTCACATACAGCCAGCTCTTGCTGTGTCCATGGACTTCAGCGCTTACGGGGGGCTTCTGCCTCAAGGCTTTATTCAGAGGGAGCTGTTCAGTAAGCTGGGTGAATTGGCAGCTGGCATGAAAACTGAAAACCGAGCCATTGGTGAGCAGTGCAGTGTTTGTGGGGCAGAACTGCCGGACAACGAGACGGTGGAACAACACAGGTACGTCCTCTGTGCTTGTATAGTCTTGGTGTGGCAGCACGTCGCTCCTTACACTGATGGTTCGTGGCACAATCAGCTTGTTTTGTGTGTGTGTGTGTGTGTGTGTGTGTGTGTGTGTTTTTCTTCAGTTGAATTTAGCACTGGCTGGTTTGACCTCGGTAGAGGAAAATGAATTCCATCTGGGGGTATTTCACCCCTTTGCACAGGGCTCGCGTGAAGCCTGTGCGTCACTCTTCAGTTCCTGCTTAAGACATCAAGTGGGACCTTCGTGGTGCATAGGCCGCTTGCTGGCTCTTTGCACATGTGTGAATTTACTGCATTCTCAACTGGGTAAAGCATTAACAAGCTGCAAACTAAATAGGGAAGGGCCTGGGGAGAGGATTGTGTTGGGGACCCTTTTCCGTTGAGAATTATTCTGAGCCTCGTCAGTTATGGTCACTCCCTGGCCAGATTTGAGCCCACAACCCAGATATGAAAGACTCTATATCTTATTAGCAGTTCCATAACATGTGCACTTTCTTTTCAACCCAAAGAAGGGGCATGGACTATTGTCTGTCCTTTTCTTGCACCATGTCCCAACATGCATTCAGATGCCAGGGCTATGTGTGTACTTTAATTGTTTTTTTTTATAACATTGGGATGAGGCACGTTGGATTCTCACATCCTGCTCCAGAGACTTCGGGATTTTTCTCTCTGCCTTCTGGATCGATATAAAGTGTAAAATTAACCATCTCATGATGCCGCTCACCCATTGAGTAATTGCCTGTGAAATACTTCCCCTTCTTGCTTCTCGGACGAGTGTCAGACGATGACTTTGGTGTCAGTGATCAGAGTTTGAACCTAGAGAACATGCAGAGTAACAACACTGTCAATGGCGTGTCTCTATGTTTACACCTACTGTAAAGGAGATCAGAATCTAGCCTTTAGTGGGTCCGTTGGAGCTGATCATGCAGGCTGATCTGCACAGATGCCCTATTAGCTGGTAGGGCTCATGGTGGGTGTAAGGGTCTGCCGGTGAGCAGCAGCTTGTGGGGTCAGGGTTCTGGTTTTCCTGCCCTAAGCTGTAAGAGCAGGAACCCTAACTTGTTCCTGCATTTGGATGTGCTAATGTCACAGGGATAGGAATGGGCTGAACAGGCTTGCAAAGGGGTGCTCGACCCTTGTGCAGAAATTTGTACTGACTCTACCAACGTGTCAGCCTTTCGCAAGGTGTGTGTATAAGTCATGTTGCCACCCCTCTGTTCTGTGGGGGTGACAAAAGTGAGCGCAAAGCGATCACTGAACAGGAGTACATGACAATCCAATCCGTTAGTAGAATTCAAATCATGGATGACACTAGAATTCCTAGGAGCCTCTCTGAAGCATTCAGACAGAGCATCTCCCAGTATTTGAACGAACCAACAAGTTTAATTAGTTTTAATGTACACAATATACACATGAGGCTCTGGCTGTTTGTTTCCTGTGTTGTAGGAAAACCTCTCTGCTCTGAACTCTTGTTGTGCCATCCATAAATGATCGAGGATTATCTGTGGTCCATGAAGGGCCTCAGAACATCAATTGGCTGTGCAACTTGTTACAGTTTAAGTACAGCCTGGCAGCCTTAACTCTGGGACTTCCACCCTCACGTGGGTTTGTCAGACTCTTCAGATGGCATCTTAGTGCAGTTTAGGACTCTGTGTGTGTGCATTATGATACCCGCTCTGTTGAAACAAATAGGTGATAGCAGCATGCCAGCAATCCCCATTGGCAAAACCGATTTCTTTTTTGTTTACTCTGATGGTATGTAAACAGCAACTTCCTGCATTGTCCTTCTAGAACATGGATAGAATCCATTAACGTTTGTGTAGTTTTTTTTAAAATAGACACATTGGGCCAGGGCCCGAGCTGGCGTAAATTGGAGCTGGAGCTATCCTGACTTACACCAGTTGAGGATGTGGGCTGATGTGCTTACTATAAAGTGACGCAGGCTAAAAGTCATTGAAAAGCAGCTGCAGTGCATGGCTGGAGAGAATTTGAACATGGCTATCTGCCATGTTCTTAAATGTCTTCCTTTCTCCTTTCTAAAGTACAAAGAATAACAATTGATGCTCCTGCACGTACCACATAAACTATTTTAGAAACTCTTAGAGAGGTCAGCCCGGCAGAGATTAAATTGAGAACTTCAATGCTGAATCTGCTCTCGAGTTCCTATTGCTGATCAATAATTTTCCATTGTAGCCGAGTCTCATTGTAAGGTTAGAACCTCCCTACTTCACACCCATGATTAGGAGACTCATTGTGAATGACTAAATGTTTCAAATGAGAGGACAAACATTTTAAGCCAGGCTCCTGCATCATGAGATGTGCTTGTTTCTGTAGCTGCAATTGTAGTTTTAGTTTAAATGATTTGATACTTGTAATTCACTTTAGTATCTTTTGTACTGTAATAAGGTCGAAGTTCTCACCTAGTCACTAATTTTGCACTAGTTTAACTAAGTGTAGTTTTAAAACAGATTGAGTTTAACCAATACCAGTCCCTGCGTGGACACTCTTAACTTGATTCAAACTTGGTTTGTGTGTGTTTTAGCTTGTCAGTAAATTTACCAATGCTAGATAAATTTATGTAAGCCAATTTTTAAACTGATAAGAATGGCCATACTGGGTCAGACCAATGATCCGTCTAGCCCAGTATCTTGTCTTCCAACAGTAGCCAGTGTGTCAGATGGTTCAGAGGGAATGACCAGAACCATGCAATTGAGGGATCCATCCCCTGTCTTTTAGCTTCTGGCAATTGGAGTCTTTGGGATACCCAGAGCTTGGGGTTGCATCTTGACCTTCTTGGCTAATAGCTGTTGATGGGCCTGTACTCCATGAATTGATCACATTGTTTTTTGAACCCAGTTATACTTCCGGCCTTTGCAGCATCCCTGGCAACAAGTTCCACAAATTGACTGCGGTTGTGTAAAGAAGGACTTCCCTTTGTTTGTTTTTTAAACCTTCAGCCTATTAATTTCATTGGGTGATGCCTACTTCTTGTGTTACGTGACAAGGCCGTATCACTTCCCTCTTCACTTTCTCCACACCATTCATGATTTTATAGACCTCCATCGTATCCCCCTTCAGTCGTCTCTTTTCTGGGATGACCAGTCTGAGCCTTTATAAGAATGTTTAGAGGGTTGGGGTTAAAAACCATCCCTTTAAATTGGTGCAGCTCTTTTACAGAGAAGGCCTTAATCGTAGGAGTATTTACTACAAACCTTTGCTGTTACATTTTTCTACAAAATGGGGGAGAAGATGCTATTTTAAATATGCATTAGTGAAGTCCTACTGTATTTATAAAGCTATGAGCAGTGTTCACGCTAGGAATATTGGGACCTGTAAGGCTCCACTGAGGCAGCTCTACCAGAGTAGCAATAGTGGAAGTTACAGAATAGACAGGGCTCCGGTGTCTCTTACCCCTATTTTGTCTAATTCTAGAGTAGGTTTAGATGAGTCCTGGCTACTCTATTACTGACTGGAGCTGCCCCAGTTGAAAATTACAAGTCCCATTTTTTTTATGGCCTGGTAAGACTCCCATGGAGATTGGTTGGCTTTGGATCAGGCCCGGAGTGGGGGTGTGAAAAATTTGGCTGAATAAACTACGTTAACATGCCATTGATATCTCTGGCCAAACTTGATTTTGCACTATCCTGTCCTTCGGTGCAGAAAATGGGAGGCTCTTGAGTGGCTTGAAACTATCTGCCTCTGAGAGAGCAGAGTCTTGGCCAGACTGAAGTTGCTGTGATATGGTTGTTTAGTCAGCAAGCTGCTTAGCAGCAGTTGTATGTTTTTTATGTTTTAAACTTGAAGCGAACTTTGTGAGGTGCCAGCAGGTTCATTTTTAGCCCAGATGTAAGCTACAGCTAAATGTCAATGGTTTCTTTTGTTTCTTCCCACCCTTTCTGCAGATTGGGTACACAGAGCCTCAGCTTAAACACAGAGGGGTCTTCAGCACTGACTTGGTTAGTGAATATTTCCATTTGCCCATTCTGTGTTTATGAACCAAGACTGGTGGTCTTTAAGGTGGTCAAGAAAGCAATTAAATATGCAAGGCTGGGACAATTGCATTTGGAAACAGTAACTTCTGTGTGGGCAGAACTATTTTTAAGGATGCAGATGCCTGCAGGAGACCGTAGTTTGTATCAAAACCACTGTAGACGTGCAACTAGTTTACCATAGTATTAGCAAGAGCATATAAGGAACCAGTAGGTCCCCATAATCTGTAGTATTCAGCTGAAATATCTTTATTTTTTTCCTCTCAATTGGGTTTCCTACCATTTTTCATTAGCATAAGGACGTGCAAGTGGATAATGTGGACAATAAGTATAATTCCTTTTGGTTAGTCATTATATATTTGTACTAAGATAGTGTCTCAAGGCCCCAGCCTAGATTCAAACATCTAATAAGAGATGGTTCCCATGCTGAAGAGCTTACACATCAGAGAGAGGGTGGCAGAAAGGAAATATTGTTAGTTCCATTTTTACCCAGGGGAAACCGAGGCACTGAGGTTGTGACTTATCTGCGGTCATACAGAGAGTCTGGAATACTTTGGGACTGAGGAGATCTGAATTTAATTCCTATCTTGTGGCTTAGTGACACAACCATCTTTCCTCTCTTGACAGAGTTGTCATCTGATGATCCCATTTTATAATACAATTTATTAATAAAGAACACTTAATTATGATCCTTTGGAAGCAAAATCATCACAATTTTGTGTTCGAGGTTTGGAGTCCCAGCTACATTTTTGTCTAGAACATCTAGGCTGTTTTAAAATCCATATTTTCTTTAGTGAGCTTATGATTCTGACTAATTGTGTATTAAGTTTGCAACTTTATTCTTTTTTTAAATAAAAGATTTCCTTCTAGGTCCAGTGAAGTTCAGACTTAATCTAATGTTGGTATTGATTGCAGCTTCTAATTGCAGGGGGGAAAAAGCTATATTTCAACAACCTTTTTGTATTTGAAAAACCACTCATGAACTTCGAAAATGGCTATTATACTAAATTGAATTTACACAGTTTGTTTCTATCATGAAGTCAAAATATTTAAACTTGCTGATACTTATGGTAGTTTTTAAATTTTATTTAAAATTGGATTTCTTTAAACAGTGGAACAAACTACAGGTGCAAGATAAGCTCCATAAACTTAATTACTTGTACGGTATTCTGTTTCACTTATCATCGTATGTTGTTGTTGGATTGTATGCTTTTCAGTCAGGGACTGTTTCTCTCTCTGTCTCCAGTTTTGCAAACACTTATGCACGTGCTTAATCCTTATACCCATCAGTAGTTGCATTGGGTTTAGTAGGACTACTCTGGTGTAAGTATTTAGAGGGTCATGGCTTGTTTATTCAGTGCCCAAAATAATTGCGCCTAGATCCTGATTGGGATCTTGAGAGCTACTTTTAATATACAATTTGGCTGTATTTTATGGACAGCGTTGTATAACATGGAGATCCTTGGATGAAAGGCAGTTCTCTTTAACAAGCCAGGATAGAATGGCAATGCCATATTTTACACCAACCATATAAATTAATGGTTCCATGATTGAGGCAGAGTTGCTTAGTGGTTGGAACAGACCGCTGCAGAGTTCGGATTCATGAATTCTATTCCCAGCATAAGATGCTTAAAACCAAATTTTCAAAATTCTTCACCGGCTTTGGAGATCTGACTCGAGACCCTTAAGGCCTGATGCCCCTTCAAACCATTTACTGAATAGCAACTGCTGTTTAATGCCAGTGATACCATGTGTGAGCGTTGGGAATGTGCCTGGGCACTTGACTGGTCACCTCGTCCTCATTTGTGATTTGTGCCCAGTTGTAACATGGAATCCCAAGTCCATTCTGGCATCGCAGAATATGACGCAGGAGCTACAGTGCACAACCTATTTCTTTTTATATGCATGTTCCCTTTGCCAAAGCATTTTTTGGGGTGCAGTTCCTTCCGATACTGTGAATTTTGTGGAAGTCCTTTGGAGTGAAGCGACCTTAGTGTAAATTTTAGAGAAGCTTTGAGGTATCGCATGTATAAATAGTCAGCGAACCTGTATTTCTAACGATTTGCAGCAGCCCAACTTACCTTTCGTACAACTCCTTGATTTTTTTGCAGTCATTTTTTGCACTCCTTGATTTTTTTGCAGATAGACTCACCCCAATGTGTTTAATGAGGAACTAGGTTGATTGGCAGCTCTTTGGGGCAGGCACTGTTTGTCCTGTGTTTGTACAGCATCATGGGACGCTGGTCCATGACGGGGGGGTTCCTGGGTGCCACACAGTACAATAATTAATAATGCTCTAAAATGCTTTTGTAAGGGGGGAAAACCCCAATACTGGCTAAGAATGTACATGCAATTTCTAATGCCTGGCAACTTTAATGCCACTAAATTTGTTGATTTTTTTTCTTAATATGGAGCTGTGGCAGTAAAAGTATAGCGTATCTTAAGCAGCTGGATAGGGAAGTGTAGCTGCTTTTTGGCTCTTTCTTTGCCAGTCTCACCTCCATTTATCTTTTGAGTGGATTAACTGACTATTGTAATATTAATGCCATTAGACCCACTGGCACAGTGCAACATGTCACAGCGAGAAACAGATGCAGTATACCATTAAAGTAATAAATGTGATAAATCAGATCCCAAGTGCTTTGTGAGATGTTATTAGTGTTAATTTTGGTAGCCTAATACAGTAGTTCTGGTGGGGTTTTTTTGTTTTGTTTGTGTAATTTTTTTTTAATTTTAAGCCATCAGCAATATGTGTCGGTAACTCGGCTGCAATCTGAATCAAAACAATTCCCCTTCCTCCCTCACCCACAAAAAAACCCCTTCCAAACTTGGACACTGATTATTTCCAGAGTTTGAAAGACAACTTAGCAGGCTCTTGTTCCTTGCTGATGGACCTTATTAGTGGCACCTGGCATCATAACATGTTAATAGAAACCAGCATTCTCCTACTGCGTGGTCACTGACAAGTAGCTCTGTCAGTTTGAGCCTGCCATGCGAGGAAGTTCTTATTAGCTTTATGGGTAAGAGAACTTGTCCTGTTCAGGAAATGAATGTTGCAGTTAAGGTCCACAGCTCTGACCCTGATCATGTAACCTGTGAGCGCCAGCGGAGACCCTGCTCAGGATGCTTGGGATTTCAAGCTTTCTCTGGTTCTTGTCATATGAAAAGAGGGAATACATTGTGGTATGTTTCAGCCTTGAACTTTTGATTTATTCAGGGGGAGGGGGGACTTAACCATTTCCATACAGAGAACATAGCGTGAAGAGGGAAGAGTTCTTTTTAAGTGTACTATTTTGTTCAATCAATCAGGCATCGCTCTCTGCTTTCTTTAGTGGTGTGGGGGATGGATACCTCTTGAAAGCAGAAATCTAAAATTCATCTTGCCAGGAACAGCAGTATTTCCCCTATTCCTTATAGGAGATTTTTGTAGTTTTTCCAGAGAGATACTATTGTTTTTTCCTTGTGAAATTTTCAAATCCCCTTGTTGATTAAGATACAGATATGCTTGAGGGATAGGGATAAATATAACCTATTTAACACTACCAGTAAAGTAGTCAATTTTTCTCAACAAAAAGGTTCGTAGAGACTAATTTAGTCTCTAAATGGCAGTTTTACAATAAAGTATCTCAGGAGAGTAAATACAAATATTTTGATTGGAAAAAATAATTGTTTTTTTGGGTTTTTTTGCTATGCTCCTACTAATTTTTTTTTATCTTGTTTAAGCCAAAGTCTGAAGGTACAACAAAGATGACTCCACATTAATGGATGAGTACAGTGATGAGCATGTTATAAATGCTTAGACAGCCCTTTCACCTTTCCAAAATTGTGAGCTTGCTTGCTCATGATCCCTGTCATCTGCTCCATCTCGGCAATCCCTGTGTGTGTGCAGAGCTCTGTTGACTTCAGAATCAGGCCCTTGAGTTTTAACCCAAATATCATCCAGTTAGGAAGAGGTTTTGTTTTCCAAAGTGCTCTTGTTTCATTGCCTTTAGGAAAGGTCAGTAAGATTTATTGCATATTTATAGCTCTTAACTTGAACAGTAAACGAATATTTGGTGAAAGAAAACTCATTGATTGGATGGGAAAATGGGCTGTGTCAATTGTGTGGTGTTTCGTGGGTGATAATTAACATGAAAGTTTTTCCTCCTTGCTTGGGAATGTGGCAGAATGCCCTACAATAACTTTGGAAACCTTAAACTTTTGAGCAAGTATATGAGCAACCTTATCTGCGTGTGTTTGATACAGACTCAATTAGTTACACTGTTCACTGTGTGTGTGTAATGTGTTCCTTGTATATAGTAAAGTGATCTGCATTTTCCTTTTAGTTTATAATTAGCAACAATTTTATTTTCCCCTTTCTCCCCCCTTGACAGCTTCAAGAGAGACTTTAAATGAGTAATTACTAAATATTTCCCGGCAGCCAAACACGAGGCCATGGCATCTCCTGTTGCAAAAGTGAAAAATATTTCTGTTTTGCAGTTAATTTTAGTGGCAGGCAGATCATGTTAACTGGATGTAATTGCTTCCAGATATGGCAGAGGGTTTTGTGTGTTAGGATGAAGGGTCTGGTAAGTGCTCACTTCCTGTGTAAATTAGCCTATTCCATTCATTCTTTCATTCTGGGTAGTCCTGGACTGTGTCATTCTTCTTACAATTTTTTCCCCTGGTCTGGTGTTAGGCAGCTAAGTGCTTTATGGTAGGTTTAATTCTTCGTTTGGCATTGGTCACTCCCTCACCTTAGCGTGCAAGTCACCGTCAAAAGATCTAAGGTTGGCTTTGAATGCCTGTCCCAACTCTTCTAATAAAACACACAAGGCCCTACTAATGTGTATGCACATTGATTATAAGACTGAACAACTTGTTTTGCAGTCATCACTGCAATAGTTTAAAGCTGCATAGGTTTTTTTTTCTTTTTCTTTTTTTAAATCCTTATAATCAGACAAACTTACATTTCTGAAGTAATGCAAATATGGCTGCTGTGCAGGAGAAATAAAGCTAGAAATTAGAATACCGGGACTAGGGAGTGCTGGAGTATCTTATCTGAAACGTTCCCTCACTAACCTGTTCTCCAGGGCCTTGTGGGCACCTTTAATTATTATTTTTTAAAAAAAGCTTTAAAACTCTTTCCAGCTAGGTACAGCATACTTCGAATAAACCACACGGCCGAGTAATAAGGAACTTGCACAAAAGAATGCTGACAAAACATTGCAATTTTATTTTAGTGAAAAAATACTATTTTGTTACTGACTATTAATACAGACAAAATTATTGACTCTGCATGATATTTTTTATAGTTGACTACAAAGTTTCTTTTTTTAGAGAAAAACAGTCCAACCTAGGCCTTTTAAGGCAATAATTTAGGATCCAGTGATTCCTTTTTAACTGTCTGAGTTTGATGATTAAATACAAAACAAAAACTTGTTTTCTTCTTATAAATGTATTTGTTTTTATTTATGAAAAGTTTAACAATTGTAAAATAATAAAATCAAGTAAAAGTCAGACAAGTAAAATAGTTGTAAAATAACGGAAACAACAAATATAAAGAGGTGTGTACATACAGACACACGGAGACAAAGTATGTTAGTATGGGTAAAAATACAAATGATCACCCCAAGGATAGGACACTTCTATACAAATGTTCAATACTTTTTAATTCTACACTTACCTCTGTATATGAAGCAGTTTCAGTTCAATAGTGGAATCTGTTCTTTTATGCTAAGAATAATTATCGGTCATTCAAAATCTTTATCCAGACTGGACAGTAGTTATTTCTCTTAAGGCATTTTTAACATACCCATTATCATGGTATCTGAGTGCTGGCTAAGAATCAAACAGTATGGGCTTCAATAGAACTATTTATGTGAGCAAGGGTTGTAGACTCAAGCTCACTGTCTTGTCTTTTGGATCCAGTCTGTGTTGTGGATGGAGTGCAGTGTAATCTATGTAATTTTCGCTGTAGTGTTAACTGACTTTTTTTAAAGTTATTCAACCATAATTTATGTCCCACTATTTTAGTTTAGGTTTTTGCCCCTTTTAATGTAGTTAGGTTTTGGCACATGTGTTTAACCAATGTGTGTGAAATTTATACTTCTGAAAAATATTTCTGTTTAAAACAAGGAATAAAATGCAAGTTTGGCCTAAATATAACTATGGAGGGTAAATATAAGATGCATTGCATTCATACCTATGTTAGCATAGGAGATTTGCTGTTTATCTGTGTATATCAGTTCAACTGATAACCCTGTGGTCTGTTTATCAACTAATCTGTTCCTCGTATATAGCTAAACACCAGTTTCTCCAATATACAAAGATAAACTGCTGGGGAAGAGGCGGGGGCAGGCGGGGAGGATAAGCTATTTAAGATTGATACAAAGATGTACAAAGCACCTGATGGCAGAAAGAAGTACCGTGTTAAACAATGGTTGTAATAAAAACAAACAAACAGTTAAACTATTTTTTCCCCCTGCCAACCGTTGTATTAACTTCCAACCTTGTCAAAGTTTAACATTGGCGCTTTTGCCGGTATTGATAAGAAAAGAGTGGTGAGGTAGAAAGGTTTGTTTGTTTCTTGTGTATTTTTTGGGTGGCTTGCATATGGTTGTCTTCAATTTAAAAAAATAGAAATTTTGCAGCTGTAAATATCTCTATCTGTTTGATTTCATAAAACACAAAGGGGTGATCAGCAGATCTCCTGCTTGTTTGACCTGTAAAGGAGTCAGGAATTGAATGAGTGTGGGGCAGGGGGAAAAGCACCAAACTGTTTCCATTACTTGCCCAGTAAGAAGGTCTGAAAGAGAACAAATAAACTGCTAAAGTTAGGTACCAGAGTTCGTATAGGAATGGGCCCTTGATAGCTGTGCCGTCATGTTTGCAGACCTTTGAGAATGCTATTTAAAGAACAGTGGTATCTCCCTGCGCGTTTATTTTACTATGAAGCAAATGTGAAATGCCACAAAGTCCACTCCTTGAGACATGCTGGAGACAGCAAATAGCAACACAGGTGATTGTGTGTGTGTGTAACAGTATACACACGGCATTAGGCCTGGCAACCTCTGTAATGTGGGTTAAAAGGCTTCTGTGCTAGTCCTAGTCCCGTATGGCAACTTGCACAACTTTTTTCTTTTATTCTAAACTCCGTTGCAGAGAGATCTATATGAACAATACAGTGTCTTGCATCCAGGTTCTAAGGTACTGTTAGGCATAGTTAGCTTAAAAATTTGTTAGGTACAGAATGAAAATATGCAATTCTGGCCCACCTGAAGTCCATGAAATTTTGCCTTTGACCAAAATTTTACCCTCTAGATTTTAAAATAACTGTACAAAAATATCTGGGTTTCACTCTTAAAGGTATATGAGAATGCATACACACAAACTTCATGCTCTTAAATGTACATTGTGTAATTGGACTAGTAGCCTTTGAATTTTAGTTTCAAGTTGTGTACTTTGTCCTCAGAACCACTCCTACTGTTAGAATGCAGTTTTTTCTTCTGCTTATGCCAACAAGTATCACCAGAGCTTTTGGGCACCTGTATTTGCAATGGCCCATATTCTGCATGCTGCTCCCTCTTTCCCTCTCTCTTTTCTAATATGGTTTACTATAAATACTGCATGGTGAGGAGTGTTAAGGAGGAAGCATGAGTCATTCTCATTGCTTTTATTTATATCAATGATTTCAAAGTGCTTACTGTGTGTTTTTTATATGGTATTTAAGGCCAGGTTTTGCTAATTTGGGAGCATCCAAGCCAAGCCTGTGAACTAGAAGTATCAGAGAAATTAGATTTAACCGGAGCACAAATTATGCATTTTTTGTCAGTCACTGTTCATGGAAATACATGCACCAGTTTGTCAGGATGGCAAATCAGTTTGCAGATCTCTTAGTACATGTGCTGGACTCCTCATTTTACAGGGCTAAGGCTTCTGGCTGGCTTCTTTGGGCACCCCATTCTAAATTAAGTCCTGAATACTGGGGACTGTGACCCCTGGGAATCCCGAATTGTTACCCGTGACCATCCTCTTCCTGAAACCGCAGAGTGAAAGCAAAGATGCTGAGCGTCAGGTTTTTATTGCGGATGGGCTCTAAGATTGATTGTCTCTAGAAGAGATCTGTTTTAATTGAATAGATACTAATACACAAGTGTTATGAGTGCTAGAATTGCCTCTGATCAAGAATGAAAATGTTTGTGCATGTTGAGTGCCACCCTAAATTAGACACTCCAGCTACCTCAGAGTTGAAATGCCTGGGTTGCAAAATGTGGACCGGAGGACTCACTTGGGTTGTTGGCAAACTGGTGCCTGTTGTTGCCACCAAACTCCTGATCAATAACACTGCTTGGCAGAGGAGGTTACTCTCAGTGTCTTCCCTGTCATGCTGCAGTAGAAGGATGGTCTTGAGTTTAAGATACTGAATTAGGGCTCCTGAGAGCTGTGTTCAGTTCCCAGCTGTGCAATCAGACCCTGGGCATGTCACTTGATTGCTCTGTGCCTTTGTTTCCCATCTGTTGAATGGGAATAATATACTTCCTTTCTCCACCTTGTCTGTTTAGCCTGTAAGGTCACTGGGCAGGGAACTCTTGCTATGTATTCATTCAGCACCTGATCTCTGCAGGACTCCTTGTGCTTCCATCCTATTTATTTTTAATAACTGCTAAAGCAGCTGCTGCTCAGGCTCACAAGCAAATAAATGGCAGTCTGTGGAAGGGACGGGGAGCGAGACCTGATGAGCTTCTGGTGTGGTTAAAGATTTCATGCTGCAAACCGCTGTCCATGTTCCCCTCCCTTGGACAAGATCCAACTCTGTTTCAGCTCTCTATATTGGATCAGTAGAAATATCTGCAATCAGTAGCAAAGGAAGAGACTCAAACTGGCTAGTGTGGTTTTTACCTTCTATTTTTTTTTAAGAGTTCCTGAATTGTTTAAATTCAGGTTAGCTGCCGGGGACTTGATTGAGCTGCAGGAGTCTGCTGCTAAGCTGGGTTAGGTAGCTAACACCAGTGACGGATATCTTATCTATTGCTGGGTAGGGGCTGTGGTTGTAGTGTGCTACGCAACACATACAAACTGACTTTGCGTAGGAGAGATAAGGCAGAGGCATTGTGTAATATCAGTTCATTGTCTATTTGCCAGTCCTCCTTCCCCAGCTCTCTTGTAACTGCTAACCTCAACAAAGGAACCAACGCTTCTGCACTTGCCTAGAACACTATTTTGAAATGCATTTCCATAGCCCTCCTTCGCTCTGCGTTTACATGCTTGCGGTTGGCTGTAGGAAACAATGATAACACCACACATCATGGGCATTAGCATGGATCTTTTTAAGAAATCATTTAAAACCTGGCTGTGTATATATATATATATATATATTTGCCAGTGCTGACAAGGGATGCTTGACAGTTGGATAAAATGCTTTTGGCTTCAGTCAGACTGAAGTTGCATTACTAAGTCCAGAGCTGAGGAGGGAGGTGGCTCTGTGGATTCTGGGCAAAGGGAGAAAAATGTCGCAAAGGTTTGAAGTCATTTGTTTTGAAGGGTTTAGGACTTGAACCGTTTCTTTTAAATCTTTGCCCATTTTTTCCCCATATTTTTATTGATCGTTTTGATTTTTTTTTAAAAGAGGGAAAAAATGAAAAATTTCAGAGATGCTGACAACTCTGTGGAAAAAAGGCCAGTTTTTGGTGCTAGGTGGAACTTGCACCTCAGAAAAATTCAGTCAGCTCTATTCTATTCAGTGGTGGTGTTGTTTTTTTTAAATCCTTTGAAATCAGGCAAAAGGTCTAAATGCAGTCAGGTACTACTTCATTGAGAATGCTGACCCATGTGGAATCTGATGGTCTTCTCTATTACAGTGGTGTAACTCCACTGAAATTTTTGGCATGAAATAAAATGGACTGAATAATTTTCATCAAAACTTTATTCCCCTCACCCCCAATGGAAAATGACTTTTTCACCAAAATGAAAATTTTCATCTTGGTCAAAATCTTCCAGTTTTTTCAATGAAAAAGTCAAATATTTTCACAGTTTTAAAATAAAACAGTTTAGTTTGGGCCCCCCCCCCTTCTCTTTTTCGCCCTTCCCTCCCCCCACTCTCCAAAAACAGGGTGTACTGGGGAGAAGATGGGAAAATGAAAATAAAAGGAAATATTTGCTTTTTGTATTGTCAAAAAACTCTTCTCAAGTGGTGGGGTTTTGTTGTTTTGTTTCAAGTGTTTTGCAGAAAACTATTTGTGTCTTTCAAGCAACTCTAGTCTTAAACTGGTGTAACGAAGTGGAGAATTAGGCCGTTCACATCTTGGCATGCCATGACCCGTAAGCCCGAGTTGAACTGACAACAACTCTCTATTTAAAGATGCGGCAGGCTGCTGTCTGGCCGCAGTTTCTGTGTGGCTTGCGCTCTTGATTGCCAGCGTGGCTATGAGCTAGACAAAATTTTGGGTGCCATTGCTTGAAGTGCTTGGTATACAAAGCAGAGTATAAAGCACTTATCTCACTGCACCCCTTCTTCCTCCCACCCCTTTCTGTTTTTGCTCAGGTGCATGTTAGCTGAGGGGAGACAGGAGTCTGGGTGGCCAGACCGGGATTCCCAAAGTAATGGTGTTGAGACATCGTCCAGTCTCACTGCATGGGATCCTCTTTTTACTCTAGCTCTCGGGAGAGTTTGGAATAGGGGTTTCTGATTTAAAGCATTCAGAGGCAGTTGCTTATATTGATTTTTAGCTTATCTGACCCTTTAGCTAGCGGCTGCTCCTCTCTGTGTCTAACCAGATGTAACTTAAAGCAACCGAGAAATGTGTATCATCCTTTTCTTGCATTAATTAGGGCTGGTAAATGCATTATTTAGAGAGGTAAAAGCCGCTGCAGCTTCCTCAGACACGAATGTAGGGACGGGTTGGTGTGTGCATCATGGTTCACAGGTATTGTGGGGCAGGCCTGGTGTGTGTGTGTGTGTGTGTGTGTGTGTGTTTGGGTGGTGGGTGGGACGGGGGGATGGAGTATGTGAGGAACTGAGAACAAGCTAAGTACAGTGATAGCCATATGTGCCTGAAAAGCCACTAAACGTAGGTGGGGAGAGAAAGGAGCTCTTCTAATTGGCATGGTCCCATAAATTGCTGTAGAGAAGGCTATGGGATTCTAATGGCTCTGAAGTGCTTGCAGTCTAATGCAGACAGGTCTGACTCAGAAGCCAGTGGCCGAGCTGTGGAGCCAGGGGTGGACAACTTGTGCCTGAGAAGGAGCTACAATGTGCCAATGTACATTACCAAAGAGCCATAGTATTATGTCAGCAGCCCCCACCCTACCTGCCAGCTGCTCCGCCTATCCCCTTCCCTCCCTCCCTGCGCCTCAGGCAGGAGGCTCTGGGAGGCGAGGAGAAGAGTGAGGGCAGACTTGCGGAGGGGGGGGGGGAAGGGGCAGAGCATCGGGGGGAGGGATGGAGCGGGGCCCGGGCCTGTGGCAGAGGCAGGGGTTGAACAGCGAGCAGTGGGAAGTTGGCACCTGTAGCTCCAGCCCCGTAGTCAGTGTCTATACAAGTTCTGAAGCCGCACGCGGCTCCGGAGCCACAGGTTGGCCAGCCCTGTGTGGGACGTTGCTGAGATCTGTGGGGTCGAAGTCTTCCTCAGAGAAGTGACTTGTGAAGGGAGAGGCGATCACCAATTAATTGCCAAAATTAGATCTTTGACGGTAAATACATCCACTGGGCTGGGCTGGGATGTTGGATGGGATGGGATCTATGTTACTACGGAGAATTCTTCCCTGGGTGTCTGGCTAGTGAGTCTTGCCCACATGCTTAGGGTTCAGCTGATCGGCATATTTGGGGTTGGAAAGGAATTTTCCTCCAGGGCAGATTGGCAGAGGCCCTGGGGGGGGGGGGTTTCAACTTCCTCTGCACTGTGGGGTATGATTCACTTGCTGGAGGAGTCTCTGCACCTTCAAGACTTTAAACCATGATTTGAGGACTTCAATAGCTCAGACATAGGCGAGAGGTTTTTTGCAGGCGTGGGTAGGTGAGATTCCGTGGCCTGCGTTGTGCAGTGGGTCAGACTAGATGATCATAATGGTCCCTTCTGACCTTAAAGTCTATGAGGGGTGGAATTTGGGGGAAGTCCACTGAGGGGCTGTCCTAGTCAAGTAAAAGTCTGATACCAAGATTGGGGGAAGATAGCAAAGGGGACAGTTGAGTGAGAGGGTTCGGAGGTGTATGGGAGAAGAGGTGGTGGTTGCTAACGTAGGTTTGTGCCTTTGTACATTGGCATCTTATCTCAGGGACTGCCTCCCAAAACCCCTGTTGGCTTCAGTGAGAGTTTGGACTCTGGACAGGGATACCAGATGCAGCTGACAATCTCACCTTTTGCACCTCATTTTAATCACTGTAAGCTTAAAGCTGCCCTAGCAGACTCATGGGCACAGAGCTTGCAGGTGGCCATGATATGCTCTAATACAAATATCCAGAATTGGACCCTTCTCCTCTCTTTTACGCTACCATGGTGCTTTCTTTAGGATGTGCTAAAAAATTAACTCCTGGCCTGCAGGCATTGGTGAACAAAAGCCATGTAGGCCAAGGGACCTGTTCCCAGAGTAGCTGAGCAGACTCTTCTTCTAATTTTGGGTGGAAAGCAGCCTTCTAATTAGCACCTTTGTTGCTGAGCGAAGGAGCCTCGAGTGAGTGACGAGCTTCCTGATAGTGATACGTGGGTGCAGAGGGGTCCTAAAACAGCACACACAACTGCTTATTGTGCAGTCACAGGTATTAATGTATCAGACCCCTTGTTTACTTGCTTTGTCACAACCATCAGGGAAAGAGGGCCAAGGACAAGAAGCAAATTGTTTCCGATGACCCTCCCACTCTCATTGCATTTGATTGGGTAGCCGGTAAATGGAACGGATGAACTCCAATAAGTATTTCTGACCCACAGCAAGTAGAGGAATTTGCTCTTCCCCGCAGCCTTCCCTCCCTCCACCCCCAATAAAAATGTATAAGCTCACTGTCTGTGTGGCTGAGTGTCCTGAGCTTGGCACTGGCTTTTCGGGCTTCTAGTTTTGTGTGTGTTGTAACAGCTGTTTGTGACCTCCATATCATATTGTGTACGTGCAAAACTTGTGTGGTGATGTTCTCTCCTTCCCCAGCACCTCCCGCATTGCAAAGCCATCTGCCCAGTTAGTGGTGGAAATCATAAAAAGATAAAAAACTGACTCTTTTTTTTTTCTTTTTTGAACCAGTCTTTTGGGTTACAGATGCTTAAGGAAAATGGGCCAAATCCTCAACTGCTGTAAGCCACCGTAGCCAATGGAGTGATGCTGTTTTACACAGAGTTGAGGATTTGGCCTAGTATATGTAAAGCTTGAGGTCCTGTCTGCTCTTGGCTTTTTAAAGACCCCCTATTGCAGTGCTCCTACAATAAAGGAGTTGATTCAGGTGTCAGGTTTATTTTGCTTCCCTGGAATCCACCTGCAGTTTCAACTGGATGCAGCATTATTCATTCTCTGTCTTAAGCTGGGGGCTGTTTAAACAGATGCCACATTCCACCACAGAGGTGGCTGCACTTCCAAAGCAGGTGAAGCAATTCCCAGCATGCGTTGATGTGCTTTGGAAAGTGCGTAAAGATCTTTCCAGGTGGAAGGCATTTACAGAAATGTACTAACATTAAGAGCCTGAATTCTGCTGGGTATATGCTTCCCTCCAGTAGCGATTGTAGGAGACCTGTACCTCACTTCCTGTGGCCAGAGAGCCTTGAAAGAAACATGCTGCTGCTCACCGCGGAGATGATTCACACCGCAGATGGTGGGCCCAACAGTGAGAACGTGGGCCTTGATGTCACGCCCTTTGGGGACACCCAGCAGAGCTGCCACAGTGGGAAACTGTAGCATGAAACGCTGACATCACAGAAGGTCAAGCCAAGGCAGAGTGAGTGAGCGTGAAGAGGTAGTTGTGCACTGTGGGCTGGTGCCATTTTGTCAGTAACGAGTTGAGGCAACTGGGGAGAAGCTTGAGATGCTAAAATGTAACACGAGAACCAAACTATGAGTCTCGCCTGCCTGGCTGTACATGTTGTTTAGTTTATGTTGTCATGGGCCAACTCCCTTGGTGCTAGGTGCTGGGCAGACACCAAACAAGACACGCCCTGCTCCAAAGCGCATAGTCCCTTTGAAGTTCTGAGTGTAGGCTACAATTCTATCCTCGGCACGCTTTCTCCAGTGCAGCCGATCGGTGGCTCACATGCCAGCCGGCTGGCCTGGCGCTTGCTCTTCTGAGTGTCCAGTGATGGGGATTTTGATGTAAATGTGGCTCCAGTATCTATTACCTGGTCTGTCCACAACAGTGCCCTGCTGTGTACAGCAATGGAGATCATTCTTCCTCCGAGTAAAGTAGGAGAGAACAGTAGGAGAGACTGTCCCATCCAGTTTGACCTACCTTTGTTTTGGCTCTTCCTAACATTGGTTTAAAACTATGGGTAGGTCAACACTGGAGCTGGAAGGGGTAATTTCCGGATTGAGGAGACCTACCTGTGAGAGCTGTGATCATGCTAAAAGACAGAGGTGGCCATGGCCAAAGGAGGAGCTAGTTGTCCTGAGAACAATCCCTTCCAAGACCGCAGATGTGTATTCTGGCATGGCTACAACTCTATTTTTAGTCTTCTATGTGAAATTATCTTCTTTACGTCTTCAATTCCAGAGTAGACATACCCTGGGTGCAGGGGGGGGGGGAACAGTGCAGGAAAGGCTAGTTGTCATGGTAAATCCCAATTTACCAGTTAGACCACGTCTGCCATGCCAGCTACTGAATAAGATACACTGAGTATTGGAAAGAATTTGTATTTAGCTTTTTGGTGCTTGGAGTCCACCTAATTAAAATGCTAAGAACCTCTTCATGGGCAAATGATTGCGTGTGAAGTAAACACCATAACTGGCACAAAATGTTGTAGACCCACAATCTGTACAAAAATCTCATATCACGTTTTGAAAAGTTGTATTTTTAAAAAAGTAGTTTTAAATACCAGATATTACTTTACCTGCAACACTCTTGTCCCAAATTTCAGCTTGTTCTCAGACACTCCTGAGCTTTCCATTGCCCAGTTGGGGATTGGTGTGTTCCACAGGTCTGGGTGGGTTGGAAATAAGTGTCTAGTACTTTATTTTTCTATGGATAATTGGCTCATCGTTTTTTAGGCTGCTCCCTGTCCCTGCCTTCCCGCTCTGAGATAAATCAAGATTGTGATTAGCAACCCCTCACCTTGTAAATACATTTGCCCTTGGAACACATTTCTTGGGTTTTGGTTGAATTATCTGCTTTTTAAAATAAATATCTTTCTCGAAGAATAGAAAGGAAACAAATGGTGTTAAATGAAAACCCTGTAGGACAAATTTCAACGGAGATCTAGTTACTACATCCAAAGGTACGAAGCCCCTCCAAATGGGCCGATGAGATCTTTCTGTGCTCAACTGGCACAAACTGAGCATCTGTACGTAAGTAGTGGTGGCTTCTGTGTGGGTTACATACTTAGTTTTTTGTCCAGGGTTTCAAGCTGTGGAAACTGTTACCCACAGCTTCTTCTGCAGAACCTTCTTTCAAAAGGTGCATTTGGCTGTGGCAGTTCATACTAGGATAGCATTCTGTTTCTTAGAATTGGACTCTTTTTTTCCTTTAAAGGTGGCAGTAGAGGAGTGCTTATTTTGAACTAAGTGTGTGTGTCCCTGCTAATTACCTTTGGTTTGAAAGGTTCACTCTCCTGGCCTTCATGTGGAACAATAAAACCTTATCCTGTCAGTCTTGTAAATGTTAAGGATCTTAGTAGCGCAGAGTTTTGGTTCAGTGTCTTGGCTGACTTCCCTGCGAGCAGCATCCTGCAGGCAACAGGGAACTGAATCTTTCCAGGACTGGATATATAATGACTGAAAATACTGTGTGCGCGATGGCACATGTGTACATGTGTTTTTATGCACAAAAAAAATAATCAGCCGTCTTGTTGTTTCTGAGATTGCTTTGCTGCGTTTGCCTCTGCAACCACTTTATTTTAAATTGCCTGAACTTCCTTAGTGGCTTTAGCTGTGCTTGTGGATGCACTGTGCACCTCTGTTGGTTTTGTTTGTTTTCTCTGTTTGGACAGGATACGTGGCAGACTAGTCTCTTCAAGAGAGACAGTTTCCACATCTGATGGTTGTGCTGAAAGTGTGTTACATACAAATAACTGGGCGGCAAAATATACCAGAATTGGAGACCAATCAGCACTATATATGGATGACAGGTAGCTGAGTTCGACCACGTAAACGAGAGCCGTGGGTGTTTGGCCGTGAACACTGGAGTGCTTTTAAAGCTCATGTAACTGGCCCGTAAACAGCGGCTCTATATTTTAAAGTTACCACCTCCTGCTCAGCAAGTTTTAAAACCTTGACTCTTCTCATCCCCCCCCCCCACCTCCCCTTCATCTGAAACTCATTCCCAGTGGGTGTACCCCTCTGAGGCAGAGAAGACATCAGTGGGGTCTTTGTGAAGAGCCGGCTCTGTTACAGTAGGGTGGATGCAGGGGTCTGGGGGGATGACAATGGGCAGGTCAAGCAGGCCTCTTTTATTTACAGTAGTCCCTTTCATTGGCCAAGTGAAGCCGGAGCCCCAAGAGGCCATATTGAAAGGGTACTGTGTTTGCTCAGTCAGGCCTTCATGGGGCTTGAGAGCACAGTGTACAAAGGTTGGGGGCATTACAGTGGACTAAAGGGACTTATTGTAAATTGCAGCCAGGCTTGACGGGGGCGGGAGGGAAGGGCGATACTGTGAGGCCTTCGAAAGGGTTTATGTTTGTTTAGACATCTTCTGCCGTCTCTTTAAGCTAATTTATGGTTCATGGCTGGGTGTATATTGTATTCAAGGTTTTTTTTTCTTTAAATACATTGGGTTTATTCTTCCTCATTTTCAAGCCGCTTTCTATATTTTGCTGTGAGAGAGAGTTTCATTGTTAAATTGATTTTTTTTCTTAAATAGCTGTATATGTTTTTCCTGTATGAAAAAGGAAAGTCTTTTCTAAACACCATAGTCAATCAAGGTTTGAATTTACCATTTTCATTCATAAATATGTGAGGTTTATCTTACTTTTATTGGTGGGGAATTACTCTGGCTGGAATTGCTGAATCATGGAACTGAAGTAATCAAGAATGTTTACATGCATTTTTTTTCCCAAACGCTGCTACTGCTGGATGATAGTCTCTGGGAAACATTAATGGTTAATTTATAAAACATTTTTTCTGTTCTCCAGGTTTCGGTCTCAGGGTGACCAGATGTTCTGATTTGATAGGGACAATCCCAGTATTTGGGGCTTTTTCTTATATAGGCATCTATTCTGCCCCACACACACCTCCCATCCCGATTTTTGACACTTTCTATCTGGTATCATCTGGTCACTCTATTCTCAGAGATTGAGAGCAAGAGAGGGCCAGATCCTTGCCTGGTATAAATTGGCATATCTCCATTGAGTTCAACAGAGCTATGCTGAATTTCACCGGCTGAGTGTAGGACCTGGAGGATTAAGGCTGAACTGTTTAAAACAAAACAGCGCCCTCCCACTGAAAATGTTAAATAATTAGTTGTCGTTTTCTTGTGCTTTTCTTCCTTCTGCCCCATCCCCTCTCTGCCTTAACTTCATTCTACACTACAGATACTACAATGACGCCGCTATGGTTTCAGAGCTTTGCTGCTGGAGCGTAGATGCTTCCTACAGTGACAGAAGGGGTTTCTCTGTTGCTGTAATCCACCCCTCAAGTGTCAGTAGCTAGGTCGACAGAAGCATTCATCCACTGACGTAGCCATGTCTACACCAGGGGTTAGGTTGGCATAGCCAGGATTAGAACCCGAGTTGCCTGAGTCTGGTAGGTCCCACTGTCCCAGACTCTCTTGCATTTTCCCTTTGCAGGGTATAATAGGGTTAAGGGACTAGTAACCACAGTGAGAATGTGCTGCACCCTGGCTAGAAAATGAGGTAAGATATGATAGGTCTGTAACATCACGAATGATACGGAAAAAGTGAGTAGAGAAATGTTGTTTGCCCTCTCAACCCAAAACAAAAAACAAGGGTTACCTGATGGAAATTAATAGGCAACAGATTTTAATCTATAAAATCATTAGTGGTATAGAGAAAGACAATAAGGAAGTATTATTTACTCCTCATAATACAACAACAAGGGACCACCAAATGAAATGAATAGGTTTAAAACAAACACAATAAAGTATTTTTTCATGCAAGGCACTGACAACCTCTGGAACTCCTTGCCAGAGGTTGTTGCGAAGGCCAGTACTATAACGGGGGTCAAAAGGGAGCTAGATAGATTCACGGAAGAGAGGTCCATCAATGGCTATTAGCCAGGGTGGGCAGGAATGGTGTCCCTAGCCTCTGTTTGCCAGAAGCTGGAAACCTCTGTCTGCTGGAAGACTGAGTGGATCACTACAACTGCCCTGAATTATACACTCCCCCGAAGCTCCGATACTGGCCAGTGTCAGAGACAGGATACTTGGCTAGATGAACCAATAGTATGATGAACCAATAATATGGCCGTTCTTAAGGATAACTTCCATCCTACTCTCTGGAGTTCTATACATGCCATGTGGTTGCTTGAGCTCTATGTGAGAGGAGTGAATTTTTCACCTTTTATTGAGTCCAGTTAGTGCAGCCCTGGAGTGTGGTGGTGGTTGTTCATACTTGCTTTAAAAGCCTTCTGTTTGCTTTTAGTCCTGACGGCCTTCTGTAAAGAATTGCATGGGGATGGGCAGTACTGAGGTGCGTAAAGTTACAACCCTCGGCACTTGTTAAACAAAACACTGTTTAGATTGTCAAATCCCTTTGATTCTTCCTGGATCTTTTTCCGCATCCTGACTCAGCAGCGTGGTGGGGCACGATTTTTATTATTTTATAGGTGCCGTAATGTTCAAATAACACTGTGCAATGGTCACTGCTCGGACTCTTTTCCCAAACTGACTTGCTTTATTGGCCCAAATTAAAAATGGTCTATTTGTTAAATGTAGTGAGCAAAATTGTGGTATTTTTCTTTGAGAAAGGGTGGGAATTGTATTTTTAAGTTGCAGAAAAACATGAAATATTTTGGGGGGAACAATAGTTTTGAGATTTTTTTTGTACCCTGGTTGTAGAGTTAATCTAATTTAAAGATTCTTCTTTATGAACTTTTCACTTTGTTAGTAAATTATCTAATGGGTTAAGTGCAAAATATCCAATGTAGTTTGCCTTTTGACAAATTGATGATAAGCTCGTGACTGACCTACAAATTCTATAATCAACTGAAACCAAAAGAGATCTCTTATTTATCTATCATTCCATTTGAAAGGGGGAAAGTTTTTTGTTTGCAGATGTCTTAATCCAGTATTGCATTTTAATTAGCTTCTTCCTATGGCCTCTGTTAAGTGCTGGTAGTGGTATTTTACTGGTGCTTTTGTCTCTTTCTCATTAGATCTCTGCCTATTGATTTGAAGTGTGTGTGAGAATCTTTCCTCCAATAGAAAATGACCCATACCACATGGGAAGTAGACCTATTTCGGTATGATATGAAATGGCAGTTGCTTAATTCTTTGGACACCAGGTGCAAAGAATGGTGGTCTATTTCAAATCATATCTCTATGTCAGATTGCCCACATTTACATAGTATTCCCATTGCTGTAGTCACTTACCAGTTTGACAGCCTAATGGCAAGTGTACTTACCCACAGACTCCAGTGTGTACGCTTTCGATGTGCCAACATGACTTAGGAATGCAGGTGCAACTGAAAATCGGTGGCGCTTGTGCTCCTAAATCACTTGTGCTTTCGGAAATTCCCGTCTGTGTTTATAATTGTGTTTGGAGTGTCTGGGGAGAAAGGATGGAGTACAGATTGGAGTTCAAGTATTCTGCACACATTTTTTTAAGTAGGCCCTGATCCTGTAAACACACATGTTTAAAGTGAAGCATGGAATATGTCCATTTGATGTCAGTCGCTTTCTTCATGTGCTTAAAGCCAAGCATATACTGAAACGTCTTTGAGTTTTTTATTCTAACTCTCAGGGGCAGACACCATCCTCTTCATGTGTCTGTACAACAGTTCTGATCCTTGACAGGGGTTCTTAAGTTCTGCCGTAACAGAGCTTAACAAATGTGAAGAAGAGAGGTAGCCTTGTTAGTCTGGAATAGCAGAGGTAACAAAGCGCTTGTCTTCACTTGAGCCGGCAGGGATCGATCTTTTGGTGATCAATTTATCGCGTCTCGTTAAGACAGGATAAATTGACCACCAGCGGCTCCCCCATCGACTCCGGAAGTCCAGCTCGTGAAGAGGTGCAAGCTGGAGTCGACGGGGGACCGCGCCGCTGACCGCCACCGCAATGAGGATGGGAGGTAAGTCGGCTGTAGAGACGTCGATTTCAGCTACGTTATTAATGTAGCTGAAATTGCGTATCTATAGTCGATTTCCCCCCCTAGTGGAGACCAGCCCAAAGAGTCCTGTGGCACCTTAAAGACTTAAGCTTTCGTGGGCTAATACCCACTTCGTCGTCTGACGAAATGGGTATTAGCCCACGAAAGCTTATGCTTCAATACTTTAGTTAGAGGTGCCACAGGACTCTTTGTTACCTTAACAAATGTGAGGAGATGATTAACCTAGACAGAGGACTTTTACGGTCATATATCCAACCAATCAGTATGTTACTTATTTATTGTCTTGAGGACTCTCACATTTCCCTTTCTAGACCATACAGACACTCCCCAATTTGCATAAACCCGACGTAGGCAAACCCAAGCTTACAAAAAAGTTCCGTAAGCTAGAAGTAGGAGGTTCTTTTTATATATATATATATATATGTAATGGTTGGAGAAACATTTCTGAGTTGCGCAAAATGCGAGTTACGCAAGGCGTACGGAATGGAACACATGCGTAAGTCGGGGAGCATCTGTAGTATCTTGGCCATAGAAAATTTTCTTATGACAGAAGTTCTTAGCCTGTACCCAGGACTGTTTGTGTAACCTCATTTAAAAAAACTCAGTGCTTTAAGTTTGAAGCTGTCAGCGAGTGAGAAGAACCCTGCCCTGCCACGCTGGCCCGGTTTTGTTTTTTTTTCTAGGTAGCAGAGGAAGGCGGAAGCTGCTGACAACGCAGGCTGTTTTGTATCAATTTTAATATAAACCTGTGCTTGGATGGGGACTGGATGGCATTTGTAGACTCCTCGGACACTGTTGCTTTGGAAGGCAAAAAAGTGTTGGCGCTAGACAATGGTGACTGGGAAAGGCTAGGGCCCATTTTGTGTCCCTGAACTAATTATGGAAAAAAATAAAATAAAATTCAGTACACACACTATTAAAATGCATATTTGCTGATTGCTACCCATCCACGTCATGCCCCTGTAGCCTGTGTGACCTTTGACTGCTGACCTTTACCCTCTCTCGATTTGCCATGGCTGTGGTCACTCATGGGAACAGATCATTGTGAACTGCTCAGCCTTGATTCCGATATCTTGCGGTATGCTTTGAGTTCTCATTTTGCTTTTGCTGGCCTTCCGTGCAGAACAATAATTACAGATGGCGTGTGAATCCTGAGATGGGCACAGCCTCAAAGCAGAGATGCCCATGGCTTTGGAAATGCAGTTCAGTCTTAGCCTTGCACAATAGATGAACCTGCAATCACCAGTTTGGATGTCTCGCAGCGCCCAGAGATGCTCATACGAACGACACAGAATGCCACTTTCTCCAAAATAAGCTACCAGTTCGGGCTGCTGATTATCTGTATTTTAATTGCACATAGATGCCCCATTTGAGATCAGAGCCTCACTGTACCAAATGCTGTTAGTACATCTGAGAAATCATCCCTACTTTGAAGAGTTGATCATCTATCCAAGACAAAGGTTTCAGAGACTGGAAAGATATTTAATCCTATTTTACTGGTGGGGGAACTGAAGCAGAGAGATTTAGGGAAATTTTTTCCTTTGGCCCTATTTACTTTCCTTGGGAGTTGGATGCTTTTGAAATGAGGACTTAGGCTCTGAAGACATGCAGAGCTTTTGAAGAAGTGACTTTACGTGTCTTGCCCAAGGTTGCAAAAGGAATCACTGGCAGAGCCAGCTGCTGAATCTTGCTCTCTAGAGTCCTTGTCCAGTGACTTAATCATAATACTGTCCGTTCGTTCTGGTTTAATGAAGGCAGGTAGACTTGGCAGAATTTAATTTTTATTTTTTATAGTTGACAGATATCGATTAGTTTTAAAGCATTTTTTCATGTTTTTCTTCTCTGTTATGCAAAATAATGAGTTAAGCATTCCAACTTCCCCCCCAATTTTTATTGATTTTTAAATTTTCACAGTTACAGGAAATTATGGTGGGTCAGAGAAGTTACTTCATTCAGTAAACATTGACAGTAGACATTCAGATTCCAGAAAGTTAACTTTATAATCATTAAAACACATTGCCAACATCGCATTGTAAAATAGACAAAATAAATATCCTTAAACTCTAGTAAATTCTCAAGCAGTATTTGTTCTACTTTGCCTACTGTAAATTTTGATTATCAGTAGAAACAATTGGCCATTGATTTGTGTGTGAGGAAATCAAAGTTTAGCACTTTTATCAATAGAAACCTAATCCTGCCAAGCCTAAAGATAAGTGTTTCCACCATTTACATGGTACAGTATTACTCACCATTAGAGAAGCACGCAGCAAAGATGACATCACCTGAGCAATTGCATGGTGGACTCTCTCCTGACCTATATGCTATATTTGCCCCATGTTATAAATATTGCAAGAACAATTGGTCTGAATGCTATTTTCTTTTTAAATTGAAAAGTTACTCACTTGAAATAACTAACTGCTTTTTTTTTATTTAAGAAGGGTGTAGATGTAGGGTGTGCATAGGAAGAAAACAATCTTTCTTTAGCATAAATACCTGATTACCAAGATTTTCTTCTTTTCTTAGTCTTGCTCTCAGAAAGATTGGGCAGTCTTAAAAAGATCAGCAGGCTTAAACAAAATGATCGCAAATGTTACATACAATTGACTGGAGTATGTTCAGTGCAGCATTGATAAGATTACAAAATGCACATGTTAGTGGGCACAGAGAATAATTTTCATTTAACAAATTATTGTTCTTACAAGAGCAGATTTGAAATCTATTTAACTTTTCACTGTCCCATACCCTTTTAAATGTTTCAAGTGTATTCTCACTGATAGGTTACCTTTTCTTTCCCTGTAGGCTATAATTAGTGTCCTTTACACAGAATTGGCTTAGAATTGGATTTGGAGAAGATAAGAATCAAATTACAAGTATTTATCTTGTAAATTCCAAAAGATCTACTTAGACACTGTATAAAAAGGATTTTTTAAAAACTTTACATGATGAAATGTAAACTCTTAATGGCTTGAACAACTAAAGAATGCTGTAATGTTGTATGCTAAAATATTCTCAAAGGAATGTAAAATTGCCTCCATTTTACTTATGTCTCTGAACACTTTTAATCTATTTCCAGATTTCAGAGGCAAATTGCTGATCAAGTTTACTGGGCTTTATGCATAAACATTTTCAGACCATTTTATTTTTAATAAATAAGTAAAATATAACGCAGTATCTATTTTGTGAATTAAAGCACACTCTGAGTTTTAAAATATTGACTTTGTGGGGATTGATGGAAAAGCCAGTAGAGTCCATATGCTGTTTCTTGCATTGCAAAATTTTAGTTCTAATGCACTAGTGCGTTTGATATAACTAAATAAAAGCAATGGGCTTAATTTGAAGCAATGGGGATTTAGGTTAGATATTAGGAGAACTGTCTAACTTTAGGGATAGCTAAGCTCTGAAACAGGTTTCCAAGAGAGGTTTTAGAATCTCCATCACTGGCACCTTTTAAGAACAAATTGGACAAATTTCTCTCAGGGACGGTCTAAGTTTAGTTGGTCCTGCCTTGATGCAGAGGGCTGGACTTAATGATTTCTTGAAGTCCCTTCTAACCCTACGATTCCATGATTAATTTCCCAGTAGGTATAAAATCATAGGACTGGAAGGGACCTCGAGACGTCTTCTACTCCAGTTCCCTGCACTCATGGCAGGACTAAGTTTTAGCTAGACAATCCCTAACCTAGTCTTAAAAATTTCCAATGATGGAGATTCCCCAACCTCCCTAGTCAATTTATTCCAATGCTTATACTCTCTGACAGTTAGGAAGTTTTTCCTAATGTCCAACCAACACCTCTCTTGCTGCAATTCAAGCCCATTGCTTCTTGCTCTATCCTTAGAGGTTAAGAAGAACAATTTTTCTCCCTCCCCCTTATAACAACCTCTTATGTACTTGAAAACTGTTATCAGTTTCTTTTCCAGACTAAACAAACCAATTTTTTTCCATCTTCCCTCGTAGGTCATGTTCTCTAGACCTTTAATCATTTTTGTTGCTCTTCTTTGGACTTTCTCCAATTTGTCCACATATTTCCTGACATGTGGCACCCAGAACTGGACACAATACTCCAGTTGAGGCCTAATCAGCGCAAAGTAGGGCGGAAGAATTACTTCTTGTGTCTTGCTTATAACACCCCTGCTAATACATCCCAGAATGATGTTCCCTTTTTTTGCAACAGTATTACACTGTTGACTCATATTTAGCTTATGGTCCACTATGACCCCCAGATCACTTTCCACAGTACTCCTTCCTAGGCAGTTCTTTCCCATTTTGTCTGTGTACTACTGATTGTTCCTTCCTAAGCAGAGTATTTTGCATTTGTCCATATTGAATTTCATCCTATTTACTTCAGAATATTTGTCCAGTTTGTCCGGATCATTTTTAATTATAATCCTATCTTCTAAAGCAGTTGCAACCCTTCCCAGCTTGGTATCATCCACAAACTTTATAAGTATACTCTCTATGCCATTATCTAAAAATCATTGATGAAGATATTGAACAGAACTAAACCCACAACTGATCCCTGCGGGTCCCCTCTCATTATCCCCTTCCAGCATGACTGTGAACCACTGATAACCACTCTCTGGGAATGGTTTTCCAACTAGTTATGCACACACCTTATAGTAACTCCATCTAGGTTGCATTTCCCTAGTTTGTTTATGAGAAGGTCAAGGGAGACAGTATCAAAAACTTCACTGAAGTCAAGATATACCACGTCTACCACTTTCATCCCCCTGTCCTCCCATCCACAAGGCTTGTTGCCCTGTCAAAGAAAGCTATCAGGTTGGTTTGACATGATTTGTTCTTGACAAATCCATGTTGACTGTTACTTATTGCCAAATATAGTTTAACGTTTTAGCACTGTTGTCCCATAAAGGGCCTTGCTGTGTTGAAACATGTTAATTCTTCCATTAAACTTAGATTTATCATACCCTACAGATCCTTTCCTGCACAGGTCTGATACTCAACTCTAGTGATCTCCTCCTAAAGTGAAGGTTTCAGCAGCAGAATTACACAAGTACTTCTGTAATGTTATCTCTGGCTGGCTTTTTGCTGTAGCAGCATTCTTGGGCTTTATTTTGATAACTTGACAAATTGCTGCATATTTCCTTTTTAATTGATGGTGTGGATGGTGATGACTTTTACACCGGGGTGAAATGACTCAGACTTCTTAAAACTTGAACTGCCTTTGTGATGTGTTAGTCTAGTAAACAATTTTAACAAGTACCCAAGTCCTTAATAATCCAGATTCTCTTTTGTGTGTTTGGGGGGAGCTTTCAGCGTTGTGGAATCTATAGGTTGAGCACAAAATTTTGGAACCCACCACCTCTAATATTGATGTGTTCCGCTGATGTTACTTAACTTGCCATATATATAACACACACAAATCTGGGTTAGCAGTGACTTTGACTTGCTGGTATGAAGGTACATACATTCAAGAATTTTTAAATCTTCTTTTCCACAACTATTCAGTAGAGACAGGGCCTGGGACGGCCAAAGAAGGATTTCAAATGCAGCATATTTCCCCACTTTTCCAGTTGTTTTTATTTAATTTCAAATCCAGGTGGGTTTTTGAATGACTGAAGGCCAGTTTAGCACAAGAAATAGATGGAGGTAATTTCCATGGTCTCTGTTTTGACAGAAATTAAGCATCTGAATTTAAATTAAGGAGATGGAGAACTCAGGCAGCTGAAACTATATTTTCATAGTGTAAACAGTTGCAGAAGATTAATAGCATCTGTGTAAACAGTTCATTGCAGAGAAGATTTTTTTAACAGTTTGAAAATACTAATGACTGCTAGAAGCAACAACTGCAGTATCTGCCTTCATATTTGCTTACAATGTACAGCAACAAGCCGCCCATATGCAGTCACTCTTCCCGTTGATTCTACAGTAAATATTTCAGACATCCTTAGTCTAGTTCCCTCTTCTTGCAGTAAATTACATATTAAAGTAGCCTGGTAACTGAGCACTGGTTGCTGTGTGATAAGGTTCAGGAAATCAATATGTTTGCCATGTGCCTGCTTGTTTATGACACCTGCCTCTAGAACAGTTGAGCAATGTTCTGTTTGTTAAGGCTACATTTCAGAAGCTCGTATTCTCCTAAACCCGAGTCATGATCTTACAGGGAAGAGTGCAACAACAGCTATTGATTTTTGTTTTCTCAGTACGGTATTGCGCTCTTTGAACATGGCTGTTTTAACAGCAGGGGCCGAGTCTCCCTTTGTCCAAAAACATGTAAACGGTAAAATATCATGAGTGATTATATTTGACTAGCGAAAATACCCAGCGTTGCTCGGGTCCGTCGGAGGTGGGGAGGGGGCAGAGAGCTGAGCGAGTGTGGGGTCTGTTGGAGGGGGGAGGAGGCAGAGAGCAAACCTGACACCCCCACCTCACCCCCCCCGACCAAACCTGACACCCCCACCTCACTTACCCCTCGACCAACGCCAACTCACATTTTCACCCCCCCACCCAAACCCAACACCCCCACGTCACCCCCCCACCAACACCCCCTGACAAACACCCACACCTCACCCCCCGTAGACCAAACCTGACACACCCACCTCACTTTCCCCCCCCAACCAAACCCGACACCCCTACCTACCACCACAAACAAACCCGACACCCACACCTCACTTACCCCTCGACCAACCTCAAGCCTCCTTCTCACCCCGCCACCGAAACCCAACACCCCCACCTTACCCCCCCACCAACCCCAACACCCCCTGACCAACCCCAACACCCACACCTCACCCCTCACCCACCCCGACGCCTTCCCACCCCCCCAGACCAAACCCAACACCCCCGGCTCACTTACCCCCCCCCGACCAAACCCGACTCCCCCACCTCACCCCCGGACCAAAACCGACATCCCCACCTCACTTACCCTCCGACCAAACCCAACTCGGGTCCATCGGAGGTGGGGAGGTGGCAGAGAGCTGAGCGAATGCAGGGTCCGTTGGAGGGGGTAATATGACATCATAACTATGTCACAGAGAACAGCAGCTGCCCAGCTGATGTGATTGGCCTTTAAATAATTTCACCCCTGGAGGGCGTCAGAGGTGAGATTTGAAAAATTTTCGACTCTTACCCTGATTAGGACCCTAAGACCTATAACTGTACCAAATTTCAAGTCTCTAGCTCAAACGGTGTTGAAGGAGTAAGTGCACATACATACATACACCCATACATACATGCATACACCATTTGACTTTTATATATAGAGATTATACTCTGCAGTCAAGCTGGATGAAGGATAGTCTCGTCGAATGAGAGACCAAGCTGCATCTTCATGGTTTCTCCCTTGTCATCTTTTAAAAATAAGTCAGGGAGCCTGACCCTTATTTTTAAATACTCATTTAATGTGTGTGGGTGGGGGGAGGTTGCATAAACACCTGAAAATTGCATTACATTTTATTTGATTAAAATGGATATCTTGTAACCTGTCAATGACAAGAATAACTTAATCATTAACTCACATCTAGGTGTAGGAGGGTATCTGTTATTCCTAGCACAATGCCAAAGATCTGTCTGCCTCCTTGCAAAACAAAAGCAGATTTCCTGCCTCAAACCACTTACAACGAAAGACCCTAATCCTGCATACGTTTAGGCCTGTGCTTTACTTGATGTACTGTGACTTGTTCCGGTGAAGTAACAGAACTACTCAATGCAACTGTGTTTAGTTGTATGCTTTTCCAGGAGCTGATCTTAGGGCCTTATCCAATGGTCATCAAAATCAGCAAAAAGTCTACTATTGATTTCAGAGGGCTTGGATCAGGCCTAACAAAGGTGCCCCAGTCCTGAAAATATTAAGCAACTTGTGTAACGTTTCTCACGTGAGTATAGTTATGTAGATACTGAAGTACCTGAAAGATTGGGTATTTTTTAAGATGATGCCAGAGAGCGTCAACAGTCCAGAGGAATAGGAGGGAAGGTGAGGGTAAAGGCTATATGAACATGAGGTTGTGTAGGAGAAAAATACATGCGGGGGGAGGGGGGGAAGTGCTGTGAGTGAGTGTGGGTATGTATTATACACTACAGATCAAAAATTTTAATTCTAAATGTTTTTTGATGAAAAATAGCTGCTTTTTGTCTAAACGGACTCTTCCATGGGAAACATCCATTTTGATAGGGCTTGCTCAGGTTTTTGTACTAAAATGGAAATTAGAGGGTTTTTTGATAACCAAAAACTGCACGTTCTCTCCCTCCTTTCCTGCAATTTTCAGTTTGTTTGTATGTTTGAAAACTTTTTTTGGAGGGCGGAGTCCTTTCCCAATCAGTTCTAATAGACACAAGCATGTGGGGATTTTATGATTCTTGTAAGATTGTGTGTGTTGCTACACGCTCTGTAACTCTTAACTTGTTTTCTGTGCTGCTGAACTCCTTAACCTTCGGCATTTAGTGGAATTCTGAGGACCTGCAATGCCTGTACAGGTCAGTTTGTGAAATCCCAGTCTCAAGATGACATGCGTGGGGGACCACCAGGCAATGTGGAGAAGAAGACTGAGAATGGTGAAGCTCTGCACAAACGGTGCTTTGTCCTCTGGCAGTTTAGGTTGGGACGATAAGAGGCCAGGGACAGATAGTTCTCCCATGTCTCCCGTCTGGAAGTGGTATCGTCTCCCGTCTGGAAGTGGTATTGGAATGTAAGCCTACATCTCGCTCTGAGTCCACCATCCTAGTCAAACCAGATTTGAGGCTCTGGCAACTATGAGGAGGCACAAGCTCTCGGACTCTCCCTCTGAGTAGCCCTGGGTTGGTAAGAGGTCTCCATCTGTGCTTGGGCTGCTCTCTCCCAGCGGAAGCAGATGCTGGAAAATCCCGAGCGAGCTCTTGCTGAAGAGTGGGAACCGAAGTGAATGCTGTGTGGCGAGAGAGAGTGCTGCAAGCTTCTGAGGCGTCCTTACTGGGGAAGCAGTCAGTCCATGTATTGCGGTCTGGGAAGTGCCCACTAGTAGTGTAGATGCAGTAGCAGCACTGGTGGTCTCCAGTGAGATCATCTTTCCTGTCACAAAAAAACCTCCAAAGCATGTGCCAGTATATTGTAAGTCTCTGTCCTTTCCATTTTTCTGTTTCATTTTTGACTGGTAAATGCCCCTTTAAAAATTAATTTTGTGGATGGTGCATTCCACCCTCTTAGGTCAAGATTTCAACCATCGATACCTAAAATGAGGGTTGTAAATAGAGGGGTCAATTTCCAGAATGCTGAGTGCCCAGCAACACTCAATGACTTTAGTGAGACTCAACGCTTACTCAGTTGCCTGATTGCGCCCAGAGGAGGTTAACTTTATGCAAATCACATTTAAAAATCTTGGTCTTGCTGTTCTGTTTGTAGAAGGCTGGTGCCTAGTTAGTTCTTTTGATTCCTGTACAGTGTGGGATGATACTTGTGGCATGATAAGAGTGCCTCAGAATGATAGGGTTGGACTTAGAGAGATGACTGTCCACTGGTGTATTGGGGGCTAGAAAGCAATTGGCTTATGTCACATGATGATATGTTTGAGTGGGCACCATGTAGTGTTCTATAATGATGTACTGAAATTAATTCAATGAAATTTGGCAGCTACTTTCTTGTCTGCAATTTAATCTCGGGATCAGAAGGTGAAATCAAATTGAATTACTCATTTTAGTTTTGAAATCTAAAATTAGCAATTGAAAGTAATTGACTGTTTGACCCAGATATGAAGTTGGGAGGCAAATGACATGACTTGCAAGATTTTTCTAAAACCGTTGACCTCTTAAAAGATTAAGTCAGAGATAATAGTAATTATAAACAGATTATGGTGGGTCCAATCAATAGTGAACTTTATTCTTTCCTAAACTGAAGGTCAGGTTTTTATTGCATTAAGATAACTGATGCTAGTTTTCACACCCTTGTTAGCAAGTGAATGCCTTTGTATAAAGCAGATTTGTGTGTGTGTGTATAATATTGATTTGTGTGCGTGACTTTGAAATTACATTAATATCTGGGGAAGAGGGAGCTGCTAGATAGATTCCCATCACGTACTAGAGAAGTTTGGATTTTTTGCCCTGGGAGTTGAATATTGTGGAATTTTGAAATCCAGGCTGTGTGTTGTGGTGTTGGAATCATTAGAAATGAGTAGTTCAACCCAATTCCCAGGACATAATTTCCTCTAACACTGGTTTACAAATACATTTAGTGAAGACTGTATTGGTGGCCTCTTATTAAAAAGATGATGTAATCCTCAAAATCCTGTTTCCCGATTAAGACATTAAAAAAAGCACCTTTTGTAAGATGCTTCAGTGCTCCAGAAACTGTGTATGACAGCAGAATCTCACCCAGTCAACTAATGTAACTGAGTCACTGAATAAGACCTAATGTGAATGCAATGGTCTGTTGTGATTCAAGGGAGTGGTCTTCCTCTCATCAGTGTTGCTATGAAATTGAGATATAGGGTATGAGACGTTGACACAATGGTGGGAATTTCGGAATGTGTACCCTCGCCCCATCACCACTTCTCCGAGGATACAAAGAGTCTTTAAAGAGTCAGCTGGTATAACCTGTTCTGGAAACGCTGTAGGCTGGTGGTATTGTAGAGGACAGAACTTACCTTCCAGAACAGCAAAACTTCTTGTGATGGCTGTGGGGTTTTGTTTTTGTTTAAGGCATCTTTGAGTATGGAAGTTTCTACTTGTTTGTTTGGTAACTTCATGTAACGTAAATTAGAGCGGAACCCATTTTGTGAGTGCTATGAGGGAAGTAGAACTCATTTGTGATTGTCTCTACAGTACCTGTTGATGTTAGCCTCAGTCTGTGTCTACTACCCACAGGATGTTTTTTCAGTCCTTATCAGATTCTTTGGAGAGCTGATGAGAAATAAAGGTAACGTTTAACCCATCCTAAATCCTGCACGTTCCTGAGGCCTCAGCAGAAAATGTGAGGTTACAGATGCGGCTATGATGGGATGGTGAAATGTCTGTCTTCATATTATGAAGTAGCTCTCAGCTAGTAACCTTTAAAAAATAGTGAGACAAGATGGAAAGTTTTTATTGAGGGCCTGATCCAAAGTCAGCTAAGATCATTGTGAGTCTTTACACTGATTTCAGTAGGCTTTGGTCAGATCCCTAGAGAAGTGTTCCTTCTCCAGTGTGGAACCGAACTTGCTTATGGTCAGAAAACAGAGTTGTCAGCTGCTTGCACTGTCTCTCATATACTGAGCTTATTACCACAATGTGTTCTCATGAAAAGTACTTTTTTGTGTTGGTAAGAGAATAGGTAGTGCTGAAATGATGATGAGGGTGTGTATGTGTGTGTATAGGTGTGTGTGTATATATATATATAATAAACGTTATGATATTACAGAACTTTTGTAGCACAATCAAGTCACTGTGACAAAGGATGAAGTGAGATCTATGCAATTGGATGATGGTGTATTTTCATGGGAAAAGTTGAGTCTTTGGTAGTGTGGCAGTGAGCAATTATTTCAACAATAAAAGAAAAATATTGCTGTCTTTGTTTCGCTTACATATAGTTGTTGTCTTCCTCTTTAACTAAGTGAACAACCGTCATGCTTCTGTAGTTGGAGTTAGATTCCTCAGTAAATTCATTACTATAATAGCAATCGGAAATCCTCAAAAGCAGAATTCCTGGCTGCTAGCCATTCCTCACTGTGTTCGCTTTTGGATATAACATTTGGGGGAAAAAAAACCCAAAACCAGTTGGAAACATCACTTTATTTCCTTCAAGGTTTTGTTTCTAGCCTTTATCTTGAGGTACACCCTGTGTGTTACTTTCCAGTCATCTGATTTGTCAGCCCCTCCTTTATGAAATGCATGAGTCTGGAATATTAATATTTTTCTCTCCTTTCTCTGCCTCTCCATCTAATAATTAAAACTGGAACAGCACCAGTGTTTAAACCTAGGAGAGTTCAGGCAAAGTGTGAGACTTAAATAAAGGCAAACAATTTCCATTTACAAAAAACTCCCAACTGTTGTTTGTCACGGGGAAATTACATTTTATCTATTTTCTTAAAACATGGCTAAGGAATGAAAAAGTCCTTTTTAAATAGTCTTAATTCTAGCTCATTATTGCAGAAGGTGTTTAAAAAAAAAAGACACATTCTCTTCTCATTAGACTCATGAATAGTAAAATATACATTGCATCCAAAAATGAAAGTTAAAAGAATGTTACGATTGTAAACAAACAAATACATGCACCCTCCCACCTCTTTGCCTTTGTGGGAATGCCTTTTGTCCTTGTCTCGGTCAGAGCCATTTCGGAGTCAATGCAGACCCAAACTCAGAGATTCAGAGTCTAATGCAGACTGCTGCTCCCACCTGCAATGCTCATGTTCTGCCCAGGCATTGGCTGTGGTTTGAGATCTGTGGGTGACCTCATGTACTGATCCTGCTGGCTTACCGTCGTACCAGGGACAGAGCTAGAGGTGGAAGCTGAAGTTCCACTTGCCTTTGCCTTGCTTGACTTCCATGAGACTCCGTTCATGGGTTTTTGTGGCTGGTTAGTAATTCTAAAGTTACAAACCTCCATGTCTTCCTCGTTTGTTAGTGAAACACTGCCCAAGTGAGGATATTCTTGTGATACTATGTCCCATAGGCAAACCAAAGGAAAACAAATACTGCTCAAATGGACACCAAGGGTGCTGAAAATGCCACATTTGAAAAGTGGCGCTATTGAGATGCTTGTGTTCATGAGAAGTTAATATAAAGTGAGGGGTAGTGCAGAGCTCTGAAAAGGCAGCTTTTCTTCGTTTAGCTTTTAATTGCTTCCTTTCACTTTTTATGTGTAAAAGATTGTCTATTTAATTAACTCAAGAATGCAATTTCAAAAACACTAATGCTTTACACATGATGACTTTTAAAATAAAAGTAGCATTCTAATATTGCATAATGCTTTTTCATGTACATATTAACCTTTAGTTGCGAAAGATAGAGAATGAATCCGTCACTAGCTCCTTGAAGAGTAAACTGAGTGAATTATCCAAAAGATCTTAGATTCTGATCCTCAATTTAGAGTGACACTGTCAGGCTTGTATTTTTTGCTCTTGGCAAATGGCACGGGATTCTTTCTGTCTCCCACTTTCTAATCTTTCCCGCCAGCCCACTGTGTTGTATCATCCACAGGTGCTGACTTTTGTTTTTGCCGGTGGGTGCTCCTTTCCACCCCTCCTTCCCGGTGTGAATACCGGGTGGAGGCTCAAAGTGAAGCAGCCAGGTGGGTGCTGGGCACCCTCTATTTTTTTTTTTGTAACACCGAGAAATAGTTGTAATTCTTTCTTTTAACTCTCTTCTTCAAAGAGCTTGTGGCAAGGAAGGGAAGCGGCATCTTTGGGAAGCAGCATCTTTGTGCAGTTAACATTCACAAAGCAGAGAAAACACAGCTCCAGCTGTGTATCCCCAGTCAGAACCTATACCCCAAGCTCCACACTCCTTATGCTGCTGCTTTTATAATGGATGCGCTTTTCAGCCCGACGCAAACCCTCCACACAACCTCTTGCTTAAAATACCCATTAGGGCCTTTTAAGGTTTGTTAGCTTTTAATGGACATGTTTAATCTGCACCAAATGGACGTTGAAAACATGGGGGGAGGGTGATGTCTGCATAACCATAACCCACCCAGCCCTGCTAATGCAGATACTGTGAGAGAGAAGGTGTCTTACCACTTACTATAGCTCGGCATTTATCAGTATCCAAACAAAACCCATATTTTAAATGAATCCCTCTATTAATTCACTTTATTGATGTTCCCTCAAGGAGGCTCTTCTTGCTCTTGGTAAATAGAATATTTGAGCAGAAGTTAAAACGTTAGAGAGAGTCATTCATTTGGTGATGGACCCTAGAGTGAAACCCAAGTGACTTGCCAACGGACACTTACAACATCTTGTGCTCCAAAGAACCGAATCCACGGCTTAATTCATTCCACATTTTTCTTCCATGGTGATTAAAGTGGTGCCTTTGGTTAGCACTTTTCCCTGAAGTCCTCTTCTTCTAGCCTTGAAGTATGGGGACGGGGGATACTTTATAGGGAAGGCTTCTGGTAGGTATGTGTATACAGTAATGTGTTTTAGTTATGATTTTTGCATTCTGAAGTTGTTAAAATTTCTGCTTTCAGAGCCTGTCTTCCTTGTAGACACATTCCTTGCAGACACATCTACTAGTAAAGTCAGGTTTTTTGGAGGGGTCTGGGGGGGTACAAGTTCTGCCGTACATTTTTTTTTGGAAATACTTGATCTTAAATAAAACTAATACATTATTATTGATGACTAAACCTCAAAACTGAACCTTTTGGATTTCTGTCTATTGATGTCATATTTGCAGCTGGCTCATGGTGTTTTTTTGTTTTTACTACTTCTCATTCTGAATCAAAATGTGCTTTTTTTCCAAATAACTTGAGCAGGGTAATCTTGTGGGAACTTTGCGACAAGTTGCTGGTTTTGTTTTAAAAATCTGCCCTTTTTTTTTTCTTTCTTTTTTTTTGTAGCTTAGAAACCTCTCATTGTAGCAGAAGGCTGGGAGGGTTTGAATACCACATGCAAGTGTGGGAGGCTGCTTGAGGCCATACGGCTTTATCATTCATTAATTCCTGTGTTCATTCATCCTTCTATTTAAACTTCTCTGTAAAGACGGTAGCTACAGATGGTCTTTTGGTGCACGCTTTAGCTTGAAGACCTTGGACCTGACAAAGGGATACAGAGGGAGCAATAGAGTGTACAAAATATTTCCAACCATTAGAAATCAAGTTCTTATTCAGTGGCAGCTTCTGTCTTGAGAACGACCCCTTTATTATTATTTTTTAGCTTTTAAAACTTGATATTTTTTAAAAAAACAAACAATTAATAGGCAAATGTTTGCATGTTTTATGGCCTTGTAATTGTATTTTACGAAGTTGAGAACTAGCACTTTATAAGTTATATAATTGCCTTTTTAAATATTAAGAGTTGATCACTTATATTTGCTTCACTGGCAAATGCAAGGTTGTATTTTGCACAAGGAAATCAAGAAGTCTGAGATCCCCAATAATTTGTTCACTTTAAATATATAACCTTTGCATCAGATCACTCCTTTGTGATTAGCTTAGAATTTTTTCACGAAAACGGATCAAAATATTTTGCTGATTTTTTTCCCCCTCCCCAACTAAAACAGATTTTTTTTATCACAAATCCTCTGTGGTGTTTTGTTTGTGTGGTGAGGTTTTTGTGTGTGTGTTAATTTTTGTGGGGTTTTTTTGTGTTTCAGAGGACTGTTGTGTAGTGGCTTATTTCTTTTTAAGTGTACATGGTGGGAGGAAGGGAGTTCTTGTTCAGCTTCGGAGAGTCTGTGTTTGGAAATGAAGGCTGTTGCAATATCTAGTCACAGGAGTCTCAGTCCCTGACCTGAGTCTTTCACAAAGTAGACTGTCGAGAACAAAACCTGCTCCTACCTAATGCCTATGAGAGACGCCTTGCAGAACATTGGTTCAGAGATGTCTTGTAAAATCCTGAATCCCAGTGTCTGAGTAAATGACCTCATGGGGTTAGACTTGAGGAGGAGAGGGGGAGGGGATTTGCGTAGTTAGTGGTCAAATTATTCTGACTAGAAAGAACAGACAGTATACCAGAACAGAAGTAATCTTGCAGGAGTGGATATGCATGTGTAGAAAATAGTAATAACATTGAATATAGGTTAAGTTGTATGATCTTTCCGTCGCTTCGGTTGACATGTATTTTCACTTGTCTTTTCATTTGTATAAAAGCTTGCTTACCCAGGCATCTGCAGCATTGCTTGCATGTTTATGTATTCATTTTACATGTGGCTGTAATGACGTGCTGTGACTGGGATGTTTTGTAGGTGGAATGCTAAGTCATTTGAGTAACTATAGCAACGTTGTGTAAATGTAACTATTTGTGTCTCTCTCTATATAAATAAAGGGGGTATAAATAGATATAGACACCCCCCTGAGATGGGTAAAATAACTGATCCCGCACTTCCGGGTGCTCTCTGTTCTGGAGTGTGTACGTATGCAAATTGATATGCCTCAGGAGGAGATTCGTATCCCTTTGTCTGAATTATTTCCTCGTTTTTTTCCTTCTGAAGGTACAGTTCTTTGATCCATTTCTTTATAAATGTTTCCCTCACTTCATGCCCCTTCTCCTCTCCCTCCCTCTTCCTCTCAGCACTTCTCCAAGAAGGTTTATTATGTTGGCATTTTTGGAAACTCTGCTTTTGTACAACTTCATGTGCCCTACAGGCGACTCCTTGTCCAAAGGGGCCTCTGTTCGTCAGCACACGCTAGTCTTGTGTGTTCCTCGTGCCCAGATGGTTTGCATACCTTGTGCCATTGCTTTGGTCAGGAATGTATTCCCTCAGGATGGGTGAAGGCCTGGAAATGAGGCTAACATAAACATCCTTTCTTCCGTAGTTCCCGTTAATCGAGTGGAAACAGTTCAAGGGGGGGAAACGACCTCCCGAAATGGATTTTCTTTGGTGTTCTTGATATACAGGACAAACATGAACAGCATTGTCCACTGTGTCTGTATGGGGGGAGAGGTGAATGGCAGGGGACGAGGGGCAGCTATGCTTCTTCAGTTAAAAACAGCAAAACTGGGGCTAGACCCCAAATGGTTTGTGTGGGAAACTGCATTCTGATCTTCATGCTATTAACATGTTAGCATTATTAAGTTAATTTCTTTGGGATCCTGGTGATAACTTATCATACATGAAGAGCAGCATGTCTGAACAGGGCGTTCGGTACTTTCTTGGATGCATACTTCTTAGCCTGCTTTTGTGTTGGCTGACTCCCACGTTACAGCTTGAGTCTTTAGGAGCAGTATTATGCTAATGTAAAACAACTTGGCCAACTGCTCTTGCTTCCTTTGCTTAAAGAAGTGCCTTCCAGAGCTTTGTGTGGGGTTAAGGTTACTGACTGTGTTGATGGCAGCAAAAGAAACCAGTCTCGTTCATTTTATACATATCATTCTTCATTACTAAATAAAGTAGGAAGCAAAGCTGGAGAAGAACTGTTGTTGTCTAGTAAGTTACATCAGGAAATCAAGGCTCTTGGGTTCTGTTCATGACTCTGCCGCTGACTTGCCTTGTAAGCTTATGCAGGTCATAGCACTTTATTGTGGCTTAGGGTACGGCTACACTACCAGCCATATCGGCGGGTAGCGCTCGACGTATCGGGGATCAGTATATTACGTCTCATTAAGATGCGATAAATCGATCCCCGACTCCTGTACTCCACCTCAGCAAGAGGAGTAAGCGGAGTTGGTGGAGGAGCGGCTGTGGTCGACTTGCCGCAGTGGGAATGGCCAGGTAAGTGGACCTAAGATACTGCAACTTCAGCTACGCTATTTGTGTACTATAGCCCAGCCCATAGTTTCCCTGTTTTACTGATGGATATCACAATGCTCCCCTAACTCCAAGAGATGCTGACAGTATTAGGTTCACTGTTTAGGAGGAGTTCTGAAACTGATGTGTTGGAGAGCTATATAAGTACCTAGATAGATACATGGGGAGTGCATCATAACTCAGAGGTAACAGAGTCCTGTGGCACCTTAAAGACTAACTAAAGTATTGAAGCATAAGCTTTCGTGGGCTAATACCCACTTCGTCGGATGCAAGCAGTGGAAGTGTCCAGGGACAGGTATAGATAAGTAGGCAGGAACCATGTAGGAGATAACACGGTTAGTCCAATCTGGCTGAACCAGCTTGTTATCTCAAATCAGGGAGGGTGAAGTATTCCTCTAGCAGCTGAACTGGAGGTGTGAACTCCGAGAGAGGAGAAGCTGCTTTTGTAATTAGCCTACCTACTTATCTATACCTGCCCCTGGACACTTCCACTGTTTGCATCTGACGAAGTGGGTATTAGCCCACGAAAGCTTATGCTTCAATACTTTAGTTAGTCTTTAAGGTGCCACAGGACTCTTTGTTACCTCTTCTCTTCCAGACTAACACGGCTACCTCTCTGATTCTTGACATCATAGCTCAGAGGAACTTCCAGATTTCCTTTTTATATAGGTTTTTGGATCCCTTCAGTTTAAGTAAGAGTCTCTAGTTCATTACAATCCAGTATGGTAAAAGCACAGCATAAAATACAACCAGTAGATTGGCAGCCCTATGTGTGGATTTGCAAGGTTTCTTTTAGTTCACATAGTCCAATGGCTTCTTAGTTGATGTTACTTTCAGTGGACAAGGCTTAAAAACTGATTTGACTTTCAGACTTTGGTGTATATTTCAGAGCAGGGAAAATCTCTTATTTGTAAAGGAGGAATTGTGGGCTGGATACGGGATGGTGTCCAGACTGTCTCCAGTTCCAGAAGGGCTGGATGGATTTCTATGCAAATGGGTAGCAAAACAGGTAACAGTTGTAACTCATAACCTTAGGCTTCAGGGCCAAAAGCCTGTTGAGATGATCCTGGTGTTTCATCCCTCTAGCAGAGTGATTGCTCAGTAAGGTAGCACAGGATCAGTTCTTGCTGGAAAGATTTCTTTGCAACAATAACTTGCTAGCCCTTGCGTGGCCTGGGAAGGTGAAGTGTAAAAATGATGGACTTCAGAGTTTTCCACCAATGTTGTTTGTAATGGTTGGGAGGGAAATTGCAAAGTGCTCTTTGCATGCCTTAGGAGTGGAAGGCTAAAATCAATACATTGAAAAATGTGGCATCGGTGGTGCATTTTTTGAGGTTGGGCTGAAAGGAGGGTTTTTTAGTTTCTGTAGGGGGTGGGAAACTCCTTTAGGAAGGGAAATGCATGGGGTAAAAAACAGTGAAGGCATCGTGGGGCTGTCCATCCTTAGGTGCCTGGGGAAATGGAAGTGCTATTCTCTGAAATTCTGGAGCCTTCCTAGATTACGGTGGGTTGTGCCAGGAGGGTGGGAGGAGGCAGAAAGGTAAATTAATTTCTAGCACTGAAATGCTCATTTACAGACTTCCCTGCAAAAGTCTGAAATAGGGAAAATTGGGTAGTAAAGTGCAACGCAGTGCCAAAGTGGTAAAACAATCTTTTTAATAACCAAAGTCTTCTCACCCTGAGTGTAACGGACTGAGTCTGGGGTAAGAAGAGGTAAACCATTTTGTTTGCCTCCAGGATGCAGGATCTAATCTAACTATGATTAAGCTGATTTCATTTTATAGACTGGAATTTCTATGCAATAGAAACTGATGAGGCTAATGTGAAAAATTTACTTAATAAAAAGCCTCATTACCTAATGCTGAGAGGGATTTAAAAGCAGGAGGAAAAACACTCAAAAAAAAAAATGCTTAATGTGCTTGATCTTTTCTGCAGAAAAGTTGGAGCTAAAAGTTTTCTTGAGGAAAAACTGAATTCTGTGATCTTGTTTTTACACATGCTGTGCTTAAATATTAACACCAATTGAGCAAATTGCCTTTTAACTGCCTTTATTTGCTTTCATTAACAGTATAATTTAAAAGCTCCAGAATTTGCATGGAACCTGTTGTGCCTGTTGGGGGGGGGGGGGAACTATTCATAAATTAATTAATCGTGAGGAAACCTCTTTAAAGAAGGTCACAAAATGGAAGGACTTGTTAGAAATTATTGTTTTTTCTGTTAGGTTGAAGCCTTTTATGGGGGGAGAAGTTACAGAAATAGCTTTTTTTCTTTTGTGCGTGCATGTGTGTGTGTGTGTGTGTGTGTATATATATAATATACACATTTTTTTTTAAACGGGATATGTTTTAAGTTGAGTGAAACTAATTGCACTGCAGTTTTCAGCAAGTTGAAGGCAAGGCTTCTGGTATTTAAGTACCAGGTTTAAAATTAAAGCCAGGCCTTATAATAGGGCATATTCCTTAAATGGTCATCTCTACTGCCCACCCCCTCTACCCATTAGGGTGCAAGTGAAAGGAATTGGCTCCAGCTACTAACCACAGTGTTCTTCCAGCAGTAACATTAACTGTTCTTTCATGCGATTCCTCTAAATATGTTAAGTTTGTGGAATGACTTCACTGAATCTGTTGCTTCCTTCTGTACAGATGTTTTTGTGGTTTTAGAACTGAAGCCAATTCAAACATTATGAATGAGATACAGAGACCACCGTGTACCATGTAATATTGAAAACTCCTCTGGGAGTTAGTTTACACAAGCGATTTTGACACCTCCTGCCTTGACAGTCTTTCCCTAAAACTATGTGTTACTTAGAAAAGCTTCACTTTATCAGATGACATTCTAATGGACTTAGCCTGAAGTCCTAGCTTTCCCCTGTATTACCAATGCCAGTCACTTACATAAATCACATCTACTTTTTCTCCTCCCCTCCTTATTTATGTTTTGTTTTTTAAAGTAAAATATTTTTCAGAGCAACTTTTGCCAAAGTTGGTAACAAGTATTTTTTGTTTCTTTGTATTCCAGTGACTTGTTTGGAGCAAGGGAAACTTCATGGAATGGAATCTGCTAGCTCCCAGTGTCTTCAGCATGCGTGGCCCAGATTTTCAGAAATAAGAACCTAAAATTAAACTCCTAAATAGTTGCTGATATTTGAAGAGTGCTCAGTGCCCAGCAGCTCCCAATGACCTCTATGGGTGCTCATCACTATTTAAAGTCAGGCCAGTTAGGCTCCTACATAACTTGAAGTTCCTATTGCTGAAAATCTTGGCCTGTATTCCTCATTTTCAGATAATCTGGAGGCGATAGCTGAGGAAATTGGAGTTGGTTGGATGACTGCCTTCTGCCCTCTCCCTTGTAACTAAAAGTGGCTCCTGGTTATCTAGTTGGTGAAAATCCATGTTCGGATTACAGACACACCCGGGGGGTTGTTTCATGCCATGTTGGTGACACCTCTTCTAGGCCCTCAAATTATTACTTTACAAGGAAAATGACCTATTCTCTTAAAAACAAGCAGGTTCTGTAGTGACGAGCCCTGTGCTAAAATAGTGTCAATGCAGACATACACAACCTCCTACACATAACTAACATCGCTGTTACTAGCTAATGTGCGTACCACACAATGCCAGAATAACATTATTACCCTTACTTCAGCTGCCCAGTGCTTGACCTTCAGTGCGAGCTCTTGATGTCGGTTTGAAGCATGCTATCAAGAACCCAGTTGCCATCTGCAACCCAACACTTGAATTTGGCTTCATTGCCTGATGCAGACTCTGGCTTTATACATTTAAGCACCACTTGCTGCCACCGCCTTGATTTGGGCATTGTGGATTGTCACCGATACAGTGTAGTACAGAACCATTAATTTACTAGGTTGAAAAGTATACAACATTACTCTCCCAGCTTCTAACTGGAAATAGGATCAGAGCATGTATCCAACGAAGTGCGTATTAGCCCACGAAATCTTATGCTTCAATACTTTAGTTAGTCTTTAAGGTGCCACAGGACTCTTTGTCATAACTGGAAATAATTAGTTTTGTCGGTCCTTGGAATTTCTGAGGGAATGGTGTTGGTCTAGGTGTAGTCAAAAGGGCTGGGGGGGAGAGGGGTACAGGCTTTCTTGATTACTGGGAACAGAACATCCTGTAAGATGATTGTTTGACACCCTCCGTTCTCCTTTTTGTCATTTGTCGGGTCAACTTTTTTCAAGTCCAAATTAGCCCAAGATTTCTGAGATTTCAAAGATGAAGCCTGCTGATGCTTTATTCTCAAATAGTTGGTGGTATTATTAAAGGGGAAAATGGGATTTTGCTGCTTATAAGTTCAATGAGGTTCTCTATCCATTTGAAGTGTTCTGTCTAAACAAGGCCAGAATGCTTTTATTTTTATTTTATATGAAGTGTAAACTCTGGGATCTCTTACAAAATGAAATTACTTGGAACAACGTTCCTCCAACTGGAGGGTTCACTAGAGCAGGAATTGCGCTTTGCAGTGCATTGAAACGATTCGGGGCTCTGCTTCTTCTCAACCCTGCGGATAAGTTGCACTTGATGAGAGTCCTTTACAAGCATGTTCCATGGTATAAATGAAAGTCCTATTAACTCCCTTCTGTACTTTTTTGAGCTCTGGGGATGACCCAACAAACGCATCAAACTTTGTTTCTTGCCAAACACCAGAATGTTACCTGAAGAGTACAATTTTCAGGGTCTCTCTCCATCCAGTTTCTGAATGAAAGAGTCATTGTGTGTGTGATAGCACAAGGAAAGCCTCATGAAATGCATTGAGTGTGTTGGTCAGTCTCTGAGCCAGACTCCTAAAGGTGAGTTTTTCTTCAGGGTCTTTTTCCTGCCTGTTTTCTTAACCCTCCAAAACGATTTCTTTGATGCATTGTCAAGACTTGACGCAAACTCTCAGCACATCTGCAGGCAGGGCTTTTAGTGAGATGACAATAGCATTCTTGCCCTTAGGAAGGAACTATGTTGCATTCCTTCTCTTTTCTGTAAAGAAGGCTGAAGTGTAATGTGAAAAGTAGGAGAGAGAGAAAAAATAATTCCTCCAAGAGTGAAAATAAACTTCACTTGTGAGAAATCATTCTCTGGGATCCTTGGATATCATGATATTTTAAGTCCATCTGAAGGGATCTATCTTCCTGGGGCTGTCTGAAGAAAGGCTGTCTAACAGCCAAGTATTAAGGTTTCATTAATCAAAGACACTTCCACTGCCCCTTTACAGAAACACAACTGCTTTGGCTGTCCTTTGCTGACAGCTTGCTAATTTATCATCCCGGGGAAGAAATGGGGCGGGGGGAGGTGCTGATGCCCACTTGCTGTACAAAAATGTAAGCGAATGCTTGTTTCCTGTTCTGGTGTGTATATGTTTACTGTGGAGGTTTAAACCTCATGCTTAGCATATTTTGCACGAAGTGAAGTATTGTGTGTTGCCTCTCTGCCTGACATAACGGTAAAACTGTTCCATAACCAAAAATGCATGGTTATCTGTTTTATTCAGAGAGGTAATTTTCTCTCTCCCTGCTCTCAGTCCCGAGTTTGGGAAGGAGAACTACATATTTTCATGGGAAGTCAGGCACAATAAGGCTTCAGAGTATATCACTCACCCGCGATTCAAGGAAAGGGGATAGTATTTCCTTTCATGTTTTCTTCAGCTCCCTGCAATGAACTGCTGTCCAAAGATGCAAACCCCGCATATACTTTTCAAGAACCCTTCGGGCCAGGTGAACAGGATAATCACTAGTAAGGCAGTTCCATCCCCTCTAACATTGATTGCATCATTAAGCATGCGCTTAAGTGCTTTGCTGAACTGGGGCCTTACACAAGAGTACTCTGATGGTTAGTTGTCTTTGCTCAATTCAACTCCTTCTTTACTAGTTTCTACTAATTTCTTTACTGCTTAATGAAGTACCTGAGTTCACTCTCATTTCCCGGGGTGGCACAGAGAGAATCCATGGGGTTGAGTAGCATGTCCTTCAGATGGCAGTCCGTTAGAGTCCTATTGCTTTTTTCACTAGTTAGATGCATCTTCTTTTAGAGTCAGAAGGCGCGGCCAAAAGGCTATGCTTTGTTAGCCTGAGGCTTGGCAACATGAGAGTGGGGCTTCTGGGCCTCTCTGTGCAAGCTGGGAAGAGTTCATAATGGTTTTGACAACGTAAAGCCTTCTTCTCCCAACCTCTAGGTTGAACGGAGTATTCACTTTCCTGGCTGATTTTAAAAATGAGTAAAAAAAAACCCCCAAAAAAACCCCTGGCCTGAATGTGTATGCTCATCACCCTCTGCGTATCATACTCCTGGGTATAGTGCACCAGATGATCACATTCTTGCAATGTGCAGAAGAGACTATGGCCTAAAATAATCCTTCTTAAGGAGAGACTTGGCTAACTCATTGTGTATATGGAGCTGGTAGTTAAAGGTGCCGTGTGTGAGCGGGCTTATGGCACTTAACAAATTTGAGACAATAAATATAAATACGTTGCTTTTAATCATTATAAATACATTGCTTCTGGAATTTTGATGGTTCTGCTGTTTAAATCCAAGCCCTGAGCCTGGTGTGTCCCAGGAAATCATCTTTCTTAACTTGTTTCAGTGTGGTAACGATGTTGGTGGCGATAATGAGAGGGGGAGAGGGGGCAACTAAATCGGAGCCTCCCAGTACCAACCCTCTTCGCTCCCCCAAGCCCACATCCTAGATTAAGAAATTTGGAGTAGCACTGGCATGGAAGAACTTTGTTGATACTTTAATCATGTGGCGTGTCATCCTATTCAGTACAATCTGTGTTGTACTATTAATAGTCCATGGGCACTGGTTAGTAATTTAGTACCTGTGAACTAAATTGACCTATCAAGTGAAACTGGGCCATATGAGCTGTGCAGCAGGCACCTTCTTGAGGCCTATGAATGTTTCTGGGCCCAGCAGAGCAGGCTGAATGTGCCTAATGCATTTTTTAAGAAGTTTGATCATTCTGGTTCACTGACAGCCTTAATGTTTCAGGTGCGCGCGCGAGAGAGGAAGATAAATCTTTGCCCACTGGGATATAACCAAGCATGTTTGACCTTAAATAATAGTAGGCAGGTCTCAGTGTGACTCTGCTGACAGTGTTTTGGAGTGTCTGTTCTTTTTGTGGTATGGAAATCCTTTAATGTACCAATACACAGTGCGGAAACTTTGATGGGTATGTTCTGAGACTGGGGCCATGCTTCTCTGTAGCAAAACAATTCTCCCTCCCTCTCCCCACCCCTAGTCTGTCACTCTGATTCTTCCCCCCTCCCATTCTTCAGCTTGGCATAGTCCATGTCTCTATTAAAAATATGGAGACCCCTTTCTCCTCCCCACATACAATGGCCACCAATTGCCAAGCTACTCTGAGACTTGGGTTGTAGGTTGAATTCCAAACCGGTCCAGGCCATGTTTCAAACATTATCCTAGGTACTAGTTTGTGAGTCTGGCAGGGTGTGTGGGGGGTTATTTCTCAGGGCTGGGCTACACTACAGGGAATACGTAGCTGAAGTTGAAGTACCTTAGGTTGACTTTCCTGGCCGTCCCCACGGCGGTGTGTTGACTGCGGCCACTCCCCTGCCGATTCCACTTACTCCTCCTGCCAAAGTGGAGTACAGGCGTCAATTCAGGGATCAATTTATCACGTCTAGATGAGACACGCTAAATCGATCCCTGATGCGTTGAGAGCTACCCGCCAATCCGTCGGGTAATGTAGCCGTACCCTCAGTTTTAGCCTGCATCCAAATCTGGGCATGGCCACCTGCTTTGCATTGCCTGTCTAGCTGTTGTGGAGAGTCCAAGTGCACTAGGCCAACTTGGGTTCCAAGACTGTGGGAGATGATGTATCCCGAAGCAGTGAATCGAAACTGCTTTACCTAATGTCACAGTAGTGACTTTCCATTTCCAAATGCTCTTGCTTATTTTGGATGGTTGTTTTTTTCCAGTTCTCTGTATCAGCGCGAGCTTCTTATGTCTTTATTTCAAATGCTCTTTATCAAGCTGATCTGAAGTTCCATATATGATCCACTAACTATATTTGTTTGGAAGCTGTCCTTTGGGGGAAGAGCTTAATGTTGTGTTTACAAGTGCTTTCCAAAAGCTATTTGGGGGTGGCAGGTAGGGAGGTTTTTTCTCTCTCTGTATATTTGGAAAGGGGAACAACACACACATTCAAATGCATTATTAGATAACTAGAGATTGTTTAGAAGAACTTAGAACTAGACACATTTTAATTCTAGCTACAGAAACAATATTTTGGAGTCCCTGATAATAAATAAATGTTTTCATCAAAGTACTTTATTCATATATGTGCTGACATCTGGAGAGCTGAGATAGATATTTTCCTAAAGACTTTATTTTCAACCCATGAGCTCTTCCCTTGCTGTTAATTAATCCTTTGTAGTTTAGTGACTGATGAAATCATGACTCTATGAAATTTTAATCCTTGTGCTGTATAGACACAACTGACATTATCAGAGGACCCCAGGTGTGTTCTTGAAATTGGTTTGTTGAATCTATTGCATATTTGATTACCTTTCTAAAATCCTCAGGATCTAGGCCAGGCATTTGAAGAAACCCATTTGCTTCTAATTTCTGAATGCATTTGGATACTGTTTTAAAGTTACGCCCCTGACTGCAACTGGGGGAGGGAACCAGGGGATAGAAAATAATTATAAACAATGTGTAAGGAGTTGGGGAGAGGAGGAGTGAAAAATATTTATAATGAGATGAGAGTGGCTGGGAAAACATGTGTCCCTCCAACATGACAAAGCTTCTGAGCTTTTGATGGATTTATTTCATGCTGTACAAGTGACCAAAAATGAGCTTTGGAGGAAGGGGACAAATTGCCATAGCAGGTTAACAATGTGGAAATATGATTCATTTCAGCAGTAAATTGAGGTCAATAACAAAATAAAATGCAAGATCAGGATACTGGCAATGCACAGCCTGGAATCCAGGGAGCCCTGGAGGGTTCTGTGTGGGGAGAGGAAGAGGGGTTCTGTGTATGTGTTAGTATCCAAAAGATTTGCCGCTGTTCGGGTCGTACGGTGTAAGGAGATTGGGGGGGAGGAAGATGCAGATGGGCTTTAGGTATGGCTGTGCCCTAATTTTTTTCCTCCTGGGTTAAGGAAAGGAGGAAGGGAGGGTAGAAAGCCCATTGTGAGAATGCAGCTGTGCACCATCTCTGTGGCATGGGCCCAGTTATTGGCGTCCATTAACAACCCCGCCTTGCCTTGCTGTTCTGTGGAGGACGTTTATCGCTTATTGAAGAGCCACCGATAAAGGAGGACAGGGAGCTCAAGGCTGAAAGGCTGGAAACAGGCTGACCCAGGTGGACTCTTGTGCCCTTATTTCTGCCAAGCTCTACCTCAGGGAGGAAGAAAGGTCTTGTGCTTGGCACTCCTACTCGAGAAACCAAGGGTTCCATTTCTGGCTCTGCCCTGACTCCCCGAGCAACCGCCTTACCATTTGTCTCCTATGTTTAGATCGTCAGCTTCTTGGAGTAGGGTTTGTCTCTTCTGACATGTTTGGACTGCGTGCCCTGTGCCATGAGGTGCCAGTCTCCGTTGGAAACATCGGGCACTACTAAAATACAAATAATAATGAGTGGAGGAGAGCAGAGGGGGAGAGAGAGACTGTCTGAGAATATAAGTATTTTATGGTGCTTTTCGGGTAGTGTGCTTGTCTGAGCCAGCCAGAAAGCCAGTGACTTAAATGCTAGACAGCATACCAGTATATTATTGTCAGCTTCCGACCTCCTCTTCTTGAATCCTATTTTTGTGGATTCTTTATTTTCTTAACTTCTTTTGCCACTTCCATGTTCATTTAATATGTGTCATGTTGCTCCCATGGCTTTCTCAAGTAACCCCTGACCCTTTCTTCTGCAGCATTCCCTCCTTCTCCCCTTCCATGGTCATAGCACGACAAGATGTCTTGCAATGCATTTTGGAAGCCATATGAGCAGGCCCTGGGAATTGTTCTTCTCTTCCAAGCTTTTTACATCTTGTCAGCCAATGAACTGTGTGTGTCTGTATATTACATTTCTATCCTTTTTGCATCTGGATGGGGTCTCCTGGTGTCTAATGAACAATTTCCTAGGTTGGAAAATGGATGCCAGACAGAACGATGTGGGATCGGGATTCTACAGTCTCAAATGGAAATTTTGGCAATGTCACTGGAGCAAACACTGACTCTTCTGTACAGTCTTAAGACTCTTGGTATCATGTCTGTAGAGAGCAGAAAAGACCCCTCACGGTTTTACAGCTGACTCAGAAAATAAGACCCTTATCCAGCTTTAATGGGCCAAATACCCAGCTGTGCCAATTGACTGGTGTCAATAGCTCTGTCGAAGTCATTGCTTCAGGATTTTGCCAGCGTAATCACTTGAAGATCTGGCCCAATATGCTTCACCCAGGGAGACTGGCAAACATGTTTTATTTCGAGGTGGTGGTAGATGTATTGCTGTCTGCCTGTTTAACAGGAATCTTCCTGCAGGTAAGAGGTACTGGGTCTGAATACAGTTGGTTGAAGTTGGTTTAAGGAAAAATAACTGGGGCTTCTGCCAAAGTTAGCACCATATTTTTTATCGATTTTTCTCACATGCCCCCAAAGGCCTAAGTTTTTTTGTTTTTTGTTTTGTTTGTTTAAGGGGCTCAACGTTTAAAGAAGTTGCCACTGCCTGCTTGGCCTTCTCAGAATTCTCTGCTATGAAGTTTGTGGCTGAAAGATAGCTTTTTGGTTTGCAAGTCGATCTTATCAGTGAAACATGTTCAAACTTTTAAGACTTCATTCTGAAGATTTTTTTTCAAATAGAAAAAAAAGCAAATTTAACCTCGGAGCTCAGGTATTGAGGTTGCATTTCCTGCTGCATTGGACTATTTTTAATAGCCTCAATTACGCCCAAAAGCTCTTCCAACATCCTTTTGGATTATTTTGATTGTTAACTGATGCCGTGGTGTCCAACAGAAATATACCTTTACTAGTTGGTCTGTGCTTGCTGCAAAACTCAGGGCTTGAGTCTTTTTTTGTGACAACCTAATCTCTTTCCAGGCTGGTAGAATTAGTAAATAGGTACTTCTCTGCTTTGCTTTGTTTAACACTTTTAAGGAACTGTACCAGTTCCTGCACTCCCATCACTTATGGCTGAACTAATAAATAGACAGACCCAGCACTCAGCTCGCAATTTGTGGAATGTGTTAATGCACCAATGGAATACATGCTGCTAAGGAAACCAGATGATGAATATATTTTTAAACTTGGAATCCATGAACCACTTATTATTTCTGAATTAGGAATCAAAACATATGAATAATCGCTTCATGGCCTCCGCAGATGTATTCTGCTTTCAGGTCACTTTGTTTTCGTTTATTTGTTTTTTTATTTTTATTTTTAAAAATAAGTTCCTCTGGTTCCCTCTGTGACACCTATGACATCCATGTCATGTTTGCTCAATTTACTAGTCAAAACAAGTGTTATGATAAGCTCAGCCCTGCGGGGTCAATGTAACCCATGAAAGCAAACACTATTCTTTTAGTTTTTAATACATTAGTGTCCTTAGATGCCCAAAGAATATAGATGATGTTTCTGGACTCCTGGATTAGTGCTGGTTATTCTAAGTAGAGCTGTTCGAATCAGAATACATTAACCCATTGCTGCTTGCACCTCGAGCTGCTGATAAAATGCATTAGCACTTAAGCATTGCTGAAATCCCCACTTCCATAGCCCAGGGGTTTCAGTGAAGAAAACATCTTGGCAAGTTGTGATTCCTCTACGTTAACTCTTTTAGTGCCTGTTTTCTTGCTGATGGAACTTCAGGATCTCATGGGTCCATTCAGCAGATAGGTGGCGAAACAAAGCATTGATATTGGCAAACTAGGTTTTCAAAATGAATATTGCAAAAAATAGCCAGGAAAATCCAATACTGGGTTAGAAAAGCTTTTGCAGCCAAATTGGTGGTGTTTGGGGGCATTCAGACGTCAGGGTGGCTTATTTGTATTGTATTTTTGACTAAAGTACCTTGAAGAACAAACCCCAAGCTAGGAAGGTGGAGGACTGTCATGTTATATTGACCAAAAGGAATTTCACCCGATTATGGTATCTTTTAGAAGGCCTTTTCTATGTAATTGGATAAGGTAACATTAAGGTACTATCTTACCTGAAATATAGCATGGAGGAGACTTTCTGCAGCACATTTGGCACAGTACTGTTGAGTGGGTAGAAAGCTGGACTGTAGCTCAGGAGATCCAGGTTCTGTCCCCACTGATTTTCTGTGTGACTTGCGCATGTGGCTTCCCCTGCCTACTTTTCTCTACAGACCTTCTGCTGTTCTGGCCTTTGTAGATGATCATCTGGAGGGCAAGAACTCTGTGCGCATGGGGCACCTAGCGATGCTGCTCCATGATTTATATTTGTAATACAAATCAAGCCTCTAAAGAGAGAGTCTTTCAGCCACGCTGGCAGGACATTGTACCCCAAAGAGCCCCAGAGGCTTCTGATCCTGTGTGGAGTAGATTGAAGGGTACTTGGGTTGAAACCTGAAAAGGCAACACCTCATGACTAAAATGCAAACTTTTTAATGGAAAATCCTTACGGGAGGCATGGAGGTATTTATCGATCCATGCAGATCAGACTTTTTGGTGGGTGTCTGAGGACTTATTTCACTATGTAATTCCACGGACTAAGTGAAATGAAATAAGATGTTAATGGTTATAGGGAACTACTGCAAAGAGAAGAAACCTACTGTTTAAACGTCCTCATACGCTAAGGAAACAACTGGCATGTTTTTATTTGCAGACCATAAAATAGTCCCTCTGTTTTGCTTGGCTACATTTTGCTGGAGGCTGTGTGCAAGGGCAAGGTGGATCTCTAGCCTAGATTTAATTTCACTCATCTATGATCGCTCGATCATACCTGTTAGGTTCACTCACTCCGGGGCACCTGGCATTGGCCACTGTCGGTAGACAGGATGCTGGGCTAGATGGACCTTTGGTCTGACCCAGTATGGCCGTTCTTATGTTCTTATGTTCTTATGTGTAGCAGAGTTGCCACGTTGCTCAATCACGACAAAACGTATACTCTCTGGGTAGGAAGAACAATCCTCTCAGGATCAAACAACGTTGCTTTCTGTGCCTAAAGCCCTCTGCTACAGTTGACCGAAATGAAATCTAGACTAGGGATCCAGGATCAGATTTTTAGCAAAGAGTTTATGCAAATGAACCCTCAAAGCAGGAATCATTATTTCAGCAAAATAAATGTTGGTATGACAGTAACAAGATGGTGTTTCAACCTTCTGATTCTGAACAGGGTAGAGGTGGCTTTTCTGGCCACGGTGGCAGTGGCTGTTGCTGCTTTCATGAAATGTCCTGAAATTTGGATACAGGAAAAAGGAAGAAGGTGTAAAGGTGGCAACCTATTTTTTAGGTGACAATATGAGCAGCCCCTAGTCCAGATTTGACAAAAACCCAAACTATCTTGAGGTCAGGTCCAGTTTGATTGACCATCCCTTCTCCTCCTTCACCCCAAATGGGTATCTGGTATTTTTATATTATCTCACGGCTTGTGCTGGCTAGCCACTTGTGTTTCCAGATATTTCATGTGTAAAGCGCTTTCTGGAAAAGGAGTATTCTTCCGGTATCTCCGATTTGCTCAGTGTTTGACTACTCCATCCAAACTCTGAAAATTGTCTTGTTAGCGCAAAGTTCATATGCCGAGCTGTTTGAGCACTGGGCCTATTGGAACTGATGTAGAATAGAGCCAGGGTCCTGATTTTTTCAGAGCTTTTGTGGAATTTCACTATTGCAAAGTTGTGGGGGGGGGGGTGTGAATGTCTTGTGGTTGACTCAGAGGCGTTGCTGGCTGCACAACACTACAAAACAATTTATTTCAGCTTTGCAAGAAACTACAGCAAAAGTGGCTGGTTCCCTTTAAGACATTCCTCAAAGTGCTCAAAATTCTCATTTCAAGGCATGTGAACAATAGTGAATATTGAACAAAGAAAGCTGATCTGAATCTGAGGCATTTGAATAAATAAATAAAAAAAATCTAGGCAGCCTGATCCGTTCTTGCCAATTTTGTCTTCGGTTGATATTACAGTCACTAGGCCTAAACATATGCAATTTCTCAGGAAGTGGATTTAGTGAGTCGGGGTAGAAATTGTGGCCTGTGAGTACTACCTGCAGATGTCCATCAATTGGAGCATTTGCCTGTCCTTTAGGGGCGTGATAGTGGTCGGTATTATTTTCTGAGTGTGGACAGTAGGAGCTTTAGGTCTGTCGGTGGGTTTTTTTCTCTTTAAGTGGGTGGGACAGAATAACCGATCTTTTTGAAGATTTGTAAAGGGAAGGTATTGTTTGGCCACCGTGAGCCTCAGAAGCGGAGAGGAGAAATCAGAGCATTTATTTTAAGTTGCAAATATAAATATTGCACAAACATTAGTCACAAAATGCTAGTTCTGCGGTCCGATGGCTGTGTTTTACCCTTTAAAATATAAAGTTTAGAAATCATCAGCCAAATCCTTACGTCCATAAGCATTTGCTAGCTTCTTTTTTTTTAATAGCTGAGTCCCAACCCAGTTGTTATCCCTCTTCATGCTACTTTAATTGGCTATGTTTAGAGGTGAGAGGGCAGCAGGGACTGTGCAATTACCAGGTCTATTTGATACATAGTCTGATCTGTTCAAGGAAGCTCAGAGTTTGTCACCATGTATTTTAAATAAATCGCATATGAAAATAAACACCCCATCTCAGATACAAAGATGATTTTTTAATCTGAGGTGTATGCACTCACCTTCTCCTTTTCACAAACTGGAAACATCCTCGTATTCTGCCTTCCTTCTCTTTTTGTGTGTGCAATTTCTTGCAGTTTTTGTGCTCTCGATTCTTTCTTCTCTCTCTGAAATGCTTTGCATTCTGCAGGTTGTATGCCAATGAAACCAACCTCTCCTCCCCGTTCCCCCCTTCCCTTTTTGGAGTGGTCTGAGGAAAATACTCTCTAATTCCAAATCTAACGGTTTCACATTTAAACAAGTTTGGCAAGCCAAGCCGATACTCAGCCTTCCCAGTGCAATAATTGTTGCATCCCCAGGCTCCTTTTCTGTCTCTCCTCCCTGTTCCATTCACTTTTCTATTTGCTGCCAATATACAACGCTTTTTGTAGATTGTTTTCTATGTAGTGACTTTGGGTTTCCACAAGATCTACACTGTGAATGAGGATGGCTTTGCCACATGTATCTTGATAACATATATCAGTGGATGAATTGATTTTCATATTGATTTATTCGGGCAAGAAAGGTGTGTGTGAAAATCAAGCATCTTTTAAAGATGGCTTGGAACCGCAGCTGGCTTGGAAAGTTAGACAGCATCTACTGTAAGAAGCAGTGACATGTCTGCCTGCCTTTTCATATAATTCATTCAGATTGTGGCTCTTGGCAAGCTAAGTGGAATAAACCATTGCTCAGAGCATGTAAAATTCAGGCAAATTAACCAAAGCAGGCAGGTCAGCGTCAAAACCAAAGCGTTCACATACTGTACATAAATCAAATTGGTGCATTTTTGAGGAAATTGAAATGCTTGGGTGTGAATCAGACAAATCTTGCCATGAAGATAGAGATATTGTGTGTATGTCCGTGTAGATACATGTGCTGCTCACCTGAGCTGGTTATTTGACTTTCTACTGAGAGAACTGTTAAGGCATCACCAATTCTTATGGCTGCAAAAGCCCAGAGATAAACTTTTCATAGAAACAACATGATTTTATCCATGAGAAGAATCCATATCCTTTCAGTCTGAGTTATGTTTAATTTAGTTTCAGAGTAGTACGAGAACCAGTGAGATCAAGAGTCAAACCTTCATATGAGGGGAGAGCACAGTGTGTATGGCTTCTTTTTAAAATGCTGTATCACATCTGCCTCAGAAAATGGTAGCTAAGTAGATTCTTCAAAAATTTAAACGGGACATAAGCAGAAAATGACTGCAAGAGTGTAGAACTGCACAGAGTACTTTTGTGTGTAATATGTCCTGCGTGTAATCTCTCTTCTCTTTAAATCTGTTTTATAAGAAATAATTAATAAAAAACTGGAAAGTGAAATAGCACGATTAAGCAAATAGATACAAAAATATCTTTTCACTCTGGCATCTCTCCTTAATCTGCTGCTCCGCAGGTCTTATAAGCAGAATAGGTGTTCTCAAATATTCACTCGATCCAGGATTTCAACTGACAGATGATTTGTTTTATTGGAATAAGTGAGCTTGACCTAAGGGAGCTATTGTTTATCTGTTGAGCTCACACAAAACATAAGAGATAATGAGGCCTTTTCCAAATGAGCCTTTTCCAAAAGCAGTGATTTTCTTTTGCGAATTATTTTATCCACTTCCATTCAGCATGCTACCCAAACCAATTCCACTTGCTTCGCTTACATTTTGTCTGTGCGCTGTATAGCTTGAGAAGGGTATGTACGGGCCTGCAGTTCAGTATCGGATGGAACAACATATTTATAGCCCAATATAAATAAAATCAGAAGGTTCCTATAAAACTCTGTTATTACTGCAGTACAAAGTTAGAAATGCTTGAGGTTTCTGCTACTTGGCTCTCACATACTGCAATGAATATTTTATAGGAAAGGAAATACTTAGTGTCTGAATCTTTTTATAGTGCTCTAGTCGTAAGGCTGGTAACCTTCCAGATCTCTCTCAAAAATCACAATACCCTCCTCCCATTTATTTATTTTTACATCTGCACAAAAACATTTTTTTTCATCTGCACAAAACTATTTATTTATTTATTTATTTATTTATTTATTTATTTATTTATTTATTTCAACATCCGCACAAACACTTCCACTGCAAATGCTTGTGCTTTTTATGTCCCAGGAACTTTATCAGCTGCCCGTTGTGTTGGGAAATGGTCCTCATTAGCCTCCAACCCCAATATCTTGCTATCTTTCTTATTGCACATGATCTGGGGGCATCACAGTTCAGTTGGTGCTTAGAGTAGTGGCTCTGGGAGAGACATGGACATCCCTACAGACTAACTCACCTCCCTCAATTAGATGTCGAGACCTGGAAGCTTGTTGCTGCTTCTGGCTGCACTTGGATTGTTTAAAGCCCGCTTGCTGCAGTTCTGTTGAAGTACAAACACTGGGATGCAGGGGGATGGACTCGGTGACCAGAGGGATCAGTCTGACTCTCGTCTCTTCAAACACAGGAGAATGTTGGTTTGCATCTGTCTGTCTCCTTTGCAAGATGCGGGTCACTGTCCAAGCATTATGGCATCAACATAGTTACACTTAGAATAGGTAGCAGGCTTCCAGATATGAATTCCTGTTCTGCTGCTACTGGACGTTGGTGCCAGCACCTTCAGGATTAAGGTTCTGATTTTAACTGGAATTGCTTCCAAATCCCCTGGGCAGCTTTGAAAAATCTCACCTAAATATCTTCCAGTGGTGACAGCCGCACTGCACTGGTCTCTCCAGGTGAGTGGGCTGAGCAGAGTGCCTCTTATTGGATTGGGTGTGGGGGGACAGCGGTGGTGGGGAGATATTTTACCTATAGCCCATTATACTGTGTGTGAGACATTCAGAAACCACTTAATTTGTGGGTCCACAACTCTGAAATCGCTGGCTCTAGACAAAGGCACGGGCTTTCCTCCAATAACAGGCCGGCTCCAAGGGCATTGTGAGTTTGTACAAGACCATGGAGTCTGACTAAGACAGCTGTAGTTGGTCTATCATGAACCTCTCAGTATCCTAACTTTAGGCTGACCATATTTCCTTGTGACAAAAACGGGACATTGGGATGGCAAAAACGGCACGGGGTTATAACTCCCTTCAGACTCCAAATATAACCCTATAACGCCACCCCCCATATCCATAAAGTCACCAATACCCAATCCTCACATAACCACCTCCAGGCCCCCCAACACCATCCCAGTACCAACCCCCCAGCCCCTTACACCCCCACAGCCTTCCCTACACAACCTCTCCCCATAGCCCCCCACTAGCAACCAATACACCCCCCTCCAGACCCCCCCAATGGCCTCAAAACACAGCCTCACCCCCCCACAGCCTCCCACCTCCCCCATTACCCCCCCAGCTCATCCCACCACTGCAGGCCCCACCGCTGCGCCCCCCTCCCCAGCCACCACCTACGCTGGTCTCTGCGTTTCCTCCACGTGAGGGGGGGGCGGGGGGAGCGAGGCACAAGGCAGCCCCTGCCCGGCCAGCAGCCCCCCCTCCCCAGCCCCTACCTACGCTGGGCTCAGCGTTTCCTCCATGTGGGGGGGGGGGGGAGCGAGGCACCAGGCAGCCCCTGCCCGGCCAGCAGCTCCACTCTGCTGTTGCGCCGGGCTCTGCTGTATCCGGCTCGCGCAACACATGGGGGCGGCCCAGCCAATCGCGCTGCTGCTCAGCTGCGGGAACGCGACACGTGGGGGGGGGGGCAGCCAATCACACTGCGCGGGCTCGGCGGCGGCGGAGGGGAGGGGGGCAGCAGGCCGGGGAGGGGAAGGGACTGAAGGGCTGCGGGAGGAGGCGGGACCCGGCCGTGGGTCCCTGAAATAAGCCGCGTCCTGTTTTTTTATGAAAAACGGGACAAATTTGATATTTTTATTAAAAAGATGGGACGGTCAGAAAATATGTAAAAAACGGGACTGTCCCGTTCAAAACGGGACATATGGTCAGCCTACCTAACTTGCTTCCACAATGATCTGTAGATCTAGGGGTTCAGTAACTACAAGATCATCTAGCATTAGAGTCACCAAGCAGGTGTGCTCAGCAGTTGGAGAAACTAGGGAATGGGTCAGTGAGAAGAATCTAGAACCCACTGTAGTAACATCTGTGGGTTTTGTATACCCACATTCCTTCCTTCCAGGAATGATTTCCTTGCAAATCTATTATAACCACTTTCAATCAAGTTCTACCAGCTCCTGCATCACACATGGTCCATGGAGGGCCCTATAACCCTGGCAAAATATTTATTTCACTTAACCTACAGTATTTAGACAAAGTAAATATTTTACCAGTAACAGTACTGCATGTTGTGTGTGGCTTGGATCCATAAATGCTGTGCTGCTCAGGCAAGGGGACACAGATAAGCATGCTGCGGACTTTGTGGGACGTCAGATTTCATTTTGTGGCTTTTTTGGATCTATACAAGATCCTTAATGTTAATGTATGTTTGTCCCCCTCTTGAATTTAACTTGTGAGGACTGAGATCTTAGTTTTATCTGCCTTCTGATTTCCCTCTTGTGCTTTTTGTTGGCTGCCAAAATAGGTACAGGGAAAAGAATGATTTGCAAACCTTGGAAAGCTTTTGGTTTTAGTCTCCAACTCTCGATTACATTACAGCAGACCAGAACCATGTATTTTTCACTTTGGAGGCGTGTTCTGGGTCAAGTTTCCTTGCCCCCCTCCCCTTCAGTCTTCAAATTCAACAGCAGGGAAAAATGAGAAAAAATTGCTAGTGTGCTAGAAATTGACTAAGAATTGTCTTTCTGACTCAAGGAATGATTGATGCAGCGCAGGAACTTTTTTGGGGTTTTTTTGGTTTTGTGCATGTGTTCAAAAACAAACAAAACACACAGAATTGCAGTATCTAACCCTATTAGTTTCTTTTCCCATACACATCTGGGGGAAGAAGCAGTGTTCTGAAGATACACTTGATCCAGTACCTGACACTAATACCATGGGATTGATACCGAGCTCCTTTGGGTATTCTTCTTAGGTGGTAGGAAAACTGTAATTACCATGCTGAATTTAGACTGGTGGCCCACGTGTCTAGTCTCTGACTGAAATCAGAACTTGCTATGTTAGAAGAAGAGGAAGAAAAATCCTTTAGTAGACAGTTTTTATATAACCTACTCAAAGGAAAGTTTCCTTCTAACCCCTGCAATAGCTGGTGACCTGAATCCTAAAATTCTGTTGCTTTCTTAAAATACATATTTTCTATCTAATGTGCCTGTGGAGTTCTGATTATCCATAGAATTACCTAATCCTTGTTTGAATGCTCCTGAGCTGTTAGCCTCAGCGACAGTGATATCTTGTAGTAATGAGTTCCACAGGCTCTTTATATACTGGATAAAATCGTCAGAAGTGCCTAAGTTCCATTTTCAAAAGTGGCTGAAATTTGGGCGTAAGTGTCCGAATCACTTTTTGAAAACAGGATTCAGATTACTAAGTCTCTTATACACTGTTGGAAAATTTAACTCACTCTCTTTATGAAAATGAAACGAGGATTCCCCTTTGTGAGTTTTTCGTGTTGTCTTTCAGTTTCATTTAATGTCCCTTTTGTTCCTATAAATCATGGGAATCTGGTGGTGGTCTCAGGATATATATATATATATATTTTACCTCAAGGTTGAGTTGTGTGTTAAGACCTTGGAGGTCTTTATCAGAGGATTTGGAGTGAGCTACCTAATTTAAAATGACTGGGACTTGGATATAGAAATCCCCCCCCCCAAGGGGTTAGAAATCCCACCTTATACTAACCAACCTCCCTTCTCCTCCAAGAATGCACGAGTGAGAACCCATCTACCTGTGTTTTTACCATCTTGTCTTGTTTTCCCATTTTGGTTGTGTGAACCCCCTGGAGCACCAATGTTGTGATGTGCTGGCTCTGCTCATGGAAACAGAGGCTGAAAATGCCACGTGAAAGGAACATGGATTTTTTTTTAAATGCACATGGCTGCATATGGCATTGGGAGCTTAGGCACCTTAGAAATACCTGAGAAATAGATGCATGTTTGTTTATTTCAGTATAGGGATAGTCAGAAAGATTAGTATCTTTTACCTTTTCATTGAATGAATTCAGCTTCAGAGGAGAGGGTGGGTGTGGAGGGAAATGGCTCATTTCAGTTAGTCCCTCGCTTTTGGGTAGTATTCCCAACTACTCTTCTTTGCATCGTCAGAGAAAGGCCTTGGCTTGTTTGTTGGATGTGCTACATAAATCCAGAACTAACATCATTGCTTTTGTACTTGGCATGAGATTGTAATAGCTGTAATTGTGGGCTGTGAATTTGAGTTGCCCTGCTGCAGAAAATAGACACTGATATTTTCTTTGGGACTGGAGGAACCCATGGTATTGAAATATACCAAACAGCATAGAAATGGAACTGCCAGAACATGGGAAAGAAAAGCCATCTCTTACTCTCCTTGCTTTCTGTTGCTCACCATGGAGGTATATATTTTGTTTATTGTTGACTTCTGTTTTCCTTTAACGATCATTAATCACACGATATGTCCATTTAGTTAAGAGTTCTTTTGAGCTATAAAGCTCTTGACTCGCTGTATAGATATTTTTTCTCTCAAACCACTTTTCATTTCACATTATAGTCTTGGTGCCCTGGTAGTAAGGAAGCACACCTGTTTAGCACTCGTTTCTCACCATTTCCTCACACAGAAGACCTTAAGGGCTTTAGTACTGCTCTTTTTAAGTTTTAAACCATTTTGTAAAAGTTTATAGTAATTTCCCAAAGATCTTTTATGAACTTTGAGCATCAGACAACTCTGCCCCACCTCCCAGAGTTTATATCCAACTTGTTCATCAAAGGAGAGGATAGAGCAAAGGTACATGTTGAAATACAGAGCTGCTTGACAAGCCGGCATTGTGAGATTATTGCTTATAATGTTTTCAAATGCTGTTTTATTCTGGAAAGTGGCATGGTAAAATTAGCACCTTGTTAATCAATAGATGGTACTGGATGCGTCTTTAGCTTGCATCACAAATTAAATCTGCGAGGTGTTGAGTAACCCTTAAAGGCAGTTTGGTGCCCAGCTTCCATTAACTTTCACTGCGGGTTTGAAAATCTCCCTTTCTGCCGTATTTTCTGGAGTGTACCAATTTCTCTGGTGTATCTGGAAATGCCTTTTTTTGTAGTTGTAGGAAGTAGCATTCCTGTGTGGTGCATGTTGGGATTTTTGTGTTACACTGAGTTTCTGTGCAAGTTTGTCCTCTATAATGATGAAAGCCAAATAAATTAATGCAAAAATTAATGCAACTCTACTACAAAATTGTATCTTGAGAAGTCAGCATCTGTGAATGCCAGGGATGTTGTCAAGGTTGCCAGATCAATAAATTCACCTGCCCTAGCTGGACAATTTTCAATACTTTTTTTGTTAGGCATCACCCGTTTGGAAGCAGGGGAAAATGGAGACAAACTTAAGCAGGATCATTCTTTAGAGGTCAAGTTTGGCCAACCAGTCTTAGCATTGCCCTTCAAAGTTCTTGACTGGCACTCATTGGATGTTGGCAGTGTTGAAACAGGTGTTTGATTAACACTATGAAGCAGGCAGGAAGGAAGAGAATTTCTGCTACTTACCTGGCCTGCGATGTGACTGCATTGGCAGTTGGCCTGGTTGAAAGGCTAGAGCCGAACACAATAAAACTCTTCTTTTCAGAATGTCTGACACCGTCGCTACACTAACTGATATCTAAATAACAGAGAAGATACTTTTCCATTAGCCCTAAATACCTCAATTTGATGAGAGGTGCTGTAGTGAGCTATCCTTACAGTGCACTTTTTTCCGTTCTCCAATAGTGGAAGTGAGTGCTTAACCTTGTTGTGAATGTCAAGTTATCCTTATTTATTATTTGAGCTCAAATAATGTTTCTTGGCACTGTATAGAACATAAAATGAGACATGCACCAAGGTTCTATACTCAAATAAAAGTGAGAGTTTGTACTTCTACTGTGTGTATGAGAGAGAGAGAGAGAGCGAGAGAGAGCGCCTTTTTTAGAGCAAAGGGCTTGCATGGTTAGGTATTGACAACATCAAATTTGTGTAGCGAAGGTTTGGGTTTTCTATTAGCATGATTGTTTATAGAATTAACTGTTCAACTGGTCTTTAGCAAAACTCTGCAGTGTTAGAACTGTTGGTTGCCAGTAACTTTTTTGCCTTTCCCCAGTAGCTGTGCGTCCTGCCAAGTCTGTGCACAAGCCTTGAAATGACAAAGTACCCTTTAGTTAATTGCACAATGGATCGCCTAGAGTTAAAAGTTCTGATTTATATGACTATAGCTCTAACTGCTCAATAACACAAGCCTGTAATCTACTTTCATTTCAAACAGAACTGTGATTTATGGGGCAGCATGCCGCTTTAGCTCAGAAATGAGGTGTTCAACATATGCTCTGTTGACATAAATTTGGAATTTATCGCTCTTGTCAAAACTGCCTGTTGGACAAAGGTGCGTATTAAGGCAATAAATGGCTCAGAATAGCTTTCTGTCAAATTTCCTAACCATTGTATTCAGTCTATTTGAGGGAAAAATATATACTTAAAAGTAATCAAATGTCCAAAATCCATACATCTTGTTTGGAAGGGTAGGGGTTATGCGGGGAGGAGTGGGGGAGGCAGGTTGGGGGTGGAGAGGGCTTCCCACAAAGTTGCAATCTGTTTGGAAAGCTTACCCCAGGTTTAGTTTATCACTTACGTTAGGAGGCAGGTTTCTGTCTTCCTCGCTTAAAGAAGGGGAGGTAGGTGAGGGTATGGAATGAAAACTCCTTAAATTAAATATAGTAAAAGACATTTTTATGTATGTTTTTAAGCAGGTGGAGTTAGAGTGGGGCTGTAAACTGAGCAGAATAGGGGTTTGATTATGGCAGAATTGAGCTGCTTGCTAGTTGTGATTTTTTACATATTAGGGCTGTACACACATCCCATCTCCCCTCTTAGAGGAGGGGAGAGAGAAATTATTGGAAGGATAAAGGATTAGCTGTTGTGTGACTGGGAAATAACAGAGTTAAGGCTGAGTAATAAAAAAGACTCCTATAGGAACGTTAGGAAAATAAAAACTCAGTAAGGCCAGAATGAAAACCTATTGTATGAAATACCCAATGCAAAAAAGTGCATGGCAGTGCATTGCGTGTCTTGTCTCGCTTATGTAAGTTTGCACTAAGTCTTGTGCTTCCTGAATCCCAGGAGCTTTGGGAAATCTCCCTCCTAGCTACCACAGTAGTCAGTGTATAACTAGTACTGACTCCATGGGCTAGCTTGTGGATTAGTCTGGAGCCTGGGTACGGTGAATTCACTGCCACAGAGTTGGAACAAAGCCCATAATGAGGAAAGCCTTTGGTAGTTTATTTCCCCTTTCCACACACTGTTCCTGTGTACACGTGGATAAAGTACATATTGATAAATGCCTGCACATGCCCATTGTATGCAACTGAACATAAAAATCTCCTGAGTGGTGCCGAATCGCTTGCCACCAATCCTGTCCTTTTCACACAAAGCACCCTGTTGGGAAAACTCATAATTTTTACACCACACGCTCTTGACTAGCCATTGCTGGAATTACTGTCTCTTTGAAGTGCTTTTTGCAGGGCATTTACAGGCCTTTTTAATTACTTACAGCTTGTAAGGGGCCTACTTCCATTCCAGCTTTTGTTTGTTTGTTCTTTCCAATGCCTGTTTGGAAAGGAATATTGCTGCATTTTTTTTTTAAGTATAGCAAACCTGTCTTTGCGGTTCTTACTTAGGGGAAGGGCTCTTCCTTCAGCAAGTTTGCTTTGAAAGATCTATAGCTACTCCTCAAGGTACTGTACGCTTCCTGGCTTTTAGGCCTTCAAACAAAGATAGTTGCATAATCACAGCTCTGTGCTACCTCTCCGTAAACAAGGTCATGTGTTGATTTTTAATTTCCTTACTTTGAGAAAGGTTGGAATAGCAAATAGGCAGTTTATTTCCAAAGCCAAAACATTCTTGAGTAATATCTGATGACCTGAAAACTTGAGCTCCAAACTGGTTTGATATTTAAATGTGCCTTTTAAATAAACCATAATTAAAGGGAAAACCACATTTAAAAAAAAAACTCTTTGGAATGTCCTCCCATGAGGGCAGGTGCCTTCTGATGGTGAGGTCTTCCCAAGAGCTTCACTTTATTTATTTGGCCTGATTTCCCTCTCTTCCCCACCCTCCCAGCAGTCTGGTGCATAGTATTTAGTGTGGCTGAGGTTACATAGATGCTTTGTCGGTGGGGTGTGTGCAGTTGTCATGGTCAGCAAGTGATCCACTTGCATTCAGGACTGAACTGGCAAACTTCCTCTTTTCTCCATGCTAAAGGAGAAATCTCATTTCCCTGGCCTTGCTTTTTTTTTTTTTTGCAGGCCCCAGCCCCTAGAGAGCATGACCATTCCAAGTCAACACGCGACAGTTCCCACTGGCTGAGGGAAAGCTACACGGCAGCCCCCATAAATGGATTGTATTGGTTGGAGTAGCACGCTATTGCCGGCCTACTAATCTTCGCCCGGGTGTCCTTGTGTTGGAGGTTAAAAACCCAGACCATGGCACTGACACAGTTTGAAATGCATTAGACGGCTGTGGAAGGCTTTGAACTAATAAAACGGCTACCTCTGGACACAGAGAAAGAGATTGTCCCCAGCCGGCTACGGACAGAGGGTGGGGAATGTTGGAAGACTGGAAAGGCCATGACGTTCTCTTGTCTTAGAGGTTCTCAGAAATGCAGTTCCTCTGGGACTTGGATGAACTCTGAGGGCTATAATATGTCAAGCACTAATAATTGAATCCAGTGGTGAGGCAGGAAAACAAACATTTACAAAGAACTGGAAGAGAGAAGCTTCTTTTAAGGTTCCTTAGAAACGTCATCCCCAGAATTCTCCAGCAGGAGACCAAGGAAGGCATAGCATGGCCCACCAATGAAAAGCCAGGATAGAACTATTATGTCGCCAGGACAAGCTCTCATTGGCTGGCACGTGATATTTTTTCCAGCTACTTCTCAAAGCCTCTTTCAACCATCTTAACCCATTGCACACATGTGACAAAATCGAGGTCAGATCTTTAGCTGCCTGGTTCCTACTGGTAAAGAGGGAGGGAAATGAAAGCTTTAATCCTGGAGTAGAACATGTAAAAGTGTGTGTGTGTGTGGGGGGGGAATTTATCCATGTCCCTCTATTCTTCAGTTCTTCTTCTTCACTCCTTTTCCAAGAGGAAATTTAATTGTACGACATCGCTTGCCATTCCTCTGGACATATTCCAGGGCTGATGCATACTCTTGCATTGTAGCATAGTCTCCTCCAAATAAAACAAGCTGAATTTTGAGCAATGATAGTGTCCTATATTTAGGATTTTAGCAGGAATTTATCACGAGGCCTTTCTTTCTCCAGCAGTTGCGGCAGAAAATTGTATACTTTGAGATGTGCTCATTTAATGTTGCATGGTAAAGTAATTTTGCATGCTGTAAGTATTGACTAGTGATACTACATCGAAAAGCGTGGCATGATTGTATGGGAAGAAAGACCTTTCCAGATTGCTGTTCCTTTTAATCCCTGAATATCCTTTTGTTTAGTTTAATTTGCTTATAAGGACATCTCGGGACAAACAGAATAGTTGGAATTTAATTTCAGCATCAAGCTGTCATAATAGACTGAACTTTATCTTTCTGTACCCGAATTTGGACAATATCAGTGAGGAGAGATCTGTTATAATGTTCTTAACACCCCTCCCCCCATTTTAAAGGTACAACTTCAGTAAAAGTGCAGAAACATGTATTGATCTCCTCTCTCAGATCTTAACAGCCTGAACGGCTATAATACCTTGCTTACATCTGCCAGGTTTTTGTGCAGTTTTGCAACATCTCCTTAATCCAGTGAGCATAAATAGAACATTTCAATCATATTTTGCTACCAGGAACCTAGAAGATAAAGCGCTTTTAAGACCTTGTTGAAAGAGACTGTATAAGATTGTGCACGATAAGATCGTCCTATAAGTAGACACCAAATGAGAAAACTTTTGTGCTCAGGTGAAATTTGTCGATAAAGATATTTCAAATAAATTACTTAGCGAGAACTCGAGCATTTTAAAACAATGAGCAGGTTACGTAACGGCCGGAAATATCAACGCTGAAGTTTGATTGCCATGTAGATTTCTGTGTGAGCTGCTGCTCTAGTAAGATTAATGTGTTCTTTTGTCGTTTCTGACACCCTGTTCTAACACTCTTTTTTTTTCTGCTTGGGGAGGAGTGGGGGGAGTGGATGAGGGAAAAGTCTTATCTGCAAGCACTTTACTGGGATTGTGGTTAGCTTCAAATGCTATTGTTTGTCCTTACGATTACAAGAACCAGAACGAATTGCTCTACTGCAGAGCCTAGCATTCAGCCTGACTTACAGGCTATGTGTACATACCATGGAACTGGTGTGTGTTTTTAATACGATTATGTAATGCAGGAAACAACGTTGGGGTTTTTTTTTAGTCCCCCCCCCCCCCATTTCTCAGAGTGTAACTTTATATAGCACCATTCCAGCCCAAGAACATGATAGATTCTGGGATAGATCCCAAGATAATGTAAACATGGCTCCAGTCCAGTCAGTGGGCTCCACTCGTATAAAGCCCTGAGCACTTTCGTTTCCCACTGACTGCACTGGGAGCCAGGGTGTGCAGCATCTTGGAGGATCAGGCCCTTTGTGAAAGGGACGCTTCCATAGTGGGTGAAGTGCTGCCCCCTCAGAGGGCAGCAGCGGTTGGTTACATCAGGAAGTGAAGAAGATGGCCGCCAAATGGGAACTCTGGGTGGGCTTTAAAGTAGGTAGAAGGTGGTAACCCCAACATTCTGGTTGGAAGCCAGCTTGGATAACATCCTGACTCAAGAGGGGCCTTTATACATATAACAAATGGTCAGGAGTTGAGTTAATAACTGTGTCTCATGAAAAAGACATCTCCTCCAGCAGCAAGTGCCCCCTCGTACCGTGGCATTGGTTGAGTGCTGACTCTAAGAGAAGGGGGCTCTCTACCCTTGCACACTCCCTCCAGTACCTCAACGTTTACTGCGAGATCTGGACTTGGCCCATCCATGGTAGTTGGTTTGACAGGGCTCCAGCACAAGGCAACGTGGCTGCAAGCGTCTGTTTTTCTGGCAATTTTGTCATCCCTCCCATTCAAGTATTTTTCGTTGTCCAAACTGTCTTAAAAACCTCAAGAACACTGTGTTCTAGTCCCGTACAGAAATACCAATCAAACACATCATTTATCACTTGAGGGGAGGGTACAGTTCAGTGTAGTAAATGTGCCCTCCTGGCATGCCTTACAGTACATCAACACAGATGGATTTACCTGATTCTGTGGCAGTGAAAGGGTTAAAAGAAGTTATCCAATGAGCACCTTTATTTCCTCTCTTTAACTTGTCTTACTATTGTTTGTGCTTTGTTATTTTAAATCTGATTGAAATTTCTTGCCTTTTATTGATATATTTATTTTATGGAGAGTATCAAGTGCTGTATTAAACAAGTAAATTGTGTAAACGCCTTTGGTAATGTTTATTAATATTGACTAATCATGGAGCAACGAGCTCTATTGCTAGCAAGCATAATATGTGGCAATACCAGCGGAGCATTAACATCTTGTCAAATAGCTCTGTGTAATATGAATTTGTACCAAAAAAAAGGAGAGAAAAACCTGATGGTGTGTTTCACGTCTTTTACTGGGCAGGAAGGGTGTATGGCTGGCTTGCAGGCTCCAGATGATAATGATGTGTATCCACTGCTGTTCTCTCTCCCAATATACCCTCAGTCCCCATGCACACGCACCGCCTCATTCAACACATTGGTCCAACCAACCTTGCTCCCAGACGGCCTGGATTAAATCTTGGAATCTCTTGTCAGGTTAATACTTTTGTTCTCTGTCAAGGCACCATGTGTTTGGCTCCATCCTATCTTGACATTCCAGTCTAGAAATCAGAGAGGGAAAGTTTTTGTTGGCCAAAAAACAAAGGTTTTTTTTTTTTAAGATAAGTGGATTGTTGGAAACATTGACAAATATTCCCCTTCCTTCTGCGGTAAAGATGCCCTACTTGTGTGTTAGTGACTTGTGTATCCACTGTGGTATAATACCTAGCCCTTACATAGTGCTTTTCATCTGTAGATCTCAAAGCACGTACAAAGGACCATTATCCCCATTTTACATTAGCCCACAAAAGCTTATGCTTCAATATTTTTGTTAGTCTTTTAGGCGCCACAGGACTCTTTGTCACTTCTGCAGATCCAGACTAACAAGGCTACCTCTCTGTTTCTTGACATGATTTTATTGTGTTTTTAATGTTGAGAAGTTGGAAGAGTTTGTGTTTATTCTCAAGATCATTGAGGACAAAAATGTACTGATGCAGGGTGCTAAATTGCTTAAAGGAACTATTTTCAATATTTTTCACTTAAAAGTAATTTGGGTAATTAGTTTATTTTCCTGTTGATCCTATTCTAAAGAAGACTTCTCTAAAGAGTCCTTTAGTACCCAGGCTCAAATACCAGCAAAACCCAACATTATTTGATCCAGAATTGACACCTCTCGATAAAGTCCTGCTTTTACATGTTACATTGTCCCCATCATAAAGATAATTATGATGTGTTTGCTCCACTATCAGCCTCCCTTGATTTTGACAAGAGGCTAACTGGTCACAGCTTTGGTTTTATTTGCTGTTCAACTTAATCTTAATGGCACAAACTGTTTTAATGGTTGCCAAGGAAGCCGGTAGTAGGGTGTGGAACCTTCCTCCATTAGGGCTTCCGAATTCAGGTTGGTGAATATGGCAAAAACTAAAAAGCCATTCCTAGAACATGTAACCTAATGAGTTGGTGGCTTTCTTTCCAGTCCCTGGCAGCTCTTAACATAAAGGCTGAGGGCTGAATTGAGTCACTGAACCTAAAATATCATCTTCCAGTCTGTCCAGGTTAAGCTGCACATCGGAGGGGGTAGCTTGCATGGCATGTGCCAGTGGCATGTCTGTGCTGTTGGTAGATATGGGATTCTAGTCTCTAGAAATGGAAATCAGTCACTTTTTCACCAGCACAGAATTAATTGCAGGTCAGTTTTCGTTTAAAGTGTGCTGGAGGATTTAGCCAAAGGATGAATTGGGGAAAGCTGAACTTCATCCTCAGTAAAGATAATAATTGTCCATAATTAAGTATCAAAGGGGTAGCCGTCTTAGTCTGTATCCACAAAAACGACGAGGAGTCTGGTTGCAACTTAAAGACTAATAGATTTATTTGGGCAGAAGCTTCTGGGGGTAAAAAAACATTTCTTTGGTACTAGGGCCCAGACCGTGAGTTTCAAGGTCTTCCGATATTGAGTGGCCAACAAAAGTGTCAGTGGATCCCTGCTTTCAGTTCTGCCCAGTTCTGCACAGAATCAAAGGACTGGAAGGGACCTCAAGAGATCATCTAGTCCAGTCCCCTGCACTTGTGGCTGGACTAAGTCGTTATCTAGAGTTTGTAGTTTATATTTGGCACCAATGCAATAAAACATGTTTGTCTTACAACAAAGTGATGATAAATAGTGGATGTGATTAGAAGGTTGAGTAGGTCATATGACTGTATTGTCTGAAGAAAACATCAGCAAATAACTCTTTTTATAGAATCTTATTTTGAAACCTGCATATGTTTTTGTTGTTAGACTCTTCCACTTCCAGCAGTATGAAAAGATCACAATAAATGGGTGTGCATCTCTCTTAGGAAAATGTAGCAAACTTGGGTTGGTAGCTTTTCAAAGTTTGTGTCAACTCCAAAGCATGGGCTGCTTCTAAACAATACATTTATTAACCTCTGACACTGTGAAAAAGGCAAAGTAAAGATAGTTCATTTACCATGTTTTCTGTTTTGAATGTTTCTGAGTTTTTAGTTGGCTCAACACTAGATGATCATGAGTTAACTTTGGAACTTTGCCGGCAATGTCAATGTGCGTGAGACTCGTGATTGAGCAATAATTGTCCTTAAAATGGTGTGGAGGAAAAGATGGATTTGGGGGGAGGGGGGTGAGTGAATAACAGAAAACTGTGATTGAAAGAATTCTCTGGTGAGATGAGGAGTGGAAAAAAGGCTCCTGTTTGCTAGGATATTGTATCCTCTTGTCAGGGTCATGATTGTTCATAGACTTCTGAGTTTAGTGCATTCGTGTGTTTTGTGTTGCCAGGGAGCAAGTGCCTTTGACGCGTCACTTGCATTTTAATGATAACTTAATTTTTTTTTCTGGCTTGGGCAACTCTGCTGTCCAGATCTGGTGTCTGCTAAATATCTGCTATTAACCTAGTAGATTGCACTGGGACCTACTGAACTGCTCTTGAATGGGGTTGTTGCTTTATGAAGAAGAATGAACATCCTTCCAGCAAGGAATGGTTTGGGTTCTGAGCTAGATCATGCTTTCTGCACTGCCTTGATGCACTACCCATCTCCCCAGACTTTCCAATCTGGGCTCAATGGGGGGAATCCAATTAAGTGAAATATATGTAACGATTTTAGTGCCCTAAATATTTCCTGCTTTTTCTCCTGTTATGCCCACCTTTCTATTCAGATTTTGACCACTTGTCATTAAACCTGTTGACTACATTTAAGCAAATTTGAACTGTAAAATACTAAATAGAAACTCTGCGTCGAGCATGTGCTGCTTCAGTTCAGGGAACAGACATAGCATTGCCCTGTTTCTGGGGCTGAAGTTGCAAGAAACGTAACACCCACCCTTTGCTCCTACTGAGATAATAGGAGTTAAGGATGCTCATCTCAGGACCAGCTGTAGTAAAACTCCCATTGCGATCCTGTAAGGATTCTGTCCCATCTGTACTGCTCCTGGGAGAAGCATTAGTGAGAGATTTTTATTCTTTCCATTCTCCTCCTTCCCTTTGGTACTTAGCTTGGAGATTTGTGGAGTGTCTCTCACGTGCAGTATTTAGCCAGAAGAGTGAGCTGTGTTTATGCTTCGTCGGCACTCCAAACATCCAGCAACATCTGGGTGGCACTTCTTAGCAGGGACCTCGCAGCCTACCTCTTGCCCCCCTACACGGACTCCGCTACTGCAGTAGCAAGTACTGTACTATCAGGGCAATGGAGTTCCTGCTGTTCGCTTTCCAGAGTGGCCACTGTTCTAATCCGCTCCTGAGCTCTGCTGCTTTGGTTAGTGCTAGACTATTGCTCCCCTTGCTCCAGTTGGTATGAGATGCATGGATGCACATAATCGATGTACGGATCGTAACATTTCCCCCTCAATGGAAAGGATAGTGTTGATGTTCCTCGTGAAGTATTTGTAGGGGTTGGTGCATCTCTAGCTCTCCATCTCTTTAGGGATTCCAAGTGTCCAGTTTTCGACCGGAACGCCCGGTCGAAAAGGGACCTTGGCATTAAAAGCCTGGTTGGCATGGGGTTGGCAGGCTCCCTACCTGGCTTTGTGCAGCTCCTGGGAAGTGGCAACATGTCCCTGCCACCCCTAGGCATAAAGGCAGTCATGGGGGCAATGCCCCAGCTCCTCCCGGAGGGCTGGCTCCGCGGCTCCCATTGGCTGGGAACCACAGCCAATGGGAGCTGTGGGGGTGGTGCATGTGAGCAAGGGCAGTGCGCATGCCACAGAGCTGCCTGGCCACCCCTACGCCTAGGAACCAAGGGACATGTTGCTATTTCCATGGAGCTCCCCAAAGTAAATGCAGCACAGAGCCTGCTCCCCGCACCTCCTCCTGTGCCCTAACCCGCTGCCCCAGCCTTGAGCCCCCTCTTGCACTCCAAGCCCATCATCCCCTGCCCCACCCCAAAGCCTGCACCCCTCCCTGGAGCCCTCGCTTCCTCCCGCACCCCAGCCTCCTGCCCCAGCCTGGTAAAAATGAGCGAGTGAGTGAGAGTGGAGGAGAGTGAGTGACAGAGGGAGGAGGGATGGAGTGAGCAGAGTCCTGGAGAAGGAAGAGGGTCTTGGGGAAGGGGTGGAGTAAGGGTAGGGATTGGAGCAAGTGTGTTCGGCTTTGTGTGATTAGAAAGTTGGCAACCCTAGTAAGAGTTCTCATCCCTTTATTACCAAAGGAGCTTGCAGTCCCCCTGGGAATTTCACGAGAGTAATCGTTCTCATTCAGCTTTAATTATTTCATGGCGTCCCTGGGGTTTCCTTGTTGGGTTTCTGTTTCTGGGCGAGGGCAGGTAGGATAGGTGCTTTGTAAACAAACCTCTTAGGGGAAGGACAAGCAAAACCCTACAGGATCCTTCTTTCTAAAATAAAAGAACTGAAACTTTCTGAACTTCACTAAATCAAGCTTTGGGGAGAAGATTCAAGCAGGCTTCCCCCATGCTCCTCAATTAAAGCAGCTCTCCTTTCCCCTTTGTTCAAAGAACACCCAAGAAATCTCTTCCCTTTTAGCAGCCTCTGTAGCTGAGTAGGCCTCGAAGTTTGAATATTCTGGCTGAGCCTCTTCCTTGCTGCTGGCCAGAAGAAGTCCCATTTTTCCCTCTGTCCCTACGGCTGTCTAGCTTTATATGAAACAAGTATGTCTGTGATTTGTGTTCCTGCTGAGCTAATGAGAAAATTCACAGATAATGTGTAGATTTCATGAAATATTCAAAAGGTCTCAGTGTTAACATTTTAAATAAAACTTTTTCCCCTCCCCGCAAACGAGCAAGAGGACTAATCCGTCTCTGTTTTTCCCTAGGAAGCTGCACAGTGGTATGAAGACTTATGGATGTGAGTTGTGTGGGAAACGGTTCTTGGATAGCTTGCGGCTCCGAATGCACTTACTGGCTCACTCAGGTAGGTTTAGAGACATTGATACTCCTTGAAGCAAATGCTGCCCCTGTCATAGTGACCCGAATCTGCCAAAGAAACTTTGGGTGTGCACCTTTGTGTAGGGTGAGGGGGTTATTTTAACCCTTTTAGAATGGTAAATTCTGACTATATTCCCTTTTTATTCCAGAGCCAGTTACTTTAATTTTCAAAGTTTTTGTTTTCAGCTCTTTAACTGTGGAAATATTGGCAGGTCCTTGGCATCCTGGAATAACAAACTTGGACTACTGCATGGCTGAGTGCTATTTGATTGCCTCCATCCACTTTGGCCGTGTGTGTGTGTGAATACTGTATTTGCCACGTATAGGCACCCACTGCAGTTTCATTAGCAAAACTGTTGCAGAATTAGGCACTGCGTCTAATGAATCTAACTATTGGGTTCAAATTATGCAGGGCCTTTAATTAAATAGATATAGAAAGGTTGGAATGCTAAACTAGTGAGAAGACATGTTGTTTTGCAAGTTAATTTAGTCTGAAATTCCTATTGGGCAGACAGCCCCATATGCAATTAGTTTTTGTATTTTTTTTTTAAAAAATGCAGACAGCCCTTGGCTTCATTTGCCCAAAGGTAAAGTGTACGTGCGACTCCATGTCTCATTCATTTAAGGATGTTGTTTGTTTTATCTTAGTGCCTAGGAGCCCCAGTCATTGACCAGGTCCTCATTGTGCTAGGCACTGTACAAACACAGAACAAATGGTTGTTTGGGATTGTTCTAGTCTCTCAAAGAAATTCTCCTGACCCAGGAAGAGCTCATAGTGAATTAGCTGAATTTCCAGCAGACCTGTGGGGAGGTGTTAGGTGCAGCGAGAAGAGCATGAATCAGGGGCGCGGTGCTGTTGGGAAATGGACAACAGAGACTGGAGCCAGGAATCGGGCAGCTGCTATACAGGTTTCTTCCCAGCGCTCCGGCAATTCACCTTGCTCCCTTCCTCGGGCACCTCTGCCCCTTTACTTATGGGCCTCTCCTCAACACTCAGTGTCAGGTGCACGAATGGTCTCTAGAGTACCATGCACCACAGAGCCCCACCGCACAGTAACCTGGCACGAAGAACGAATGCTATTGTGGTAATGCCTAGAATGCTCATTGTGTTCGGCGCTGTATAGACAGAGCAAAGATCTGTCTGCTGTTCCACCTCTCCAACCTCTCTCATCACCCAAGGCTGGCGCTGAACTCCTGGTGATAGTAGTCTGTTTATGAGGATATCTGCCACACCTGGATCCGCCCACATGCATGAGTTGGGCATTCCAAATGAAAGTAATCCATCCGCTGTTTAGCTGTATTCCTGACCCCCGCCTCTCAAAAAAACCAAGAGCAATGACTAGTGCTGCTTTTTTCTTCTGTGTTTCCTGTACCTAGGCTCATGTTCCTTCATAAATATCTGAGAGTCAGCTGTGACTGGCTTTATAAAGATAGTCAGGTTATAGATTTTATTCTAAAAAGTACTATATATAAACCAATGAAAAGAAAATGACCCCATTTTATTTCTGCCTTTAAGGCCTGATCCTGCACGCACTTAACTCAGCATGGTCCTTATTCTCAGGAGTAGGCAACTTGCTTCCCTTTGTCCTTCTCACAGTAACAAACACTAGTCCCCGCGGTAAGTATTTGCAGAATTGGATCCTCTGATTTGCTTCATGTTAATTGGTCCGGATTCTGACCGGCGTTACCATCAGGTGTCGATTCCTGGAGTCGCGCCCCTCAAGCCAACAGAGTTAATCTAGGGTGCACTTGCTGTGCTCCAGGCAATGGTGCCAGCTGCCTGGTGATGAATATACACTGTCCGGGGAGGGTGCATCGCTTGCCACCTCGGAGGCCCTGGCTAATGTATGGCATTGTGGCAGGCTGTGTGTACTGCACTTAGCATCTCAGCTGTGTTTTCCCTTCCCCCTCCTCCTCCTCCCCCCTCCTCCTTTTTTTTGGCTTGCACTGCCTGTGTTTGTTGTTGTCGTTTTGGCCCCGTGCCAATCCCTGGCTGGCTGCCAGTCTTGTGGGTACAGTATGTACAGTGAACGTTGAGCCAAGTTTGTCATCATACAAGATTAATTTTTTTTCTAATCTGTCTGGGGTTGGGTGAAATCCGAGGGTGGGGGGAGGCAGAAGGAGCCGTTTTAACGCTTGAAAACAGCCGTGTTTAAATTCCAGCACTGTTATTTATTAAAACACGAGATCTTCACACCTCTTGTTTCCCTTTCTCCTCCCCTGAAACCCCCATGAAATGGGGTCGTATTGGATCCACAATATGAGGTCATATTTTCAGTGCCTAGCATACTAAAATTAATTCTCCTAAATTAGTTTTCATTGTCCAAATGGACAATTTTGTTTAATTAGAAGTTTGCCCTGTAGGAGACTCTTACAACTTGGGGTCCCCCCTGCTCCTCAAAAAGCCTTAGATGATGACAGTAGTAATTGTTCTGTTGAACTGAAGTTTTTTCATTTCAGTTGGAAGGTGTTCAACTAATCAAATGTTTGAAGGATACCTGATGATAAAAATAAGTTTATTGTTCGTTAATTAAACGAATGAATTAATTAACGAGATTGTTCTGGCCAGTCCCAGTTCTGTGACTGTTATTGGGGTTCTATTGCACTGTAATGAGAGAGCCGGGGGAGGGGGGAGTAGGCTGAGCACTAAAACAGTGCTTTCACCTGTTCTGGTGATGTGCTGAGGGAAATCTTTTTGGGGGTGTTTCCAGTCATAGGGAAAGGAGGAATGCTCAGCGGCAGCTTTGGGAGAGCAGTTAGAAAGTTTTTCCTCTCTTTTTCTCCCACTTTTAGGTTTCTCTGGGAAGCTGAGAGACTGTGTGGCCTGATCCTCAGCTGGTATAAACAGACATAACTCCAGTATCTGGCCCTAACTCTCAAGTGCTCAGTTCAGTGTCTACCCATTTTATTTAGTAAGGAAAAGAGAAAGAGAGGTGAATCTGCACCGTTGCCACCTCTCCCGATGTTTTAACAAGTCCCACAATATGTGGTGCTCTTTCTCAAAGCTCCAGCTGCTGAAATTAGATTGCTTGACGATCGCGGCTTTGTTTATTTTTACGTTTTCTAGCCCTCATAGTTGTGGAGAAAAGCTGGAAACTGTGATCCCGAAATATTGCAACCCCAGAAGGCAAACAGAACCCAACTGTTGGGTTTTTTAATCTCATGATTTTTAAGCAAATCACGTGATTTTTGAACACTTGGAGTTGGCAGTTTTGAACATGCTTGATCCATGTCCTTACTTTCACATGAGAAGAAAACACTTGAATTAGAAATGAAAGCTGCTGTGTCTAATTTCCATCTCCCAAAATGTCCTGCCTGATCATTACCCCTTTTTGCCTCTCAATCCAGCTATCCATTGTCTTTCGTCTTTTGATGCTATCTTGTCTCTGAAGTCTGGTCATCTATCCCATTTCCCTGCTCTTATGCATATGCTCATGGAATACCTTCTAAACATAAATTTTAAAAAGTGCTGGGGGTCAGTTATGAGGTGTATGGGCTCAGTGTATGAAATACTGGGGGAAAGATTTTAGGTCCTGTGCTACACAGCTAAGTCTTCTGGCCTTAGAATTTGATGCTGTGAAAGCTCTCACTGAACTGGTCTATAAAACCATTGTCCTCGCTGGAGCAAAACCCTCCTCTGCTGTGACACCTGCTACTAATGGCCAAGAATAGGTGCAGGGGATGGTTTGATAACTGTCCTATTTTTTAATGCTAGGTTTGTCCAATTTCCTCCTCCTTTTGCACATGGTTTTCCTTTGACCCAAGAGCTCTTTGGGCCTTGGCTCATATATTCCTCTGTGAGTGGATAGGTCATAGCACACTACTGATGTATTGCAGAATGTGGATCACAGGCAAATAGAGCTAAAATGCTTACATGTAGGGAGGTTGTTTGTGACAGTGTAAAAGGCAGAAAGAATGGGGACATGGTCTGGAAAAGCACCCCCCTCCATTTGGGGGTTTGTTTCTCATGGAATAGTGGGTGCATGAGTATTCCATGTATGTACAGCATAATGATAATCATTGCAAAACTGCAAGGAATACCCTTTTGTTAATACTGTGTTCAGGGTGTTCTGGCAATATTAAGTTGGCAGTATTACACATGCAGCATATTTTATGCTAAAATATGGTATAAACGTATTTAGGTTTACATTTAATGAGGGACAAAGTAATGACAAGCCTTAAATGTATTCCATGGGGTTGAGTTAAGGTTGCTCTCTTAATTAGAGGTGGGTCTTAAGAAACGTTTAAGTTTAAAAAAAAATTCCTCCCAGGAAGAGAGAAGACGGCGGGAGGCGGGAAAGGAAAAATCTCAAGCTATTTGGAACATACCGTTTACATGCTCCATTGACTTAATGAGCAGAGTTGGAGTTCTTTGAACCAACAAATGCTAGGTGCACATATATGCATCTCTTTTTAAGTGATGTGTATAGCCTTGATCCAAAACACCTCGGCATGCTCTGGTTGCAGTTTGCAAACTGCCAGCTTTGTGCTTCATTGTAGACTTTAGTTGTTTTTTCAAACCACACCAAGGCCTAGTTGTTCCAGAGGAGGATGGCCAGGGCAAATTCCATGCTTCCAGCTTCAGCTATTGCTGCTTGTAACTTTGGTATATATGAGAATGGTTTCCCTCCCCTAGTCCAAAATGGAGATAAGGAAAGTGCAAACAGAACCCCTATTTCCTCCCCTTCCTGTCAAACAAAACCCATATAAAGACCAGTCATGGACTTAGTGAGCTCAGAAGAGGAATGTTTCAAAAAGTTATCAATGTATTAAAATGAGGGATTGCCTCAGGAGGCACCCATTATAAAATGGGTGTTGTGTGTGAGAGAAAAAACTACACACTTTGTAATCCACTAATCCAACATGCAATCCCAAACAGGCAACGCCAAAGAACACTGCTCACGAAGGTGTGATTCCTTGTTTTAATTATTGTTTTGAACGCTCGGGTGTTCATCCAAGTTTTTGTAACCCCCCTACTGGCAGCTTCTCAATTTTAAAACAATGCCCTGAGCATGGTGTTTGTGGTGTTTGTTGACTTAGCTCCATTGTGCTGCTTAGCAGGTCAGTGTCTGTGACGTGGCCCAGGGCAGCGGAGAGTCGCATTTTTGGCCAGATTACTGCTAATGACACAGTTGTGGCAAGGAGACAAAGGTGGCCAGTCTGAGGCTACATGCCTAGAAATGACTCCCATGTTGTAGCTGGTGTTCACCTCTGAGCAGGCCTCAGACGGCCTTTTGATTTTCAGTGAGGGGAAGGCAAGTCTGCCCAGAGCCTGGCCCTACTGAACTAAATCCTGTTTGTGTAGAGTGTCACAGCCAGAACTAAAATTCCATAGCACCTCATCTTTAAGGAGCACAGGGATTTTGCTCGGATGAGGGAGTAATTTTTATTTGCACCCTGTTTTTAAGGGCAGCCAAAATCGGAGTCCAGCTTTTTAGCCACTAAGAAAAGTTGACCTGACTATGGTGTGGGGAAGGTTGAATTGGCATTAGAGACATGCAGGGAGTTAGAGAGCTCTTGGGGATGAGGGTAAGCCAGTCTCTGGAAGTGTGTGTGCACATGGGATGAGATTTTGGGATCCTCTTCTCCCAGGCTGCTTCACACCCGAAGCAGAGAATCTGCCTCTTCCTTCCTTCCTTCCGTCTGATGTCTAATCTGCATGACTGGAAGGCGAGGTGATGCAGGCTTTCTGACTTCAGCTGTTGATGTGACAAGAGTAAAGGAGCATTTTGACAGCTGAAATCTGGGGCCTGGCATGAAGGAGCAGAAAGGCTGCTGCAACAAAAGCAGTGGCAAAATGCGTGGAGCAAAAATGCCCAAGGTTCACCAGCCACCTCCTTTCATCAGCTGTGTTGTGCAATAACCAACCCCTTTACCCCCTCCCCACTCTGCTGGCGTGTCCCACGATCGTCATGTGTCCTAGTGGGCTGGTTTTATCCAGCCAAGATCTAAAGCTGCGGTTAATTCATTTGCTACCTGTCTCTAATAAATGTAAACTTTTCTTCCTCTTCATGTTCTGTGCTTATCTCCTTATTAAGCGTGGAGCTAGAGAAGATGTTTTCTCATGAAGTATCTGAGATGGAGCAGATAGTTCATCTCGGAATTAAGCTGCCTCCCTCTCTGCAGCCTTGTAAAAATGTTATTGTTTGCTGAAGTCGGTGCGTGCCTCAATGCAAAGTTAAGAAGAAAGGGAAGCGCTGAGATTCTTTGGGGATTGTTCACCCTCCCTCTACCCCTTCCCCCCTCCCTTTTTGAATTTTGGCTGGCATCCCAAATTTATTCCCAGAGTGATGTCATTGGCTTGCCGGCAGGTCTGGATGTTCTGCCAGCATTCCAGAGAGTTTATGATCATTCGCAGATGTGCATCCAAGAACACACTGTACCCAAAGCAGAAATTAATGCAGGCTTGACTGCTGTCCAACCCTCATACACAGGAGAGAGGAAAAAAAGAAAACAAACTGTTTAATGCTGTTTATAAATTATACACTGGCTGATGAAAAATACATTTCTTTTCCCCCAGCCCCTCCCTGCCTTCCTTTTCTGCCTCAAGAGTCTAAGCTGAGACTGGAAGAATATGGTTTGCTTTTTAGCTCCTGTTTTGGCCAGAGTCCTAGCCCCTGCTGCTGATCCAAAGCCAGGGTATTTTTCCCCTTTACCTGATGAAATACATTTATTTTGCAGCCATCACTACTCCTCCCCCTCTTTTGGATGCTTTTTGTTCTTCAAGGTGTTTTGCTAAGCATTACGCATAGAGTGTAAAGCCAGGACCCATTATACCATAGTGTGCTCTGTAGCAAATAAATCTTATGCACATCTGTCTACATTAATACTGTTAAATATGTGATCATCACACTGTAACCCATTTTCTCTCTGGCTTCTCATCATGCATGCGAGATGGGAAAGTTCTGAAAGTTCACTATAGGCTGCGGTATTAGAAAACATTCCCTAGCCTCCCCTCCCTCCTGAAAAGGAGAACATAAATATGCTCAGGTCTCTGCATCCAGATTTGGGGTGACGCTGATGATCAGACCGTCTTCCTCCTCACCCCAAGAGGCATTCTTTAAATTCCTCCCCATGTTGTGTGCAATCCATTTACATGGCTTTTGTGTTTTTTAATACTGCTAATGTTTATCATTTGCCCAACAGGCTTGACAGATTTTGTTTCCTGTAGAGTATTGCAGCTTTAAAGCCCCCTTGTTGCTAAGTAGCAGCCTCCCTGTACTGTAATGGGCTGATTTTGTATTCTGTTCAGCACTGTATCTTATTTTTGTATGCAAGACAAAGTGTTTTGATGGAGGACGATTGCAGAAGTGTCTGGAGGCTGTTTGGAGTTTTATGGGCTGTACAGTACACTGTGTGCTTTCTGAACAGAACACAGGCTGTTGAATTTTGGATTGGATTTGTCATTTTTCCCCTCTGAGAGGAGGCTGTCAGATAAAACATTACTTGAAGGGTGGAGGGAAAAGTGAAATTGTGTAATAATCTCTATTTTTCGCTAAACTGAAATTATTTTTTAGTCCCAAAATAATCCCACACATTCATAAGATGCTATGAGGGGAGGAACAGGCTAATGAAGTTGATGATATGATGTGGTTGGTGCTTAGTCAAATGCCTTTCCGTCTCATGTATTCCTTTTCTCTGAATTCCAAGCTTTCCCCTTCATGTGGGGTTTACTTCTTTTAAATGGCTGGTGGGCTGGCGGGAGCACTTATTTTGGAGGCAGGATGCCAAAAGGGTGGAATGCCCCAGACTTTACAAAAGCTCTTAACTTTTTTTTTCTTGCTGTCCGACCATGACGGGTAGGGAAGTTGGGAGGCAGAAGCCATGTTGTGGGGGACACATCAGTAAAATGGCATTTGGGGCAGAACACAAGCTAACCGAACCCCAGGAACTTGGGAGCAGCCAATCCCTCAGTGCTGACATTTGCCCTGCTTGCAGGTAGGTGACTCAGAGTCTGCTGCGACGTGGCACAGAAATGCTTCAGTGCCTAGGCACAAGGACAAAGTTGGATGGACAGAATTAGCAGCCTGACCTCCGTGCCTTTCTGAGTTTCAGCTGCACTCTGGATGATGGCATGAGTCGTGCATCACGTGACCTGCTCAGCCCACCTCTGAAAGCTGAATCCTTCACAGGACCTGAATGTTTTAATGTACAAGCCCAAATATTTAGATTCTCTTCTTCCCTCTTCCTCCATCCCGCTTTGACCCATTAGAATGTGATTTGGAATGGTGATAGTTCTTCCTTTGATTCTAGCCCTTGTGATGCTTCTCTGTTGGCATTTTCCTGTTTTGGGAAGAACTCCCTTTAATCGGATGAGGTTTGTGGATGAGTATCCTGTAAGAATTCTTGTAAAATCAGCAAGTGTAGAAAGCTGCTGAAATTGTTCCGGTCTATTTGGATGTACTGGGTATGTGAGATTACAGCTATACATGTTTTGCTGCTATTTACCCAACTAGGTGTCAGGAACCATTTGGAAAAAGATTTTTAGCTGCATGTCCCCCAAAAGAGCCATCCCTCCACCACCCAGCCATCAATGTTCAGCTTTGTGAGGGGGGACGGGAAAGGGGAGTTGGCAGCCCCTCGAAAAGCAGGAATTCCCAAAGGGGTGTTTCTTCAGGGATCCCCAGCTCTAGTCAACAACACCCAAAGTCTTATTGAGAGAACATAAGCAACTCTGCTCTCACACTGGTGTAAATCAGGAATTGTTTCTTCATCAGTGCAGAGATCAAAATCAAGTCAATGTGTTACATCTCAGTAGCATGGAAGGGGGTGGGACAAAATTTTCACTGGGTGTTTATATAAATTTATAAATTTATAAATTTTCACTGGGTGTTTATATATATATATATTAAATGAATAAATAAATAAATAAATAAATAAAACCCTGTACTGGAAGCTGAGAATGGAGAAAGCATTAAGACCATCTTGAGACCAGAAAGCATTAAGACCATCCCTTGTGGGGAATGCCAAAGCTGCTGATTCTGAGTATTCATCCTTTATAAACTACATAGCCTGTCTGGTGGCTCTCTACCCATAAACCTAGACCACGCTGGGTTTTCAAAGGTGTTCCTGGTTGTCTGTGAATTGAAACCTCTTGTAAAATCAGTCGATGGATGGGAACTGGGAAGGTGGATAAGTGCAAAGAGTTTTCTCTTTCAAAGGGGCCTTCGCTACATGTAGGGGAGGTTGCTGGGCCTTTGGCCAAGGGAGTTGGTCCATGCCAAGATGTTACGAAATGGATTGTGGAATAAAAATGTCAGTGTACCCCTAAATTTTAGATGCTGTCAGAAATTTAAGTTGAGCGCTGTGCCATTGCTGGGGTAGTGTGGAAGCACTGGCAGTGTGCAGGAAACGTTTTATGGTCACCGCATCAACCTCACAGCACGTGAAGGTGGTTATCCAGGTGCCCTTTATGCGATCCATTCAGGAGGCTTTAACAGTTGTCTAAACATCTATAACAACTTGCTACAGATCTAATTGTGTGGAACCAAAAGCACCACCACTGTAGAAGGCTATTTGCGGACTGGCTTGGAATAGAGGACTGTGTCGGTTTTGAATAGAGGGTGGGCTGGGTGTGAGTCAGTAGCTATGGGTTTTTTTAATCTATATGGCCAAAGTGTCCTTATAGATGGGGTGCTCTCCCATTGAACCTGGATGCTACTTTTCTTCCCTGATGATCTTTTCCCACCTTCTGAGAGCAAATAAGAACATTCAGGCTGATTTGAAATGCATGCGCTAGTCAGCCAGATTGTCCCAAAGATAACAGTAGATGTTTATAAACCTGCTTTAAGCAGCATAAACCACTATGATTATGCAGGAAACGGTATTCAACAAGCTCGACTTGGGTTGGGTGGGGGCTGCTTTTATATCCCAGGCAATTGTACGATGAGGTTTACATGAAAGCTGAAAATTGTTCCTTTGCTCTAATAGCACAGCACAGACCATTACCTTCCAGATTTAAAAATGAAATGAGCTCATCATATTTGGTGACTTACCCTGACATTCATGCTCAATTTAGAAGTCTGTCTTTACCTTTTAAAACCTATGCTTTTTATTTTTTTTATATTCACTGATGATTTTTTTAATACTACTCCCTCCCCCTCCCCCCCGAAAAATCAACCTTTTGCATCCCCCGATCACAAACTATTCTTGGTTTCCTTTTTGGGGGCCCTTGGATGTATTTTTGACATAAAATACAAGACGTTTTTATAACTACCTCTTCCACTTTGGGTGAAATAGGGGAAAAGGGAAAAAATAATAATAATAAAAAAAAACCCAACCCACAGCAGCTTTATGTGGGCAAAAGAAGAAAACAAGAGAATGGGGTAGAGAACAGGCTAAATTTAAAATTGTAATTGGCTGACTTCCACAGGCTTGCGGGTGTTTTAATGACTCATAATAACTTCATTTAAAACCAGCTGAGCAGAAAATAGATTGGAGAGGAGCCTCAGGCCATTATGGATTTGTGTTTTTTTTTTCTCTCTCTTTTTTTTCTTTTTTTTTTTTTTTTTGACATGCTCTGTTTTCGGCAGCCAGGAAGGCCCTCGTATAGGGCTTGGCTGTTTTCTCTCCTAGAGTTGGTGTTCTGCCCAAGAGAGATTGTATAGAAACCAGTTTTTTTAACTGATTAAAAATAGATGCCTTGAGGTATTATTTTAGCATCAGTGGGTTTTTTTCTTTGTACTTTTGATGTGGTAAATGGAACATAAATACAATTGTTTTTGAAATTACTGAATTAATTAGGTAGTAAAGCGACGACAATGCATAAATTTACTTTGCAATTTTTTTTAAAAATCGATATTTTCCCCTCCACATTCTTGTCATGTACAGCATTTCAAAAAAATTGAGGTTATATATTTATCGTATGTGTTTTAGAAGGGGGTGGGAATATATTTTGCATATGGAAGGGAGTCTGATATTCACTTAGTCATTCAAATTCCTTTCAGCTTCCTTGCTTAGAGACAATGCCAGAGAAGTAAGTGTTATCACCTTCTTTTATTTTAAAGCAAACGGGCTAAATGTTTTGAAGGAATGCATTCTCCAAACGTTTGCTCAGACTCGGGTCCATAATACACCATGCTTCAGGATTATAATGGAACACCTCCGTGGCAGTCAAGTTTAGTGTTAAAAACCGTGGGTCGAGGGTTTTCTGGGCCTTCAGGGCATGATGAAAGGAAGTGGGTCTGACAGCTGTCATTTCCCATACAGCCCAGCCAACACCGCAGCTTTCCCCTGTCAGAGAGAAGAGGTTCCCCATTCTGCTTACAGATGGTCATTGGTGGCTGTTACTTAAGAAACCACAGGAGCCTAGTTCTATATCTGTGTAGGGTTTTTAGCGATCCTCCTTCTATTGACTTTTGATGGGAGTCAGAAGACTTAGAAAACACCTTATGCAATTTATTGAAAATTCACCCCAGGTTTGTGAAGAAAACCAGTGAAGAATGACGGCATGATGTTTTTGCCAAGTCCTGGAGCCGGGCTTGTTACCAACAAATGTGGTTTCGGTAACGTCCAAATAAGGAAAGCTCTGGTGTAGAGCCCACTTTGGAATCTATCACAAGCATATGGGATGCAATGCATCGAGAGAGAACAGAAGTCCAAGAATTATGGACTGCTTCAGTGATTTTGTTAGAGCGACCTTAACATGTATGGTAGCTTTATTTTTTTCCCGTTTCTAGGGCAGTAGTAAAGCACTTAGTGGCTGCATGCAAGCCCTGAGTTGGTTGTTGTCCCACCTGATCTTTGTGGAATAGGATGAGGATAGTACCTGTGTGCAGATGACAAGAAAACTGCAAAGGTCTTAAATGAGTACCATGAGCAAGACTTCATGCAATCCTGTTGGAAAACCTCTCTCGACCAGGCAGAGGTTTTTGGCGAATTAGAGGGGTTTCTCCTGGGCTCTGAAATGAGCTGTGGGGCTGGGCTGAATTAAAGTAACACCAGGAAGGTGAGAAATCTGGAGAGAATTCCCTTTCTTTAAACAAGGCAAGGAAGGAAAGTCCTGATCAGATTCATCTGTGGCTTACGCCTTTCATGCACCTGCGAGTGATCTTACTCACTCTAGCCCTGTAAGTCAGGGTGGAATATGCCCTGTAATTGTCAGAGCATCAAGGAATCCTTTTGCAGACAGATTCCTGTAGACAGAAAGACCTCTGGTAGCCCTTTGACGCAAAGATACTGCTCCCGCCACTACCGTTCTCTAAGGCTGTGCTTGTCATCCAATTCCTGTGGATAAAAATTGCAACTCTTTAATGCGGAAGCATGTCGTTTTCTGTTAATCTCTTCCCCAGCCATAGCCTGTCTTCTGTCTTTCTCCTCTCTGCCATCCCCATAAAAGTTTATCACAGTCAGGGATGGTTAAATGGGTGCAGGAAAACAGTGTTTTAGTAAACTGTAAAATTAGTTGGGAAGGTTAATGAGGCATTACTTGTCTGCCTTTGTAGGAAAGGCAGGTTTATGAAGGTAGCTGAACACCTAAGGAGAGGAGTGGACTTGCAGCATTTAAAGGCAAAAGGGTCCTTTTATAAAACCCTGTTTGAACAGATGTACTCAGGCTGTCGTCTTGATAACATTTATGGCTGTAAATGAAATCTAGTAGAAGCAGGGAAGGGGTGGAAGAGCTCTTACAACATGGTGTTTGAGGTAGGAACAGTCGGTTTCATCTTCATGTTGTATGTTGTAAACACACCTCTGGATGCATTGTGCTGCCAAGTAGCAAAGGGGCGTGAGAGTCAGCGTTACCAACAGTGCATTTCTATACCCACAATTTTCAGGTCCGCTATTACATCTCAAATGCTTCTGTTTTCAGGCCCCAATTTGAACGTCATTCTAGGTGTCAGGTACATTTTAATGTTCAGGACATAAATATGGTAAAAACGGTTACACACCCGGACTGTTCTCCTGGCTAAACAAACCAGAACAATAAAAAAAAGCTAAGCCCAGCCATTAAGCGCGATGGGGAAAAATTCTGTCTTGTAAGTCAAGCTTCTAAGAATATATATTTTTACTCTGAAAATGCCACTGCTGTATTTGTAATGCAACACCTCAATTATGGTGAAAAGGGGGTAGAAATCAAAGCTATGAAACAGCCAAGGATCTTTAGATCCTCTGCCTGAGCCACAATTAAGGTTTCAGAAACACCAAAGGCAAGCCAACGAGTGTCATTTTTAACCAGTTAGAACATTTTACTACTTCCTAACATCAGAAGTGTTAAAACTGGAGAGCCTATTTCTTGTCCTCAATAAAGTAATTAAGCTGAATGAGTGTTGGGAAGTATTATTAGGTTGATAGTGACTAAAAATAGAAAAGCTCTGTTTTCAGAAAACCTCCGCTGATCTGAAGACCTAGCGCTATCCTAGTGGTATCACTTAACCAGGACCTTTAAGCTGCGTCTTTGAGACGCAGGATATTTTACAGAGGATGTAGTCAAATGATAAGGCTTGCTGCTTGCTTGAGTCTAAAGTCAGAATTGAACCAGACAGCTGGCAGTTGATCAATTGTCTCTGCATTTTGCAGTGTAAACGCCCAGGGGAGTCTGAAGGATTCTGTTCTTTCTTTTAAATGGATTAAAAATAGTGAGGTCTTAGGGAGTGAGATTCTTGGGTGCCTTTGGTTTATGAAGAAAAATCACCAAGGGCATTTTCATCTTTATCTGCAGCTTCTGGCCGGTACAATGGCCAGATCTCCACTCTTCTGCCAAAGCTCTGTTGAATTCAGTGGATCCACACAAGCTAAGGTCCTGGCTCAGTATACATAACAAACTCATTTGGTGAGTCTCTCAGTGGAAGGAAAAGAACAAGGACTGGGGCCAGGCAGACAGGCTGAGAAACTGTCAAATGCCCATTTATATTGTGGGTTACATGGGCACATATCCCATTGATATTGGGTGTAGAGGCAAGGAGGAGTTGAATGCCAGGGTAGCATCCGGTTGTATTGCACAAGAACTCACAAGATCATCTAGAATATCTAAGGGAGACAGGTTTTGTTGGTGGTTTTTGCGTTTTATCTTTCATAATCCCATCATCATTCCTGCATGTTGATGCATACAGTTTCCAGATCTTCGTTCAAGATGGAGAGTCCAGAATCAAACTAGATAAAGTCTCGTTGAAGAATTCTAGCACAGATTAACTGAACAGTCAGTGAGTTTGGTGTATTACCCAGACTCTGCCCAGAAGTTTCATGAATTTGGTGAATATCCCAGTCCGAACTGAAATGCCTTTTTGCCTGCATCTAGGATGACCAGATGTCCCGATTTTATAGGGACAGTCCCGATGTTTGGGTCTTTCTTATATGGGCTCCTATTACTCCCACCCTCATTTTTCACACTTGCTGTCTGGTCACCCTATCTGCATCCTGGTGGCTGTGTGGGCAGCTAAAAGAGTAGAAGGAGGAGGATATCAACAGGCTCATATTGTAGGAGAAATGCAAAGGGTCAGACTGTCTGGTAATCCATAATTGGAGAAAGGTAAGTTGCGTGCCTCCATCGTTTTCTCCTATGTGCAGGAGCATCGTGCACTAGCAGTGAGTTTAGCAAACAGAAACCCCTAGGTACTAGTTGGGGGATTTGGTTTCCTATGGGGCCCCATAAGACTGAAAAAGTCACTCACGCTGTGTAATTACAACAGTGGGCCTGTCCTCTTGAGCCCAGCTCCCTTGGGAGGTAAACCTGTCTAACAAGAGTCAGAAAAGCCTGGAAGAGCATAAAATCACCTTGCAAGTAGAAGGAAGAAACTGCCTCAAGGCTTGTGGCCATGTTACAGTAGTTTGAAGCCTTTGGAAGTTTTTGGTCTCAGGAGACGGAAGGAGAAGCTGTCACAAACACACCACCGTTCTACAGATCAGTACCCCAGATGAGATGAGTCTCAGCTTTATCAGAGAGCTAGTTTTGGGGAGCTGCTCCTTTATAACTTCTGAACCCAGTTGTTCTGACTGTTGTTCTGGAAGCGCCTAGAGGTCCCTAATGAGATGCAGGAGTCCATTGGGCAGGCATTGTACAAACTCAAAGTAAGAGACCGACAGGCCCTGAAAAGTGTTGGAATGTTTTGCCTGAAAAAAGTGTGTGTGTGTGTGTGTGTGTGTGTGTGTGTGTGTGTGTGTGTGTGTAAATGAGAGAGAGAGAGAGAGAGAGAGAGAGAAACCAAGGCACGTTTGAAGGAAACTGTTGACTATCATAAAGCGCTACTAATAAACAAAAATATTCAATGTTCTGTGCTTCACTTGGATGTCTAGATGCTAATATAAAACAGGCAATCGCCGGTTCAGTTAAGGATTCATGCTTCGCTTCGCTTTCTCGATGTTTTAAGTAACCCCATGTCCCAAATGACAGTCATCCTTAATTTTGACTGAGAGAATGATAGGTGCAGTCTATGGACACAGATGTTTCCTCTATTGGCTACTAAGTCTCATTCTTCCAAGGCCAAAAAGTGGTGCCGGTCAGTTACAAGGCGGCTTAGGTGCTGAAACCTTGCTAGGTGATACTTGGTGACCAGCCTCTTTCTTGGCTGCCAGACTCCCTACCCCTAATCCCAGCTGTCCAAAGGCGCACAGGTTTTTTGAGATAATGGAGTTCAAGTGCTGAAGCAGGCTTTGCTTTACTGTTGTGTTTGGCACCATCACTCCAAATAAGCAGGTCTTAATTTTCATCCCCATTTATGCTTGGATTATTTATTTCCACTGCTGCCACTCCCTCTCCAAAAGCCAGCAGAAGCTGTCTCGTATCTCTTGCTTGTTCTTTGTGGGCGCTGGTGACTACAGGTGTTTTTTTGGGAGGTACGATTGGTGTCTCTGGGGCTGTGGAGAAGGGGCTATATACCTGTTTCCTACATTCAGGGTGACGGAATCATGCTGAATGAAAGGGATGAGGAGTATGGAGGTTTGCAGCCAGTCTAGAAGACAGCAGTGACTATGCAGAATCCTGCTGAATGGAAAAAGCAGCCGCTCCATTGTATGTTTATGCCAGTCCTTTGCAGCATGGACCTTTATTAGGCAGGGGCTATAAATTTACTAGTACAAATATAAATGTAAGCCTCTGAGACTTCTGTGCCAGTTACAAGGCATGCTCTCCATCACAGCTGACCCTTGGCAGCACGCGAAGTTCCATCCCGTTGGGTAGATATGAAGATATATAAATTATATATACCGTAGGCATGCAAACCCCTTACTAAAAATACCCCAAACAATATTTACATTTGAATGGGCTAATAGTTTCTATAGGTGTTTTCTTAAGTCACACCAGAACCTTTTTGATGTATTGCTCTCAAGCATGGTATCTCCAGAGCTCTCTTTAATAAATAACTCCATTTTTTCTAAACCCTGTTATAATAAGCTCAGATGTTGGATGACATTTTTCCTGGTGACTCACATATTAAAATTAACCTTGAACTATTTACATGCTCAATCACTGCATTCTCCTCTCTGCCCCCGACTTCCATCCGAGCATGTGTACATTACAGGAATTCTGGCTCTGTATCAATTTTTGTTTTGTTGATTAAAAAAAATTCCCTGCCTGGAGTACACATCTACTTGAGTGAAAGAACACACAGTACTGGCCTTTTGAAATTGGCAGGCAGTGTACTGTTCCCTGACTGATAAGAGGTACTGTAAATAAAACTGTACAGCATAGCCTGTTGTAAAATGCCCTATGTCTGTACTTATTGTTCTGACAGCTTATGCTTTTTTTGGGTATGCTGTTTTGGTACACTCTGTACTTCCTTATGTAACCAAGCATGCATATCTCATCAGAACATTCAAGATGTTTATTTTAAAATCTCAAGGAATTTTTTAAACCCTCTATTAGATGCTGGCAAGCTCTTTATTTTCTTGTTTTGCATTTATAATATTAGTCTTCTTAGAGGGGTTTTTTTCCTTTCTCATTCCAGTTGCATCTCACAGTTTTTGTTCGTGGGTTTTTGGGTGGCATACGGGGGTTAGCAGTGGTTATATCCCAGGCATGTCCAACTTCATGTGCCAGCTTCTCCCAGAGAGGGGTATTGTTCTGTTGTTTTGCAAAAACTGCCTATTGAGCCTGGAAAAATGAATAAGATTTTCTAGTGTTGTCTGTCTTCCATCTTGTCTTGATGGTCATAGTCTCCTTTGAAGATGGGGTGGTGGTGCTAATTGGCTTGTTTTCTTCTCTGGCACAACAAGACTCTGCAGTCAGGCTTGGGTAGCATCACAGCTTTGTGGGTTTGTTTGTGTCCCGGTCATACAGTATTGTAGCGGTCAGTCCCCAGGCAGATTTCTTTGGTACATACAATGTCCTGACCCACCTACTCCTGACTCTTTATGAACACCTTGAGACTAAAAAAGGACCTACCCAACCAGGAAACTTCATCTTCCACATGGGCAAAAGACACAACACTGCTATACTTGGGTCAGAGAATGAAGCAAATACAGCAGGTTCTCAGTCATGAGCAGTGAAGATCAAGGTTTTAATGGTGTCCACGACAAGCGGAAAACAACCTGAAGATGTTCAAGTGATGACCTATTTACTGTGCTGCCTTAGCTAATGTACGTTGGTGAAATTTGCTGCTGTATCGGGTTGATGCAACTTCCGGGGTAGTGCCTACCGTTGGGGGTTTGAAGGAGTTTGACACATCTGTGTAGTTTCGTTGCCCCGGTGACTGTTTACATTATGTGAAGCGGGTAAAATTTCCAGAAGTGCCTATTTAACTCCGGAGCTTAATTCTCATTGATATGAGCCACATAAAGTGGCTTTGAAATTTTTTGACCATTATTAACCAACCAAATCTGTATTCTGGGTGCAAATTTAATACATGCTTCTTACTTCAGATGTTTTTGAAAGCCGTGGCCAAATTTTCCTTTCATTGCGCATTGTTCAGTGGCTTCATACTTCAGGATACCTTGGTCTATCCATTGTTCACTGATTGCTTTCCCAAGAGTTTATAGAACTGGGCTGTATTAATTTAAACCTGGACAGTGCAGTGCAATTGCTTATCAAAGCCTCTTTTATTTTAATACGCAGCACAGAAACCTAACCAGGTGTTCTGTATATCATAGGCTCCAGGGAAGTTAAGAGACTGGAAGCGTCTATTAGACTAAAGAGTATGTCCATCCCTTCGAATTCAGGATATAATCCTCCAATGAAGGTAGCCAGTAATAAACCGATACTGCACTTGATTGAAGCTGGAAGGCAGGGCTTCAATGCTAACAATGCATGTCTGTATTTGTAAGGCAGGGGATCCTTATTATATCTGATCAAATTAACGGCCTGATTTTCAGAGTTGCTGTGGACTCCTAACCTGCCAGTGAGTTGAGTGGTTGTTTGGGGTTTTGAGCCCCTCTGAGAATTCAGCTGTTAACGCCCTGCTAGACATCCGCATCCATGTTTTAATTTTTGGCATGCTCAAACTGGCTTTCTGCCTACTGCATGTATCATTTTATCCATTTTCTAGGTATGGCAGAAAGTTGTCCCAGACTGCCCCAAACTTGTTAGCATTCTTCCTCCTGTTGTAGATTGCTGTTTCTAATACAATGTGGCCAGCCAGAAGAGCAGAGCAAGCACAGAAGTGAGTCATTTCAGACATGTTGTATTTGCTGTGCAGGAACCCCAAAGTTTTCAAAACAAAACCTGCCACAAATTAGCATATGCTTGGGGTTAAATGTGGACTACACGTGTGTGTGTGGTGGTTGTTTTTTGGGTTTTTTTTCTTTTTTTTTTTTTTTTTTTTCTGTTTTCGGAAAAAGTAAATAGCTTGAGAACGAGCTGGCATTTGTCTGCAACCAGACTGTTCTACCCAAAGTCTCAGAAATGTCAGTCTTTGGCTATTCGGTGCATGTGCAGAACCAATAAGAACTGTACTGGCCTTTTGGGTCAATGATCCAGGAACAAAACATTCTCTGAGTAATCTCTGGCATGACAGACTGTAATAGAACTGACCTTTCTAATTATGTTGGTAATCGAGCTGTGTTTGTTATTAAAGCAGTACTTTGTTAGCAGAGGAAAGGGGCAGCTGGCATCCTACCCTTGCTTGTTCTCTTTATCTCCTTCCTCTTTGAACCAGGGTAGCGTAAGCTTGGCTGGAAGTCAAGTTGGCCACATCCATATTGTATTCAGGTCCTATCCCATAAAGAAGCTCTTAAGAAATAATCTGACTGAATAAAAATATATACACTTTAAAAAAATTGCATGTAGCTGAAAGAAGCAAGTGCCAGTTAATGGCTTTCTACATGTGTAACGGGCTATATGATGTCACTGGAGTGCTTTTTTTTCCATTTTTTTTTTAAGGGAACAGCCATGTGGTTTATGCACAGCTGAGTTGTTTTGAATGCAAACTTGACATCATACCGAAGGCAGCAGAGAACAACATATGCACAGTAAACAGGCAGACTGTCTTATTGATTAACAGATGAGACCTCTATTATCGATCAAAGCTTGGCGAGAAAATTTATCACTTTTAATTTCACTGCTGCCAAATATTTCTGCCCGTGAGCCAGCCGTTACTAAGACAATTTAAAGGCAAAGGAATTCTCTTTTTAATGGATCTCACGACACCTCTTTCTTTCTGTACCTGTTTTGTCTGGATTTTTCTCTAAAGCCCTGTATTTTTGAGGGGGGCAGTGAAGTATTTTTGTTTGTTTTAAATTTGGAGGGAAGGGATGAAGATGAGAAATGCCATGAAACAAGCCACATAGCATTTTGGTGGCTCATGGTGGGAACGCTTTCAAATGTAGCAGGGGAAGCTATGTAGCTAAGGTATAAACAACAAGTGAGGTAGTTGGCTTTTTTCCCCCCCACATCATACCAGCTTGAAGGTTACCCTGTCATACTCTAATCATTGTTTAGTTTTCTTACAGCAGATGAATCTAACTTCAGAATCTAACAAATGCATTCACAGCTTTGTCCTGGCAGCATATGCTTAGAAGATTGTGTATATTGTTAATCTATTTTTATCTGTAAGTTACTTATCTGCTGTTAGACATCCTGTTTTTTTCTCATTATAACTAGAGCCTCTGACCCACTATATGCAGTGCATGTTGATAGCAATTTTCTAAGAATTCCCACAAATACCACATCTCTCTAATAGTCACAGAAATATCTGTGCCTTTCACTAAATTGTGTTGTTTCTGCCACGTTTCTTATCAGATGGTGCTGTGTTCTTTCTTTCCTCTCTTCTTTAGATACTGGTAATAACTGCTACAATTGGCAGAGAGTACGGGAAAACCAATTAAAATTAGATCAGTTACAACTTTGGTGAAAGTCACTGATGTCTAATGATTTTTTTAAACAAATATCTAATTTAAAGAGCTTTAAAGACCAATGTAATATTAATAGTATATTTTATTATTCAGCTGTTTTTCTGAGCTACTACTTTAAAGAGCAATGTAATATTAATAGTATATTTTATTATTCAGCTGTTTTTCTGAGCTACTACAACTGTATGTTTTGTTATTTTTCTTTTGGTGCTGCAGAAGACCCACTGCTCCTGGATAAATTGGGATCTATGGGTTATCTTATTAGGTGTAAAATATTTGATCCATCTACTGAATGGATTTCCTGTTCTACAAAGGGAACACTTCTTCCCTTTTGGGGAATTCTCCTAGTTTGTATCACTTTCACAATGATAGCACAAAGTGGTGCCATAGAGAATTGCTTTATCCTGTCCTGGAGCATGGATAATTTGTATTGCATTATCAAATACTGATCGGAATACTACTTTAATTACTAATGTTGGATATAGACTTGTTTAACTTGTTCTGGTTTGGCTTATTACATACAAAATCCACATTAATTGCAGTGTTCTGAAGAGTCTGACACTGTTTTACTTGGCACAGAGATTCTTACTTAAAGTCGTCTGTGTCTGTCTTTCCTTCCTGCTGTACATTTAATGTTGCAATATCTTCTCTGGCAAAGATGTTTTCAGATTGTATTTTTGTTGGATCATCTGAAGCTGTATATTGTGCCTGGATATCTTCATAATATGCTTTCTTTATTTTTTTTTCCTGTCTAGCGGGTGCAAAAGCGTTTGTCTGTGATCAGTGTGGTGCACAGTTCTCTAAAGAAGATGCCTTGGAGGCACACAGACAGACACACACCGGTATGTTGACTTTTTTCTTTTTAAACACATCCTCAAAAAACGTAGTTGATCTGCACAACGACACCTTGTTGAGCAAGCAAAACTTTCCAGGAATCCTGGAGAAAGCCAGACAGAGGAATAAATGATACATTTGTGTGATGTTCACCTGTCTGTTAGCTCCAACTGGGGATAGCAGAGCATACCTTCCTTCCCCAGGATCACACACAGGTTGATACGGCAAGATTTTTCCTTGTCAAAGAATTTTTCTTAACTCTCAGAGCTCTTCCCAAAAGCCCTCTTCTATCAAAAGCCAAAATCACAGTTCTTTCTTCCAAGAGAAAAGAGTGTTTCCAGTCTTTTCTTGCCTCCTTTGTCTTTTCACATTCAGCTTCTAATAGGTGATCCTTCCAAAGGGGAGGGACAGGAGCCCCATTTCTTAAGGATGCTCAAACTTCTTCTGTAGAAGACTGTGCAGAATACATAGGATTGGAAGGATTAGGGGTTGTTGTTTTTTGGTAAATGTTGATTTCTCTGTGCATGCACACACACAAACCAGCATAAAAAAAATTCTCTTGGTGGTAATCAAAATTTTAAAATAGATAAAGTATTGAATGTGTACAAAACACGTCATAAAGAATTCTGCCTAAAGCAGGTATTTACCCTTTGGCTGAAACAGCCGGTTTATAAAGCTTTAATTGTTTGAATCGCCATTAAATAATTATTGTCTGATCCCCCATAATTTCCCACAACTGTTGAAATTTAAATAGGCCAAAAAAAATTTTTTTAAATAAAATAAACATTGATATCACCCATCAATATTATTACAAAAAATTGAATTCTTCCAAGCCAAAGAATAAATGGGAACTAGGCCTGCTCTGGTTACCGTACTCATGAGGTGGAGATGAAGTGACCTGACTATTTTCCCTAAAATGGCTCAGCAGGGGAACTACATGTTTACTGTTGGTCCCTTTTGGAAAATATTGCCCATGAGTCTCGTGTATCATTCAAATGCTGTTCTGGAACACTGAGAAATGTTTTTCGAGAACAATACAGACTTCTTTCTTTCTTTTCTTTTTTTTAGTTACCCAGGTCAGAGCAGGGCAGGGGGATGTGTGGGATTGTCTCTATATATTACCAGCAGGAGGTTTCACTCCCTTCTGATAACTCCCATTTTGTCTGAGTGTTGTCTTCCTCCTGCATGCAGGCTTTGCTTTCTAGGCACAGCCCCTTCTGCTTTGGATTTCGTTTCAGGTCCTAAGGCCCTGTTTGACTCTAAAGCGGTGAGGCGTTGAAAGCACAAGATTTGAACTCAATGATTGCTCTTAACTATTTTGGCTTCCTTTAACTCAAGTCTAAAGTCAGTTTGACAACAAGGCATTTAGTTGAAGTCTTGTTGCCTGAGATGATTTAAAACTAAGCTGAATGAAACCCTAGATATCATACTGCAGGGAACAATCAAACACTGGCTAAGGTAGGGAAATGGTTAGACTATATGGGTCTTTCTAGCATCTCCAGTTTATATGAGCCGTCGACAGTTGTTTAGGAGTTCTTACCTAACATTTCTTTTCTCGGTGTCCCCGATGGTGGGGGAACAGTATGGTTCTGCTGGATATTTCTGAATATTTGTGTAGTATGACATTGCACGTGCATTTTCACCATCATGGCCATTCCGAGAAACACCTACGAGAAGAACCAACTGTTTGACTTGTGGGGTTTGGCTGAGACTTGCAGTGAGATCTCCTATTTCATTACAAAATCTGCAAAAATGAATTTTCCAAGGCTAAACCAATGTTGTCCCACCCCCCTGCATTCCTTACTGTGAAAGCTCTTTCTCCTCGTGCTAAATTCCACAGATAGCAGTTGAAAGCAGAAAACTCAGATGACTTTCTGGATGAAACAGAAAAATCTGATGAAGAACTAATATTTTCTGTCTCTCCGCTAAGCTAATTGTGTTCTGAAAGATCAGATCATATTATCAGCTGTGACCTGAAACCTTAGTGTAGAAAAGGGTTGGCAACTACACACGCTAGACATGGAATGATCTGTCAAAATATTGCTCGGCTTTCAAAAATTTAATATGATTTTGACTGGAATCTAAGAGAAGGAGTCCGGGGATGCTGTTGCCAGGGAGTTTAATCCTCTTGTATTACAGAAGTTGAGTTGGGAGCTTTCAGTCCTTGATAACATATCCTGCCCCAGAGCTGTTGTCCTATTCCATGAAGAGCATGCTGATAAATCCATTATAGGGTCATGTATACCAGCTACGAAAGGCTCATTCATATAAATAATGACCTGTAGCGGCTCCCTCTTGCCAAGTTGGGTTTTACATGCTGGCTGACTTCCCCTAAAATGAGTTAATTGCACACTTATCCGCCGCCCCAGCTTAAAGACTGTTAAGAAGAACCAGAGAAATGGGAATAATGGTAGGTGTTTATTCTTGTGAGTTCTGTGTATCTGTTTGGAATATTGCTGTCCTTTTGAAAGGAAAACAAAGGATAGAGGAGTGGTTCATCATGTTGATGCCAGGATATTAGAGAGAAGGTAAGTGGGGTAATAATTTTTGTTGGACCATTTTTATTGGAAATAATTTTTATTTCTCTTGGAGAAAGAGGCGTGCTTTGTGCTACCCAGAGCTCTTCTCCAGGTCTGGGAAAGGTACTCAAAGTGTCACAGTAGCTGAAGAAGATCTCAGTGTAGCTTGAAAGCGTGTCTCTTTCAACAACCAAAGTTGGTCCAATAAAAGTTATTACCGCACCTAGGTTGTCTCCAACAAAGGCTGGAGACAGTCTCATTTAGGGCTTCTATGAGTGTGTTCTGCTCAAAGGCGTCACCACCACCAGAGAAGTGGAAACTGACAGGAAGCACTTATTAACTGCATCAACATTTGTCTTGCGAAACTTTCTCACCTGCTAACAAAAAACAAACCAAGAGATGTGGAGGGTGTTGCAGTAACTTGCAAGATAGGACACCATTATTTTTTCTTGTTGGGTGACAGCTAGTAATACCCTTATCATTTCAGGGCTTCGAATATAGGGGTTGAAATAAATACTGTTGCTCAGTTACATTTCTTAGTCACTGGTTGCGCTCTCTCTCTCTTTAACAAACAATTTATTTCTGTTTTGTTGAAATTTGGACATTCACCAATTTATTTATTTTTCAATGGTTGGTTCACTGTTTTTGATCATGATTATGGTATGGAACCAAAATTCAGATGAAATATTCAGCAAGAAGATTTGAGGAAATCTGACCATCTCCATAATGAATCATCAGCTTTTAAGATGAGTAAAGTTTTTCAAAAATATTTGTGCTATTTTCAAAAGTGACTTATGAGTCTGACTCAAAGTCAATGGGACTCTTACTCCTAAATCATTTGGGCACTTCAGAAGATTCTCACTCTGAATTGACAGATTAGTATCCTTTTTATCCTAATTATGTGAATAATGAATTGTCCTTTATCTTGACTCTTTAGAGGGCATTTTTCATTGGTATAGGACACGTGTAGTTGATGTCAAGATGTTGACTGGATCATCATCATTGACTGGGTGCCTAGCCCCACATTGCAGAAGAGAGACTCTTTGATGTCTGACTTAAGAATATATCCAAAAGAAAGAGAACCGGGTTCTTAGGGGGCTTGGTCTGTGGTTGAAGGTCTAAAGAGCAACGCTGGGGTTCTTTGTGCCTTTGAATGCAGTGGTCCCTGAAATAGATGCTCCTGTGTGTGGCTCCTAGATGGGAGCTCCTAATTCTTTCCCCCGTGTAAGTGAGTCACGAGGGACTCTTCGCTGAGGTTCCCTTCCCCACCTATTCACATATAGGCTTATAAATCCAGAGTGAGTCCAAAAGCTAATGGCTTTCCTTTCCCCGCAATGGCCAGCCACTGTATCTCCCTCTCACGTCTGTACTTCCTTTTCCTGCCAGACTAACCACATGCTTGATAGGTGGCTGATGCAGGGGATGATCCCCTTGGAGTTTCTTTTTCTCTTTGTTCTGAAACTCTTGGAAACAGAGTGGTCCCAAGACAAAACTATGGCCTGCCGTTGAATGATGACACCTAATGGAGATGGGGAAGCATGGTGAGATGCAGGGGTTTATGGGAGATGTGTGTAGCTGTAGGTCATGGTTGTTTAGTGCTCTGGAAGGTCAGCCATTGGCTTGTTTGGCTATATGTCCTGAACTCTTGTTGCTACCAATAGATACTTGGTACTTTTATTACAAGGTATACTAAGCCTGCCTTTCAGTGAAAATGTACTAATTGCTCTGAAATCTCCTCTTTTTTTTTGTCAGAGAGTTTCAGTTTTATTGTTAATAAATTGCCTGTTTTAATACAAAGCTTTGATAGCTCTGGCAAATCTGTATATTCAAAAACAGAATCCATCTGCTATCTCAAAGCACAAGCTGAGTATGTAGTGATTCTAACTAGCACACAGCGTTCAAGCAAAGGCAAGGAAAGAACCATTTATCCATATTGAGTCATTTTTGAACCATTGCAGGGTACGCTAGATTGACAAACAGCATTGTTTATATGATGGTGTTGTTTTAATTCCCTTCCAGCTCAATTTGGTGTGTAAACACACAATACACCAAAAGGATCTATCAAAATAAGTAATGGTGGCATGCAGTGATGCATGCCATGTGTGGTTAAGGCTTCGTTGCATGCATTGCTCAGCACGACGGATGTGGATGTAGAGAACAGAATTTCCAATTCATACACAACCAATTTAAGCTAATTCGACCATTTATTTCCTGTCTAAATAATTTAGTGGTGGTTAAAATGATGGTACCTCTACTAAAGAGCAAACAGTTAGTTTTTATCATGTTTCCTTTTGTTGTGGTGCTTTTGCAGTTTTGTTTTGTTTTGTGTTTGGGTACAATAATAGCTAAATAGAGGGAACTCCTTGTGCATTGTATATTGAGACAAATACATAGTGCAACCAGTGTAGTTTCCAGAATGCTTCTGTTAAAGAGCATTGAAGAGTTATCAGCTAGGCAACTCCAATTGTAGCATGTATTTCATTAATGCTTCAGTCTCTACCCAGTTCTCTAAAGTAAAGCTGAAACCAGTGTGTGGGGAAGGAGCCCTCTTCTTTTTGTACTATATTAGGAACAGCTTAATTTAGTTCAAGTGAGTCTTTTATTACCGATAAACTGATAAATACCATTCATGTCTTAATTTATACTCAGAGGTTGAAATTTGACACCTGGACACTATGTTGGCTTGGAAAACACAACCGGTTTTGTGCCAGAGGTTTTAATGACCGATCAGTAATATAAATTGCTGCATCACTGAACATGAGTAGGTTCACCATGTCATTTGATCTGGAAACTTCACTGGCCAAGCAGCAGTTAATAAATTTTCAAATAATTACCTTCCTTATTCAAAGTCAAACTAATTAGGATTGGTTTTTACAAATAATAATGTTGTTTAAGCAACTGTAAATGATTAGGAAGAGAGAGAAAAAGGATTTGGAATGTACAGGCTACTGAAACGGGGGATTAAATATTGACTGTACTTTATATTCAGTGCTATTACTACATGTTTGTACAGCACCTGACACAATGAGGTCCTGACCTGCTCGGTTATTGGAAATGACTACAGCATAAGTATTTAATAGTAATGTATGGCGTATGCGAGTCATTGCATGTTGTAGAGAGTTGACTTTCAGTTAGCCACATCAGAAATTTTTTTCTTGATCCATGAGTTTGGTAGTGGCTGCTGGTTTGGGGACAATGAAAATTCTACCTGGATAGGACAGAAGACATATGTCAATAATCCATTCAGCTATTCTTTCTGCCTCCCCAAACCCAGACATCATATTGTAATTGTAATTAGAATTTGATTTAACCAGCTTTCACGTACAAGCATAGTTTGCCAGTTCCATGAGAATCCGGGCATAAGCTAGGCTCTAACAGATGGGAAATGGAAGGACACTTAGTGTGGTTTGTGGGATTTCCTGCACCTTCCTTTGAAGCAGCTGATACTGACCACTGTCAGGCAGGATGCTGGACTAGACAGACCATGCCTTTAATGTGATCTGATCATTCTTGTGCTTCTATGCTAGAACTGTGCCGTGTATAAGGAGATGTGACCTGTTCAACAAGGATTCCAGTACATTTTCGTCTGTATACTTAACCCGCTTGGCTAACTGATGGTGAAGAAACTGGGATGGGACAGACTTGTGGCTTGCAATGACAATTCTGTTGAGCTAAAATATGAGAACCTCTCCTCTTGCTCTGCCTAGGATAGCTTGGATGGATCCAAAGACTTTCTCAGATAGAAGGGAGATTATGGAGTCGAAGAAATAAACTTACACTAGTACTTGACTAAAAGTCTTGTAGCAACCAGTTCATGGGTCAGTATGTTTTTTGTTTTGTTTTAGAACGATTGAGCACTCTGCACTCTCAGTGAAATAAATGGGACTCTATGGTTGGCCAGTACCTTTTGAAAATCAGGTCATTTATGACCTCTGATGAGAAGGTGCAGCGTTAGGAATGTGTGTTCTTAAGAAGGCATTTAACGATGACTGAAGCTCAACATGTCCCATCAAAATAGAGTTAAAACAGGGCAGCTGTTAGGTTTCACTAATAACCTTGAAAAATGTGAGCCGATTAAGTATATTTGATTTAAAGCCTTGGGACTGGAATGTTTGATACTGCCAAAGAGAGCTACGCTCATGCCAGAGCTCAAATGGTGACATGAAAACTTAGCTTGGTGGAACAAAAATAGGACTCCTGGGTCACAGGGACCCAAGTTAAATAGGTTTATCATCACCTCCTCAAGATGTAAACATGTGCTTCTCAGTTACACATCAGAAATGGGCTTTATGGCGAAAGGAACCCACACTTACCAAGAAATTGATAGCTTCCTGTTGTTGAGCAGCTCTCAAACAGTGCTGCTTTTGGTACAAAAACAATTATAGAGGCTGTATTAAAGAAGCTTAGTTTGCAAATAACTCTCTCTTGCAGAAAAGATTTCTTATGTCCCTCCTTTGTCCTCGTCGGCTGGTTGTTTGGCAGGCGTGGTGAAAGACCTTCTTTTTGCAGAGGTGCGGCAAGTTGGTATTACTTTTTGAATCTGCTCTGGCAGATCTTTGCAAGGATGCTACTATGATTCTTTCTAGAGAGAAATGAGAGAAAGAGGCAGTGGCCAGGGTGGGCTGATCTGACTTGTTCACGCATGCAATTTTTTGAAAAGGAACAGACTCTGAGCCAACTATATATCGGTTCATTTTTACATCTTCTTACAAAGTAAGTGTACAAAATATTGACAATGTTGCATAGCTCTTTTCCTAGCTCAGAAGAAGATTTTACAAAGGGCATGGATAAGAGAAAGGAATCTCGTAAACTCCCACTTAAGTTGTAGACCGCTCTGGGGTGGAACAGTTTAAAAATATGGGAAAGCCACCTTATCTAATGTACATTCACGTTGCTCACTGCTTCCTAGAGAAAGGTTATCATGCTGCATCCTAACTTGTCTTAAATTTAGACTATGTTGACTACTATCAAACTGACCCTCTCAATTTAATGATAGAAAAATGAAGCTTCTGTTTTGGATACAGGGTGAAAATATTTTCTTTAATGTTTTTTCCCGTATAAGTGTACAGACTTCTGTACATTCTGCATAGCTCAGTTGATTCAGGACTGAAAAGTTCTTTCTGGGTGTTCACTTTACTTGGCCTGAATCCTGCAGTAACAGAAAAAGCAGCAACTGTTTTGGCTCATCTTCAGAGCAGTGGAAGCATAGTGCCATGCCTCTGGGAAAGTGTGGAAAATTAGGTATTACTTTTCTAAAATTTAAATCAAAAACAAAATAACTTTTAATAACTGCACTCATGCTCCCATGGTAGGGGTATGGTAACTCATTCTGTGGGTTCATGTGAGCTGCTGACTCTCAAATATAATAGCTGTTGACTTTTATAAATATCAGAGGTGAATCGTATAGTATTTCCATGAACATGCCAAGATGTTTAACATGAGAAAGCTACAGATTCAGAAGTGCTGCGTAACCAGTGTCATGTGCATATGTTTGGACTGTCAGTATGCTAGCACCGATTTACTTTTGACCTAATTTCACGCTGATATTACAGAGGCATGTTTTATGCCTAATATAGAATTTATTTTTGCAGCATATGCCCTCGCTTCCATCATGACAAGCAGTTCACTTTTTGATTTGTGCAGTCAATGCTGCTCTTCCCTGTCAGGTGCAAGAAGCCTCTGCAAGGCACTTCATTCTTGTGGCATATTCAGGATAGGCCAGGGCTGCTGCTTGTTACTGGCTGCTGTGAGTGTGTTCTCTCCTGTTGTCTGTTTTAGACTTTGTTCCTGTCATCTAATAAACCTGTTTTAGTGGCTGGCTGAGAGTCACGTCTGACCGCAGAGTTGGGGTGCAGGATCCTCTTCCCCAGGAGCCCCGCCTATGCGGACTCGCTGTGGGAAGCGCACGGTGGGGTAGGGGATGCTGAATGCTCCGAGGTCAGACCCAGGAAGGTTGGAAGCTGTGTAAGCTTCATGCCCTGGAGACAGTCTGCTCACAGAGAGGAGGTTCCCCCAGAGTCCTGATTGACTTAGTGGGGAGCAGTTCCAGAGCATTGCCCGGTGACTCCGTGATACTTTCATCCTCTGTACCCCTTCTATTTTTGCTATATCCTTTTTCAGATAGGGTGCAGAGACCTGAACACAGCATTCCAGGTGAGGGCATCCAATTGATTTCTACAATGGTGGTATCATACTTGCTATGTATTCCTCATGCATCCTAAGATTTGGCATGCTGTCTCGACTGCCGCTTGAAAGGAGGCGTGATTTTCATGGAGCTGTCCACAGTGACAACCAGATCTCTTTCCCAGAGTAGTTGCATTTAATTTAAAACCGGGTAATGTGTATGAGTAATTCAAGTGATTCTTTCCAGAATGCATTACCTTGCATTTGTCAACACTGAGTTTCATCTGCTATTATGCTTCTCATGGCCCTGGACTGGTTAGGGCTCTCTGAACTTTCTCACAAAGTATATCTACCTTTGAGCTAGGTGCTTGGAGCTACCCGCACGTACAGTTCCACCTGACCCCCCGGGTATGTGCTCAGGCAGCTAGCCCAACAGAGCTATTTTTCGGTGCTAGCTTGAGCAGAACTGGGAATCCTACCTCGCAGTTCAGATGTAGATGGACCCACAGACTTCTGTGCTTTAGATGAAGAGTAACATTTTCAAAAGCACCCAGCCTTAAAGCCCAAGTCTCATTAAAAATCAATGGGAGTTAGCCTGGTAGGTGCTAAAATCATGCTCGAAAAGGACTCTAAAGCGTCCAAATCACTTAGGTTCTTTAATGTTTTACCCGTATCATTTTACCAAAATGATTTTACCTATACATTTTGTAACCTCGCTGTTCACCTGGCCCAAGCCAGATCACTAATAAATACATTGAATGTCACTGGTCCTAATGATGAATGCACTTATTCCATCCCTTCTGAGAAGTGTCTGCTCTAAACCTACCTTCTCTTTATATAAACCTGACTACTGACCATTGATTGCTATCCCCTTTGCATCCTTTAGCTAGAACAAAACTCCTTTATGGTGACACCAAACATCAGTGCTCACGTAATAGAATGGATTTAATAAAACCAATATGTAAGTGAAACTAGAAAAGCTATAAATCATTTTGGTGGTGTTCACGGGATGTTGGTAGCATTTTGATTTAATAGTTGGACAAACACAAGGGTCTATTTTATTCAGAGTTTACAGGCCTCAGGGCTGTTATTCCTCCAAATTTAATAGCATTGAAATTGCAGGGTTTGCGATAATTTGCCTATCACTTTCTGCTCTGCCATTGATGTTTATTGTCAGCGGGATGGAATCTCAATCTGATTCACTTAGATAACATGTCTGTTAAACATTTAGATAATTGTGCCATCATTAACTTGTCACATTATTTTAGAAATTCAAAACAGTAGTGTGGTAAGTGGAGGTGGGGGGGGGGTGAATCCTACATGAGCACAACTGGAGAAAGAAGAAGTTGACAATGCGTATGGCTTTCATTCTGGAGGTCCTTACAGTGTATTTGGGAAAGGCGTATGGGTAGTAGTCAGTTGCTGAAAAACTAGAAGGCTCTAGTATGTCGCAATGTCCACTTTATACAGGATGGAATAGCACAAGGTGTGGGAATGACCGCCCATCTTCTTGGTATGCATGTGGATTTTGTCCAAGCCTTTTTCGGAGCTGGGGTCCTAAAGTGAGGCTTCTAAGTCCATTTTAGGTACCTATGTAAGTGGCCTGTTTTTTTCCCAAAGGTGTTGAGCACCAGCCAATCCCCCCTGAAATCAGTAGAAGCTGCTGGGTGCTCGGTGTTCCTGACAAATCAGGATGCTATTTAGCCTCCTAAATATGGAGCTAGGGGTCAGATATTAGATGGACTCTCATTTATTTATAACTTTGCCCTTGTTTCCTTGGTGTCATGTATAATTTTGCTCCGGGAGCCCAGGAAATTCGAACTTAATCTTGATATTTGTGGTGGTTTCTTTTTTCCCTCTGTCCCCCTCCATAAAAGGTTAGTCTGAAAATCAGGGGTGTTGGGTTTGTTTGGTTTTTTAAACATTTGTTAAGCTGTTTTGCAGTAATCAAAATGAATCTGTTGGGTGAGCACAATTGATGATGAAATCTGACATATACTGTTTTTTAGACCTCATGATGCACTAAAAATCTTAAGAGAAAATTAGCCTTTTAAAAAATTCCTTTGTTGCTTTAAATTTCATATACCCATCAGTGCCAGGGCAAAGCCCAATCTCTGTTTGGAGTAGAAGAGGGAGCTGCAGATCAGCACTGAAAAGCACTGGCAGAATTATAGGGAGGAAGCGTGTATGGGTTTGCATGAAAAATGTGTGCTGCATGCCATAAGCTGACATTAAATAAGAGGTGGGCTGGAAATAGTTTGCTCATTCTACAAGAGCTTTTGAGATTACACAATTTCTCCTATCCTGAATCAGGACAAAAAAATGAGATCTCAAATGTACAAGAATCAAAAATCTAGGGGGTTGCAGAAATATTGGCTCAGTCGATCAACATTTTGATTTAGATAAAAAAAAATTAGATAAAATTTAAAAACAAAGTTGTTTCAAACCAAATCCTTTTTGTTTTAGAAATATCAAAACAGGACCTTCTGATGGTTTAACAACTCTTTTAAAAAAAAAGTTCACTTTAGGAGATTAATCAAAATTGATGCTTTTCCACAAACAAGTTCAGTTTAATCAAATCTCCACTTCTGACAAAACTCTCCCCTCCCCCCATTTTGCCAGAAAATTCCCAAACATCTCTACATCTAGCTGTTGAGGGGCTAGTGGGGTAATTACTGCAAGGTAATATAAAGCTGTGCTCTCCTGTGATATAAGAGAAACCCCTTTCGCCTTCCTTCAAGTACACCCATTCATGTTCTATTCAGCTGACACATTGATAGACTAAAGGGGGCTAAATGAGTTAGGATTACAAATCATAAACTGAGCATCTCAATTTTTTAATTTTTTTTTTAAAAACCCAAACAGACAAGCTATTGGGAGTGAATGGGATGTTACGGTTCTTCCTGCGGGTCTTCATCTTAACACCTGTCTAAATCAACTATACTCTCAGTGTATTTTGTGCAGAGATATTTATGTTCACGGTTACATTATCAGTTGGCACATTATCAGTTATCTATTGGCTCTTCTGTCAATGAGATGAACAGGTTCTGTTGGACAGCTTTTCTCTGAAGTTATTCATTCCATTCTTATACAGGAGGACGTCTACGGTAACTTCTGTTTAAAACCTGTTTGACAGCTGACCCATCTCAAGGACTGTTCAGTGGCAGATTTGTCTGATTATTTTAAAGGAAGATGTAACGTAAGTGTGGAAGGAGCCAGGGTGCTGGACGGACCACTAAAGTGTGTGGGAAGGCAACCGGCATTGTGACGCTTTGTGTCAGATCACAACACTCACTCAGATTTGGCCCAATCATGGCAGCGGGGAAAGGACTCCCTGTTACGCCATCCAGCTCTGGTCGGGGGCCAAAGGGGGCCCCCTGCCCATCATTTTTGTGTCCCCTATGAGTTCAAGTTCTTAAAAGTTGGATGCATAGTCCCTCATCTAAAAAGTAGAGGGGCAATGAAAGGCCCTTAACGCCCCATCTTTGACACCTATGGAAGGAGGCATGGGGATGGAGTGGAAGGGAGGTGAGAAACCTTGAGATATTCAGTTAAGTGCTTTGAATGTTTCTCTGAAGCTCTGTGAGATCTGTAAAGTGCAGCTGGAATGCTCATGATGATAAATTTTCTTCATATCTACTTTTCCTAGGTTTCTGGAGTGGTTCTTGTGATATTACCAAAACATTTTCCAGTTGAAAGCGTGAATTACATTTCTTGAGTCATCTTGGTTTTTCCTCTTTCAAGGCTTGATCCAAAGCTTAGTGAACCCAATGGGAGTCATCCTATCTACCATTGATTTCAGTGGGCTTTGGATAAGTCCCCTGAAAATGCAAGAGTATGCAAAAATGAAAAGAGAGACTTCATATTTTAAAATATATCTGGAATTTAAAAGATCACTTTATGGTTCGACTGATCCATATGTTCACAGCATCAGTTGGCCCACCGGTAGTATAGCTCTATAAAATGGCACCATTACACATGTAAAGCAATACCTCTCAAAGTGCCTGCAAGCAGTCAGCACATTTCCCTTAACAAAACAAATATAAAATCTTCCCAGACTGCCTATGACTTCCTATTACTGTTTCACAGTACTCTGGAGAGTTTTAAGATAACAGCTTGATTATGCTTATGAGGAAAAATACTATCAGATACCATTCTTCTCCACAGATAGATAATGTACTGTAGTATTAAGTATGTTTCAGGGTAATTATCTGTCCTGTAGTCGTTTTACTTACATGAACAGAAAGAGAAGGAGGGAAGGCTCAGCAGAATAGAACGTGGGTGGATATGGTAGCCAGGCATGTTCGTTGACTTTGAGCAGTAACAGAGGTAGGGTTTGGGGGTTTCATTCTGGCTCCCTGACAGTGGTGCAGGCTTCATAGACTTCAGTGGAGTTCCTTTTGATTTGTCTTGGTATGGGAGGCAAAGATCCAGCCTTTCGAGTCTGTAGACCAATCTCTTTTGTCACCAGGTTGTTCTGGTAGCAACTTTTCTGATATTTAAATATGTTGCATGTCAGTTTCTCCCCTGTTAACCACAGGCTGATAAAATTAGGATCGGACTGTCCTATTTCACTGTTTCAGACATTAGAACTATGCTAGTTACAGCAGAAACAGTTAAATTTGAGATTGTACTTGATGGCTTTGGTGCACATTGCCTGGCTGGTGAGGAATTGGCATGTTTGCCCTGTAATCGCTCCAATTTCAGATGGAAATATGGTCAAGGGAACAATAAACACTTTTTGCTTTTCAGTAAGAACAGAAAACTTTCCATGAATGTAGGAACAATTCAAACCACTGGACAGAATTCTTCCCTCAAGCAGACATCTGTTGTATTCCATGTGAACCCCCGAGTTCAACACCAATGTTCCTGAATCATTCTTCCATGGGGGTGTGATGATGTATATGATCATCCCAGAGGTCAACAGGACACAAAGCAATGGGCTTAAATTGCAGCAAGGAGGGTTTAGGTTGGGCATTAGGAAAATCTTCCTAACTGTAAGTGTATTTAAGCATTGGAATAAATTGCCTAAGGAACTTGTGGAATCTCCATCACTGGAAAATTTTAAGAGCAGGTTAGACAAAGATCTATCCGGAATGGTCTATAATACTTAATTCTATCTTGAGTGCAGGGGACTGCACTAGGAGACCTCTCAAGGTTCCTTCCAGTCCTACACTTCCATGATTCTGGGGTTAGAAAGAATTGGTCATCACTAGCATATGAACCACACATCTGGTATCAGGTGGGATGCCACCATCGATAAGGAAATTTTAAACACCTCTTGTGAAGGTTCAACGGATGTCTTTCCTGATGTCTTGAATCATACATTATTGCCAGGAGTTGTTTACCAGGTTACAGAAAAGAAAAGAGAAACATTTTGAATTAGGAACAGAGGGTTCCTCCTGGGGTTTGTTCCATTTCAGTAAAAGAGGGATCTCTAAAAATAAGAACAGACAATTGTGAAGTTGCTTTTGCGGTTTCTTGATGGGGGGCTGGAGAGAATAAATAGATGGTTGTGTCTGTGTATGTGTTTGTGTCTCTGTACACGTGCACATGAGTGTGTGTGTGTGTGTGTGAGAGAGAGAGAGAGAGAGAGAGAGAGAGAGAGATCTTGAATTCTATTTCCACACTCCCTCCTACAAAACATACACTAGAAAACAGCAGTAAATAACTTCTGATGAGCTGAGCAGGATCAACAGAACATCCAGTGTCTGAAATTTTTGCTGCCAAGCTGATGGTTGGATTTCGGAATGTTTGTAAAGTATTTCAGTGCACAAAGTCATCAGTCTTTCACTTAATTTATCTTAAACCGGCCAGTCTCTATTGTGAAGTAAACAAGCTACTTTGGTGAAATATTGCTTGTAGCATTTTTCACTGGTGAAAACTGCCATTTCCTCATGGCAAAAACGTACAGAATCCTAGAAATTAGAGATGGGAAGGACCTTTCTAGATCCGCTAGGAACTCTCTAACTACTTCCCAGCTTGCTTATGTGTATTGGACCATCTACAGTTAGCAATCAAATAATATCCCTCTGACAACGCCTTCAGTTTCTCACATGGAAAAGTCCTTTTAAGGAAGCCATATTAATTCATTTTACCATCCTTTAGTGTGAAAACCCAATGTTTATTGGGAACCCAATGGAAAAGAGGGGAGGAAAGGAGAAGAAAAGAAAAGCAGGAGCCTTTAAACTGTTGTTTTTCATTTAAAAAATTGAAGATTTTGAAAAAATAAAAATTAACTATTTTTTTAACAGGCAATTTTTCCTCCAAAAAAACCTTCCAGACAAAAGCCAGCTGTATGTGAATGCAGAAAGCAAGAGGCCTCAACCTGATCATGGCTGGGTGATATTTTATTAACCACAATCCTTGCGTTAAATAAGTGAGAGCAAAGAGGAGACCAAACAATGTGATCAAGCAGTGATCTGCAAACCACTGGTGACACACAGATTGCCCTTTTGAAACTTCTGGGCTATGCAGACTTGTTCCATACAGGGTGATTCCTCTCCCCCCTAGCTCTTTCCATTCTACTTTTGAGTTTTGCAGAGTTGTTCGTGTGAAAATGTATGGTCTGTTTGCACAAACAATTCCCCCTCCAATTCACCAGTATTACTTTCCATGTGAAAATGCTTTTCACGGGTCTGAGCTGCACACTGCAATCTCAGTACACTAATCTGGTCACTAGCAACATAAAGTTGCAGAAGAAGGTAGTAAAAGATTTTTGAACAAAGTTTATCAGTAGAAGGGACTGAAAGCAGCAATGAAATGAGAGAAATATCAGCATACTTATTTTACTAGAGAATTTCTTCCTTTCCCCCTCCCTTCACCCGAGCACCCTTTATATATAAGCTGACTTCTTCAAAGGGATGCTTTTTTGGGTAAATGTTTATTTCTATAAAAACAATGCCTGTGACAGCTAAACTTCCCATCGGAAGCCTTCTTAATTTGGGAGCATAATTCACAATGACAGTTTAACAAACAGGCAGCCTTTAAAGATAAAAATGAGCCCGGGGTGGCAGTTCTTTTCATGACATTTTCTTAACTCCCTGACTGAAATGTAACTTTGTGAGCCTGTGATCTTGATGTGCTTTATGTGGACATATACAGGGAGCGGGGGTGCAACGGAACTAAAGGGACCCTTTTTTTGGTAGAACATTTTGTTTCAAACACAGCCTGTTTTGTAAGCAACCGGCCTGAGGTTTTAAAAAGCAGGAGCCTAAATCCATATTTAGGCACCTAAATATGTGGCTGCTTTTTGTTGTTGTAGGCTGAGCACCTAGCATCTCATATTGAGGACAGTGAGTGGTCAGCACTTATGAAAATCATTCCACTTAAGTGCCTAAGTAGAAACTCAGGAGCTACCTTTAAATCATGGACGTGCTGTATTCAGCATTATGTTTAAACAAGTGAGGTCTAAGTGTTGCCTAGTGTAACAGAATCTTCATAACATTACTTGAAACTTGAATTCAGTTACTTGAAACTATGCCATTCATGTGTTTACAGAAGAACAGAAAGTACCGAAGCTAGTGTCTCTTAAAAGGATCTGTACATAGTCAGAGCCTTATGATGTACAGCCGAAATGTTTTGGTGTGTACTTTAGCTTTGAATTAAAAATGAAATGCCTAAAACAAGACCTACACCTCCTGAGGTTGTCCCAGTAAGTAAAATCTTAGTTTTAAATAGAGTATCTGTTGTCTTAATGCTGTGGAACTGAAGGATTCATGTGTGTTTATAGTGAAGGATGTTTGTGAAGGACTTGAAGAAGTAGAAGCACTAATTGTTAATTTTAGTGATATGTTTCCATAGGGATGCATTCAATTTAACTCTGTCCCGAATTACAGTAGTACATCAAAGCTCCATCTGAGAGTGGGACACAAGTGTGGTAGGCACTGTCTAGACATAGACTGAGTCCCTGCCCTGCAAAGCTTACAATCCAAAGAGGTTTACGTTGGAGTAGCAGCATGCTGTCTCCGCTCAGCCATGCTTTCTGTGACTGCTGTATGGTACATGTGTTCCTACCAAACATAGGTCTGTCATGTGATGCATAAGATGGGAAAAGCCAGTTAGTTCCCCAGGCTCAGTTACCGTATATGTTTTGGGTAGATTCACCCGTTAATCAGTCGTTCAAACTGAGCTACCGGAAAGAACCCTAAATTAAAGCTTGATCAGCCTTTAATCAGCTTCACACACACCCAACAAAAGCAAAACGAAGTCCAAATCTAGATGTTGACATGTCAGAGAAGCATTTGAAGCTTGCAATTGTGAGGGGGCAGCGTTTCTGCCCAGTGCCTCTAAGTGAGCAAAATGAATAAGCAAAAGAGAAATGTTCTAGTGATGCCCAGGCACAGCCCAACAGTGTCCTAGCAAATGTTATCAGCATTTCAGTTATTAGCCTCTCTCTCTTCCCCCCCCCCTTCCCTCTGGGTGAAATTCAGCCCTTAAAGCTTTCAACAGGCTGATTCAGATGCATTTTTGCTGTTACACACACATTTCTGAAAGATGCTTTGGGCATTTTTAACTTTGGGAAAGACACCAAAAAAAAAAAAGTGTGTGTTTTTAAAAAATCACCAACAACCCACCCCTAGTTGATTTGGAACATATTTTCTCTAATCCAAATATATCTTTCTCAACATGTGGTTTTACAGGCAGTGATTATCTCACCTAGTGGGGTTTAAGCTACATACCAACAGCTGATGATCTAATGTTAACAACTTGCCTGTATTAGTCGCGTTTGGTCATTTCCATAACTTCTGAAACCTGATTCTTGTGCTGAATGCAGTGGACCCAATTTGGGGAAAGTATGTAACTTAACATATTAAATATGGTACATTACCTTTTGTAATGGCCTTTAGTGTTTCCACGCTAGGCAAGCAGATTGCATCCACTCAGATGGTTGCATAAATTGCTGAAGTTGCCTGTAGTATGTAAGTGTACTAAAACTTATGGTACATAGAGAGCTGCCCAAACCAGAAATGAAAGGTTAACTTTCAAAGTATTGCACTCTGTCATATCCTATTAAGATCATCAGAAGTCACATGGCTATAATATCCCCACACTTGAAATATTGACTCCTCCAGTACTTCACCTGGCTGTTTGACCCAGTCTTCTACACCCAGGGGTGACTGTAGAAATATTAGCAGGGTGCTGTGGGGTGGAAATCTTCGGGAACAGCAGGGGAGAACTGGGAATTTTAGCCATTTGTCATTAGTAAGTATTGCAGGTGTCTGAGTGCGCAGCACACTTTGGCCTGGGCTATACTGGAGCAGGGTTTGAACTAAGATACGCAACTTCAGCTCTGCTATTCGCGTAGCTGAAGTCGAAAGATCTTAGTTAGACTTATCTGGCTGTCCTCACGGTGGCAACTTGACTGCGGAAGTTCTCACGTCGACTCCGCTTACTCCTCTTGCAGAGCTGAAGTTCCGGAGTCGAGGAGGAGCACGTTTCGGGATTGATTTATCACGTCTAGACGAGACGTGATAAATCGATCCCCGATACATCGAACGCTATCCGCCGATCCAGCGAGTAGTATAGACATACCCTTTTATTGAGTATCACGTGCTGCACTCGCATCGGGGTGAGGTAAGGTTACAGTTTTATTCTTCCTTTAACTCAGAATTTCTTGGGTTTTCTGAGTGTTTTGATTCTTCAGTATCTAACACAGAGCCTCTTTGTCTGACCGTAATGTTCTGTAACTATGCTTGAAATTTGAGTCTGAACACACATTCCTAAAACTGGGAATCTCTCTGGATTTTAAACCATTTAAAAAAAAACATTTTAATTAAAAAAAACCTAATAAACTTCAAAGCAAGTTTGTTTGTAAAGATCAAGTTGTCAGGAACTGTAACAAGAATGAGGCTCATCTGATCAGACATGCTTACCTAAAAATAAGCAAATAAATAAAAATATACAACATCTATGAACCAGAACTTAAATGGCCAACGGTCTACATTTAATTTTCCTGTGCAAATACTATTTAAACTCCGATGAGAAAACCCCTCTTGCTAAGCTACAGAAAAATCTTTCTTGTCCTTTAATTCTGGATGAAGGGGATTAGTGTGAACATATTTAACCTCTGACCTTCAAACAAAAGCATTATCAAATTTAGTTGCCAAGTGGTTCCTCATTTAGCTGAACTAGTTTAGTATCTCAGCAAACTTTTTTTTGCAAAGCAAAGCTTTAAAATCTATTGTTACCTTAGAAACATTCAGAGAGTTAGCAGTACTCTCCTCTATTTAGATTTCAGATGGCTGTCAGAGCACAGATAAGAGAACCAACTTCTGTACAGTTGATGTTAGAACTTGCCTAGGCTTCAAAAAACAAACAAAAACACTCCAAACAAACAAACAAAACTTTTGGTGGTCTGGAAAGATTAGACTAGTTGGTTTTTTACCCTCCTTTTTATTATATTTTTCTTCATGTGGGTGATGCTCCAGTCTGCTTGGAGGATTTTAATAGTTTGTCATAATTCGATAGCATTTGCTCTAGCTCTATCCACCTTCAGATAACCAAGCCCTCAATGACTTTATTAACTCATTTTTAACAATGTCCGTTGGCTGTTAACTACATCTTTACATTTCCCCTGCAAGCCACAGTGGTCACTAGGTGGTAGGCACTGTCTAGTGTGCCTAAAACACAGCTGTTCCAAGCAAGCCCTTTATAAATTAACGATGAAATGTGTAAAACTAGATGGTCAAGGGTCTCTCAGTCCACCGTAAAATATTCCAGCTTGATCTTGGAATGCCGAAAGGGGCCTCCCTTAAGAAGCTGGTGTCTGTTTACAGTGCATCTCTCATAAACTCGGCCACTGGGGTAAGGGCAGTGAGACCAGCCCTCCTGGTATGTGATTGATTATCTGGTATTTATGCCATTGAGGACTTTTCAGCAGTTTAGGGTCAAAGGGTCATCTCATGTGTCTTGCTGCAAATCCGCTTCCTTTTGTACAGTGAGGGCTGGGTGAGCAGACACACAAAAACAGCTTTTTTCTTTTCCTTGGGAAAAAGGGGAGGGGGATGGGTTGGTGTCAATGAATTTTTTTTTCAGCTTTTTCTGAATAGTGTCCTTTTTAATTCTAAAGAACTTTTAATTAAAAGTAGCAGGAAAGTTCATCTTGACAAGGTTTAACTTACCTTAACAGTTACTTTTGTGTCCTTGGATTCTAGCCTCTCTATTTTTTTTAAAAAAAAAAGGAGAGCAAGAGAGATTTTCCCCTCCATTACTAATTAATGTCTTTATGATTTTTCTGAAAGGTCGTCTTTAATCCCTCTAAAAAGTACAGGCGTTGGAGTGGAAGAAAGAATTAATAATCTGTCTAAAAGTTATTGGTAATTCTGATACTATTTGTCTGCTCAGTACTTTTACACTAACAAATGTAATGTGCTTGAAATTTTCAAAGCATAATCTTATTTACTGATGTGTAAAGCAAACACCCCCAGTGTTTCTTCATTGCAGCTGGATGATAATAGATTTAAACAAACGTTATTATGACTCTCTTCCCAAAGAATTCCAAAGTGCTTTACTAACTTGATGAACTAAATACAAGGATTGCTTCACTCAATATGGCGATACTATCATCTTTGGGATGGGATGCAGCAGTTGTTTAACAGTACATAGTGACACAGTTTAGGGCAGGAAATAACTTCTACACCCAATGAAAACCAAGAGGAAATTTGAGATGGGCTGAATGAGATTTCAGAGATTGGAGTTTGTTCAGATTACCAGATTTACAGATTACTCTTCCAAAAAAGGTCCATGGTTGTTGTTGTTTTTTTATTTCATTTGTATTACATTAGTACACACAATGTGATGGGCACTGTACATGCATACAAAGAGACAGAGCTTGGAATACTGATGCTCATTGGAGATCAGGAGCTTACCCAAATGTCAACCACACAGCTTTCATAACCCGATGTTTGAGCACTCACTTCCTACAGACACAGAGAGAAGAGTACCACCTAACAATTCACCAGCCCTTTGGAGGTCTCTCAGCCAAACCCTGAACATACCAAAAAGAAAACGAGGAATACTTATAGCACCTTAGAGACTAACCAGTTTATTTCAGCATAAGCTTTCATGGGCTATAGCCCACTTCATCGGAACATACTAGTTCCTTCTTAACTTGAGTGCTGAAAAGGTCATTGCATAAGGTGATGGGACTGCAAGTAACTCTCTAGCAACTTCACTTCATTTGAAAGTAGCTTTGTGGCTTGATACAGTGGTGAGGATTTTACAATTGAGGGTCAAAGGATTTGAATAGCCTATTTTTTAAAAATGAACTTTGTCACATTGTCAATATTCCTCTTGTCTGTCTTGATGTCTTGAGTTATTTTCCAACAGCACAAAATGAACACCAACTATACCTGTTGTCTGTTAATCAGTTTCTGTTGAGAGGAGGGGTTGTTTGGTTTTTGAAACCACAAAAAAATGTGGCAAGATTGGTTGTGGGAGGGGGAGGTTATTTTAATTTCTTGTTGCCCGTTTCATTATGTTCAAGATGTGGGGAAAAGTTTGTGAGAATATCTCATCTAATGTGGCTGACGGTGTGGAATATGCTCTCACAGTGACTGAAACCTAGTACACTGGACTACTTAGACGGAGAACTAAGACACACACAGCCCCACAACTGGAACAGGAGGAAAATAGTCTGACTCTGCCAATCAGTGATGGTGGAAGTGTTGCGCTGACAGCTCTTCTATCAGGTGTGAACAAGGAAGTTGTTGCCTTGAATTCACCTGGGTACTTGCAATCAAGGAGAAAAACAAGGCTATTGGTGGCATCTCCAACTAGAATGGGACTACTGGGGAGGCACAGGGAGCTGCCGCAGGGCGCCGGGGGCCGGGCGCAAGGTGGAAGTTTCACCTAGGGCATGAAATATCCTTGCACCAGCCCTGGTGTCATGGTGACCAAAAATGACACAGCAGTTTACTTTGGTTGAGCAGGGAAGAATACATGTCCTGTAGAAGGGAAAGTGAAGTTTCCTTTTTATGTAACTCTGATATAATGTAAAATACTAGTGCTGTGCAGTTCAGGGCATCTGCGTACCAGAAAGATGACCTACCGGGTGGAGGTCTGAGAAGCGCAATAGAACTTGAAGCTGGGAGGACCAATTTGTGGTGAGATATTGAAAAACATATGTTGCTTGACCATATAACTTTTGCCAGGAGGTAGAGGCTAATAGAGACATTCATGGTTACTGTCTCGATATACTTGTGCATAAACTTGAAGAAGAGAGTAGTATGACGATACATAACCAAGCTTCCTTAGCTCACTAACAGGAAAACTTCCTAGCAGAAATGCCCATTCTATCAAAGAATAATCTCCCGAGGGAAGGTACGGAGCTCTATTGTTTGAGTCATTCAGACGCAGACTACAGTAATCTTTGAAAACTATACCATATGGAACAATTGTGCATTGGCAAAGGGATGGATTAGATGTCTTGTGTGCACTTTTTCTAGTTCTCTTATTCAGCTCAGAGTAATTCAGGGGGTCAAATCCTGCTCTTGTCGACAATAATTAGTTGAAAAGGAAGGGGGATTTGGGGAGGTATTTAATAATACAGTTTGCATGCATCAGATTTATTGAACCATTTCTTGTTGCTCTGTAGGCCTTAAAATTATAAAATATAGGGGATTTTTTTAGGGAGAATTTGAAATGGCAGTCCAGTTAGCATCACCGTTACTACTTACTGTATGTACAACCTGGTTCAGGTGGCACGTGATCAGGATTCATCGCTGAATTTGATCCACTGGCTGGATCATTGGCTTTTCTCCGGCCGGACCCAGGTATTGACTGGGAGTCCAGTGTGAACGCTGATCCATCAGTTCTATTTCTGCACAGACATCCTTGAAAGCATAACCTTTTATGCTGTTTAAGTGCTGTGGGAATTTTAATTTTATGAATAATACTTTTACTTTGACTTCACCTGATAGCCAGCATTGTCATGCACAAGAGTCAAATAAATTCCAAACCTTCAGCTGTGATATTTTGCTTTAAATCAAAAGACTCGTGCTTTAAATTTAAAATGAGTGGTTCTGGTGCGCTACATGACCCAGGATGGACTTTTCCTTCCATTTTACTCACTCTCAAACCACTTCCATAAAAGCATTTCTCCATCTTCATATTTTTCCAGAGGAGACTAGAGCCATGATTATCAAAAGTGACTAGTGATTTTGTGCCATTCCCGCCCCTCTCCCCCACACACCTCCAGTAAACCAGACCTCATCGAGATGTCCTTAGCTGGGAATCCAAAAACTTGTGAACCCAGATTCTCCAGTCAGTTGTTAAAAAAGCATGTCTTAGGTCTCCAGCATATTGAGGGCACTGCCGCCCAGGCCAACTGCTCTCCACGCTCATGTCTCTAACGCTTTGAGTAGGAAGAATAACAGAATAGAACCCCATGAGACCATAGCTGAAGGGGAGACACTGTTTACTGATGAGCCATTTCCCAGCATCATCTTTGGGATCCTCACCAGAAGTTTTGTCGCTGTTGAAATACTACACCATTCCCCTGTCTCCAGCTAGGGTTCGTAGGCAAAGCAACACCTCATGGGCAATAGAACCAAAGGGTGCTGACAGATGGAATGGAATCAACATAGACACCTGTCCTATCTCTACCACCAGGAGATTACAAACAGTGAAACTGGAGCAATGTCCGCATGCTACCCAGGAGTTTAAGAAACCTGCAAAATCCAAGTAAGGCCAACATTGTTTTCCCGCAACCTGCTTCCTTGCCTTAGCTGAAATTATGGGCAGGAATAAATTAAGAAATAAGAAAGACAAATTATTCTCTCTTCCACTCGTCAGTAGTAAAAATTATTTCCCGAGTAGTTTCATGCAGAGTTGGTGTTTATAGTAATGCTTTAAATTTGAGCACATTTTGTTTTCAAACTAGAAATTCTATTGAGGAGAATGCTGGTTATTGAATAAACAACTTGTAATTCCAGACCAGTATGGATCACTGGCGACGTTTCACATCCTGACAGTGCGAAGGCTGAATTTATGAATGGGCCTGTAGCTAAACTGTGGGGTATGCACCAAGTCACACTTTGCTGAGCCAGAGTCTAGACCTGGAATCTGATAAGAGGTGATAATGGCTTTGGTTTACATTAGTTCCCACCTCACATTTTGTTTTATCTAGACTGGGAACAGGATTTTAGAGGGGAGATTCATCACTATCCTGTTAAGTTGTGGACATGCAGACCTAGATAGGCAGAGTGTGGCCATTGCTTCTACATTAATATTGGACAAAGAATTGCCGTGCTCGAATAACAGGAATAATTCTGCGCCATCCTTGCGTACTTCAGTGAACTACGCACATAGAATTGTCCTTCCTCTGAGATACAAACATTCATCTTAAACCTACGATCGATCAATCATTCATACGTGTTTTAAGTTGAAATATCATTGCTCTCTTACATGTATCTCAAGTTAGATGAGTTTGAGAGTATTGTGTAATATCATTAAGCTTTTCTTATTCAGTTGCTTGACCAGATGGGACTCTTCAACCACATTTATTTCAGTTGAAAACTCTCTGGTCATCTTTTAAAGAGTCAATTCAGAGTTTGCATTGATTACCCGTGCCCGGGTGCAAACCTCTTTTCTGGGCAATGATAAATGTCAGAAAGAATAGTCCAATCTCTGCAGGCAGATTGTATTTCTGTTGCTACAATTCTTTTGGTGGTTCCAAACTTGTTAATTGGGACCAGTGCTAAAATGTGAAGTTTTCTCCCTTCTCCCTGCTTCTGCATTGTTGGGCTTCTGAGTATTTTCACCATTTGGCCTTTGCTTAGTAAAAACTTGAGTAGCTAGAGCCTTTGCTAGCTTCCTAAAACAAAATATCAAAGATGCAGGGGGAGGGGAACTGGCTCCAGTTTAATTTTTTTAAATGTCATATATTGAAATAAGTGCATTGGCCTAAGCTATAAGTGGAATTTGAACACTCAGATTTGAACATCTCCTTAAATGTGCAAAACTTTGGAGCAATGTGTGGTTTTTAGACTTTCCATGCCATTCAGAATTTGGGAAATTCTGATTTCCCAACCGAATGGTGAAGATGCAGTAAAATGTAACTGGTCCATAAAAAAGTTACTCTTATTTTCATTTCAAAACATAAGGTTTGTGTGATTATTGATTTCCTTAGAAAGAGAGGCTTGTTCTTATGGTCTGCATAGGTGTACATACTATTGGAAATATTAAATACGCTCCTTGCCTCCAAATTCCAGACCTAGATTAACCCAGATCCTAACAGCTGATCTGCTGGGGTTGAGGTAGTGGAGACCAGTCCCTCTTATTTTCTTCTGTATATCAGTGTGTGAGGGGCAGCTTAGCAAGGAAAGCAGGTGTCACTAGCGGAGATGGAGATGTGCAAGGAGGGCTTTTATCCAGCTGTGATGGAAGCAAAGGCAGCAGTGAAAATGCTGCCAGCCTTCTGCGGGGCTGAACCTCACATCCAGCAGAAAGGCTCAGAGAAGACAGAGTACATCTCCCTGTCCCAATTTTGTCCCAGTGGATCCAGTCCTGTCCTCCAATGCTTGGGTTCCACTCACAAGAAAGGATTGGGCCCGTTCTCGAGGGTTTGTGTGCACAATACGATCTACAAAGAGGATTTCCACAAGGGGGTTTGGGTACTCCACTTTGGTGATGGAGGAGTGCAGGATGATACAAATGAGTGAATTCCTTCCCAAGTCCCCTTTCATATACTGGGCACACATGTTTCTCTAAGTAGCTGATAAAGGAAAACCACACTGTAAAACAGTTTCCCAGCCTTTATTGCAGTGCTAGGAAATCCCGTGGTTTTTCAGTCCAGCATAGTGCTCTTAGCTCTGCATCCTCTTCCAAAAGGCATCCTTTGATATTATCGCCAATAAACATGGCATTAAGTGCTTAGCATATTTTGGGTGGGTGTTTTGGGCACTCTATAAATAATTTCCCATTAATGTAGACCTCTTGCAATCTGGTGCTCACATACCGAGATGGGCACTGGTACAAAAACCTGAGAGATTGTTCAATTACCACGGAGAACAAATAGGTTGATTGGAGGGGAGACTCTTGTTTGACATAGAAGGTGGAGCAGTGGATTATCTTATGCCTAGATGTACCGTGCTTTCAGAAAATGCCAAGATGGCCGATACAGCAGGTGCATGCGGGCACACAAGAGTTGCATGCCTTTGTGTTGTTGGGGAGGGGGGTGTACAGCTCCAAGTGCAGTTGGCGTTAGCTTGACAAGCATTTCAGAGGGAAAAGTGAGGCCTGCAGTGGCTATTCTGTTGAGTGGAAGGAGTTCTTACAAACAACCCCTTTGGGCTTGAAGAGTGACCATGCTTATGTAGTAGCATCCTTTACAGCCTCCAGCTTTGGGCATTGAAATAAGTCTCCGTAACATTTGTATCCCTTGGGCCTTCTTTTGCAGCCTGTTGTCTTCAAAAGCAGGCAGCGCTATGTGCAGTAACAACAGAAGCAGTTTAATGCTTGTCTGGAATAACGTTTTTGAACCAGATCCCTGCCTATTTTCGTTTGTAAATAGAAATTGCAGCTCATTTCTAACCTAAGGTCTTGTGTCCTAGCCTAGTTCGCAAGGCTGCTAAACACACGTACCCTATCCTTATTTGGAATTAAATTTTTCCCCAAAAATCTTAACCGTAAATTAACATTTTGATATGAACCCACACCCTCCTTAGTGATTTTTCACCTCAAATCCAGCTGCTTCAGTGATTGACACAGCGTCATTCTATAAATAGTCTTTTTCTTTTTCTCATAAAGACTTTGTGGTTTAGTTTGCCTTCAAGGTCAAGATCAGACCTTTCTAAATAAACACATATCAAAGGATCATTAGCAAAGCAGCACTGTTAAATTGAGATATTAACTTCTGTCAACTGCGTGTTTCTTTTTTGTTCTGTAACTCATGACTGCAGTGGGTTTTTATTAGTTTGGCCCTAGGCGGTAGCATCTGGCTTCTGTAGAGACTGTAAAAATTAAAAAGCAACACAAATCATTGTGAGAGAAAAGCAGTAAATTCAATGATAAGAATTTAAAATTAAAATGTTTCAGTGCTTTTATATTCTGCAAAACATGAAATGAATGAGTTCTGTGCCTGTTGCAATAAAGCTACCGCTCCTAATAGTCACTTGATTTTTCTCCCGCTCCCTCGTAATAATTCTTCCCTGAGCAATTACTGAAAAGTATAATAAAGTAGAAGTAAACTGATGATGATGATGATGATGAAGGGCAGCAGAGGAGCGCAGAGCTACTTGCAATAGTGACTTTCTAATGTGTGTCAGACAAACAAAGGGTTTAAAATTGGAGACGCTCTGTCCGGAAGGGACAATCAAGTTTTCTGAAACCATAAATCTATATGCAGCCACCTATTTGGATCTGACTATTTTTGCAAGCACTTGCGACTCCATTTGTCTTGTTTAAAAGCAAGCAGTGCAGCGATGTTCCGATACAACACACACACACACACACACACACACACAGAGTAATAAAGGAAGCAAGGCGTTTGTTAACACCCAAGTTCAGCAGTGTGGTGCGACTGAGAATAGGGGTAAGATGTCTCCTCTTAGGTGGGTGTTGTTTCCCTGCACTATTAGAAGGCGGAAGGACGGACAGAAGCTGCTTTGGCCCCGTACTCAGGTTGTGTGAGAAGGAATATTTTGCTGGGAATCTCGAAGCCAGAATTTGAGGTGGAGGGTGGGAGGTGGGAGGGAAACCACATATGTCATTTTTATGCAGCCTGTCGTTCTTGACTACTGCACCAACATGCACGGAGGCTAAGGGCCTTTTGTCTCCTGTGAACTTCGCCAGCCAAAGGAGAGGTGAGAAACGGATCCGGTCATTTTGCCTCACTCAAAGAGAATGAGAGAAAGTGTGAAGATTAGGGACTGAGAGGTCGAGTGAAGAGGGTGTGACTAATGTGCCCGGTCATTCAGATATGGGACCACATTGTTCCCAATGTCCAGATGGTCCTTGGAATTAATCAGCTCAGGCATAAGCAAACTTCCAGTACAAGAATGTTTGTTCAACTGCTTGCCTAGTATAACGTAATGACATAACCAAGTGCCCGCCCTTGAATAATAGCTATTCAGATTCCAAAATATATGCTGTAAAGTCTTCTAACAAAGACATCATCCTCCCCCCCCCCCCCCCCCGCCCCTCTACTTTCTGTGCTGGGAGTCTTGAGATTCAAGAATGGATTTTTGTCCCCCACATAGATTCTAAGGTGCTCATGTCTACCAACTGTCCTGTTTTATCCTGGCTGTATCTCTGTCTAACCGACCCATTTCAGCCTTCAAGTGGGGGCTGTACCCTGCCAGCAGCTAGGGCATCTGGTTATAGCGTCACAGCTGTGCACCCATTGAGAGGGGGAGGAAGAAGAGTTGGATGTTTCCTTATCCTGCTCCCTCCTTCACTCAGTGCAGTAGAAAGAGAAAATTGAGATTAAATCGGGGACTCTGTTATATGCATGTACAGCTCCTACCACAATGGGGGCCTGAAACCTACTGGGCCTCAAGTGCTCAAGTACTACAGCCAAGTCATAATATTGGAGTATCTGGTCTCCCTACTCCCAGACAATGCCAGTTCATTGAGAGAAGGCTTCCGCCTCTGCCTTATCAAAGGAGACTCTTCTCCCACTGATGATGCTACCCTAATATTCAACCAGAATTTCCCATTTCCCCATTCCTGCCTATGTGGAGAGCACCAGGGCTGTGGCATTCACAGTGCTGGCCAGCCAAAGACACAAGAACCCTGAAATTGTTCTTGAATACGCGTCTCCCAAATGGCATCTTCACCGGTTTCTAGTGGAGGTTGCTTCTAACAGGAACTCGTCGAAACATGGGGAGGGGGGAGAATTTCACCATAAAAAAAATTAGAATTCTCCTCATCCCATTTTTTATTATCAAAATGTTGACTATTTTCCAGCCAGCTCCACTCATACTATTTGTGTAGGGAAGCTCTACGTAATTTGGGTGAAAAAAGACAACGAGGCCACATGGCAGCTACTGTTTGAAGAGAGAGAGGTTTCCACTCTGGAACTTTCCATTACAGAGAAGGGCTCTTTTCCCCCAGCATTAAAACAGCACGAAAGGAAGGAAAATCAGCAGCCGAATAGGAGGTGACTTGTGCTGCTTTTTAAGAATTAATTTTCTGTAGTCCGTTAAACTTGAGAAGAAAGTTGTGGTATCTCTGAGTAAATAATAATAATCGAGCAAATGCCCCCTTGAGAGAATTTCCCTATAAAGATGTTAATTAATACAAAAGCTCAGTCCTTGAATCTAGAGGCAGGCTTTCAAACTGGTTTTGGATGAATGGTGATTCAAGGAATTGTATCTTTGGTGGTTTATTGTGTGTTCATTTCTCATCTCCTTGAGCATGTTTTTTTTGTTTGTTGGTTGGTTTGTTTGGCTGGGTTTCCCCCTCTGGGGAAATTAGATGTATCCCTGCTTGGTCCCATACCATAGACATTTCTCTGGGCACAATTCCATTTTCACTGATGATCAAGACCAAAATATGTCTGCAAAGAGAAAGCTGAAGGATGTTTTTTCTAGTCCAGGCACACTCCACTCAAATGCGGATTACAGCTCTGGCTCATTCTCTGGCCTTCATCCAGTCACTCTGCTTTGGTTTCCTATTTTGTGAATGGCGATAACGGAGTCAGTTGGGTTGGAAGGCTGGACTCACTGTTTGTAAAGCACTTTGCAATCCTTGGAGGTGAGGTGACTGAGAACTGCAACATTGCATTACAATTACTTTTAGAAGTCCATAGTTCGATTCTGCATCTGTTAGACTGCAGTAAAGTAAGACAAGATAAGAAATGCGTTTGAATGGTTTGTCCAAATGTTAACACATACTACTACTTAGTAGTTAGGTCATGCTTTATAATGTTCAAAGCATTGTACAGACATCCTCACAGATATGCATTATTTATCCTCGCTTTATGGGTGGGGAAGCTGAGATGGAAAGGCTAAGTGGTGTGTTCACAATCCCCCAGACAGTCCATGGCTGAGTCAGGATTAGAACTCAGGATCTCTTGACTCTCAACCCTGTGTCAGCTGAAATAGGTATATATCCGTCCTCATGTTTCTGGGTGCTCTGTGTCGTTCTCTTACTCCGTGTGCAGCACAAGCCTGTGGTTTTTCAGCAGCTCCATAGCAGTGCTGTTGTGTTGCCTTGGAAAGATTCTTCAAATACAGTATCCTTTTTTTAAATAATGTGTTTTTAGCATTTCAGCACTGCTACAGTATTAACAGAAAACAGCAATCATCTCTCAATAGGGTCATTGTTTCATGCAGAAGTGTTGCACCGGAGTGACATGAGAAGGGAGGATTGTAAAAGGATGGGTTTGCTGAGTGCTGGGATGACACACTTTTTTTTTTTTTAATAAAAGGGTTTTCAGAAAAACTGCAATTAGCGTAGGTCTCTTTCACACATTCCATACGGGCTCACTTTGATGTTGCCAACTAATAGATGTCGTTCTTGTCGTCTTCATTGCTCACAGAATCGCAGAAGCAGATACTGAAATCAGGTTAATCTTCTTAGCCTTAGCAATACAGATCCACTAAAGTTCTGGGGCAAAGTACAATCTTTCATATGATGCCCGGGAGCCGCTTTAAAGAGCCACGGGCTGGGAATGAACATCCCATTAGACAGTCCCGGTACTGTTTCAACAAACATACATTACATGGCTACGACTGGATTTACCATCTTTTGTTATATTGCTGCTCTTTGTTGGATACACACTTATTTCTCAGCTAATGGCAACATGGTAGAAAACGCACCATTGCTATGATTTTTTTAAAATGCCAAGGCGCTTTTTTATTGCTTTAACTCCGTGCTGGGGAAAGATGCAGTCGAGGAGCTGAGTACCTGCATTTTTTCTATGGAACAATCGGAGCATAGGCGGTAGAGGTACACCTCTCTCCCTTCTGCTTCAGGGTCTCTTGGAGGGGAACCTCTAGGAGTGGGAGTTGTCTCCAGTGCTCAGATAGCCCTTGACATCTTCCTCTGAAATTGCCAACAAGTAGGACATCCAATGTGAATGGATTTTACTAATTAAGGCCCTGATTTAGCAAAGCACTTCAGCAAGTGCTCAGGTCCCCTTTACTTTGATAGGATTTAAGAGGAGTGTAAATGCTTTGCTAAATATGGGCTACAATCATCTGCCCCTTGGTAACTGGGCTGTGACACAGCAAATAATTTCATCTAGGACACTGGATTGCAGACAAATGGAAATGACTGGTCCAGGGTCCACTGAAGTCAACAGGAAAAACTTCTCCTGACTTCAGCAGGCTTGGATCAGGCCATTGTAGGCCAGCATCACATGGACAACCTAGAAATAGAAAGCCCACTATCAGTAGCCTACTAAGCACCACAACTATTACAGCATTGGAAAGTGATCATAAAAGTGGAGGTAAGGGTAAGAACCAGGGTCAGTGGATAAGTTTGGATGGTAGCATAAGACCAGGAGAAACCTAAATTTAGGTCATTTAAGACCTAAGAAAACCGGTTATGTAGACTCCTCAAGCAAAACATCTGTCTCTCCATAAGCATTCTTACTATCTATAAACTGCTGTGGGTTCTGTTTGAAACCAGGGCTATTTTGTCTCTCAGTGGTTCCCAGACTATGGTCCATGGACCACTGGTAGTCCATGGACATCTGGCTGAACACATGGTGCTGGCTCTTGCTACTTGTTTCCAGCTGCTACACTGCATTAAGACCACTAAAGATACATTTACTTTCCTAATCTCTCTTTTCTGTGTAAACCACCACTGGGATGACATGCAATTGCAAATAGTAATGGAGTTGTCCATGAGATGCTTTCTATCAAGTAGTAGTCCACATGAAAAGAAATCAGTTAAACCGCGCTGAAATCTGGCATTGCAAGAACCAGGCATCTTGTCTGTTTTCTTAGCAGGATTATATTGAAACCTGTATCTTCTGTGCCTACTATAGTGAGTACATATTTGGCATCGGGATATCCAAAGCACAGCACGATATCCCTGAGCTCTTTGCACCCATCACTCCGCACACTTGGGAGCACACTTGGGAGCTTCCTGCTGCTTGGGAGACCCAGGGAGTTAAGGTGATTTGGGATTTGTGAACCTGAAAGTAAGGAGGCCCCTTCAAAGAGAGGCTGAGCCTTGTTTTTCTGGGGAATGGAGGAGGAGGAGAGAGAGAATACACGTGCTCTCCTCTGGCCCCTACAATAGTGCCAGGACTATGGAGTGAAACCCGCTTAAATGTAAGAATGAATATTTGATAAGGAGATAAAAGCTATTCAGTGATTAAAGCCCCACACACTGTATAGCTCGAGACATTTACCCTGCTCTTCAAGGGGCCAGCGCTGTGTGCATCAGGTTTTCTCTTGCTATATGGTATATTTGATCTCAGAGTGGTCTAATGTAGAGCACCTCCTTGTTTCTTCCTGACTTCGGCTGAGCCTGGGAGACAATTCTTTGCTGAATTCATAGGAACGTTTTCTTCCGACATCCCTGCCCATAGAATGCTCATTTTTCCCACTAGGGTTCATGCCACCACTTCACGTCTCTGCTCTTAGGCAGGTGTGTAAATTTCATACCCTTTCCCCATTTCTTGCATGGTCTGCTGGGTGAAGCACTAGGCATAGTCCCAGGCTGTACTGAGACAGCCGGGTTGCAGAAGAGAATGGCAATGCAACTGTGGTGTGGATGGGAGCTTGGCAGAGATCATAAAGGGATGATATCCCTTCCCAAAACCATAACCTGCTCAGATCCATTGCTTATTCCCACCCCTCCTCTTCCATCCAATTCCTTTCGCAATTACAATAGCTGTAGTACGCCGTTTAAACCACGAATTTAGGGAAAGCCAATGAGGGTCCAAAGTACTGTGGCAGAGCCAGCCATTCTGACATGGTAATGATACACGCTTCATCTCGCTGTGCCGTAGGTATCAGCTGTGTTCCCTGTATCAATTTAAAACCCCACGTCCGGTGAATGGAGAAGGAGGGTGAGAATTGGGGTACGGGAGCTCCGATAGATAGGGGCGAGGAAGACATGCTTCTATAAAACACACGTACAGAGTGGAGGGGGACTTGAAGTCAAATGTCTCAAAGTCAGATCCCTTTTTAGTATGAATTTGCTGTATCTCATTCTGAGCACTAATTCCAATTTAATTGCAAGTGGCCTGAAGCCTCTTCAATAGGAGTAACAAATGGTTTGATTTTGTAAACTTCATCAGACTGCATTTTAAATGCGACACACTAGCCCGGCTCGAATGCCAATGAAGCACTGAAGTAGCTCTCTGTTTACTAATTATCCGTTTTTACTTCATGCCACGCTGGCTGGCTTGTCTGATTAAATCGGATTTGTGGGATAGAGAACAGCTAGCAGAGTTTTCTCTATAGTAAACGAGATTGAAACTATGGACCGCCTGGCTGCACACTGTAAATTATATTTCCTTTTAAAGGGGACGTGTCTCTCTTATTTCTCTGACGTACCTCCTGCATATTAAACTTTACGGTACAGAAATGTACATGGCTCCTGGGTTTTTTTTTAAATCCTGCATCCCCCCCATATGCTTGTATCCAAACAAATCTTATTTTTATTCCATTCTCTGCAGACTCCAAGGGAGTGGGGGGGAGGATTACTAGTTTTCACTAACCTCATAAAAAATTGGACGTTCTTCACCAGGACTCTGAAAAAGGAGAAATATTCTGAAGTGTTTTTGAAAAATACCTAGTTTGTCTTTCAATTTCTGCTGATCGGTAAGTGAAAAATGCTGCTTTTGGGAGAGTAAAGAATAGCTTTAACCCTACACCCCACAAATCTCTCCACTTACAGCCACTAGTTTAAAGTTTTTTCCTCCCTTGAGTATGTATCAATCCAGTAAAAATCAGCTTTCAAACCATCTGTTATTTAAGAGTCTCTTGCACATATCGGATACCTCTCTCTTCCAAACAGTTTGTTGCATCCAAAATCTAATCTAAATGGCAGGCTATATCTTGTCTTTGAAGTCTTCGTCACTTATGCTCACTGTATTAATTGTTTACTACTGCAAGCTTTGAGAAAACAGCGTATAGTCTCTCCCTCCCCCCCCTCAAAAAAGGGAGAAGGTGGCTATTGAATGTAGTGTAATAGGGCTATGCTTAAATCTCTACTGTTGCTAAGACTTTAATTCCACAAGCTTGACCTATTCTGCCCTCTCTCTTGGTATCTATCTTTGTGCCTAGAGCTTTTTATATTTTAATTTGCTTTTGAATGTCCTACAAAATTAATGGTATACTTTTTGCCATTGTGCAGGGTACAGTACAGGAAAGGCCCCTTGGTGTTCTCTGATAGCACCGTTACCGTGGAAATGAATGGCCGCTATACTTTCTGTTCCATATTCTCTCTTTTTAATTGTTGACAGTAAAAAGCATTTAAATGCTGCTTAATTTGTAATCATCTTCCTGGAAAAAAGGAGAGAAACACCATTAATGTCAGTGAAATGAATAAATTCGTCTCCCTCTTTATTTTGTATGTGTCTATGTGGTGGTGGTTTATTTATCTGGGGGTGATTTTTCTTTCAACGCTGGAGCGTTCAAATGTCTAAGTGGCTTGGAAACAATAGCACTGCATTTTGTTTGAGATTTTGGTTTTATTTGCATTTGAAGTCGTCCTGGACAAAAGGGTCGGGGAAAACACCACTGACAAATGCATTTGGGGTCTGAAAAGCAAGTATAAAATACAACTTGGAATTCCAACATTCTCTGTCCTTGTGCACTGGCTCGGTCCCCAATGGTCCTTGTTTTACTGTTGAGGGAGTACTGCTGAGCCGGTGTGTATTAGCACTAGCAACTTATGTGCATCAGTTGCATTTTGGTTCCTAACTCCTGTAGTCCTCTAGCTTCCTAACAGTGTCCGGCAGAGACATCAGTGTCGTCGATGGGCATAGGTGCTTTTTCAATAACATGGCTCTGTTTGTCGGTTTGTTTTCCTCCCTTCTCAGCCTTTTGGTGTTTTGTTTCTTGTGCTGCTCAGCAAGTTCACTGTGGCCAGATGTTCCAGTTGTCAGGGCCAAATTTTCAGATGAGCTCAGCTCCCAGTTAAGCAGCAAAGCAAGCGGCCTGATTTTTTTCCAAGGAGCGCAGCACGTTGTGCCCTGAGCATTTCCTGAAATCGGGACATAAGTGCCAAGGTGGAAGCTGCTGAGTGATCAGCACTCTGGAAAATCCGGCCCTTATATAGGTGTCTGAGCTGTTTGGGAAATTTGGCTGAAGTGTCAAGCACTGGTACATGTGGCCTTTTCTGGTGTTAGGCCCTGAATATGCCCTGTCGGAGTGCCGGCTGTGCTGAAAAACGCACTGCAGGATGGGTTCCAGCACCGGGTGCCATCTTCACCCCTAGTTCACAAGGGGACAGCAGTTTGAGGATAAAGTTACGCCAGCTTTAGTGGGTGCCTGGTGAGGGGACTGGAGCTGGCAGTCTCTGGTGGCTTGGGAGTCTGGACATAGCCCCTTGGCAATTGCCATCAGTTGGGTCAAGTCCCTGTGTCACCTCTGCACAGCTTTACTTACCGAAAGCTTGTTATTTCTTGGAGGGATGCCAGCCAGCCTCTACTCATCCACACACATACACTCCCCCTCTCTCTCTCCTGAGCACCTGCCAACCTAGAGCAGGGATGGAGGGAGAGGAAGCTATTTATTTCTATCCGAGTCACGCGACTAGCTGTGCCCCTTGCAAGCCGTCTTGTGTATTGCACTGTCCTTATCCATTCGAAAATGTATGTCAATTCTGCCTCAGGGCTGAAAACAAGTTGTTTTTCCCCCCTGCTCTAGACATGGCCTGCAACCTGCCTGCTAGAATTATATTCAGTAGATCTGGACAGGACCTCTTGGGTCTTCTCTTGTGTCCCTCTATGCATCACTAAAGCAGTCTTCTGCACTTAAACCCTTTCGATGTGTCATATTTAGCCACCTCTTTAAAGACCTCTAGCGATGAGGAGCCTCCTTGACCTCCCTCTGCAAACTATTCCATGGCCTCAGTGACCTCCTACTTAAAACATTTCTTCTTTCCTAATGCTTAACTTAAAATTCTCCCTACTTCTGTTTTCAGGCTCCTAATTTATGGTCTCCTTTCACTGTTTTCATTAAGGCCTCCCCCAACTTCAGTATTCTTAAAAGGCAGCAGGGAAATCACTGTTAACTTTTAAGAATCAGGGTGGTAGCCGTGTTACGAAGTGGGTATTAGCCCACGAAAGCTTATGCTTCAAAACTTTATAGTTAGTCTTTAAGGTGCCACAGGACTTTGTTAACTCTGTTAACTTTTAAGCATTACAACGCAGTGGTGGAGGAGTTTAGAGGCGGACGGGGTGTAATTTAAGACTATATTTTGCAGGCACTATCTCTTTCCAGAAAGTCACCCCTGCACCAGCATGCACGGAATCTCCTTAATGATGGATATCAGGTACACCTGGGATGTGGGTGCATTTCCCCTTTAACAAGCCTTGTGTTGTGAGCCAATGTACCCTTAACGTGCAAACAACCTTCCTGATTTTGTGGGTGCGTCCTTGAGCGTACGCAGTTCTGAGCGTGTTTTTTTCCCACTCTTCCAAAAGGCAGCTCCCCTCTAACACTCTTGCTGTTGAAGTTAGTCCAATTTTTCAATCGAGGGCCAATTAGTTTCACAAATGAGGGTCCTGTGGTGCCATCGAGGATTTGTTACGGGCCTGCGCACTGGCCTGGCTGCTTTGTCCTCCCTTCCACCCCCGCTGGAGACCATTGTTCTCTCCCTCAGCGGGCGCTGCTTATTGCAGATTTATATGGCCAGGCGTCCTGCCGGCTCAGGGCCTCCACTCCACAGCTGGCTGTGGCACTTAAGGCCTCAGACCCAGTGACCTCTGACCCAATCCTGCTGTCATTTTGAAAGTTACAGACCAGAAGGCTGCATACCTCTCGGGATTTACTTTGCGCGACCCATTTTGTTTTGGTTTTTTTGGACACTTTGGAGAGTTTTGTCAGCAGCCCGATTGGCATTTTTGCCTCCCCCCCCCCCCCGTCCCATTTCCCTCGGGGGGGCAAAGCAACGGAGAGGGTGAAATGGCCTTTGCTTACTGTTGGGTGGTAGAATGGCTCCGTCACGTTGTGCGTGTTAATTCTTCGCTTCATAAATTCTTCCCTCATCGGATTCAAAACGTAGCCTTTGCCTGCCTTGCATATGCTCCGTCAAAGGCAGAATAACTGAGACTTTTAATACACACAAACACACGTGCCACCTTGTAACTTGAGCTTGTGGCAGAGATCCAAAAAAGCGCACTGTCATATCAGTCCTTTGTGCTGAAAATACTTACAATGTCCAAATGTTCCAAGAATGTTTCATTCATGCTTTTGTTTGTTTTCGCCTCTGCTTCCAAAGTCCTTTCTCCAGAATGTTTTCCCCCCCCACTCCCTTCAAGTGATTGACAAAATTAGTAAATCTATTCATGTTACTTTTATTGTACAAGTACCAATAAATCCCACATGTACCAGGGCACACACCTTAATGAGCTAGTGAGCTGACAAATTTGTTTACTGTAGCTGGAGGTGCTATATAATGAAATGCACTTGTGTCTGCTCACTGCAGAACAAATACAGGAGGCAGCAGTGGTGAGCTTGTCTTCCTTGGAACGTGCTGATGGAAGTTTGGCATATTCATTTGCATTTAGAGTTTTAAAATGTAATCATTCTGTTTGCACTTTGTTTAATCCATAATAGAGGGAGCCTTTTTCTTGAGGATTCACTGGTCTCCTGACTAATGAATATGAGAACATATCATACCTTCTCCTTGCCCACATTTACGTTAAAGATTATACAGCTCTAAGGTTCTTTGAAGACTTTAAATCTTAGAAAGAAAAGGCCATCTCTAACAAGTTTGCATTAAAAAAGGAACTTAGCATTAGTGGGGAGAGCTTACCAAATGTGTGTAGTGTGCATTCGAGAGAGACTATTTGGTATTAATGCACGGCAGAAAACCACTGAAATGTGTCAGTGTCCTGCTGCAATTCATTCGGAATGGCTGGAAAGGACAGAATACATCAAGGTTCTGAATCAGGAGTTAAGGGCAATATTGTCACATATAGATGGTAGGAAGGGGAACTGCATGTTCACAATCCTCCCTCGACTGCTTTTACATCCTCTTAAGATGCAGACAGAAACCTGTCTCCCTGCGAGTCAGCGTGCACCTGTATATCATATCCAGCCCATCCTTGAACAAAAGTGGTGGCTGTTATTGATGAATGTGGTGACGACTCATTATTTATGAGGACTGTATCCGATGAGCATGTGAATGCAGGCTCTCAGAGGGGACCTATTTCGCTGACTAATAAGGTGCCAGCCCCATAGTAGAAAGTTTGGACAGGACACCAGCTATGATTGGAAGGTCAGAGTCATATAACCACGATATTACGATTATTCAGTGGTCTGCAGACACCTTCTGTGGCTCTTGAATGCTCATGCTAAGTGCTGTACTGTTGCCAAGAAAGACACTGTATATTTAGAGGCTCTGTTCCTTTGATGAGGGAAATGCTTATAGCTCAAGATAATAAGAGCCTTGTGTGGGCAAAGGTGCTGCACCTGAAATCTTCTCCAGCTGTGTTCCGCTCTCTCGCGCGCTCTGTTATTTCCCTTAAAGATCTAATTGGTATGGAAGCAGCACAGGTATAAACATAGCGATTTTGTTGAGATTCATGATCCAGAAAGTCACCTGGGTGCACTGAAATTTCCTCTGCCTTTTTGACGGCCCCCTGGCTTCACTTCAAACTAAACATCATCTTTTTTTTTTTATTTTAAGTATTTTCTGTGGGTGAATTTAGTGCCTTCCTCTGGTGAGAATCTGAAGCCAGCACCACACAGAGCATAAGCAGGCACTGTTAGGGTGACCAGACAGCAAATGTGAAAAATCGGGACAGAGGGTGGGGGGAAATAGGAGCCTATACAAGAAAAAGACCCCAAATTGTGACTGTCCCTATAAAATCGGGACATCTGGTCACTCCAGCACCGTTAAAAAGTCCCAGGTCTCTCTTGGGGCAGTAGGATACGGGGAAGGGGGGAACATTGTGACAAGATCAATGCATAACAAGTAGGAAACCCTTCAAACTCAGAGATCAGAGGCGGGAGGCATGTTCCAGAGAGAGAGATCCCCATGTCCAGAGGATGGGCAATTAATTGTGCACACATGCCCTTCCCGTGTGCAAATTTTTACATTTCACACTGGGGAGTAATTGCCTGAATTTACCCCACAACAGCAAAGGATTTCTGAGTTAAGGTTTCTTTGCATAATGTGATAGGAAAAGCATTAAGAAAGTAATCACACGCACTCTAGGGACAATGCTTTAGCAACCAAGGGGGACACTAGATGACCTAACAAAAATGCTAGACCAAAAAATACTTAGGATTTAAATATAAGGGGTGAAATCCTGACCCTATTATTTTCAATAGAAACTTTGCCATTGACTTCGGTGCGACCAGGATTTCTCCCAGGGTGCTGAAAATCAACCACTAGTAGGAGACCCCAGAAATGTCAGAGTACAGCCAAGGGAGTGGGTGGTACAATGCAAGGTAAAGAGTACAGCTTTAACCTGGGCATCCTTTAATTCCATGTATTTTCTGGGTGCTCAAGGGAGAAACTGAGGATAAACAAGCACCAAAGTGTGAACAGCTAAATGTATGTTCCTACAGTTCCTTCTGCCTGTCATCCTGTAGTTTGATTTTTAAACATCCATTAGATTTAAGCATAATTTCCTTGAGTGAACACAGGATGACTTCTCTTTAATGAAATCACAACTTTCCACCAGTAATTAGCATTTCAGTTGCCTTCAATGCCATTCAAGTCAAGCTTAGAGACCTGTACAGTGCGTTCATTCGGTTACCGGGGCCATTATAAAAATTGTATATTGTCGCTGATGATATAACTTGTAAGTTTTCATTTACTTCAGATGTTTTTTTAAAAATAACTAACTGAATGCCGTGTCTGGTTAGAGCAAGGAACAGGAGACAGGGTGTCTGGATTCTGTTCCTGGTTCTGGGAACAGGAGTGTTCCCTAGTGATTGGAGCAAAGGACTGGGATTCAGAACTTGCTATTTGTTTCCAGCATGGCCAATTACTCACATCTTGACTGTGGTCCTACGGGAACACCTGTGCCTCAAGTTTCCTCATTTGCAAAATAAGCATTCCTGCCACCCTCAATAGGTGTGTCCTATTTAACGTTAGCAAAGCTCTTTGCGATCCACAGGTGAAAAGTGCTAGAAATATGCATGGTGCAGTCTGATTTATCATTAATATGATCCCAATGTTGCAAACCAGGATGGCTGTCTGGTATCTGTTTCACAATGCGTTAGTCACTGCTGCCCTCATTCCTTGGCCAGCAGTTATAGTTACTACCTACCCTGGTTTCCTAAGAGAGCTTGGAGACCTGACTCGGACACCCAAAGCGAACCCTTACCACTCAACAGACTGCTCCGAGAGCAGCCCATCCAAGGACAACAGCTCCTGTCCTTGCAATGGCGCAACCTGCTTACTCTTTTCAGACAGCCTGCTTTCTCAGACCTCCCCTGCCAGCACACACCCTCTATGCATGCAGAGCCAGCCCTGCCTGATGCCTGGCACAGAAACCTGCTGCTTTTGTTACCATCTCAATTGCCTCTACCCAGCCATCTGTACCAGCAATCGGAACAGATTTGCTGCTTTGGCATAGGCATGCTCTAGTATATTGACCCACCCTGCAGGTTAACTTTTTTAACAGGCAAGCAGTGGTGGCTTTTTTGCCCGGGAAGGCTTGCCTGATGCTACTTGCCTTCCAACAATATTCCTGCAGAGTTAATTTCTGGCACATACAATAAGCAAAATGTGCTTTTTAATTTTTTTAAGGGCAATGCACATTCAGTGGTTACGGCGCACATCTTGCTGCTGCTAATGAATTGCTAATACAATTTTCTAGATAATTTTATTTCCATAGTCCCCACATTTTAATGCATCTCCAAAAAGGTAGCATTTATTGGCTTAATCTCCCAGCCTAATACAATTTGCACTGACTCGGAGGTTCTGAACAATCAGCTATGCATAAACTAAAAAAATTGTTTAATAATGTAAAAGTCTTATATTTTTACTGGTGGTGTGTAAATATCTGGGGTTTTTTTCTTCTGTTGGTGCAGTCAACTTTATAATTGTGTGTGGTTCATAGGATTTAGTTGCTGCTTGTATTTCTCTTAAGCATCCCAAGCAGTAACAGCGATGTTATTCTATTACATTTAGGGTGTCCAGATATCCTGATTTTAAGGGGACAGTCCTGATTTTGGGGTCTTTTTCTTATATAGGCTCCTCTTACCTCCCACCCCTGTCCCAGTTTTTCACATTTGTGATCTGGTCACCCAAATTACATTAACCCTCTAGTGTCTAGGGCAGAATTCTGAGCTACTCCCGTTTGCAATGTCTCTAGGTCCCACTTACATCAGGGTTTCAGGGGGCAGAGATACTCAGTGTCTCGGGAAAACTTCCTGCTTTCCTCTCACTTCTCCTCCGCTTAACTGTACTGCCCCAACTGCCATACAGAGAGCTGCATTTCATCAGGCTACTGTTCCTCTCTAGCACGTGACACCCTTGTCGAATTCTTTAGCATGAAGGATTTTATCTTGACGTAAAGATTTCATTATTATTAGTGTCAGATAAAGATGAACCAAAAGCACTTTTCTGTCTTGGTCCATGATCATCAATGAGGCGCTTGCAGAATAGTTAAGTGCTTTTTATTTTTTTCCCCCAAAATTACTTCTTGTGCTCCATAGTCTAGATGCACATTACAAAGTTATTTTCTTCCAGTTTAAACGGATTCCATTTGAAAGCCATCATATATACACTCATAACCTTTATTTTTTTAATTTGCTTCTCAGCCAGTTTAATCAGGTAGGGGGGCATTGTGATAATACATTCTTGATACTGCATTTGATAGCGGTCTCACAGTTGCTGCGCTGTGTAGCTGTGCAGTTTGGTATCTGCTTAGATAGGAAGGGGTTGGAGTCTCCCTTTGTTTTTGGCCGTACTGCTCTAGGGATAGAATGGAAAGGTTGCCTTGTATTGTTCTGCAGCCCACCAAAGGAAAATCTTGCCACTTGCTTTACTATGTGTTACAAGTTTCCAGTGCCCAGTAAGACTGTAGATGTCAAGTTTCCACTGAGTATGTGTCAGGGAAATAAAACTAGAGGGAGTTTCAAATCGACCTTTAACTTGTTCTACGTTTTTATTGGGGATTGGGTAGTGATGGGGAATGGGTCTGCGATGGTTTCCATTTGAGAGTACTAAATTGACACCCCACTTTTCTGCCAGTCCACCCAAGCCATTTCATCTGCTCCTCCTGGACGGGTGAGTTATTACCGGGAAATAAACAGAGACGGCTTTGGCAGTCGAGGGGTTATGAGCTAACCTGCAATATGACTAGCAAGCGCTTCAGGAAGCATTAACTTGACGCAATCAGTGCCAATGACTCCTCTTTGGTTGTGCCGAAGTGCCTCTGAGTTGATGCTGTCTCACTAGTCTGTTTCAAGAATCAGAGAGGTAGCCATGTTAGTCTGGAATAGCAGTGGTAACAAAGAGTCCTGTGGCACCTTAAAGACTAACTAAAGTATTGGAGCATAAGCTTTCATGGGCTAATACCCACTTCATCGGATGCAAGCAAGTGGGTATTAGCCCACGAAAGCTTATGCTCCAATACTTTAGTTAGTCTGTTTCAGTAGCTCGCTCAGGTCTGTCCCTTCCTATGACTGTTTCCTGGGGTTGAATGGTGCTGCGTTCAAGTGGGCAATTGCAAGTAAGAAAGAATGGCCAAAATGCGTCAGCGCAATGCTCTGTCTAGCCCAGCATCCTGTCTGCAGAAGCAGCAACGTGTCAGAGGAGTCCGCTGCAAAGGTTGCTGATGAGACTTTCTCCCTTTCTCCGCAGGTACTGACATGGCCGTCTTCTGCCTTCTGTGTGGGAAGCGGTTCCAGACGCAAACTGCCCTGCAGCAGCACATGGAAGTGCACGCGGGAGTGCGAAGCTACATCTGCAGTGAGTGCAACCGCACCTTCCCCAGCCATACCGCCCTCAAGCGGCACCTACGCTCACATACAGGTAAACTGTGGCGAGGACTGGGGATGTGTGGAACGGCCCCAGTGCGACCCATCTAGTGCATCCCCTCTGACACTGCGGGATTGTTCCCTACCGTGTATCCCCAGTTCATTGTCTAGTGTGGACCTGCGTGTGTCAAGCGACGAGGCTCCTGTCCCTTCCCTTGGTGGGCCTAATAACTCTTTGGTAGGGATTTTTTTGCTGCTCTTTCCCAGTATCCTCCCTTAGGTAAATTTGTGTCATGGCTGAGCAGTCATTATTATAGGAGGGTGCCTGAGGATCTCAGTTAGGAATTAGGATCCAGGTGTGCTAGACACAGTGCAAAATCTTATTAAATGACAATCCCGGCCCCAAAGAGCTGCGGACCGGATCTACACTTAAAAATGAGACTGACCCAGCTACATTGTTAAGGGCTGTGAAAAATGTTGCATCCCCTTTGACATAGTTAGCGCAACCAACTCCCAGTGTGGACGCAGCTAGGGTAATGGAACAATTCTTCGATCAACCTAGCCACCGCTTCTGAGCGATGGATTAGCTACACCGATGGGAAACCCTCTCCTGTAAATGTAGGATGTGTCTACGCTACAGCGACAAAGCCACAGCAGTGTCGCTGAACCACTGTAGCATGGACGTACTGCTCCCTTTCCCCGCTGCTGCCTCTCCCAGCGGAGCAGAACTACCAGGCCCACCCCACAGCCCTCTCCTCTAGCAGGGCTGAGCTGTGTCTTTCCAGCACGCCGTACTGGCTATATAGCTTGCTGGTACGGCGTTCTGGAGCATGCCATCCTACTTGCACTGCTGGAGAGGAGGCAACAAACAAATCGGGGGAGGAGGAAGAGGAGTAGAGAGCAATTGGAGGGGTGGTCCACTGGGTTTTCTTTTTGATTTCCTTTAAATATAAATGAAAGGCGACGTCATTCCTCAGTGGAACTCGCCTGGGATTTTTCAGTGGTGTGCAGCATGTTTGTTATCCTGTGTAACGTGGCATGTGACCTCATTAGTGGGGGTGTGAATGTACCTCATTGGCTTAAAGCACTAGATGCACATAATCGGCCTGGGACCCTGCCTTAATGGGATTATAGTGACCTCTGCTATGTGTAGTGGTATTTAAACTGCACTGGGAAATGTTCCAGTCATGTTCTGTTTGCTAGGAAGAGCAGTGGGGCAGTCAAAGTGCTGACATTCATGGGCTGTGTGGTGGATTCAGACAGTCGTTGAGACCCACACGTCTGAAACGGAAGCCTGGTAGAACTGGAGAATGCCATTGCTTCTGCTTCTACTTTTATAAGGCACTTGAAGCAGCTTGCTAGACTCCACTAGGCAAATCCTTCTACCTACAGCTAGTAAAAATGGGGTACAAATTAAATCAGAGCATTCGCTATTCCCGCTAAGCCTACCTAAAGGCACTTGAGTACCTAGAACAGGAGTTTGGGCCCCTGAATCCCAACACGTGCGCCCTAAATTTGAAAACTCGCTGCTTGGATGTAAGACTTGTAATGCTGCGGAAAGTCATTTTTAAAGCCTACAGTTTTACACATGAAAAGTGACCTCTCTTTAAGAAGGGGATACACCCTTCTCCATAGCCTTCGAAGTAGAGTGAAAACGCCGAGATTCCCAAAACTCTTTGGAGATTTTGGCTTCCTGGCTTGATACACTGGAAAGGGGCCTCTTTTTCAGAACCAGTGGAGCCATCCAGCCTTTGAATATCAGGCCTCTTTATGGGACTAATCCTGAGAGGTGCTGAGCACTGACCACTCCCTGGAGATCAGTGGGAAATGTGGCTGCTCAGCCCCTCTTGGGATGAATTTAACCAGGGTAATTGCCCAGGCTGTTTCCCTGAATGGCTCATGTTTCCCTCCCAGCAAGCGAGATGGCTGTGGGGTTTGGAGCCTCAGCAAGAGAGCAGGTTGGTGGGAGTGGGGCGTGATATGCCGCTCGGTGTCAGGCTGCTCACAAACAGGGAGGTTTCGGTTTCCACCTGTTTGAACTGTCACCTCCCAGATAGGATCACGACAGGAAGAAATGGACAGAGGGAATGCCAGTCAGTGCCTTGGAAAGAGTCTCTAGGCAGCTATGCCCATGCCAGTGCAGGCACGTCCCAGCACCTCCGCTTCAGGCTGTGACACCGAATCCCGGCAGACCAATGCTGCTGTTGCATGGTGTGAAGTGGGCTCACCTCAGGATATACCATTTCCCACAGCCCAGAGAGGCTGACCTGGAGGTGGAGTAGTTCTTCTGTTCCCTTCGGGCTCTTGTTCGGGAAAAGCTTGCTCAAATCGCAGTCCTTTGAGCCTGTTCATTTAATCTGGGTCCATTAACTTGGGCATCCCGCTAATGTGTAACCCTCCTGACACCAGAGCTTCCCAGAGCAGCAGACGGAGACTACCTGAGATGGGGTCATGAGACCCATTGCCTTGGGGAGACTCAAATATCCACGTGGAGAATATCCTATCCAAATTCGCCACCTTGGCTTTGCTCATAGCTAATTCCCAGGCCCACAGATGAGCCGGGTCGAACCCTGGGTTGGCCCCTCGGACTTGATGATGTGAATCTGAGAAAAACAAGAACTACCTGTGCCCCAAATCCTTGTCACAGCCTTCCCTCCACCAGCTGGAAGTAAAGAGCTCTCCCTATGGCAAGTCTAGCCCCACGGTCAGCCTGCAAGCTGTTGGCCCCTGCAAAATTCCAAGCCTTGCTCATAGCAAAGTCAGCACAGTTGTGGGCCCAAAGAGGAGAAGAAATGCTGAGAGCCAGCAATGGCTCTTTGACTACTCCATCGATGCTCTGGATACGCATGCGCTGCAATAAAACACAGTGGCTAGCCTGTGTCTGCTGACCGGGGCTCATGGGGTTTGGGCTGTGGGGCTGTAAAATCACAGCGTAGGTGTTCGGGCTCCGGCTGGACCTTGGGCTCTGGGACTCACCTTCTCCCCCTCCCCACCCTCGCAGAGTCTCCTTGGTGACCTTTTGGCTTTTGTTTAGGACAAATTAAGGATGCAAGGAAATCTCATTTGGTTCTTCATGATTTTATAGTGTCCAGGGATGCCCGTTCGCTTTGGGAAAGAGACATTAGCTGTAAAAACCTCTCTGAAGATGATCTCTTTTACCAGTCGGAAAGCTTGGCATAAGATTTTTGGGCACATTTAAATTGAGTATATTTCTAAAGGATTAATAAGTGATGGTTAATAGATGATAGAAGCATGTTAGACATTAATGGTTATAAGCATATTAGTAGAAAGTGTTTTGATGGTAATAAGACGTGGGTATAGCAAGCAATCTGCTGACTTGTTGGACTCTCACTATCTATAATTGATTATCCATTGATTAAAACATCTATTAATCATGTATCAACCTCTTCTATGCTTAAAGTGTACTTCTCATGTAAAATGTGGCCACTTTTTCTAAATATGAATGTGTTCACACACCTTTTTAAAGGTTAAAACAGATGGATCAACAGCATTCCAATCTTACTTTATCCCTCGCACCCAAAACATTGAGTGCTGGGGAAAATCCATGCAGTGGCTTGGAACCTCCATCAAATACACAGCCGGCTGTGCCACAGTGAATAATAGGAAGGCGGGGTTCCCACTCTAAATTAAACAAAACCAAATAGTCCCAACCCTTACAGTATTTTAGCAGCATCTCTGAGGTGTTCCGTTCAGGGAGATATATTTTTTCAGTGAATAATCCTGTACTGAGATGGGTGAATAGGGCTAGATGATGATGGAGGAATGGTTGGTTTTTTGGTTAACACTCTGGATTAGGACTCAGGAGATCTACATTCTGTTACCAGTCCTTTGGCAGACTCCCCATGTGATCATATGCAAGTGACCTAATCTCTCAGTGCCTTAGTTTCCTACCTGTAAAATGGAGATAATTGACACACACTCTCTCCTACCCTTTGTCTAAGAGGTACTTAGAATGTCAAGTCTTTGGCTAAGGGACTCTCTCTTACAATGTTTATGTACAGCACCTAGCACAACTGGTTGCAATCTTGGTGTTTAATGCTTGTGTAATAATGATGCAGGAGGCCTTTTGCCTCTAACTTCTGTTACATCTCGTATTAGGAACTCTTTTTACAATATCTTCCAGATACGGTGTGAACTCAATCAGCGTCTTTTGCCATTGGTGTCTTTTGCCATTTTCCTTCCTTTTTCCCCATCTCTTGTGAACATCAGGAAGCCTAACTTCTTTCCCTTTAAAAACGTCCTAATAATCTCCCTTCATCACTCATGATGGAAAAGATGAAGGCAAGATTCTTAGCTGGTGCTGATCAGCATAATTCCGTCAACTTCAACAGCACAATGCCAATTTCGCCAGCTGAGTGTCTGGCCTGGAGGTTTTTTGTCTTTAAATCAGACCTCTTGTTTACTTATTTAAAGATAAGCAAATATATATATATATAATATAAATATATAATATTTAATGCTTGGATTTCCATAAGCCTGGTGTACCTTCTTATGTGCATGTGTGTGTTCTCTTTCTCGTGTATATATTTACACACACACATGAGTGCCTCGCCTCATTAATATTCCGTTGTTCCTAGCCCATTTGCCACCAATGCTGCATGTTTAGTATCAGCAGCTGTGTTTGGTAGTGCAGGACAGCAGAGTCCTTGGCATTGATGGATCCCTGATTTACACGGCTGATCATATAATAAACTCTCAGCTGTGTAGAAAAGGCATTTTATGGCCCTGCGATTGGTTGTTCAGTAGACTAACAAATACACCAGGTAACGATATAAAACCAGGGTCACAGGTGCAGAAGGCTGGCCAGAGGGGGCTCTAATTAGTCCCGTTTGTCCTGCACTTAATGTCAGGCTCATTAAGGGGCCCTACAAAGTTAATCAACATGCCACAAATTGGATTTTTTGAGTCCTGCACATGCTGCAAGGCGGTGGGGCTGATCAGCTCCCTGTGTCAGGATTACAGGTCAGGTGCTGCGCATTTCCCTTTTTCTTTTATTTGGTCTGGCTCTCAAGATTCCATATTTAAACTCCTTTAACATGTGATCAGGTTGATAATGAAATTCACTAAGATCCTGTCAAACTAGCTCCTGAGTTTAACACTTCATTTAAAGTACCAGAGCGCTCTAAAGAAACAGCAGGGGAGGGGCGAAAAAAAACTCTACTCCGACCAGTGGCTGGGTATTAATGTGAATTATTCACCTCATTTCCATTCACACATTTTTCTAAAAATTTTTAACAAATGCAAATTCTGGAAGTCCTCATACAAGGGCCTGGCCAGCATTCCAGCATATTTTATTTTTGAGTAAGGCGCTGAATGGAATCCTAAACAGCAGTTCTGACATTTAAATACCCCCCATGCTTCCCACTTCTGTCACTGAAAACTCATAGGTCCGATGCTCAGCTGGGGTAAATCTGCAAATTATGCCTGTTTTCCACCAACTGAGGTTTTTCTAACTCTGGCCACATGTTTTCAGAACTGAGCCCCATCTTTATAAATGGATTTTTTTAACCTCAACATTCACCATTGTTTCAAAAAGAATCTGTATTACTCGATAGATTCATAGATGGAACCCGTCACCCCAGTCCCAGCTCTTCTAGAGACTGTGATCATAGTTAAGCATATTGATTCTGTGTGAGAAATTCAGGAATTGTCAGATCTTCAGTTGATGGACTGACTTGGATAGAACCAGGTTTGTTGACACCAGTAAGTGCTCTGGCCCAACAAAGAATAAATGTAGCTTGACTTCAGTGGCACGACCCTGATTTACACCAGATTGGACTCAGCTTTTGTGTACAAATGAACGTTTAAAAAGCGTCCAAAGAGGGGAAACTCTCCCTTCTTTCTTGTCACAGGGGAACCTGCCATCCACGCCTCAAACCCCTCCCGTGAGCTGTGTGTATGGAGCGGTTTTTCAGGATCAAATGCATTTAAACCTTGTGAGCTCCCTGCTAGTCTCCTGCAATCAGAAAATAATGTGAAATATCAGCGTTATTATACACAATGCTTTAAAAAACCATTTAGTGCTGCCTGAAAGATTTGGAAACGCTAATGTAAAATCAGAATTTATGTGAGGAAAGTCTTCATTTGGGAGGGGCGGATTTTGTTGGAGGGTCTAAAGAGAAAAGAGAGTGAAATATCATTTTAAAGAGGAAGTGAAAGCACAGGCTTCTGAGTATATAACTAGAAGGACAATTTATGCCCAAGCACGAGTGCAGTTTGACATGGGGATAATGAAAAAACGTAGGTCATTGTGGATGACTTAAGCCTTCAGCAGCTGAAGAAAATGTATGAAATGCGAGGAACATTACACGCTTGGCAGCTCTGCACATCTGCAGCAGGACAAGTGAAATACAGTTGGCCATTCTTTACCATAAACTGTGGTTGTAGGATATGCAGCACAGAGAAATTGTAATTACAGTGACAAGACAAATCAGTGATATTTAAATATTCATGAACAAAGTCTTGGGCAATCAATCTATCTTTATTGTCCTTGCCTTCACTTCTGTAATAAATAAGTAGCTGGAGCCCTCACCTTTCATTCAAATAATTCTGAGTTTGGTGCTAAACTGAAGTACGTTTATCAGGCACCCAATCTGGAATATTTAAACACCTCTCCAGCTCCCCAACTTTTTGGCCCAGGGTGGCATCACATCTGCCTGGAAAGCTCCCAATATAGGGATGTGTCTGATCCTCTCTTTGGCAGACAAATGAGCCCACGAACCCCTCCGTTGCAGGGGAGCAATGGGTCTTCAGTCACAGCTCTTCCTTGCTGGAATCCTCATGCATCCGTGAGGCTTGTTGGGGGTGGAGGGGGGCTGTCTCCCCAATTTGCTTCCCCTCTCTGCTGATGGGGCACAATGCCTGACAGAGCAGGAAGCTCTTTGCAGGCTTGTCTGTGATGGGAGCCTTTACTTTCTCTGCCATGGTGCTGTTCCCCAGAGCCAGGTCAGAAGCCACTCGTTCTGCAAAGCTTTCCCCCCCTCCCGCCCCCGTGGCACTGAGATGGCGAAGCACATCACCTCGTTAGCACCTCCCCAACCCAATCAGCGAGGTCGGGTGTCTCCTGTGTATACCAGGGGCAGCGGGTCCTTCCCACCGTCATTCTGTCATTCCCATTTGACAACCCATTTCTGGGGATGGAGGAATGAGAGGAAAGACATGGGGACTGGAGGGGAGGCGTTAGGGCATGGTTTGATTAGAGGCAGTCTGCTGTACTGGACAGCCCTTTGGTCTGCTCCCTGAACTGATCCATATGACCCAGTCCTCTTCTTCCCTCTAAACCCACAGTACCTGCAAGGAATCAGTCAGCCAGACCAGGGGCAGTAACTAACTTGTCAATCATTACAAACAAGTGGAAGTGGTCATATCCTGCCCATTGTTAGCCTAAGTAACAGCCAAATCTTATCATGACTCCCCTCCTCCTTCTCCTCGCCTTGGCAAGAACTCTCTCTCCCTGCTGGGTTTGTGCAGCGCCTGGGACCATGGGGTCCTGATCCCAACTGGGACCTTTGGATGGTGGTTGTATTCTTGTTTGTATTATTGTAGAGTTGGGGAGCCATCATCATGGACCGAGACCACAGGAGCCAGACAAACAGAACCAAAAAAATAGTCTAAATTAATGCCAAAAAATAATGGCATATAGCAGGAGGCAGCACTGAAGATTCATTAGGCAGCCTCGTCTCCTGAGTATCTCCATCCCTTCTGGCTGAGCCAAGAAAAGAATGTGTGTAACCCCCCTGCTCTGGATAAATTGCAGCGTGGATGCTTACTCCCCCTGTATTTCCAGCTGGATGGAGGATTCTTCTTCCCTTCTTGTCCGAAGGTGCTGTGCAGCATTGCTAGGCATCTGTGGCATTCCATCCCAGAGCCAACTGCATGTCATGGGTGTGTGAAGTGACCACTGTCTATTCCGTCCCCTTGACCGTCTTTGGTGATGGTGGGGAGGCAGAATTAAGAGCTCGCAGATTGCTTTTCGAGAGATGGGGGCAATGCAGAGAGGGTTGTGGGGTCTGCCTAATGCAGTGCTACGTTCCTCACTGAATCTAACCATGCACTCCTGTCATTCCAGGTGACCACCCCTACGAGTGTGAATTCTGTGGCAGCTGCTTCCGGGATGAGAGTACATTGAAAGGCCACAAGCGCATCCACACTGGAGAGAAACCGTACGAGTGCAACGGCTGCGGCAAGAAATTCAGCCTCAAGCACCAGCTGGAGACCCACTACAGGGTGCACACAGGTACGAACGTGTCTGCAGCTGCCTTAAGAGCACAGCAGTGAGCCACTCCTGCAACCACGCCACCATGGACTGGGATCCCCTTAGACCTCACACGCTAACCAGGGCTCGGCTGGTTCAGCCTGTGGATGGGAGTCCCTCATGGAACAGATAGGGTCACAGGGAGGGGTTCACGAGGGAGCCAGTGTTGAACTGCTGCCCACCAGTGGTGGGATGGGATGTCACGCTGCTGAAAGCACCCAACTTTCAAACCAGTGATTTAACCCTGGTGTTCTCCTTCTGCGGTTTCTTCATATACGGTATGTTCACTTTCTGCCTTGCCATGTGCACTGTTAAACAGCTGCCAGGCCCCAGCCCATGACAGGATGATGTAATGCCTGGGTCTAGTTTAGGTATCAGTTCAGGATCCTTTGAGATAAAATGAAAGAACAACACCTTGCCTGGTTTGACAGCTGTGGGGCGTGCGAGCAGTTTAAAGTTGGGACAAATGAAAATACACTGGAGACTTTCCACTTTACTTTGACTTCATGGCTGCCTCTCCCATCTCCATCCCCCACTCCTGGAGCTACCAGCCCCTTTTCAAAATTCACCCTTCCCCTTTGCCAGCCAAACGAAACCTGTGCAAGGCGCCTGCGGGCGTCCTGGGCTGGCTGGGAAGGAATAGGCCAGACTAATTGTCATGCTGAAATTATTGGGGCCGGTTAGTAGTAATTACCCTCCTCTCTCTCTGGAGAGATAATAGAGAGCTAAGCGGTGCTGCTCCCTCTTCCTACTGACCTGGCTGAAATACCCAAGCCGTCAAATGGGGGGAGCTGAAGTACCCAGCCATTCTTTGGTGCATGTCACAGCTAACCCGGGTGTCCAGGTTCCCTGTGTAACCCATTGCTACTCTGTTGTTTTGGGGCAGCTGCATGTCTGGGAGGCGCTAGAGAGTTTTCTCCTCCTTTATATGTTTGCTTCTGTTAAATACTTTATTTCTTCCCACACCCAGAGCTGCCTGAATCATGGGCGCTCACAGAAAGGCTGCCGCAGTTCCTTAGGAATCCAGGCTTGTTGCTGGGGATAATGAATCACTGAATGCGTCAGCATGTAACTATTGTAAATAGGGGATCAATATTTAGATCACTTTTGCTGTTCATTACTTCATTATTCGCTGTGTCTGTGCACAGAGCAAGTATCAATATCAGAAAGGCCAGGCAGTTAATTACTGCATTGAAACGAGTCCTGGAATCTCAGCTCCAGCCTCGTATGTTATCAAAATGATTCACAGGCTTCTGCTGATATTCAATAACCCCAAAATACGGGCAGCGGAGCTGGAGCAGTGATCAGGGACCTAGATTCTGGGTAGCGCTCGGGAACAGGGCAGTTACCAGACTCGATCAGACCTGGATCCACCTAGCCAACATCCTGTCCCCAACAGTGTCCGGCTCCAGCTACTTGAGAGGAAGGTGCAAGAAATACCGCAGTGATGAGATAACTTGCCGCTGGGGGAAGTTTCCGCCTGACCCCTCTTAGTCAGAGTTGGGCTGGTGCCCTGAAGCAGTGAGGGGTTTTAGCTCCCCCAACATTTTTGCTCTTATTTTTCACCTTTCACAGTTGTAACTCTGCATAGTCTCGCTCTCTTTCTTTTTTTTTTCACGTAAAGACCCAATCTTTTTTTGATCCTGCTAAACATGATATCTTGTGGCAATGGGTTGCCCAGAACCAACAGTGCACTGGGTCATAATGCCCACCCCATTCAGGTTGGTTTAAAAATATTCAGTGGGGAGCGCTACAAAATATGTAACTAGAGGTTATATAGGATTTTTCACCCATAGATCTCAAAGTGCTTCACAAAGGAGATGAGCATCATTATCCATACTACACAGAAGGGGGAACTGAGGCATGGAGAAGGGAAAGTCACACAGCAAACCCATGGAAGAGTCGGGACTAGAACCCTGCTCTCTTGAGTCTTGAATCCAGTGTCCTGGCCTCTAGGCAAGACAGCCTCAAATGCCTGAAAATCACCTTATCTTTCCTTCCCTCCCCACATCCCAAAGGTATAATGAGGAAGGATGGCCCAAGCATTCCGGGCACTGGCCTGAAATGCAGGAGACCCAGGTTCGATTCTCTGCTTTACAGCAGACTCCCTATGTGACCTGGGGCAAGTTATTTAACCTCTTTGTGCATCAACTCTTTGGCTGCACAAAGGGTCGCCACCACACAGGGGCCTGGTGAGGATAAACACCTTGAAGACCGCGAGGTGCCCAGATACCGCAGGGATGGGCAGCTGCATAAGTACCACAGACAAGTCAGCGCGGTCACCGCCTCATCCTTCTTTTGTCTCTCTCCTCCCCCGCCCCCCGTTGCCCCTGCAGGTGAAAAGCCTTTTGAATGCAAGCTGTGTCACCAGAGGTCCCGAGATTACTCTGCCATGATCAAACATCTCAGGACCCACAACGGCGCTTCCCCCTACCAGTGCACTATCTGCCTGGAGTACTGCCCCAGCCTATCTGCCATGCAGAAACACATGAAGGGCCACAAGCCAGAAGAGATCCCCACTGACTGGAGGATAGAGAAGACCTATCTCTACCTTTGCTACGTTTAAGGGACATAGAGGGGGAAGATTTAAGTCATGAAGGACTGGGCAAAAAATATACATCATCCATGGCCTTTCATTCTGTTGTCATTTACTAAAGGGATTCTCCGTTTTTGTTTCTGGCGCGTGAGGTGTTTGTGTGGGGGAAGGGGAATAATTCCCTTTTTAATTTGGGGGTTCCCTGTGCAGTCGATGAGGAAACGCATCAGAATCGAGCCATAGCCAAATACCTGCTCGTGTTTTGTGAGGACGCACGTCAAGGGCTTTGGAAAGAGCAGGTGAAAGGTCACTGTGTGGGAGGGGAAGGGGCAGTCCGGCGCAAGCTTTGGGGTCTGAGATTTTTGGGAGGTTTTCCTTGCCCAGGTTGAATTTTTCATCCCGTTTTTGCCACATTGGTTTTGTTTACTGAGGCCTCGTCTACATTTAAAAATGAGGGCAGCCTAGCTACATTGCTCAGGGCTGTGAAAAATTTTGCACCCTGAACGCTGTAGCTAGGGTGACTTAGCCCCTGGTGTGGATATGACTAGGTCGCGTTCTTCCATCGACCCACCTGTTGGAGAACTATGGCAACAGAAAAACCCCTTCTGTTGCTATAGGAAGCAACTACACTACAGCGACACAATCGCACCACAACAGCTGTGCCGTGAGAGCAGCTGTAGTGTAGACAGGCCCTCAGTCACCCAGCTTTATTCAGCGGCTTCTTGTGCAACCTCACTAGGAGATGACAGAGTAATGCCTATCGTTAAAATCCCCCGCGGAGGATTCCCCCCGAATTAGATCCAACATCCCTGTTTTTGGGGTACCCAGAAATACCAGGGCAAATGATGCACAGCATGACGGGGTTGGAAGCTCTGGAGGTTTGTTAGTCGTGCTAACGATGAGGCGGGTCTCGTTGCAGTCAAGATTTTCCCAAGTCACGAGTGATTTGGGGAGCCTCGGGTGTTTTGCCTGCCTGACTTGAGACACCGTGAATTTCAGCACATGCTTAACACCCTCGTCGGTGACTCCAGCCGGGCAGCCGGAATCACTAGTCAGACTGGCATAGCTTGGCATACGTTAGGGCACAACCGGAATTCTCCTCAGGAGGAGGCCCAGGGCACCTCTCCCAGGTGGAGAAGATGGTGGGCTGAGGGCGCCTGTGGTCACAGCACGGCTTAGCTTGGTGCAAGGCTCTCAGAGAGCAGAGCCAGCGGCAGGCAAGTTTGTGGGGCTGCAGCCAGAGGAGGAAGCAGTCGGATATGCCAAGGCAGGGTGCATCCCAGGCATTACCGGGGTGGGGTGTACCATGCAGTCCTGTGGGCCTCCAATGCCCTCGTTCCCCATATAGAGGCCTGGCATCAAGGCTGCAGGACCCCACAGCTTGGGAAGTTCTGGGGCCTCCCCTCCTAGCCAGCAGCACCAGGACTCTAGCTGGGGCCTCCCCATTGGGCACCCCACCCTGGCTGCAGGATCCGCCCCCTCCCGCCCCCCCCCCCCCCCCGTGCTGCTATGTGGAGCATGGGCAGCTGTTGCTGGGTCTTGGTTCAGACCCAGCCAAGGGAATCTTGGCTGCACCTGCTTGGGCATCAGTAAAATAAACCTGAACTTCGCTATAGTCTTCCCAACCTTCCCCCCCACCCCCCTGGACTGCTTCAGATGGCAGATAGTTTCCTGAAAACATTTTCAGTTTATTCATAAAATCTAAAAACTGTTTTGGAGAAAATGAATTTGAGTAAACATTCAATTTGAAGGAAACGGTTCAAATAAATTTGACGACGGAAACTAAGTACACTTCAGATTGCTTGCCTGCCTTTAGTGCATTTGCGCAGGGTGTCAGGAGCATGCTGGTGAATTAGACAAGGGTAATAATAATCCTGCTGCGTAGGACTGGTAGGGTGACTTCTCATCCTAGTGTGGAGGATGCCTTCAGAGTGCCCCCCTCAATCAGGCGCCTCAATTAGCCAAGTTCTTGTTACGTGACCACTTGGAATGATCAGAAACTGACAGCTGCCAATCCTCTCATTCATGCACAGAAAGTTTCCCTGGGTGTTTGGATCAATGTCACTACTCCTCTGATGGCCAAGTCGGTTGGTGTTAGTGGTTGCTCCGCTAGAATGAAAGCTACTTGGGTATTTTGGGCTGATGAAAGTCTCTTCAAGAGCTTACAACTTGGCTGCAAAAATTGCCTTTAGGCTGCTCCCCTCTCTCCTGACCAAAGACCTTTCTATGCATTTTTAATGTTTTTGTTTTGGATGGGAGGGAATTAGAACCAGATCGAAAGGGCAAAAACCTCCAGCCTGTTTGTCAGATCCCAGCGGTTGGACAAGTGTGTCTTCAGATGAAGGAGTCACAGTTCAAGATGCTCTTAAACTGCCCCATGGTGCCTGGGTATTGCCAGGGGTCTGAGGGAACGATGGGTGAGCACGTGTTCCTTCCTCCTGCAAACGCATTCAATATATCCCCATGCTTTGTGGTGCATCACAGTGACTCAGGCTGGTTAAATGCTAACCTGTCAGTTTGACCTACATTTGTCAGAGATTTGAGGAGTGGGGAGTAATTCCCAAATTCAGGTGATGGATTTTGTGTGTATCATGCTGCTCAGTTGCTCACTTTTGTGTCTCCGCTTATGCCACGCTTTGCAATTCAACAGTGTTGTTCTTTTTTTAACGTAAGAGCCCTTTAGAAACCATCCCATCTGACTGCAAGAGCTTTGCTCTGAATGGGGAGATGCGTTTGTTTTTGGTTTTGTTTTCCATGTTTCATAACAGGAACATACCAATTAATTTTTTTGCTCAGCCCTCTGTCCGGGAAGCTATGAAGGAGTGAATAGTAAACGACGGCTTTTCTTTGTGTTTGGCTTTGGGGTTGGGGTTTTTTGTTGTTGTTGTTGTTGTTGTTGCTGTTTTGGGTTTTAATTTTGAATATTTCTGTTTAGCACATTTTACTTGAAATTACCTCGGTTTTTTGTGACCTCATGAGCTTTTATTGTTGGGTTAAAGGTTTTTGTTTTATAAATGGATAGGTTGTTTAAAAGGCCATGCCACAGATCGGTGACATGCGGTGTAAGAATCGCATGCTCGGTGAGAGTGCAAAAGTGCCACGACAGCCGCAAAAGTAATTTTACGGTGGTTTTTGTGCATTATCATTACCAAAATTGGTATTTTTAACGGCCTGCCTTGACAGAGCTGGGGTCGTTGATTCTGAAAGCTACCTCTTATGTTTGGTTTTTGTTTTTGTTTTGCAGTTATGAAAGCACATTTTGCAATATTTGTGTTCGCTTTGTGATGTCATTTCAATTTTCATCTCACGCTTTACTTGCAATTGTATATTATTTTGTAACTTAGCTGCATTTATATTAAGCAAAAAAAAAGTTAGGGAAGTGTTTTGTAGATGGAAGTAAAGGGAAAAAACTAGGGGTGTTAATACTGCCGTGCCCACCCTACCCCCAACCTTGTCTCAACTGTCGGGAAAAATTTGAAGGCCTTAAAACTGGGGAAAATAACTTCATGTGACAGTGGAGCAGGGTAACTTACAGTTTAGTAAAGATTTAGTGCTTTGAAAAGGAAAGAGTTAAACTTGAATATGTGAATAGAACAGTAGAGTCTTGTTTATAATGTGAAAAATGTGAGTATAAAATCACTTAGGGCAGAACTTGGATAAATAAATATGCACTAACGCATCAAGTTTGCGTTAGCCAGCGATGGCCATGAGATAATCTCCGTCTGAAAACTAAAACTGATGTCAAAAATGTTTAAGGTATTCCACAAAATGAACCCATTCTTCACATCCACCCCGTCCCCCATTCACCAAGCTGAAAGGGTTGAACTGATATTTACAAAGTGTAATATTTTTGTAATATTTGTTAGTCCCTGTGTCGGTTTCCACAGGACCTTGCCCTTCCTTTTGTAATGTGAACAGGAATTGTGTGTGCGTGCGTATGCGTGTGTGTGTGTATGCTTTTTGTGCGTGTGGTTGTGTATTAAATCATGCGGTATTGTTGTAATCCAGTATTGCAGCCTTGGATGGTACTAAATCAAAATACTGCAACTTCAGAATCACACAGGAAATGTATGCAAACGTGCATGTCAAATGCAGATTTCCTACATCTGCTAACATAGGCTTGAGGTGAAGTCGGGGACAGGCAGTACTGTAGTATTGGTGACTTAACAATAATTTATTTTTATTGTTTGGAGTTACGCTACTCCTGGGCAACCATCATTTGTATTTACTGTTAACTGCAGAAAAGCAAATTCTTCCTCAACCCCCAATCTAAAAGATATTATTTGCTGTTGAATGTTAGTGGATATGTGGAGGCAGTTCAGATGCATCGGGGAAGAGCACAAACACATACAGAAGTAGAAAGAGTGACAGACTTCACATGGAGCTCAGGCAAACACAAACAGGTCTGGAATTTAGGGGGAATCTATCTACATTTCCCCCCTTCCATTAGAGAGCACAATCTTATGGGGTGGGGGTGGGAACACTGTGTGCAGTTTTATCTTTGGAGCAGTATCACGTCTTTGCTCTGTTGTCCAGGTCAGTAATTTCCTTTTTAGATAGTCAGTTACCATTTTGAGCACTGCTTATCACAGTATATAGTACTCTTTGTGAACTGGAATTGTAACTGCCTTATACAGTTCTATCAAAACTTCTAAAGCCGGCAATATGCACACATTTTACTCTTCACAACATCCATTTTGAATGTCTACCTGGCTGTCTCTGGTGTTTTGGGAATAAAATTAGTGTTGTCTCTCAATTCACAGCATTAGGATCCTTTGTATGCATTACATATATATATATTAAAGCACACACACACACACACACACATAGGATTGATAATATCTTTGCTGCTTTGTGTTTGGAATGGGAAGCAGAACAGATGCTGATTTAGTACAATCCAGGATGTAACTCTGGAGAATGGCTTGTTTAATCTTTGTGCCTGAAAACAGTTTTTTCACATTTAAAAGAAAAAAATTGCTGCGATTTCTCACAAGTATATGGTACCTTTTTGCAGTAAATTGGTACTGCTGGCTGGGGGGATTTCATGGTACAATGGAGCAAACAACTAATTTTCCAACACAATTTATTTTCCATTGGAAGACCCTCTCTTTCCCCCACTCCCAATTCTAGGTGTTGGCACATTTTGGCTGCACCCCCTGGCATCGTGTAAACTGAAATTTGTTTCCTACCAGACCGAAAAAGTTCAAAATCACGTCACTGGGATGTTTTAAATTACAGACAAGAACTTTTGCTGAGTGAAAACTTATCAGACTTTATTATTTTTCACTCTACTTACATCTCATTGTTCTCCCCTTGTCCCTACCCTCCTCATTAGGACATCTGCTTCTGTGGGTGTTATTCCAAGATGGCTTTAACCCATAGGACAGAAAAGAGGGTTGACCAAAAAAAGGCAGAAAATTCACCTCCGACATACAAATATCATTCCAATGAATGTGGCTGATGGGAAGCATCTGGTCCCATGACATCCTTCCGCGCTGAGTACCAACCTTTTGGTGTGCATCATTGTATTTGTTTCACATAGTGTTATGTATGCATGATCTTTTAAGGCTAAGAAGCCATGGTAAAGCTCCATGACATCTATCCATATATATATAATTATATATATGTATATTATAGCACTGAGGACCAACTGCCCTGCTGGACCAAGCAAACGAAGGCTTGTTTTCATTGCTTGTCTTTTATGTCGTGACAGCACAAATGCCAGTCTGATCGCTCTGTATTAAAAATAGTGTTTTTAATTAATTGATGTTATAGTTCTGTCTACCTCAGCACCTCCTGTTAGCCTAATTTTAGAAGGTGCCCAATTTTTTGTTTTTTGTTTTTTTCAGATTATTGGTTACTATTTTTTGTACAAATCTTCTGTTTGTTTTCTTGTTCTGTTCATTTCTTTTGCAGCACTGCTTGCGAGTCCGTTCTCTAGCCACAGATGCAGTTAGCTAAAAATTTAAAAAGGAAAAAAAAATCCCAAATTGTGATGTCTCCTTGTTGCAGCTCTCCGCATCTGCCTTCGTTCTGTGTAGATTCAGATGCATTTCTTTGTAAAACTTCAGTGTTTCTGACAGAGGAAAAGAAAAAAAGAAAAAAAAAGAATTTACTGCTGCAGGTTTTTTTTCTCTCCATGTGTCACTAAGTGAAGTTCGTGCCTTCTATAGCAAAGAGAATATTTTTTACATCCTACTAACAGTAGATTTTTTTGTAGTGAACATTTTTTGTATTTTTATTTATATGTCTCATAAGAAAAATAGCAATGTTCAGTTGTATACCTTGAATCTGCAGTTAGAAAAAAAATAAAGTTAATTCAGTTGTCTCTGCCTGCCGCCTTCTCCGTCTTTTTGTTGCTCAGATGTTTCTCTGGCCAGGAAGAGGAGAAATCCATCTAATGAGCTAAAACCTTACCTGATCCCTGTTGAACAGGACTGAAATAAGGGACGGGATTGGAAGGCTAATGCTATTTCCATACAAATGGCCTTCACTTTTCAGAGCGCAGTGGAGAGATTTTTGCTTTTTCTTTATACCAGCAGATGTCAGCCTCAAACAGAGCTGAAGTCGGCAGCTGGACTACTGCTGGCTCCCATTTTAACGGGCTCTGTGGCTTCTAAAATAAACAAGGATGGTTTGCAGTTCTCCTTCTTGTCTCTGGTGGTTTGGGGATGAGGCACTGCCTTGAAATAGCTGTGAGATAATATGTGATTGACCTCAACCGCTCTGCCCTGACACAAGTGTTTCCGATATATAATCACCACGGATCATTTCAAGACCGCTCAAGTAGAGAAATAATCCTTAGGTTTCAGATCTCACTTCTCATCACCAATGTGCTCTCTGTGCCCCCATGCAGGTGGCTGCTTAATATTTCTTCTACCCATGAAATGGGTGGAGAAACTGAGTCTCTCACACAGCATAAGGCCAAGATTTTCCAGAGCTGCTAATGATTTGGGGAGCTTCAATTATTTTTTTGTGCTGCCCAATATGAGGCACCTTTAAAAGGGCCTGGTTTTTCCCAATGTTCTGAGCACTCCCCATTGTGTTTCAAGATGGGTACCATAAATCACTGGTCACTGTTGGAAGTCTTGTCCCCATTGCGGTGGAAGCGGCCCCGCAGCTGGAGATAAGATTGCTTACCCCAGCGGGTGCTGCTGTTCAAACTATAGGGGACTGGGCTACCTTGGCCATCCACCCAGGTCAGGGAGTGAGAATCAAATTGTGATTGAAATCACTATGGTTTTATCTTAAAGTAAAACAGAGTGGGCGAGTTATTCTCTGATCAAATGCCTTCCTTCGAACTAGACGGTTACATTATAATGGCAATTTAAAATCGGAGCATTGCTGTGTTCATTGCACAGTGCCTTGGCCCTTGGCAATACATTGAAACAATAGAGACCTTCTGTTCTAATGTTCTTGATCATCACCTATGTATGCCGTGCAGCTAGATGCTTCAACCAGCCTCCATTGAGCCAAGCAGATGCTCTCAGTCTGACTCGACTTCTTTCTCCTTTTGCTCCAAAGGCAGCGCGGTGGGTGCTAACCTGTCTCCTAGGCTGCATTGCAGGAAATGTTGGTGTGAAGGAGAAAAATAACCTGCTAAACTTTGGCACGGCAGGAAATTCTCGCCGCCCCTCCTCCCGTGCAAAGGAAGGTGAAGAACCATTTAAAAATATATAGACCATCTTCAGCTGGCCCCGGGAGCTCAGCTTTGTAGACCCAAGAGGCCAGGGTTGTGTGGGGGAACAAACAAGGCTCCTCCCCCTCCCAACGCAGCCTGGCTCCACACGCTGGAATTGCTGCTGCTCGTTCGAGTGGCTGGGTCCCTGGCAGGTGTCAGTGCTGATACCTTGTCGCCTCTGATATTGCGGCTCCTTCCTGGTCTCTCTCGTGCTGGAAGTTGGGTAAAGCAAACTCTGAAAGGCCCAAACTCCTGTTTATGTGGGGGGAAGGAGGAGTGTGTTTTCATTTTGCAAACCCCCAGGTCTCGCTCTGCTTTCTCCACTGCCCCGCCTCACACCATGCTGAGTGCGTGTCTCCAACCCACGCACCCGGCCTGAGCAGGTCTCTTCTAAGCTTCCTCTTGACAGATGGGAGGGCAGCAAGATTTCCATCTTTACAACAACATTTACTAGCAGTTTTCTGCTAAGTGACATCAAAGCAGAGGCTTAGGTGCTGCGGTGGATCATGTGCCCCATGGATATGGGTGAGAAGAGGTGAGTGAATAGCGACCCTGCTGAATAGGCTTTGTATGACGGTGAGGGCTTCCCATCCTTATGTGCTCTTTGACCCAGATATGATCCAATGGATAAAAAGGGGCCCTGACAGCGCGAGCATGAAAAAGCTTTGTGCCCTTCGTTAAATCCCTCAAACCATATTTATCCAGCCTCAGCGGCGGAGCAGCCAGTGGCTGAACACAGCTCAGGGGCTGGGGAAGGGAACGCACTGGGACATTCAAAGACCGCTTGGCCAGCCTCAGGAATCTGCTCCCCAAATGTCTGGTGTGAACGAGTAACAAGCCCCATACTCTCCTGCTTGAACACTTTTTCCCCTTTTGAATTAGACACACTGGGGCTCTGCACCTCTAGACAGCAATCCAAAGTGCTTTATAAACCTGTTTGCTGCCATCTGTACTTCAGGTATTTCGGTTTTTGGGGTGCCCAGCCCAGTGCACCTTCAGGTTGAGTTTTCGGCTTGGCCAGGCAACCAGAGCTGCCATCAGCTTTGATTAGCTTGGCAGGTGCTCCGAAGCTCTGGATTTCAGGGAACTGAGGCAAAGCCCCAGAACTAGGATGTTCCTGCAGTCAGACTTTGGAACATCACCATCTAGTTGCCTTGCCCAAAGCTGCCGGGCAGAGCTGGGAACAGACCCCTTAGGCTCTTCAATGGCTCAAACCACTTTACCACGCTCTTCCCATCAGCATACCACCACCACCACCACTACGGGAGCAGGGAACAGTCTGGCCTCAACCAGGCAGACAAGAGTTAAGCCAACACAACAGGAGGCTAAAGAGGGAAATTCCATGGGGAATCTCACCATTGGCCCCAGGCTCAAGCCCCCAGTTTAGCTCCCTCTGCGCAAGGGGGGAGGAAACTGTGCCCACCTGGTTCCCATCCAACAGGATTATCTGGATCTGGTTAATCTGGTATCAGAATAAACCGATTCCTGGCTCTAAGTGAGTGAACAGAGCAGCGAGGAAATGGCCAACACAAGGATCTTGGGGAGACTGTTAGAGGAAGGCACTGTGGGGAAGGGTCTGTTGTTTTTGGGGGGGTGTTTGTGTGTGTGTGTCTGTCTGTCCTGGGGGGGGAGGGCATGCACACGGACCTCTCATCTGTGCATCTGTTTTCTCTCGTGTGTGCAAGTCTGTGCGCGCGTGCCTGGCGGCCTGCACGCGCCTCGGATCTCAGCCGCCTTAGCTGGCTGTTCTCAATGTGTTCCGGGCTCACCAGGGAGCTGAGCAAGTTTGCTTCAATGAAAGTGAACTCGTTCATTTAAACCTGACTATAGAATACTCCGGCCCCCTGCTGTGTTAATTATCCTGTAGTTCTAAACTGATTGCTGTACACTAAGCTTAAACCCTCCTTTATTTATTTACTGACTACATTAACAGCAAAGCCTGCGCTCCTTTTATCTAGTTGCAAACACTATGGCACGCTGCACTCATGCTCTTATTTAGCTGCTCGATACAATCCCATCATGGGGTGAGGCAGGGGCTGTAATTAATATATTTTCTCTCGGCTTTTTCCTCCCTCTCCCTCCCTCCTTCCCCTCCAGCACAAGGCCCTGGGAAGCAAGAGCGGTGGGGGAAGGCCCCTTGGGGCGCTTGGTTAAAAAGCCCCCGTTCATGTGGGTTTTTGCGGGGAGGTGATGCTCCTATAGCCCTTCTGTACTGCTCTCCACAGGCCCCACGTACGGGACGCTGTGTCCCCATGTGCAAATACCGCCCCCGTCTCTGGTCTGGAGTGCGAATCCCTCGCTTAACACGTGAGAGGGTGTCGCTAAGGAGGAAGCTGCCTCTTGACACCAAGCTCTCCCAGCAGAGGGATCAGCTGCCCGAGCATGGCCTGGTGCAACGCACGAGCCCACAGGCCGTATCCTCACCAGGGCTGCCGAGCCAGTCCCGGGGAGTTATGGGAAATTAAAATATGGTTAAATGTTAATTACAGGGACGCTCCAGGGCAATTAGTGTCACTTAATAAAAGTGCTATTTATATTTTAAACGATTGATGAAATACAGAGTCATTATCCCGCGCTCCAGCAAAGCACACTGCGTTCCAGGGACCTGTGTCGCTGTAAACAAGACAAGGAGCGCCCTGCCCCAAACTCCACACCCGGACGGCCCAAAGCTCCCTCTGTGGACTTGGTCTCTCCCCTTCCCTCCAAGGTGGCTGGATTCTTCCTGCTCCTCTCCCCGCCGTCTTCCACTTGTCCCTTCAGGCAGCTATGCAGGTTGGTGCACTGGCTTTCTCCTCTGCAGCTTCTCCCATTCAGAACAGCCTCCCTGTATTGCCCCACCTCATATAGGGGGACCTGTTTTCTTCTCCGGCGGGTCTTTCCTCTTAACCTCTCCCTGCCTCTGCTGGCTGTCGGGTTTGTCTTTATGTGAAGGGTTTGGGGAGACCGCCCAGGCAAGGTGCCGTGCGATGCGTGACAGGTTTGTCTCTGCAGGGGAGACCTGTGCCTGGCACTTTTCACAATCAGACCCTCGGAGGGCAGGCCAGAATTTCCCAAGTGCCTTGTGATTTTGGGTGATGAGCAATGGGACACCTGACCGGGCAGAAGCTCGGCCCACTTGGAAAACCAAGTCCCCAAGTCGAGCGCCCAGAATCGTGGGTCGTTTTTGGAAAATCTTGGCCTAAGGGCTTGATCCCAAGTTTTGGAGATTGCTAAATATCAAGTCACACGAGTGAGTGGCAAAGAGCCCCTGGCTCCTGACTCTCAGTCCTGTGCTCTACCTACCAGTCCATAGCTTCCCTGTAGGTGCCTACAGCCAGGAAAAGAAACAGGCCCCTTGCTGGGAATGGGCAGTGAGGAGAGCTCTCCCCCCAGCACTCAGGCTTTGGGCCTTGCACAGGCGAAGAGTCCTCTAGCATGTTAGTGCCACTCTTAGCCTCCACCTCCCCTCTTGCTGGACAGTGCAGGGGAGCCCCAGCATCCCAAAGAGTGTTTCCACAGGCCTCAAGCATCCCCGTGGCTCCCTGGAGCAAGCCTCCACCTTCCTCCCGGGGGGCTTTTGCCTGAGCAAAGCCCATGCAAGGTGGCCCGATTCCAGCCCAAGCACATGGCTGGGCCGGCTTGTTTCCAGCGGGCTTCACTCCTTGGGCGTTAGCCCCTCGTTTACGCTGTGTGACATCCAGGCTGCAGCCCTCGCTCTCACGTCCCCTTAATTCCATACGCACCCCCGCAGCACCGTAATCCACCCGGATCCCACATACAATGGCTATAAAATCCTTTGGGCGAGTTTGCCTATTAGCAAAGGTCCTTGGGACAGAAGCGGGGCTGCCTTGTGCGGGAAGGAATGCAGACTATTTATACTCCTGCCGGAGTGACCCACATTCTTCCCGGAGACCACCCAGCTCTCCACACAGGCAGGGGCACTGAGGGAGGGGGCTGGGGCTGGGTTAAACACCCAGGTCCTTGTGAACACATGCTGGGATGAAGGGTCAGGCCTCATGCAGATCTATGGTGTTTGCCACGCTGAGCCTGTTTGTGGGGAGGTTGTGGCACTGAGGCTTCTATGGGGCTGGTTATTGTAGGGTCGCCCTGTGAGCTGGTTTGTTTTGTTATTGTAGGGTCGCCCTGTGGGCTATGTGAGCTCGTTTGTTTTGTTATTGTAGGGTCGCCTCTGTTGGCTACATGAGCTGATTTGTTTTGTTATTGTAGGGTCACCCCGGTGGCCTATGCAAGCTGGTTTGTTTTGCTATTGTGGGGTCGCCTGGTGGGATACCCGAGCTGCAGAGGCTAGTTCCGGGTTTTGCTACCGGGCCATGTCACCCAGCTCTGGCCGGCTCCGGTGCCCGCAGGCACTGCCATGGCCCAGCGCGTTTTTTCTCCTCTGGTCAGTCACGCTGGCTCCTTTGAGATTCTTCTCCCTGTGCCCCGTCCCACTCCCGAGAAACGCTGGGCTCCGCTGCCACCGTGTGGGGAAGGAGAGCAGTGGTGTGGAAACGCTCTGGCCTCGAGACGCAGTCCCGGCGGGAGACGAGCAGGCCCGTGGGTAGGTGTTTATTAGCATTAACTGACCCAGTGCTCCGTTAACGTTCCCAGTTGGCTGCTATGCTGATGTGTGGTTTAGAGCCGGCTGCCCCGGAGGCTGAGCGGTTACCCCCTGACGGCAGCATCCAGAGAAGTGAGTTCGTTTCCCATCTCCCCTGGGCTCCCTCAAATTGCAGAGTCCTGGGGGCGGGAGGGGGCAGCCCTGCAAGCCGGGGCTCTGAAATGCTCTGGGCTCCTTCAGGGTAGAGGGGGAAGCAGCATGTGCCGTGCCGGAGTCCGTGCTGGCTGGGCTATGGGGGGTGAGAGCTAGGGAGGCTGGTGCCTCTGCTCCAGGTACAGGTGTGACTTTGGCGTGCGGGGGGCCACGGCCTCATCGCCTGGAGGAGGAGCTGACAGGCTGGTGTGACACGCGGATCCGTGCCTACTGGAAGTCTGAGGAGCATACACGGGCTCGCTGCATGGACGACTCCCTGTCCCACACACAAGTCAACTGGTTCCCCGTGTCCAGCAACTGCAAAGGCTGATGGGCGAAACCAGCATTCGCACCTTACCCTGGGCCACAGCCAAGAGGTGGGCAGCAGTCCGGGATACCAGCCTGGCCTCCGGGTCCCCAGCCAGGTCACAAACCAAATAGGGGGGGCTCCAGGAAACCCCCTGCCTCTGGATGGGTGCCCAACGGCTCCACATCCTGGGATCTTTCTGGGCCCGTCAGTCACTGGATAAAAATGAATCCACTAGTAGTAAATGGGAAAAACATGATGAAGTCCTCCCCTCCCCCAGGAAATGATAATTGGACAACAGATGCCCCCCCCCCCTCCAGTCTCATCTACCAGCATGGTGGCAGGGAGGGGGAGGGTCATTGCTGCAGATAATCTCACTGTTGACATGGCAGCCATGAGACCCCAAGCAGAGGCTGGTAGGCAAGGGGTTAATGTGTTCCTAGCTAGAGGCAGGAGGACAGCTGCTTCCTCTGAGTGCAGAACTCTGCTGGGTAGCAGGGCTGGGCCAGCTGCGGGCAATTAATGAACGGCCCCTCACTCCCCTCAGGAAGGGGGCTGAGGGGGACTGAGTCTTGCAGTGAGTATCAGGATTGCTGTGGAGCGGGAGAGGAGAACTGGGGGGGCCACACTAGACTTTCGCTGGTGAGTTTAGCCAGGGGAAGAGTCTGGCTCTTAAAAGGCCAGTGGATTCTTCGCTGCTCTGCTTTGCAGCAGAGACCGTGAAAGCCCGTCTGTTGCCATGCCCGCGTTTGGGCAGGGGCTCGTCCCACCGTATCACTGTGCTAGAGCAGGGGTGGGCAAACGTTTTGGCCCAAAGGCCACATTGGGGTTTAAAATTGTATGGAAGGCCGGGTAGGGAAGGCTGTGCCACCCCAAACGGTCTTGCCCCCTCCCCACTTCCCACTCCCCTCAGAACTCCTGACCCATCCAACCCTCCCGACCAGCTCCTTGTCCCCTGGCTACCCCCTCCAGAGACCCCTGCCCCTAACCACCACCACCCCCTGAGACCCCATCCCCTATCTAAGCCCCCCCCCCCCCCGTTATTTGTCCCCTGACCAACTCCTCCAGAGACCCCCCCATCCCCTCACTGCCCCGATCCTATCCACACACCCTGCTCCCTGACAGAGCCCTTGGACTCCCACACCACATCCAACCCCCCCAGCTCCCTGTCCCCTGACTGCCCCTTAGAACTCCCTGCCCCCTTATGCGACCCTCCAGATCTGGCCCTGGCCCCCTTACCACGCCGCTCAAAGCAGCGGCCGGAGCCAGACACGCTGCCACGCAGCCCCACCCCCCAGAGCACTGTCTGTGCGATGGCGTGGCTGCGGAGGGACAGCCCAAGGGCCAGGCAGGATGGGCCCGTGGGCCATAGTTTGCCCCCCGCCCCCGACCTGTGCTAGAGCCATTGGGTGCTGAAGTTGCCCATGAGATGATGTCCCACTCGAGGGCCAGACCTGGCACTGACTTTGCATTCTGGTGAGTGTGGGGCAGTCCTGGACAGAAGGGGTGACCTAAAGGGCACATTGCTTTTGCCCCAGTGGGATCTGGAATAGCCAGTCAGATGTCTGGGTGAATGAGCCTTAATCAGAGATGTTAAAATCCCAGCCAGTCAGAAAGCAGTTGAACTTTCCAAAGGGCTCTTTGATGGCTGTCTCAGACTGGCTGATGGGCAAACAGGTGTGCCAACGGGAACACACCATGTCAGCAAACTCGGGGCTAAGCTATTGCCATGGCAGGTTATGTGAGGATGAGCTAAAATCAGACCTTGATCAACAACCTCTGGGAGCTGCTTTACCGAGAAACATTTTCCGGTTAGAAAGTTAGAAGATTGTTCCTTTTCTTGAATTGGGCAGTGGGTAAATTAAATTAGGATCAACAAGCGCCTGGCTCTCTCCTGCACCAACCCCCCTGAGAGCGTGGAGATGAAATCCTTCCGAGCATTTGGCCTAACAGAAAGAAAGTTGTTATAATAGGGACATTGTCGGAGGATCAAGGCTTTGCCTGCGCATTCACAGAGCAGCTGGGAGCGATTATTCTGCGACAATGTTCTGTTCCATCAACATTATGTCCTCGTTAAACCTTTATTAGTAGATTAGATTCAAATTTATTGATTTTTTTAGAGGAAAATCCAGGCTCGCGATCTCAAGGAGACGTCTCCAACTTTCCCTGCGCTCTGAACTTTTCCAAATTGTCTAGAAGGGAAAAGCTTAACCTTGAAGAAAGACCCCAGACCCCCTTGTGCAACCTTGGTGCCTGACTTTCCACGTGGGGCCTGCACTTGGAGCAGATATGTGTTAATACCATAACAGTTGGGCAGTATTTCAATAATACTTAACCCCTGTATTGAGGCAGACACCATGGTCTCATGGCTCGGGCTCTGAAGTGGGACTCAAGAGAGTTAGGTCTGTTCTCCACACTGCCACTAATGTGGTGGTGGTCATACAAAAGAGTAACCTACTGAAGACAGGTCAGTAGTAGTCTCTCCATACATATGGGGAAACAGAGTGGAGGGCTGACTTGTTTTAATGTCACATGGTGGTTGATAGCAGAGACTATACACCAGCCCATGCTGACGCCCTTAATAAAACAGTCTGGTTCCGGTGAGAACAGCTCCTGGTGGAGAGGGACTGGAGGCAATGGTTGTAGCTGGGGGGGTTGGAGGAGTTATGGGGAAAGGGATGGTAGTTGGAGAAGCAGATGGGGAAGATCAGGGCATGCTCGGAGCATGTGGGGAACAGACCCGTACATAACAAGAGGCTCAAGCGGAGGAACGGGATGGGGGGAGGTTGGGGGGGGGGGAGGAAGGTCGGTTGCTAGAAGGGGTGCTTGACTCATAGCTGTAGTGTGTACGTAGCTCCTTGCACTGGAGGCACCAACTCCCATCCCCACTGATAGGGACTCTAGTAGTCATGGGACCATGGGCTAGGGTCACACTTGGGCCAGTCTGACTGGACATCCCTAGGGGTGAGGAGTGTGCTCCCTTGGCCAAATGGGGCTCATTGGTGAGGGTCCCTGTGCCAGCATGTATTGGACTGTTACAGAACAGGGGCTTGAAGGAATGCTTCTTGGGAACAAACGCACAGGCTACTCGCTGCTTTAAGCGGCAAGGCATAGCCCAATATCGCTTTCCCTAGGCCCGAGCCAGCTGTGCTCAGGGATTGCCATGGTTGGGATCAGCTCTAAACACCTTGGTACCATCGCCACTGTTGACCCATCTTGAAAGCCTGGGGCTCCTAGAGTGGGCCGTGGCTCCCAGAAGCCTCTCTTGGGCCCCATCCCAACTCCTTACCCCTCCTCTTGTAGCAACGTCCTGCTAGCTTGAGCTCCACTGGCACAAGTGAACCTACCTGTGCTAGCTTCGAAGGGGAGGTCAGTCTCCCTGGCTCACTCAGCCATTGCTTTCTGCTGAGGTTACCAGGGAGGGGGCAGCTGGTTCCAGTCGGGAGGATGGACCCCTGCCTGCTGGGTCTGGAGATGAGGACCTCCGAGCACGGCCACACCAAACAACTAAGTGGATCTTTCCCTAAGTAAGCGATTACCAGGCTGGATTACATTTTGCAGCTGTAATCCTGCTAGTGATATTATTGCTCCTTGGCTCCAGCCTACAGAAGGGTGGATTCCTGCTCTCCTGTTTGTTCGGCCCTCTTGTCCCACACAGGAACGATGTCAGCGTGTGGCTGCAAACTCATGGCATGGCCTCCTGTGTGATGCATGGGGGGCGGGGATGGAGTCTGGCTGAGCCTTGCTTCTTTGAGAGCTTGAGCTGAGCATGGACAGCAGCTTCCTCCTGAGTAGGTATGCGCAGGCCTTGGGGCGGGCGAGAGATGCATGACTTGGATCTGGTTTGTCAGCCCTCTGCAGTGGGATTAGCGCCTTCCAGGGGCCGAGGCCGAGCAGAACTGACAGGATTCCACCATTTTCTATTTCTTTTACTCCAGTGTCGACTAAAAAGTGGGTGAGCGTTCTCCTCCCAGCCCAAGCCCACACTCAGAGACCTGCAAGCTGCCTCGGGACGTGTCCCTGTTCCCATTTGACATGGCTTGGGAAGGCTAGGGTGAGAGGTGAGTGCCCAAGTAAACAGGAATTAATGGGGACTGGGGGGAAGGGGATTCAATTTTCTGTTGTTCTAGTAACAGTTCATCTATAAGAATTCCTTAATGCTGCCCCCTGAGCTCCAACTCAACCCAGTGCCATGGGAGAAGCAGCTGTGGGGGGAGACTGGGGCCTCCCTGTGCACCAAGGAGCTACAGGTCCACATGCCCACTCCAGATCTGTAGTCCCTGCGGTGGGAGACCCCAGTTCATTGGGCCGATTGGATTTGTCCGTTGAAGCGTTTGATGTTACACGAAGGCCGCTCATTCCAGAGGATGTTAATTGCCCGTTGCAGTGATCAGGTCTGTAGCACCATCGATCTCACCAGGATCAATGGGCTGATTTAGTGTCTTACTAACTCTTTAGCTGGACACCTCATCAATAGCCAGCCACTTACCGACCATCAGCACATTAACACAGGTCGTGCTGCCAAGAACCCACTGCCCCGGTCCCCAGCTGTCACTCATGGCTGAGTTTTCTTGCTGTTGAAGGCTTCAGGAGGCCATGTGCTCAGTGACCTAAGCTATGGAGCCCGGCCAGCAGCCATCCCACAAATGGGGATGACACCCAGCTCCATGTAGCTTCTCATGGCTGCCCTGGAACAGCTGCTGCCTAAGGACCACAATGCGTCAGCATGTGGGAGAGACCCATGAGGATCTGGAGACTGGATCGGGGATAAGGCTGAGGTGAGGAAGAAGGGGAACAGATTGGGGATGGGAGGATATTGCACATGGCCTTGTCTTTAGACAGGCAAGGGTTCCCCTGGGGAGGAGGGGGGACAGTGGCTCAGAGTTGTGAGCTGTGTGTCTCCAAGGACTACAGAAGTGACTGTGGCTGCAGGGGACTCGGTGTTTCTAGATCCATGAGAATTAAGTATTGTGTCCTCCAGCTTGGTCCTGATCTCGCCCAACCTCTCTCCTTGGTGGCTAAAGCAGGTTAGTTCACTGTCTGTGCTTGCAGGGCCACGTGAAGGTGTTAGTATAAAGCCCAAGGACCCACCTAGTCCAGGTGGGAGAGGAGGGGAGACTGTGTTTGGGGCTCTGCTATGCCAGGGCTATTAGGCAGCACTGAGCCACGTGCCAGGTGGCAGAGGGACAGGAATGGTGGAAGTGACATCACAGTATTGATCCCCGTCTATGTGGCCTTCCGTGTCCAACTAGCTATGAGGATTTCATGTCCTACAACAGAATCAGTGGTCAAAGAGAGCTGATGGGATACGCTGGCCAAGGAGGACAGAGGAGATGGAAGTAGTGACATTAAAGTGGGCTCTCCCTGGCCAGCACCTCCACAGGGGCTTAGATTGTGGCTATACTGAGGCACCCCAATCATGAACCAGGAGGCCACAGTGCTAGGTGCATGAAAAATTGTTCCCCAGTCTTCGCCCCTGTGCCCAGCAGTGTGTGAGCCTGACACCGTTGGTACCATGTGAATGGGCCGCTGCCTTAATCAGGCTTAATGGGACGGAGCAAGAGAGTCCTCAGCAAAGTTGAGGAGCATTTAAACAGCCCCTACTTCCTCTCCTGTAGGCTCTGTCCCTGGTGCTGAACTCTCCTGGCACGATGCTTACTCCAGTGCCAGTCATGTAGGGTGGGATGTGCGAACGTGTTCAGCCTTGGACTCTCTCTGCTCCCCTGGTTCAGTGCCCTTGCAGGAGATGTTTTCCAAATATCTATCATCCTTTCCCGTGGTCACCCTGCCGAGTGGATTTATCCAGCACACACGTGCCACTACATGAAGTCACTCTCCTCTTCAGTTTAGTGACTGAAACATCCAGTTTATCTTTTAGTTTTATGAGCTCTCTTGGGTAAGACGATTGAAATTGGTAACAACACACCATACACAGCACATAGACTACGGTGGATGCTATTTACAAAAGAGACGTGCCATCAAATTACCGGCTGTTCCTGGCAACATGCAGCTATTGAATCTTCACAGAGACTTACTTGCTACAGAATAACCTGAAAGAAATACTCAAACAAGAAAATCCTGCTTGCTAATGTGTATGGTAAGAGCTAGGATAAGAGAATGGTAGGGGCTGAAAAAGCACATGGATTGCCATAGATGATAGGAAAGCACCCCTCAGGGCCAGCAAGGCACTGAAGTGGCATGCAGAGGCCTGGGATAGGCGGGTGGGAGCCCCCCATAAACAAATGGATGAGTGTGAGCCTTCCCCCTCACCCTTGTGTGGGTCTGGGCTGGGACTGAATCACCCTCCTAGGGTTCTGGTCAGCTCAGCACCCAGCAGTCCAGGTGTGTGAGCCTGGGGCTCCCCGATATATTCCCACCATCTCCTGCTTCTGCTGCGGCTGGATGCCCAGGGAAGCCAGCCTGTGTGTTGGGACGGTGCTCTCTGCGTCCTGATGGAAATGAGAGAGGAGCTGGAACGGGACTGGGGGAGCAGGTGTGCGAGTGGGAAGGGAGCTAATTGGAGACCGAAATGGGGTTAGCCTAAGGTTAGTGTTGGCTCAGATGTAATCAACGCTCATTCATCCCTCTCTAACCATCTCCCAGCCATGGTCTTTGGAGCCCAACCTCGCTACGCCAGTGCCACTGAAGAACTGTTAGTCCCTGGATCTCTGTGGTTAGAATATACAGGGGAGTCCGTGGAGCTGGGAATGGCCCCTTTAAACCATGGCAGTGGAGCGCCCTGTCACTCTTGCCCCTACAGGCCGGCACGGCTCATGCGTACTGCCAGACGGACCAGAGGGTGCCCAGCGTGACGCTATAGGCCAGCACGGCCACCAGGTACACGCGGAAGAGCAGCACGTCCAACACGTAGCCCACCTGGAGCCACTCGCGGGCGATGTCGCGGAACTCGTCCCGCTTCTCCAGGAACTGGCGGATGGCAGCGATCTCCTGCAGGATGCGGCCCACCACCAGTGAGCTCTCTCCTTGTGCCGGGGGCACCGGCAATGGCCTGGCGCCCGCCGCACTCTCGTACTCGTGGAGGTTCTCACGACCATAGTGGTTCAGCTTGGCTGCAGGAATGAGAGGGGGGGGGCAGCCTTTAAAATCCTGGCCCTGCACTGCTGAGCGTGGCTGGGCATTATATCTCCCCAGAGATGGGGTTCTGAGCTCCCCTCCACCCAGTATCCAGCCCAGAGCCTTCCGCCAGGTGAGCCCTGAGTTCTTGCTGATCCAGTGCAGCTCGTCCCCCCTCCTCCCCAGTCGGGAGGTTAACATGCAGCCAGGATGCCAGCCACCTGCGGCCCTCACCCCCTTTCCCAGTGCCACCGCTCCTACCTGTGCTGTCGTCGTCCTCCGCGTGCCGGCTGATGTCTGAGCTCTGTGTCCTGCGGGGGGAGAATTTCTGCCTGTCGCGGATGCAGAGCAGGATGGTGGCTCGTTCTAGCACCAGGCGCTTGACCCAGTTGGGGACGTGAGGCTGCAGGTCCTGCTTGTGGACCAGGCGCACGATCAGGATGGTCTCGGTCAGGCTGATGACCAGCAAGGCCATGCACACGACAAAATAGACACCTGCCGGGGGAAGGCAGCAATGGGCCTTGGTCAGCTGGGCCCGGCACAGGCAGGGCCTGGGTGATCTCTCTGTGCCCCCCTCTCTCAGTGACGTTAGGTCTTCCTCATGTGTAGTGCCCCCTCCTGCTCCCTGGCTGCTCAGTGTACCACTTCAACCCTGACCCGAGCAACAGCTGGGCTATTCCTGCCCTACTCACCCCACGCCTGGCTCTGACAGTGCCCCTCAGTCCTGATACACCACCCTTGTTGTTCCAGTCCTTGAGTGCCTCTGGAGCAGTGCAGATGCCCTGTGATTCTGATCCTCAGCCTGGGCCTCCCTCGCCCCACACAGCGCTGACCCACAACCCCCATCTCGCTATCTGAGCTCTGGTCTTCTCCCTCCCACAGCTCTGCTACTGGTCCTCATGTCCAACCCACAGCTCCCCCGGCCCCAAAACTTCTGTCCAGGTCATCTGCCCCAGACTATCTCCACCCAGCCCCTCCTTGGCTCTGGACTCCGCCAGGGAGACAGACTCTAGCTTTCAACCCGGGACATGTGCACACCTAGGTAACCACGGCGACGGGCGCTATCGTACCAATCAGGGGGGTCCCGATGGCAGTGGCCGGCAGCGTGTCGGACACGATGATCAGGAAGACGGAGTAGCCCAGCAGGAGGGTGATCTTGAAGGAGACCCTCTCCCCGCTGTCAGGAGGCAGGTAGAACCCCACGATGTCCAAGACCATCAGGAAGATGCTGGGGAGCAGCAGGCTGACGGCGTAGAAGAGGGGGCGTCTCCGGATGACCACCTGCCAGCACAAGAAGGGGAGGGGGAGTGTGGAGAGATTCCTGTCAGGAAGAGCCTCCCCCCCCAACTCCCTACCCCCCGGGAATAAAGGCCAGTGGCTGCCTGGCTCCCCTTCACCACCACTGGGGCCTGTTATTGCCAGGTAACCCAGTCAGAAGTGAAAGACCGAGAGCTCTGTGGGACCAGGGGCCCGGCTGAGTGGCTGCTCTGCTCCTCAGGCACATACGGCATTGGCCATGGTGTGTTCCCCTGTGCAGCTGCCCTCCTCGTTGGCTCTGAGGAGTGTTGCCAACTTCTCACTCCAAGCACCCTAACACCTGAAGCTTGGTCTGGCTTCAAACTGGCAACAACAGCTTAGAGCTGAGACCTGCTATTGCCTGGCTGCCGCCGTTCTAAATAAAAGGCCCAGGCCTGTGGGCATGGCACAGACTGAGAGCAAGGGCAACACAGCTCGGCTGGTCTGCATTTCCCATTGCAAAGCTGCACATCTGCATAGCTCCTCCGTGCACACACCCCACCCCAGCACAACCTTCGGGCTCCTTATCACCAGCCCAATAAACAGCCCAGTAAGCCCCACACATGCCGTGGCTTGGATCCTCGGACCATTGAGGTTGTTAATGCTCTACGGCCGCATTATGGCCTGGAAGCGGAAAGAACCGCCCTGCCCTGGAAGGGGGGCCCCGGCTACGGAACCGGATCATGCTCAGGGGAAATGGCTGCTCATATGGGTCCTACAAATGGCATCTGGGCTTACTCTGGGTGTTTCTTGGATCTTAGACTAACTCTGGCTCAAACCAGGTTCTGGGGGGAGCTCTGCAGTCAATAGGCAGCAGCTGGACCCAAAGGGGGAGCCGGCCATCAGGTAGGAGCCAGGCTGAGAGACCTCGTTTGCCTCCCGTTGGCGAACCAGGTGCGAGTGGACCTAGGCTGGGATCGCTGTCCCCTTGCACAAATGTTGCAACAGTCCTTGCTATCCTCACCATGCTATGCAGCTTGGCATATGCTTAGCAACCCCTCGGCATGCTTTAGAGCCAGGAGATCCATTGCTCAAGTAGAGAGAAAATGGTCCCATTTGCCTTCTACATCTTGATGCTTCCCCTGCTCTGTTCTCTTTCCCCACCCGACCCGGGGAGGGCCCTTACATAAAACTTCATCTCGGCGTAGCTGTCGCTGCCCTCCACGCTGAACTCCTGGAACTGGCTGAGTACGTAGAGGAGCTCCCACTCCCCCTGGTTCATGAAGATGCTCTTGTCAAATTTCACCAGCTCGGGCTGCCGCCACAGTGAGATGTTGATGTCGCGGACTGTGGAGCAGAAGAGAGGTGGGTGTCAGGGCTTTCCCCAAAACTACTGATGCACTCCATGCCTCTAGCCACCCTACAAGATCTGGTCGCTTCACACACCTCCTTTCAGGCCACATTCCTCTTCTCTCCTGATTCTCGAGGGTGGATTGGCACGCATGCGTTCCCTATTTACAAGGGCCATCTAGGAGGGTGAGGCATGGCCTACACTGAGCCAGCATGCTCCCAGAGACTGTGATTGCCACTCTCCGCCCTTCTTACCCCACTCTGTCCCTCCTTGGGCGCCCCTGGACTGAAGGCAACAGCAATACAAGCTAACCCCAGGATGCCTGTGCCAATGAGCCCAGCACTGACCCAGGGAGGCCAGCCAGCTCACTCCTTGCTCTCCCTGCTGGGAAGAGGGCCATTTTGTGCCTTTTGCCATGTCCACTAGGAATGAAACTGAGACCCACCAGGTGGCTGTGAGGTATGGAGTCCCAGGCCAGGTCATGTTGACTCCCAACACAGCTGGAGGCTTTCTTAGCCGGCCTAATCCCTCCCTCCCCTAGGCCCCTGGAGGGCAGGGTGCAGCGGGGCAGGCAGTGCCACCTGTCACCTACTGTTGTGCAGCCAGCTGGTGAAGGTGAGCGAGCAGTTCTGCACGTCGAAGGGGAAGTTGTAGATGTCCAGGCTGCAGGCAGTCACCACCTGGATCGGCTTGAGGTTCTGGACCTCCCCGTGGGAGCGGACGTAGACGTACGGGATGGCTGGGGACTTGTCCACATCCACGCTGAAGGGCACAAAGAATGGGAACGCCCCGTCAATAAAAAAAAGCAGAGCCCTGTGATACCCACTAGAGGTGACCCTCGGGTTCCTGGCAGGGTGTTGGGCAGCCTGAAGCCGTCAAAGCTTGGACTGGAAAGCAGCCTGGGACCATGCAGAGGTCTCTATTTAGAGCCAGTTGGTGCCAGCTGAGTCCTTCCCAGGAGTCAAGCAGCCCATCCTATTCATTCCCCAAAGAAACCTACAGGTTTCTGGACTCTCCAACTCTGTGGACCCATCTCTTCTTAAACCCCTCCTGCAACCAGTCATCCCCCCATCTTCAGTTACCAGCATCACCCCCACTCAGCCAAGCTATAGCCTCTCAAAATGGGTGACTTGGCTAGTTAGACTGTTAGCTCTGCAGGGCAGGGCTTTCTGTGACTTCTGTATGTACAGCACCCAGCACTGCAGGGCCCCAATCTCAGCTGGGGATCTAGGCACTGCTATAATACAAACACTACTTCTAGGAAACTTCTGTTTTCTAGGATGTAATACTTAAGGGAAACTTTTGTTGGGATTGGTCCTGCTTTGAGCAGTGGGTTGGACTAGATGATCTCCTGAGGTCCCTCCCAACCCTGATATTCTATGATTCTATGAAACACAATAGACTACAGCAGACTCCTTAATGTTCAAAGGACAGACGCACAACAGTTACGTTTGACGACGAGGCTTTCTGATGCCTATGGGGTTACTGGGTTTGTGTCTGTCACAGGGGTATAAAAGGAAGGGAGGAAGTGGTGCAAAGGAGAATATCCTAGAGAAAAGCTGGGTCCTTGGTCCCCCCAGCTGGCTGGAGTTGGAAAGGCCTTAGAGGGGATGGTGAGCCGGTAGTTTGGGGGTTGATGTACTCTGGTTTTGAGTCGTGTGTTTGGAAACAAAGTGAGCTTTGAAAGAAAGGGGGGAAGTGGCTTTAGCTGGGGCTTTGATTTTTTTTTATATATATTTTTTTTACTTCCCTGGCTGGCGAGTTACAGGCCTACACCTTTGCATTTCATTAGCATTACCGTAGGGTTCTCTCTATGGACACACTCCCTCTGATTAGTACAGGGTATGCCTCACTGAAGTTATCACATGGCACAAAGCAAAGCTGTAAAGTTTTGAAAGGGTGGCAAGCGCCTGAGATCATGGAAGCTCCTTAAATCCTAGCAGAATAGGGATGGGTAAGAACAATAGATTTCTCTCCCGAGGAAGGGTTGTCAGTTCTGCAGCTGCCCTTGCATTGTGTTTCCTGTACAAAACCTTCTTCTGAATATCTGAATTCCACCCCAAATGCAACAAGGGTAATTATGAACGTTTATAGTCAGCCAGCATTGGAAATGTCCCAACTCCTGAGCTATTCCCATCTGCAGTGTACGGTACGTGGGGATATTGCCAGTTCTGTGCAAACCAGCAGTAGTGCTGGGAATACAAAGTGGGATGTGAACTTGCAGGAGGCGGGGGGGGGGGGGGAAGGAGAGAGTTAAGTCTCCAGGCCCCATGGGCTGTTGTCTGAGAACTTTGCTGCACTTACAACTCATTGATGAGGATGTCTGGTACCCAGATGCTCTCGGTGGGGAGGGACATCTGTGTGATGTTATCAAAGTCCTCTGGATTCCACCTGAGAAACTCGTCGATCCAGTGCTGCAAAAGTGAGATAAGAGGGGACTTAGACAGCAGGATCAATTCCAGGCCGGTTCCCCACCTCTGGCAGGAGTATTAGATACAAAGCAAAGCCTGTCTTCCCAATTACTGTACTTGCCCAACTGTACAAAGCTTAAAGCATTCACCCATTCCCCTCTAATCCCACAGCTCTCTGCCCCACGTGCTACTCCTTATCCCCTGATGATTTTGACCTCGCTGCACTAAGCTAGGACATTATCACCTCTGTGCACTCTCTGAACCAACGGTCTCTGCTTTCCACAGGGTGCCGGGTTTTACATGTTGGCTACACACTGCGTAAGGGGATGTCTTCCTGGTGCTGGAGCAAGTCTGTGCCCTGTTTAATCTTCTGGAGACTCTGTGGACATATCCATGTCCCAGCTATTCATTTGGCTGCATTCCTCATTTTGGGATTAATTAGGTGAGCTGATAACTAGCAGGAGCCCAGAGGGCGCTCTCATCCAGATGCATAGCCAAAGAGAAAGGGACGGTGTGCTCGGGGAGCTGTGGGTGAAAATAAAGTGAGAACTCTCCTGTGGATGCCAAGGAGATTCCCCACTGATTGCAATGTCCCACTGCTCTCCTCCTGTCCTGGAGCCGTGGGAGTTCGCTCCACCCTCCCCATGAGGAAAATGGAAGTTGGAATACAAGTAGGTAGCTGGTCAGATTGTCATTGTCACGTGATGGCTGCTGGAGCAGCAGACGTGCCTGAGTTTCCTTCAGCGAAGCAGCCAACGCACCTCCCTTCACAGAGGCATTGACAATCGTCAACCAAGAAGAGCATGGCTCCTGCGCACAGGTTGCTGTGCTAAGCACTCTCAGCATCTCCTTGTTACTGTGGGTACCACCCTGCAGAGATAAAAGCTACTAGCTGTGGAAAGGACTTGCGCAAGTCCCACCAAAGGAAAATGGAAGTGAAAACCATTGATTCAGAGCTTCGTAAAGCCGGGAGGATTCCAGCCACTCACCTGCCTGTACCAGATGTAGGTTGTCAGCACCTGATTTTTTTCATCCTGTTGGAAATCAAGCCAAGGTGAAATTGGCAAAGGGCATTTTACAACTCAGGGGTTACTGATATTGACAATTAGCTGTTGTTAAGGCAGAGGGCCCAAAGTGATCAGGAAGGGCTTGGATACAAATGATCACTGGGTTCCAGACATCAATGGGGATCAGCTGGCAAGAACACAAGAGGAGAAGGCGAGGAGAAGGCAAAAAGACAAGCAAAGGATCCTCTGATTGCAGATCCTTTGGGACTCTGATGGACCTTCTTATGTTCTTCTGCTTTCCCCATGAGAAGGCCTGACTGTCTAACTGCTCTTTTGGCAGAGGGGCCTTTGGATACAGTCACTGATCCAGTCCATTTTAAAGCAAACTTCTTTTGGTTAGGAGTAAGGGGTGCGTGGGGATGGCTTCTTGTAGCAACTCAGCCTAGTCAGTGGTCAAGCCTTCTGGGATGGTGCCTTGAACATAAATTCTACACAGGGCCAGATTTCCAAATCATCTCAGCATGTTGGGTGCTGAGTACTTTGGAAATTTCACCCTTAATTGGGTGTCTAAATGAGCACTTGGCCCCAAGTGAGTTGCCTTAGTTTACCTAAGTCCAGCTCCTAAACAGGAGGTCTCTCCTCCCTTCACCCTGGATGTGGAAAAACTTAGTGACATATGAACCCCCCTGGGCTCAGAGGTATCAGGCCTGCTGGGCTCAGAGTCAAAGCAGAGGACTTACCACGCTGAGAATGGCATATACCGTGACATCAATGGTTACATTGGTCGTCCTTCTCCAGTCCTGAACTGGCCGGACACCCTTTCTGTAATGAGTCAGCAGGTAGTCCGAGAGCTGGAGCAGGGTTGGCTTGGCAGAGTTCAAAGTCATGTTGTTCCCTTTCCGAGCAGCTAAGGGGAAGAAATATCACATTTCCCTGGACTCATTTCTGGGCATGAACCCGCTCCGTGTGTCACCGTCCCCATTCCCTCTCTCTCCATGAGACACAAAGCGACTTGACTCATGGAAAGCAAAGTCCCAGCAAAGCATGGTTCAGTCTGGCTGAAGTGACTTCCAGCCAAGACCAGCTCAGTGCAGCGCCGTCCGGGTCATCTCAGGTGGGGAGTGACTCCCACCCAGGACTGGCTCGGTATGGCTCCTGTCGACTAGAGAGCAGAGAAGCACTTTATTGGCTGACCATGTGGAACGGCCTCCTCTGGGACACATGGACCGGACTTGAGACCCTGCAGTGCAGTCTGCTGTGGGATGGGGAGCTCCACTAATCTGAATTTGTGCAGCCTACAGCCTGCTTCCCAGCTGCTCAAGGTACCGCAGGCACATCCCTCTACCTCTCAGATTGGGCATCCTGAAATTGTCCTGCCCAAGATACCACTTGGCAGTGCCCCGCACATACTCAAAGGGGTTTGATCTTTCTTCCATTCGAAAAGAGCACAGCATGCATATTGCTGGTGTAACAGAGTGACCTGCCTCATGACCTGCAGAACCTGGGGCTAAGTCAACCCTGATGATCGGATCAGCCCCACCTGAGGAGAATCAGGTGATTCCAGTACCAAAGGAGCAGGAAGTTGCAGTGAAAGGGAAGCTCTGTCTGCAGATGCTGCAGGTATAAGAAAGCTCCTTCAGGGCTCTGTGTCAGCAGAAGAAAAGCTCAGAAGCAGGGCAGAGTGAGGGAGCTCTCCAGGCAGGTAGGCCTGGGAGAGACCCTATCCAAGCAGGGAAGAGACTGCAACTGGAAGGGACTGTGGAGAGGAACATACTCCAGGCAAGAGGTGCTGGGGCACAGAAAGACCAGTGCTTAGGGAGGTGGGGATGTGCCCAGCTGAAAATGGGGTGAAGACTGAGTTTGTGTTCTGTTTTTTGAAAGGCTCTGTGGGGTTTTGGATCAGGAGAGAGACACGGAAGGGAGGTCAGGCAGCCTGGGGCTCCATCGTGTACTAGAAGACTAAATAAATAGGATACCTTGTGGGGATTGTTTGAACTGTCTGCGGACTGTGAATTTCTCCAGGGCTCTGAAGAGAGGAAAACAGCAGCTGGGTATCTTAGAGGGACCTCTGGCCTCCAGGGGACACTCAGAAGGTGACTGCCTGTGTTACCAATGGGAACAAGATTTACAGCAAGACTGACGGCATGTTTAATGTACATCTTCTTTCCACAAAGCCATCCTGCTAGCTCAGCGCATGGATAGCTCCACGCCCTCCTCTCTTGGCTCTCTGGGGGAGCTGGGTGCAAGATGACATGTGAAGGAGCTTTGCCTTCTGCTGTCTCCAGTTCATCATGGACAAAGATCAATGGGCAGAGGTGAGACTATTCCCACCAGGGGAATATTTAAAATTTTCCTTAGTATTTTTTTTTTTGCATAAAATGATCCCAGGGAAGTGGAAGGGGCAGGAGTAGTGGGAAGAGGCTGAAGCTAAAGAGAAACCAAAATGTTTAATTCATTTACCTCTTGAATTGATATTTAAAAGAGTATTTATTGGACTGAAGGCCTGATCCAAAGCCCATTGAAGTCGATGGTAGTTTTAGCATGCACAGCAATGGACTTTGGAGCTAGTTCTTAGAGTTTCATACATTGTGAAAGCTTCCAAGTGGTCTTGGCCAAAGTTTTTGCAGCCAGACTTTTTCTTGGAAAGCCACAGTAGAGCAGCTGGTTTGCCTGGATATTGGTCAAATATCCATTGCTTGCCCAGTTTCTCCCTCCCTGGCTGCTCCCGTAATCAGCTGATGGTTTAAGGTCTTCCTATTGCACCACTGAGGCCAATGGGAGCCTTGCACTTAACTCCAGTGGTGCCTCATCGAACCCTGGGAGCCTAGATTTTCTGCAAGCCATCTCCACACCATCCTGGTTTTCATTGATGCTTAGCAAACATGTAGCTGGGTTCCTCCTCTCCTTGTGTGTTGAACTGACAAAAGGAAAGGAGCTATGGATTGGAGCTCTCCTTTCTGCCTAATAAGTGTTAGCAGAGCTTGTGTGATTAAAAATGAATGAGGAACCCATCACAAGTGGTGATAGCTGTGATCCCAGGCCTTAGCAGGGTAGTAATGAAACACCGCTCCCTGGACAGAGCCTTCACACCAATCAGTCGCAACATTGCCATCACAGCCCCAAAAAGAGTCTGGCAATGGGGAGGGTGGGAGGGATTGAGAGAGAGGATGAATTTCCAGGCACTGGCCTGCAACAAAAGGCTGTGTTTAAGGAAGCGTGGCTTGGTTGGTTTGTTCCTGCCGAGGGAAAGCTTTTTCAAATGTTACAGCGGAAAGTTGAAGAGCAAGGACAGTGTTGTGGTTAAAGCACTGGTCTGGGACTTCCAGAAATCTGGCTTCAAGTTCTCCCCCCGCCACAGAATCCCTGTGTGGCCCATGCAAATCACTTAATTTGTGTCTGTTTTCTATTTGTAAAATGGAGAATAATCCTTCCTTCCTTCCCACCCCAAATGCAGCAAGAGTAACTGGTGGGGGACAGGGTGTGTGGAAAAAAAGTTACTCTGCCACTGCGGGATGAAGTCCCCACTTACCTGTGTTGTCTGTCTGGAACCTTTCAAGCGAGTTGTACTCACTCTGTAGTTAAATAGCAGCACTTGTTAATACTTAGACTTGTTGGTGTCTTGAAAGTCAGGCCTCCAAACAGTCCTGCAAGCTCTCTGCATGAATGCTGTGAGCACAGATTGTCCCCCGTGCACCACTCCTGTTTGCAAGACAACTTGTGAAGTGAAAGTTAAAGCCGGGGACCCCTGTTTGCAGCTCAGCCTGCAAACACGACTGTCTAACACCCAGAGCACAATTCACGTGTAATAAGAGGAACTAATTGGAATAGATCTGCAGCAACTTGGGAAAAGCTGCCTACGAAGGGACCTTTCATCTTTCTTTAAAAAAACAAACACAGAAAAGCTTTACATAGGACCTATAACGCCTCCAAGTTATCTTGGCTCAAGAGCCCCAGCCAGGTCCATATAAGGCAAAAGAGGATGTGAGCGGGGTGAGGAAAACAAATTAGAGCTGCAGAAGGAAAACAGACTGGTAGTTGTGCTGTAGCCTCTGTCCCACTCTCTTCCAAGTGGCCCTTAATGGTGCAGCTACTCATCCTTGGCTCACAAAGGTTTGCTTTCGAGGCTTGCCCTGCCAGACTCTGACTTTGCAGGGTTGAAGTAGCCGTGTTGGTCCCAGAATATTAGACAAGGTGGGTGAGATAATATCTTTTATTGGGCCAACTTCTGTGGTGAAAGAGACACGCTTTTGAGCTCCACAGCGCTCTTCTTCCTGTTAGGTCTGTGTAAGCTCAGAAGAAGAGGAAATTTGGTAGAATTCAGATACCTCAGTAGGGAACCTAGTTTTGCCGTGTGTGTGTGTGTGAGAGAGCGAGAGAGAGCGAGAGAGAGCGAGAGAGAGAGAGAGAGAGAGAGAGAGAGAGAGAGTGAGTGCAAGTGAGCTGGGTGGGAAACAGATTTCCCATCCTGATGATAGTTCAGAATTTGATTTTTTTTCTTTCATCCTGAATTGGGGTGAAAAATCTTAAATGTTCCCAAATCAATCCTCCCTCCCTCAAATGTTCAGGTGAGTCAAAGTGTTTAACAGCAATCATTCTGAAACACTTCGATTTTTGAATTGCTTTTCATTCTTTCAACTTTTTCCCAATCTAATTAGCTTAAATTTGGAAATGAAACATTGTTTTAACCTGGAGAATTGAATTTTTTCATTTCAAAAATAGCATTGTGGCCTGGACTGCATCTCTGGACCGTCCACCCAATCTCAGACCCAACAGGCTGGGGCTGCTCAGATTTGGGTGGCTAGCCTGAGCCGCGGCTGTGCTGGAACGGCCGCACTGCTAGGATGAGTTTGGTAGCTTGGGCAGAGCTAGCGCTTGTCTCACTACCTGGCCTGGGAGGCACGTTCCCAGCTGCAGTGTAGCCACACCCAGTGTGATCAGCCCTGCCAAGCTGAGAAGTTCCAGTTATCCGGAGTTTCACCTTTGGGTCTTTACCTCTTGCAGGCAATGTTGGTATGAAAGCACATGATGCCAGCCCAGCTCTTCAGCAGCCTTGTTGCTGGACAGCTCCCAGTGGCAGCTGCCCAGAGCTGCAGAGTGGGAGGGAAGCCAGGACTTATTAGAGCTCACACACAAGCCCTTGGAGACAGAACCAGTATAGGGGGCTGGGGGACACCTTTGCCTTTAGGATGAAAAATGACTGCTCCAGTGCTGAAAAGTCAGTCCTCCCCCTATGCACTACTGACATCCCGTGTAAGCCCTCAATTAGTGGACATTGGCCTCAGGAAGCATCTTTGAACAGGTGAACCTTTTGTCAGCCCCCTTTTTCATTAGACTGGAGTTTTGGACCGCAGATCTTTGTTGAGAATTACTCAAGTCAAATCCAAACTAATCAACCACAATCTTTCTGCAGGAATAAGAGTCTTAACGTGCACCTTTGCAGGTTCATTCGATTTCTAAAGAAATACCAAGGTCTGATCTGCTGGGACATCCCCACCCCCTTGAGTAGGTATCTTGGGAGAAATCTCACTTTTCCACATCAATCTCTAAACAAAGAAGCAGCTTTTTCCCTTCCGGGTGTTTTCTGTTGTGGCTTCATGCATAGATCTCCTGTGTGTAGAAATGAGACCCATTCAGGCTTATTAAATGGTGAGTTTTCCTAGAAGATGTGCCAATGAACAAGGCAGATGTTGGTACTACCACTGTGATCCTGTGGGGAAATTGAGTTTCAGTAGCCCTGGTGTTGTCTCATTCTAGGATGAGAAAACAGAAATTGTCAGGTCTCATCTAATCCTGTATCTTGTCTCAAATGCTTTAGGGGACGGTGCAGTGAACAATGAGGCTCTGCAAATGCTCTGGGGTATGTAAAAAGCAGGCTCCATGGATGTAATTTTTCCCTCAAGCTTCCTGCCGAAGTTGTTTCTAAAACTCTGTGTTTCTTTGGGTAACCAGGAGCGCTTGGGGAACAGACACAAGGAGAGTGGAGCTCGGAAGAAGAGAATGGAGGGAAAACAGCCCAACTCCTCATCTGTAATGGGCTTGGCTGCACACAGGAGATGGAGGGTAAGTGCTCAAAGCTTATTCATCATTTTCAAGCCAGATGTTAAAACTAGACTTGGCACTAAGATGAGGCGGGGCTACTAGGATGGGATCTGTATTATCGATGGGATGTCATTGAAAATATCTTAACCTGGCATGGAAAGGGGACTCTGAACACAGGGGAGGCAGGCCCACAGCACAGGAACTGCATTGTGTGTGTGTTTGCACTCACCAGAAAGAAAAAAGGCAATAAGTTGGGGTGAAATTCTTGCTGGTTGATTCAAGTTAGTTTCCTCAAACACCCTGTGGTTCCTGCATATGCCAGAGGGGAGTGGGTGCTGTAGGGAGCTGGCTGCACCTTCCCGAAATTTCCAAATGAGGAACACCATTGGTTGCTGGCGGGGTGTGTGTGTGTGTGTGTGTGTGTGTGTGTGTGTGTGTGTGTGTGTGTGTGTGTGTGTGTGTGTGTGTGTGTGTGTGTGTGTGCGGGAGGCGGGACGGTAGATGACGTGACAGTAACTTTTAGTGGAGCAACCCGTTAGTGAAGCATAAAGTGATTTGGGCTGGAAGGGGCCAGCATTACGCTGTCTAGTGCATCCTCTGCTATCTGGGTGGGACTCTGGCCCTGCTAGACTGCTTCCAATGGATGCCCAGCAAGCTGTGACTTGAAGATTCCTGGTGATTTTGATTCCAGGCAGTGGCTTCCTAACTGATCTTGCCAGTTTTGCTTTTTCATGATGTGTATTTCTCTCCCACACCCCTCATTAAATATATTTGGGCCAGAAGCTGAGCTGGTATAAATCTGCATGAGCCGCTGATTTCTACGGAGATGCACTGATTTACACCAGCTGAGGATCTGATCCTCTCATCCCTGCTTTTATCGTTGTCTACTCAGGACAGCAATTCCTCCCTTTCCTCTTTTGCATCCTCACTCTCGTGATAAACTATTGCACAAGTTTTGGGGGCCAGAAATGATACCCAGTGCAAGAGAGTTTCCAGCCTGCCTTGAAAGGAAATCCCAGACATACCCTTGCTTTGAAACCTTGCAGCTGCATTGGTACCGGAATATTGCTGCCCTTGCTGGGAAAAGTGCAACAACAACAATGATTCCTAATTAATAACTGACACTTATGAGAGAGTCTGCATTGCTTGGAAGTAGGAACATGGAAAACAAACCCATCATCTGTTCTGTTAACTGTCATCCAAAAATATTTAGTCCTGCATTATGAAAAACAAAGCATTAGTAGGGGAATCTATTTACCAAGCTCAAGTGTTTGGGCAACAGGTTCCAGAATGATATATAAATCACTGTGTTGGCTCTTGGTTTTTTAATCTTCTCTGACTAAACAAGCCTAAACTTTTCAACTCTGCAGCCTTTTATTATTGAGTCTAAAACGGAGCTGTACCAAAATACCCCGTTAGTCTGTCACAAGGCTATTGCTTATTTCTCTACTCCAGCGCCTGACCTGCATTTCTGACACTTATTTGACCATGCAAAATCACAGAACACGTTCCATAACCTGTCATGGGTGTTTCCCCTTCGTCAGGCTGTATAGATCCCTTGTGATAACATGGGTGTCTCTTTAAAAAATCCTGTGCATGAAATACACCAAATTAAGCCACCAGGTTTGTACTAAAATACTTCTACCCATCTCTCCACACCTACAAGATCCCCCATCCCCAACTTTCCCATAAGTTTCCTTACCTTCACTTTGAAACATAAAAGTGAACAACGGCACAGCAAGAAATGCCCAAAGAGCAGAGGGTGTCATGGCTCTGATCCAGAGGGTTGCAGTCTTTCTTAGTTCCTCTTCACAAGGATTCCACACGTCTTCTGGTTCTCCTCCACTGGCTCTCCTTTTCTACTCCCTCCTGACTCCCCCTTCTATCCTTCCTGCTGCAGATAAAGGGGACCTAATCAGGGCAGCAGGTACACCTTCCGCTCGCTTTCCCCCCAAAGGTTGGGTTTTTGTAAAAGCCTAATTAATCTTGCAATCAGACTCCTCTGCTGCATCACATTTCAGGCTGGGAGGATAAAAAAGGAACCCACCCATCCGGACTGATGTCACACAGGACAAATGCACAGTGCCTCTCGCTCTCTGCCCAGTCAGGGAGGGCCCTGGCATGTCTGCATGAGGTTAACCAGGGAGGCAATTTGTTACCTGAGACCTGGCTAAAAGCTGTTTCAGATAGAATTGATGGGGATGGTTTTTCTATAATTTGTTTTAAACATCTCATCTTTGCTGTAGACAAAACCCTCCGATATGAGATGGGAATGTAATGGGGATGACTAATGTTAACTCTCTCTGTGCTAGTGTGCGCTATGAAGAGGGAGCGCGGTGTCCTGCAGCAAGATGTGTTAAATTACCGTGACACATACGTCCACACCATGAGACCTATATTAAGGATCACGTGGCCGATGCAGGGCACAGGTACTTTAAAGTTTACCCACCCAGCGTTGATCAGCCTTCAGGAGCCCCCTCTAGGTAACTGATGTGTGGTCACTAAGGGTTGATTTCACACTGTCTGTTTAGTTTAACTGGCTAAATTGATGCAGCTGAATTGATTGCTGCAGAGTTTGGCCTGCCTATCCCCCAGTGAATTTGGATGTCTCTATTCGGGCACGTAAGGAAGAAAGTGTAGATATCTGTGCATGTGTATAGTTGTGTGAGTTTGTGCACGTGTTTAGAATAATACAACTTTCTCATTACTTTTTTAATTGAATTTTTCCTTTTTAGAGAACAGAGGAAGTTTTCAAGTACAACAAATTCAGGTTTAAGGACTCACTAAAATCCCTGGGCTAACCCCTAAATAATCCCTGTCCATTGCTCTTAATACCCGTCTGTCTTTTTTTCCTGGCTCTTATGTAACGCAGAGGTTTATTCCTAGATTCCGAGGCCAGAAGGGACCACTGTGATCATCTAGTCTGCTCTCCTGTATAGCATGGGCCTTAGGACTTGCCCAAAATAATTCCTAGAGCTGATCTTCTAGAAAACCATCCCGTCTTGATTTAACCATTGCCAGTGATTGATGGAGAATCAAATCACTGAATGATGACAGTTAAAAATGTACACTTTATTTCCAGTCTGAATTTGTCTACCTTCAGCTTCCAGCCAATGGAACATGTTCTACATTTCTTTGCTAGATTGAAGAGCCCTTATTAAATATTTGTTCCCCAAGTAGATACTTCTCGACTATCATCCAGTTACCCTTTTATCTTCTCTTTGTTGAGCTAAATAGACGGAGCTCCTTGAGTCTGTCATTATATGGCATCTTTTCTAATGGTGGCTCTTCTCTGACCCCTCTCCAATTTATCAACATCCTTCTTAAATTGTGGATCCCAGAACTGGACCCAGGATTCCAGAAGTAGTCGCACTAGCACTAGATACAGAGGTAAAATAACCTCTTTTTTCCTCCTTGAGATTCTCCTGTCTATGCATTGAAGGGGAACATAAGCAGTCAGTGCGATGCAGTGGCCAAAAGGGCTAATCCGTGGTATCATGTTAGCCCTTTTTTGGCCACCACTTTGCACTGAGGGCTTTCTGTTCAGCTCATTCTACCACAAGATTTGTAGGTTTCTGAGCCGTTTCCACAGCAGAGCAAAGCTGACCCACTGCTTCCGAATGGCAAAACATGAAAGTCGCGGTGTGATGTCACAACCTGTAGTGTGGCATGTAATGATCAATCAAACTGGATATGTTTGTTAAAAAAACTTCCTTTCCAAAGCCAACTGGCAAATGATCAATATGCACCGAACAAACAAACTCTTAAACAACAGTTGGTGCCATGCAGTTAATTCCTCATAGGCAAACAAAATTTGAAGAGCAAAAATATCACTTGAGTGTTTCAGGGATAGTCGGAGTGTGTTTGTAGGCTAGCTTAAGGGTGCTATTGCTGCTAATCGGGGATTCCATTTGTTAAGTACAGGTAATGTTCTCTCTGGGTCTTTATTATTATTATTATTTTTTAAGGTTTATTTTTTTTACTATAAGGTGGGGGAAAAAATTCTTAACCATGAGAGATAGAAACTATTTGAAAAGAAAGCTGTGACATTCTCCCCCAAAAGAGGACTCCCTAGAAGCCCCAAATATCATGAGACTTGCAGGAAAATTGTGAGGGTTGTCAGCTGCACTAGATGTAGCTGCAACTGAAATAATCATTTATTAAAACTGAGGCGCAGATAAATAGCAATGGGAAAGGCCGTTAATTGTGTAGTGAAAGACTATCTCCCTTTAACGCTCTTGTGCATTCTTTTGGCGTTGATAAAGTTTTTTCAGTTCAGTGCCATGCTGGTAGGTGGACTCCTAGGTGAGCATTAAAGACCTGGCTCCTCTGTAATGATCTAATGGAAGGGAGCAGTCCAGAACCCGGGGGCCCTGCAATGATAGTTAGCACAGATTTGGGTTTTTGTTTTGGTTTGGGTTTTTTGCTCGCAGACGGCACAGCAGTCAAGCTTTCCCTGAAGAAATTTCCTATTAATGGCACTGATGGAAAAACAGATAGGCAGGAATTGGAGCCCTTGGCTGCAGCACGGTGCAAATTGCATCAGATGGCAGCGTGGAGTCACTTAAACAAGATAAGAATTAGTGCGGGGCCCTGATGAACTCCCCCTCGGCTGCCAGGAGTTGTGTCAGGGAAAGGGAGTGCAAAGCCAGGGCTAATTTGATTTCTCGGCTCTGTTAGAGGACTGCGAGTCCCCTCCCGGGGAGTGCAGACGGCTCGGAGCTGTTTGCTGTTATTGAATCTGGATAATAAAAAGCACGAGCAGCACTGCTGTAGCAGAGCCAGGGACCATGCCCCACGCTGCGGAGACTGCCCAGCTGCAAGTGAACCCAGGTGGTAAGCACAGCTGGATAGGGGGATGGGCACAGCTGGTTAGGGGGATGGGCACTGCTCACACCTGGGTGCAGCTACTGCAAGACGGCCTCATTTGGGAATGATGCACAATGACCTGTCTGGTGAGGGGGATGAGAAGGGGCAATGCATCCAGCAACCATCTCAGTTGGCACCATGTGGACGGTCTGCCTCCTTGTCTCTTGAGGGCACATCAGCTGGCAGGAGACAGTTGGTGTGTAGGGAATGCACCATTGATCCTTACCTTGTCCCACTCTGGAGATGAGGAGAGGGTCGTCCACTCTGACACCTTGCCCACTGAATTCCCGCTCCTGTCCTCCACCTCTGCCTCATTCCCGAACTCAATGGGGACGTCAGTGCAGTACCTATCCTAAAGGTTAATAAAACCCAGATTCTGTCTCAGAAGCATTAGCAGATCCCAAGGCCATGGGGCTCATCTTGTGACCGTTTATGGCAGCGGTGTCCAGTACGTTGCCACTAGACACATAATAGGCTATTGAATTGTGGCTAATGCATGGGGCTTTTTTATAAGGTGGCTAATGAGAAAAATTCAAAATCACAAGTGTGTGGCTAGCATTGAATTTCTATTGGACACCGCTGGTTTATGGTATGTAAACTGGAGCCGCCCATTGGAGAGGAGGGGAAAGTGTGTTTCTGCACCAAAGTAATTTTCCTTGCTTGCACGTTGGTCGCAATGTCAGGCAGGGATGTAGTGGCCAAGAGCAAGGACAGCCAGGGCAGCCTATGGGTGGAGACCACTAACGGGCCTGAGAATCAGGGAGAAGGTGGCTTAAGGCCTGGGCACAAAGAGTGATTGTGGTGCTAGGCCTGGCATGGGGGGAAGCTGAACTTGAGCTACTGTTGTAGCATAATTAACTCTGAATTTTCTCCCTTGGGGTTTATGTCTTCATCTTTAAAGAGATTTTAATGTAGTTTCTATCAGCCCTTCTGTTATCGGGTGTCTAATTAGTGTGATCTATTATAGCCTCGTGTTACACACACATAGAGACTGTACGTTTGGGGCTGTTACAGGCTGCCCACTGTAATGGATGTGTTTTCATGGGACGTCTGATATAAATTGGCAGCATCCAGATCAGATTTACTTTCTGAAATGGTGTAATGGGATTTTATTAGCTCTGTAATCTGCTGCATGGTAATTGCTTTTCTGGGAATCGAAGCACTTGGTATCCAGAGACTTTCAGAGCCCCGAGAAGAAGAGCTGCTTTCCATCACAGTTTGCCCTCAGTGGTACCTGCTCTGGGTGCATCACAGACTGAGTAAAACTTTCCAGAGCTCTAAATGCCAAAGATGTTTTGGAAAATGGGACTTTTGGAAATGTTAACCTTGTAGGTTCTCCAGACCAGGAATAGGTTAGCCTGAGCCACAGTGTCAGAAATGCACGGTGAAACAAAATAGATGGTATTGAGTAACAAAGGGCAGCAAAAAGTTTTCACATGGAATGAGAATTTCTAAATGAAAAGTCATTTCAAACTCTCATTTTAAACTGTTTGTTTTAGAAGTGTTGAAGTCGGACTTTAGGCTATTCCCAAACTTCCAATTTCCAACTCCATTTTTTTCCAATTTGAGAGATTCTTCAAAACTGGGGGGCATCTGTTTTGAAGATTTTTCCAGTGGAAAAACATTTTGTCAGAAAAATCCCAACTCAGCTCCAGTGAAGAACCATTTGGATTTCCTTTTAACTATTGCTAACTTTTATTAGACATACTAGCAAGTGAGAGAAATTGCACTCCACGCTATATTCAGCATTCCAAAGCAGTTGCTACAGAGGATCCTAGTCTCCTGGATTATCCTGCATCCAGAGAAATTAAACAAACTCAGATGCAAACTGGAGTATTGGTTGCAACAGTATATCCATGCTGAATAAACTTTTGTTTTTAGACTTAAGCAAAGCAAGATATTGCCTCAATTGTGGCCCTTTCCCATAGGCAACTTTTCCATCCAGTTTGCAAGTAAATAAATGTTTGTTTACAGGGGAAGCATCAGTCACTAAACTGAAGACTCCCGCCCTCACCTCAGACAGCTCATCATTAGTGCATGGATGATCCAGTCTGGGTTTTGGTATGGGCTGAGCTGTAGAGAACCCAATTGAGTCTCTGTCTGTCTAAGGACTTTGTGGAGAGCCCCTCAGCTGGGTGCTTCCCCTGGGTAGGTTAAATCTGCATTGTTAGTTCCAGTGGAATTCAGGAAAGCATCCTCTGTTCTCCCATCTCCTGTTTTGAGGCTGTTGTCAGGTTTTCTTTCTCCCAATGCTGCAGAGAATTTTTCTCCTCAGCTTTTCAGCATGAGGATCAGGATCAGGATTTCTGATTGAGGTCATAGTTTAAAATGGCAGCGGCCCTGAAAAGGGAATGAAGCAGCCTCTCTGTTTCCCAGAAGGTGGGACTCTGTGGGAGATGGAGAGCTGGCGGTAAGGGGCTTGAGGAAGGACAGGGGAATGGGGAGGTTTAAAAATGAGCCCATGGTGCAGCAGTAGTTTGTAAATTGCAGAGCATGGGGCCATTTCTTGTTTATATGGAGACAGCTCCCCATAAAAGCTAATAGGTTTTTGAAGGATATCAGGCATGGGAGGATCTGCTGCACTGTTAAGCCTTTAATTTAGCGTGGGGAGCAGGCTGGCGGTCCCACAGGGCAGGGGAAATGTCATGGCTCCGACGCCCCTGCGGCCTGCAGACACACAAATGGCCTTGGACTCATCTAGGCGCTCGGGGCTGTTTTAGCCAATCGATACCAGACAACAGGAGCTGAGCTCAGACTGCGGGCTGAGGCTCCTGCGGTGGCAACGCGCTCCTCTGCCCCAGCTTGCATGGATCCCCTGAGGATGGTGCCAGGCCAGGGTCTGGTTCTGGCCACGCTGCCTGTGGAGTGGAGCACTGGTGACAGGCAGTGTTTGCCCACGGATCAGGGTGAAGCCACTCTCTGAGCCGTCTCGACCATGGGCAGAGCTGTGGTGTCCCCGGGGGGATTGGAACATTGTGAGCTTGGGTTTAAGCACGAGGTTGGGCAAACCTCAGAATTGAGTGAACTGCAGCAGAAGCCGTTGGTTCTGCCTGGGGCCGAGGAGACGCCCGCACATCCTGCAGCAGCTGCTTCTGCCTGGGGCAGGCGGCCTAGCCTGCGACTGAACGTGTCTTTGAATTTCTTCTGGTAACGACTTACTCTGACCCTGGACATCCTGACCCACCCTGCCAATTGCTCTACTTCTGAGAAGAGGGGATGGGGTGAGGCAGTGTAGTGGGGTGGCTACCCGCTCGTGGCCAAAGGGGTTTAAAACAGCCCTGCAAAAGGCTGTGAGGCCCGCCCACTTCTCAGGTACCCAAAAGGTGCAAAAGGCTGTGGCTGGGGGCAAGCAGCTCCCAGGCTGATTAGGCCTAGCAGCCACAGCTGTGGCTGGTTTGATTAGGGCCCAGCTGGCTCTGAAAAAATGGCTCAGTTTGGTGCCAGAGAGAGTCTCCTCTGCTTCCAGAGGCAGATAGGCCTGGCTGCTGGGAGCTTGGTAGAGTACCTAGAGGGAAGCAGGGCTGGGGCAAGGCAGTAGGAGTTGGGGAAGCTCTAGCCTGGAAACCCCCAGGCTGCAGGGCCTAGGAGAAGGCCCCACAAAGGGTACTGGAGTTGCAGGGGGCAGCCCAGGGCTACAGAGGCAGAGCAGCAGGCCAGCCCCCCTTGCCGGTGATGAGTGGCAATGATACTGCACTCTGCCCCAGTGAACGGGGGCAAGTGGTGACTAGCAGTTGCCTAGACTGAGGCAAGGTGGGGCTAGAGGATGAGGGTTCCCTGGGAGGGGAGACCTTAAGATCTGAGGGGGTACTGCAGGGGTGCAGCACCCAAGGGAAGAGGGCACCGGGGTCCAGGGAGGGACTCTGGGCCAGAGCAGCAAGCGGGACATCGGCCTGCAGAGGGCGCTCCGGACACTGGCGAGCTAATTCCCAGACGGACCAGCAGGAGGCGCCGCAGGGGTGAGGCGCCCTCCTGCTACAGGCAGTTTGACCCCTCCCGGCCAAACACACCCCAATACGCCAAGCCTGCGGGATCCAGGATTCAACATGCTGGCCAGGGCTGGCCCCTCAGGAGAATTGGCTGAGGCTGCTCACACCAAACGGGCTCATGACACATCTCCAATGTGGCATGGAGGGAAACGTCCCTGCCTGGCAGATGCCGGCCGCTTCCCATGCTAGGGAGCCTCAGACTCCTCAGGATTGCACGTCTGCTGTGATTTGACGCTCCGAGACCAGAAACACACACTGGGCTGCGGACAGAGTCAACCTTCCTAGCTCCAGCCAGACCAGCCGAGGGTGATGCTGGTGATCTGGCAGGCTCTCTCCAGACACTAGGAACTAGGCTGCAGACGCCTGCCTTTGTCCTCTTGATGCTGCTCCTCTTGGCACCGATTCTGCACTGACCAGTGGGGCCTGCCCTGGGAGCCCACCTCCGAAGTGCACACGCCTCTATCCCTTGGGTGAAGGGCCCATGCTCAGCAGAAAACATGTGAGCACCTTCCCGGGACCTCCTGGCATCTGGAACACTCCCCCTATACGTCTCGGTCTCCTTTGAAATCTCAGCAAGAAGCACCTCCTGGCCCCTTGCTTCCCTGCGTCTTAACCTCTCCCTTCCCTTGCTGCTGTTCCCCTGTGTGGTTGTATTACTTAGTGCGCCCGTGTTTTGGGATGCAGTGCCCACAGGCTCGGTTTGGCCTGTGCAGCCCCTGGGTAAGACATTGTTGTGATTCAGTTTTATGGCCCTGCCAAATGAAGCACAAACTTAAGTACCTCACCTCCCTGATCTGATCGGCGGAGGCTGGAAGCTGATTTTCAGTGTGAGGCTGAGCTGGGAGCTCAGTTACACATTTCACTAATCAAATCACTGTCATGGGTCATTTCAGATACTGATGGTTTTGCTCTGTGCAAAGAACCGGGCTATCATAAACGCCTCGGTGCTGCGTTGTCTTACTAATTATGAACACATAAATGTCTCTGTAGGTAAATAACTCACCATAAATAGAGGTGGACTCGCAGATGGGTGCCTTACATGGCTTCGGTCATGTACTCCGTGATGGGAACACCACGGGGCTGTATTCATGTGCACACACCAAAGCAATGTGAAGAATCCGGCTCCGTTCTGATGGATTACACGTGGCTTCTCTGCCTGTGGGAGCCAGAGCAAACCATGTGATCTCTGGCAATGCCACCCGCAAGAGCGCAATTCAGTGTTCAGTGCAACTCTCTCCTTAATTCCTCTACTGTGACTGCAACTCTGGAAGTCAGGACTGGACCTCTGTTGGCACCAACTGGCGATTTGGGAACCTTCCCCACTGCTTAGGGACCATCAGACTCCTTTTACATCAGCCACCAATGGTAAAGAGCATTGGTCGGGAGCAGGGAGGGCTGGATCTAGACAGGAGTCTGAAGATACAATGCACCGTCTCCCCTCACTGAGTGCCTGAGCCAACCAGCCCCCCAGGTCTGCCTTGTGAGGCTCCTCCTCTGCAGAGTCTAATCAAAGGGATCTCTTCCTTTCTGCCACACCATAGGTGTGAGGAGACGCCCACAGCAGGGGCTTTGCAGATCCTGCAGCAGCTGCTTCTGCCCGATGAGAACCTACCTGCGCACGCTGGCAGACAGCCTGCTGCAAAGGAGAGACTCCAAATCAGCTGTGAACCTGGTGGGGAAAGGAACCCCCCATGGCTTCAGAAGGTTTGCATCAGCCCACTGTAAAGGAGAACCGTGCAACCCAGAGAATGGCTGGCAGTTCCCAAGTTTTTCAAGCAGCTCTACCAACTTAGTAGGCTAATAGCTCAGCTGGACCAGCCAAGGACCCTCACTCCCAGTCAGTGAGTGCAGAACGAGCTGCCCCAAATCCCAGACTCACAACTGGAAACGGGATCGATAAGAGAGCGCCCAAATGAATGGGAGGCAGCTTTGTTTAATACCCTAAGAAATGAAAATGTGTCCATGAACTAAACCAACTAGAACGGATGTTTCTAAACAAATGAATGTTTAGCTACTACCCTGACAATACAAAACCCTGAGAAGCAAGCAGGGAAAGTGAGTGTCAGCAATGGTGCAAGTTCCCATGGTTTGCATTTCTCGCCCTTTGGACGATCACTCTCTAAAGGCTGCCAAGTAATTTGGACTTTCTGATAGTACATTGGCTTTTAATATTCTAAAATGAGGCAAACCAATGAATGTTACCAGCATGTGATTTCTAAGCAGATGGCGCCCCTCGTAATTCAGAATTGTGATTTCAACTGGAACTGCATTAATCAGATGTATTTTTGCTGGACATATCAATAACCTTTGATTCAGCCCAGCAAGGCGGTGGGGGTTTAGCAGGAACTTATAGTGTGAGGTTTGCAGCGGAACCCAAATATACTTTTTCCCCTATGTGGACACACCTCTCAAGTGAGCGTCTTCTGCCTTCTAGTGTTTGACTGTAACCGTGGTGGCCAAATGCTAGCAAAATATCCTGTTTGAGATGAGGAGGTGACCTGATCATTCTCTTCCATCTGCGATTCTGAATAAATCGTGCAAGAGAGGTTTAAGTGACTTACCTGAGGCTACTCAGTTGCAGAGCTGGGAATAGAACCCAGGAGTCCGGACTCCCAGTTCCCCTTGCTCTGACCACTGATAGCAACAGTGCATGTGCTTAAGGACTTGGCTGACTATGGATGGACTTGAGCAAGTGATAGTACTAAGCGTGTCTTGATGTCTTTTGCCAAATCTCTGCCTAGGAGCTGCGGGTTGTTTGTTATGGACTTGGCCCTGTAAAAAGCAGCACTTGCCACTAGGGAGCGATGTTTCCAGAGCTGCCAAGGGTTACCCAGCTGAGGTCCCGTGAGGCAGAAAGGATTGGGAAGTACCTGCAGTTCTAGGTGTGGTTGGGAATTGAGTCTGGATGTACCCTACCTGCCCCTTCACTGGATTGTGAAGCTGGAATGCCTCCTGGGAGCAGAGAAAACTCCCCAGGCGCCTGTGAGTGCACTGTCTGGGGAAGTGCCTCCCAGTTCAAATTAGGGGAGGTCAACACAGACAAGTTGTTCCCACTGGTGGAAGGGGTTGGGTGGGGGTGGTTCAAAAGCTGTCTGATGTTCTTCATTTCCTTAATAGCAGTGGAAGTATTTCATGGGCAATTGGAGCTAAGCACTAGCGTGGCGGTAACGAGCGGCGAGAGACCGCGGCAAGTAAAGGCTCATTGTTGGGTTTCTGTTTTTCTTTCAGTGTGAATTTAGTTCTGGAGTGAGGGTGCCAGACAGACAATCGGGGAGACCAAGCGCTCTGAGATCCACAGAGTGGGGAAGGCCCCCTGGAGTGTGAGCTGGAAGGTGAGATCCCGATAGGCCATGTGATCCCTGGCAGGGGGTAAAGATTTTAGGCCCTTACATTCCCAAACACCAAGAGTGGTTCCTTTTGCTATATTTGTATTTTTGAGACTCTGGTTCATGGGTTTGTAACTAGGTCCCTCGTGTGATTTCTAGGTGGTTGAGCCGTAAGTTCTGGGTCCAGTGAACTTTTCCAAATCTATCTGCAATGCAGAGTTGAACCCAGCTTATTGTTGGCTTTGGTTTGAGTCTCACCGTCGCCATAATGGATCTGAAGGAACCTGAAACTTTTAAATCAAAACTCCCAAGTGTCAAAGCATGTGATGAGAAAACGATTCCCACTAAAAAACTGTTGCAAGGCAGAGAATCTTTTTTAGTGGGAATCGTTTCCACTCAGGGTGTCAGAATGAAAATCAGGAGGGAGGAAATTAAGCCAAAGAAGCCTGTTCCCCCACTCTGCTTCTGAGAGTCTGTGTGTTGAGCAGTACTGATCTAATTGCATCTCAGATGTCTCTATCTGGCCATTGGTACCATACTCCTCACCGCAGTGCTCTTGAAGAGCAAAGCATTGGCCCAGTGTGTCTTGTTGCCATGTGGAGGTCACAGTCTGGAGCTCATCCTTCCTGGAAGGGTGAAAGAGACGGGGGAGCCTTGCATGAGTTCTATGAGAGAAGCATCTGTAATTGGCTGGGGTCCTGCACCCAGGTTCACCCACAGCACAATACAACAGACTTCTACCAAGTTCACTGCCCTGGGTCTGGTAGCCAGATACCAGGGCAGACTTAGCTAGTCAGTGGAGCCCCCAGCCAGACATATGCAACCTGAACCAAGGCTCAGAGCAGGAACCAGGGGGCGCATAGACCCCAGTTCTTCTCACTGAGCCACCAGGAGTCAGCTGGGGGTTACCTGGCTAGGTGGGTAGGAACCGTGCTGAGCTGGCCTCAGCTGGGAGTCACTCTTTGCAGATCTTACACCAGCCAAATCCCATCCTCTCTAATAGGCTAAGAAGTTGATGCCTTTAAATTCTCCAGCAAAGGGAGGAAAGCACTTTAGTTTCAGTCGTGTTCTCCATTAGACACCCTTCAGGTGTTAGCAATATTATGCCACAATTTCATTATCCATTAAAGCCAGGTAATAATAAGTCCACAAAGGTATTTGCAGCCCATTGATGTTAATGAAGGAGATCAATCTCATTCCGAGCATGTACAGCAGCCGCACATTGGAGATGGAATATTACCCAAGGTTAGGCGTGAATTGTCTCCTTGATAGCAGACCCCACCAGCACTTAATTTTGCATGACTGTCTTTATGGCACCGACGGAGTTTGACACCCAGACACAGGTTTGCCGCTAAGTTGGCTACATTATGTCCCCCCCCCCACCTCCGACATAAGTGCTGTGATTTCTCTCGCAGGCGGGAAGGTTGCAATGTTCTCCTCTCGCCTGGGCTACCCATGCAGGAAGGAGTCAAAGGTGACTCTGGCTGGGAAGCTGGGTAGGTAGCGCGGGGCTGATTTGTGCAGGTTTCCGATGAGACCCGCTCAGTGCCCAGTGGACTCCTGTGTGAGTGACTCTGGGCACAGCTCCCCACCTGCCAGGGCAGTGCTTCCCCTCAATGCCCGGATTCCTAGGACACACCCCTGAATCTGTGCCACTGTAGTCCACTTATTTTCCTGCTCCACAGGCCCCCAGTGTTTTTCTACTGTAGCCCAGGCTCAGAGGAATGTGTCCTGCGATGGCTGCTGGAAGGGGTCCCAGGCTCAGAACGGCCATCCTTGGCGTGACAATTGTTTTCACGTGGGGGTCCCCCTGCTGAAAGCAGCTCTGGCTTCCAAACATTGCCTGAGCCTTGCGATCTCCCTGGCATGTCCCTGGGGCAAGTGTCAAGGGACCGAACAGGGCAGCAGTGAGTCTGTACTGTAGGTACCGGGGCGGGAAAGTGGGCTGCCATGGTGGGGACTGCTTACATACAGGGGATATGCAAGTAATTAGATAACTTAAGAACAGATGGCTCCGCGCTAATACAACGTAACATTCACCCCACCAGGGCAGGCGCTGGATTTCCACAGGGCAAACCACACCCCAGGGTCTCTGCACCAGTGAGAGAGTCTGAGCCACCAGAGAGGGCTACCAGGGCTGCTCCAGGTAATACCGTCTGCTCCTCCACAGGACCAGCTTGCAGATTTGGTACTAGAGGCATTGGAGGGAAGCTGCTGCTGATTTATTTTTTTTTTGCAGGAATGTAAATATATAAAAATGTTAAATTTCCCCCTGGAATATTTTCAGTTTTTCAACAAAAACTTGGGAGTAGAAACTGAAATGCTTTGGGATTTGAATTAAAAAACTGAAATCTGGTTCCTGAAAATGGTTTGCTTTTTATGAAAACCTGGAAAAAAAATTAATAGAATTAAAGCTAAAAGTTTGAAAAAGCCACTTTCCGTCAAAAAATAATTTTTATTTATTGGCCCTTTCCTAGTTACTTGGACAGTCTGGGGTGTCCCCCCACTGGAGAGCAGTTCTTCCGAGGCCCTGACCAATCAGGTATGGGGTTTCTGTGAGTGCATTAAAGTCAGCCATATTGGGCCTGATTCTCCTCTCAGAGACACTTGGGTACATTGTAAGTGACTCCACTGAAGCTAAAATATCCTCCCGCCCAAACCTTGGCCCTAAACTCAGTCACCATTAGCAGGGTCCTTTGCGCGAGGTCTGATTAACTGCCAGGTTCATGCTTTACCTCCGTGCTCCCCCTGGTGAATGAAAGGCAGGGAGAGAGACTGAGCTTGTGATGCTTAGCAAGGAGGAATGGCTGGGAAACTGGGGTGGGCTGGGCAGCAGTCGGTGAGCTGTCCAGCCTGGGGTCCTGGGGGTCTGGAAAGTTTCTGCGAGGCCTCGGGGTTCTTGAAGTTGGGAGTGTTGAGTTTGCTGCTTCCACCCAATGGGGGGAGTGGGGGGGGGTGGGGGGCGTGTGTTTCCACTGAGAGCCAGATCCCCAGCCCACCCTGCAGTTGCATCTCTTAGTGTTTTTCCCTCTAATGCTCTTCACTATTCGCTCTGGCATTAATAATGTTCGCAGGCTGCTATCTTTAAAATTAATGAGGTGTTTAACTTTTAGTCAAGAAGCTCATCCAAACAAAAACACATTTGCGTCCTCCAGCAAGCGGTGTGGACAAATTAGCTGCTTCCGCTCCACACTCCAGCCTTCTCCGGTGGGGAGACGGGAGCCGCAGGCTGTCTCCTCAATGCTGCTGCTTGGAACATAGGTACTGCTGTCAGTCGATTTCATGAGTGATGTGAGTGTCCATGCTGGTGTGACAGAGGGATGTGTGGGGCAAAGCACCTGCAAACAGCCCTGTTCAGTGTCCACACTGGCTGCTCTATCCTGTACTACACAGTTACCTTCTTAGCATCTGGAGCCCTAAGTCTGTGTTTATAGGCATGACAGTCCACAGGCCTAGAAGCAGAGTCTGCTGGCTCCTGGGTGGCTGTGGTGTCCACATGGCCACTCAACAGCTCTGGCAAAGCCGGGAACAGCAGCCTATGCACTCTATGGGTTCAAGTGCCCCTGGCTGTCTCTCCCATGTAGGTCCTGGCTGGAGGAGTCTACTGAGAGCCCTGACTGGCTCAGGCATGCTATTGAAGGGGGACAGGCAGGGCTCTCTCTCTATGGGCTCCTGGTCCCCTGTGTATCCTGTTCTGGCTGGCTTGTTGGCCCTGGCCCCGTATGGGTCATTGACCTGGATTCTGACCAGACTCTGTGGCGTGACATGGTACAGGGTGCGGCCTGTGGCCTGGGGTAGTCAGTTATTCTCTGTCAAGGTCCAGATTTCTTTGTCGTGGGACAGTCAAGGTCCAGAATTCAGAGAAACTTTTTTTTCACGCCGCAATCCCGATAATGATGATAAGTCAATAAAAAGATGTTGTGGTCCATTCAACAGCATGTGACCTTGGACTATGTTCTCAATCCCACTCAGACCCAGTTGGCCAGAGATCCTGGCACTAGGTCACTGTATGGTATTCATCACTGTACCGGGATCAGGTGCTAGCTCAGAGCTGCCGGACCTCAGAATTGCTCTAAATTTCACTTTCTCTTCCCTGGGGTGTTCGAGGATCAGGTCTGAACTCCTCTTTTCAGGCCACATCTGTTACTTTTCTGTCTTGGAGTTCTCTCCACCCTGCCCCTCAGACAGGGAGCCCGGGCAAATGCTAATGCTGACTCGCTTTGGAGGTTGATCTCCAGGAGCCCATAGAGAGAGAGCCCTGCCTCTTGGGCTGGACCATGTGGTATCCAACCGGGGATGTTCCCAGCACCCATCTGGTCATGCCTCTCTTGTCTACCTCATCCTCAATGCTGGTACTGGGGCATCTTACAGAATAACTTGCTTTCTCCCTCACTACCACCCTCATCTTGGCTTGTCCTCCATTTTTCAGCTGCCTGCTTCCCAGTGGACCACAACCCACCAATAGCCAGGCATTGTACTCTGGGCACAACAACCTGCCTGCTGGGGCAGTGCTTCCCCTCAACCCCCAGATTCCTAGGCCACACCCCTGAATCTCAGTGCCACTGTAGTCCACTTATTTTGATGCTCTCTAGGCCCCCAGGGTTTGTTTCTGCTGTAGCCCAAATGCCTGTTGTTAGCTTTTGATCCTGTGTATCCTGTAGGCAGGGGAAATAAAATCAAATGCTTAACAAATTAGACAACTGACTCAATGGATCGTAAAGAGACCTGACATCTTAAAAATCACGCTGCTCTCAGAACGGGTAGGCCATTGGTGTTACCCATAACATCTAAGGTTTGTTTAGATGAAAGAAATTTGATAAGTATTATTCATTATTTCTTTAGTTTGATGTTTTGTATATTTTGCCTATTGAGAGTCATTAGGGTTTTGCACCGAAATCCATTAGGTGCTTTGGAAAATCTCTCCCACTTTGTATATCATCAATTTCAAAAATGTCCCCTCTTTAATCAGGTAGATTACTGCAATCACTTGCTCCCAGCTGTAATATTTGCAACAGGGATGGTCCCATTGACTTTTACAGGATTACTCACTCTTATAAGCAATGTGCCTGGTAACAGCTGTTCGCAAGCATGGGAGCTGAGTTAGTGAGCTTCTCCTGTGCTTTGCATGGGGCTTCCGTGCAGTAACGTGGGATAGAAGAACATTTATGAAATAGAAAAATACAGTGTGTAGAATAGGATAATATCCCTTTAAATAGCTTGTGAGCCCTCCAGTGGTGCTCAGTGTGTTCTGTGTTTTAGAAGCCATCAAAAACAGCCTTGTGTTTACAAGTTTGTGTATATTTAGGAAACACCTTTCGTTTGGACTCAGTTCTGCTCCTGTGATTCCTTCCTATTATTTTTGTTGCGTGAAGAGTTAAAGAAACAACAGAAATTGTGATTGTAAAATCACCAAGCCTGCCAGGGGGAGCTAATGGAAGACTTTCAAATCATTTCTTTTTTTAAACTGACTACATTTCAATTTGATTGCATCCCTTTACATTTCTCTCTGATAAAACCAGGCCATAGAGAAGGATCCTGAGGTTTGCTTGGCCGTCTCCTCACTTCCTGCCCACCTGCAGCTCCCATTTGTTGTTCATCTGTGTCTCTACAATCCTTGCTACAGTAAATAATCTTTGATAAAATATACTTTGGCTGTACTTGACAATCTAAATGAACCCTCAGTCTCTCTCTCTTGCACCCTAATTAGTTACTGTGACATTAATCAGGCTGCTAAGCATAATACCATATTCTCAGCAAATCCAGGGCTAAAAATATGAAGCTGAGCTTGTCTTTGAAAAATTATGAATATCCTGATTACAAAGGGTGCTCTCTGAACTGTTACAGGCAGCCACTTCTGTTAAATCTTTGTGGGTATGGATTTTCCTGCTCACAAAACAGAAGTGGGACCTCAAGCTAGGTGTATTTTTTATGACGTGTAGAAATTCCCTGTCTTTGTAATGATTCGGCATATTTTCTTTTTCCTCGATGGCTCCATTATTTGTACTGTGGTACAATGCAGAGACACCTAAATACATGCTTAAATTTAGGGATGTGAGCAGTGCTGCTTTCTTACTCATATATGCTTCAAGTTGGGCACATACATAATTGTTTGTAGGATCAAGGCCTTATTAATTTTTTGAGGCAAAAGGTTTTCTCAAATTACTAGTATCTTGGGATGGAGCAAAAGCCCAAGTTGAAGAAAGAACGCTCCTTTGGAATACAGGAGATCAAATTTCTCCCAAAAGAGATGGAAGAAAGACACTAGTTGTTAATGAGGTGTGACTCCCATCTCGATGGAATGAGAGAGAATAGCAGGAATGCATTGGGTTTGCTGTGGACCCAGAGCTTGGAATTTGTATATCCATGCCATTTTGAAAATGGATGAAGCTCATTTTCCTGGAAAAAGTGGTTTAGGAAATCATTGGAGATGAAAAAGGAACTGCAACATGCTTTCCAGAATACTTGGATTGTGACACAAAAGGTTATGTTGAGAAGTAATGAGTGAGCCCTATTCACACACCTTTGATGCACAAAATACGGATGTTTTTGATGTTTCTCTGATGTCCTCCAGACAGAGATCCCAGTGTTGGAGGGGCCCGGGGTGAGGCAGGAGGAGAAAAGACATCTGAGGCTAAAACTTGAATCTTTTTGTCAAGTGAAACAAGAAGTTTCTCAATGCCAGCTGGCTGGCATAATTGGTTCTCTCGTGGCATTATTCACAGCTCTTCCCTCTTTCTTTTTCAGCTACCTTCCATCTTGCTTGTTAAAAGCAAAGGATATTTTGGAGAATTGGAATTCATTAGTCTTCCTAACAGAGGGAGACTACTTAGACTTAAATTGGTGGTTAGCAAATATACAGATAATTCCCACACATTCTTATTTATCGTCTCCAGTTCGGCAGACTATAGAAACAGATGCCTGAGCGTCTGTCTGGGAGGCTCTAGTCAATGGAGTGGAATACAAAGGTATCTGGAATTCGGAATTGACGAAACTCAATATAAACAAATTGGAACTCTTCTCCGTTGACTAGATTATCTCCCTAATCAGATTTCCCCAAGGTACTCATAATAACTTGATATTCTCAGACAAGACTAGTCTTTTATGTACATGAAACAGGAGGCAAAAGATCACAATAGAAGTCAGAGGCAGTGATGGAGATGGGGTGAGAGCTCTTCACACAAAACAATGGTTGCTGAACAGTTCGTCTATTACTACGTGCACCTGCTGAAGGCTCTACCACATCAATCCCTTTAAAGCCTACAGCGTCTTGATGACATTGGCTCTGGAGCCAAGTCTCTGATTAGATTGATCTGATAGCATGAATACGGATATTTTGAACATGTATTCGTTATAGCCAAGAAAGCAGAGAAGACTTAAATACTACTGCTCTCCTCCTGGTCTGGTGTAATCACTTCACCCAAACCCCACTAGCTGGCATCTAATGGAGTGAAGATGATGAAATCAAAGTTAAAGCTTTGCCTGCATACTATATAATTCACCACTTCCTACTGTGTACAAAAGATAACGAGGGACTCATTACAGTTAAGATGGATAAAAGCAAAACCCTGCTAAAGCTGCCATTAGAGCCTCTTTTAGTTACTGTAACAAAAAAGGCATTTTCCAACTCTGATCTCTCCCGTTTTTTCCTTGTACTAGGATGATGGAAGGTCCAAGGCAGGAGGAAGTAGATTCTGATGTGCTGGACGCCTCAAGAAAATGAGTGCTTTCCACTCCCTTGATCTACACCCAAGCTTTGTTGGATCTTTAGTACTCTGAAATGCAATCTCGGTGCACCAGCCAGGAATTAAAGAGCTGCAATATAAGAGGTAATTACAGTGCTTGTAGTTATTTGTTAATTCATGTAGCATATTTCGTATAATTAATACTGTGCCCACACTCTGCCTATGTTAATACACTTGCCTGCTCCTCAAATATGTTTCAGCAGCTCCAGAATATCAAAGTGGCTCAGGTAGTCTAAGGAGACAGTTTGATTGCACAGAGCTTCTGACTGTGCTTAAATGGACACTGCCAAAATTAAATTCCATATTTTAATATTTCCCCTGATCTGTGCTATTAAGAACATTTTTAGATTGTTAAAAGGAAAGAATTCTATCTGTCTAATTTAAATCACACTGGCTATTTCTGTTGTTTCTTTTACTACTTGTGTTTCATTCCGGTTGGACGGTGTCATTGGATTGCTCAATTTCCCTTTGCTTATAGTCAAGTTTCTTCCAGGGATATTGCAGGAAATTGCCATATGTGTAACAACTCCATTCCCCATGAATCAGCCCATACATGTTCCATAACAGGGAATGTGGTGCAGTTATTTCCCCTGTCCTCTGCTTGTGAAATACCACGGAGTGATATGCTATGAATATTGAGTTTGATCACTCAATGATATTAATAATACCCAAGGAATATCTACATGTGATTCAGCGACTTTCGCATCCTATCCCAGTAACAGACAAGAGTTGGGCTTCTCTGATCTGGTCTGGCAGCTGAGGTTTCTTAAGAAAAAAGGCAGAGGGTATCTGTTGCTCTCTCACGGGCACTGTGCACTTGTGTGTAACACACAAAGCACATTGGGGCTCATTCTAGCCATTCTTTTCAGCTCTTTCCAAATTCCCTGTAACTTGGATTTTAAGTTTCTGAACTCTCCCCACCTGTGTCTGTCCATCATTTTCGGATACCCCAACACCCCAGATTTTCTTTAGAAGCACCAAAGCCCTTAGGCCAATGTTTGTTACATGGTAGCATGTCTGCTCTGAGCTCTTGGTTAAAAATGTCCCTCCCTGGTTCTCCTAACTTAGCACAAAGTTGTTTGAATGTGGGTTTCCAAATCTGCAAAGGAAGCTTTAAGATTGGGATTTTCAACTTAGTTTAAGGGAGTTAACACCCAAATCCCATTCAACTTGGATACCCGACGCCATCAGGCTGTTTGGTAAATCCTGGGCCTTCGACCCTCAAAGCTGTTCTGATGGAAACTGACCAAAACAGAGGATTTACAAAAATCTCTCTATTTGTCTGTCTGTCCATTCTTTTGCAAAACCATCTATTGTTTAAAAAGTATTCCTTCATTGAACTGACTTGTCAAAGATTACTTATACTTATTCTCAGCCTGAATTAAATTGGCTCAGTCACTTTAAAAACCTCTTTCTGGCATTTTGAAATTCCAGAAAGTCTCTTATTTAAAAGGACCAGGAGCAAAGTGGTTTGTCAATAAACACACAGCTCCTTCTGCTGAAAAGCATCACGCACAGTCACTGGCCTTCATTCAACTCCAGTCTCCAACTAGCAGATTCTACTGTATTATGAACAGCAGGACACTGATTGTAAATGAGCTTGAGATTCTGTTTACCACATCCAGCACTGCATGGACAAAGAGGTCAAGGTAAACGGCAGTGGCCTTTGACCAGTTTCTGACAGGTCTCACTCCCTTGCTGCAATTCCGTAAAAGGTGCCTGGTCAGACGATGCAAAGCAGAATTTCTGGGCCGTTGAGCATCTGTGGTTGAGCTTCCTGCAAAACAAATGAATTTGTGTAATTAGACCTGGCAGGTAGAAGAGGAAACGTTGTTCGCTCTTGTTGTTGTTGCTGAGGGAATATAGCAGTGTGAGGGTGAAGTGGGCTATAGCCCACGAAAGCTTATACTGAAATAAACTGGTTAGTCTCTAAGGTGCTACAAGTATTCCTGGCTTTCTTTACGGATACAGACTAACACGGCTGCTATTCTTGAACCAGAGTAAAAAGCACTTTATGAATAGGCCATTGGTTTGAATCTAACCTTGGGTTAGTAGTTGCCAAAAGTTGTTAGCACCTGATAACTGTTTTGTGGCCTCTCGGAAATGAATTGGTAGCTCTTAATTCCCAGTGTACAAAAAGTGTTCTCACAATGGGCTGTGAACGGCTCCTGATTGGAAAGGAGAGGCCCACCACAGAAACTGATCTCTCCCTTCCGCTCCATTCTGGAGCATATGGAGCAGGATGTGGGCTCTCTGGGGTGCCCTGCTCTGTGGATGCTTGGAGAGGCAGACTCGGGATAACAGTCTGATACCATTCACCAGCACTAAGTTCACTTGATTGTTTTTTACTTTTTGGTAATAGACTGGCTTCCTGTTGATGGACTTTTCCTTTCAGGTTCTGTAGATCTCATTCAAGAATTAGACCAAGAAGTGCATGTGAACTAGAATTTAGTGAACTCAGAAATGACTCTGATTTGGAAGTTAATGAGATTGTCTGATCTTTCTTCCTTACCTCTTTAACCACCCCCACATCGTACAGATATGCTAAGCAGAAAACCCAAATCCCTGTTTGCATAGTGAAAACAGTGAGGGGAAATCCAGCTTGTGTCCTGAGTCAGGACTCCATGGCCCTCTGAGCAGTGCGGGTGGAGGTAAAGGAGAAATGAAGACCAGCAATTGGAAGTGACACATTTCTGAGTGTTCCCTCTGAAATGCAAAACGATATTTTGCTCACGAGCTTCGCCAGACCTCGGGGAGCACAGCCTCACCGACTCATTGGGCTGAAGCAAATTGCCAATGCGCGGGAATGAAATCTAATCTGCAGTGTCCGGCGCATGCTGTCGCCTGAGCACTCAGTGCTTTTGATGGCTGTTTTGATGAGCTGCTGAAGGTCTGAGAGATCCAGCAGGAACCTGCAAATGAGATCTCCTTTCCTGGCACACCAGGCCTGCTCATACCCATTCCTTTATGAAGCATGTGGTGTCGCTGGCCACCAGAGGCGGCAATTTCTATGATTTATCAGTGTCACTGAGAACAAAATGCTAGAGACTCTGCTGTAGGTGCCCTGGCGTGGGTCGTGGAATAGTCACCTTCGATCTCATCAGAGCTGGAAGCCAAATGAGCCTTTCGTTCTCTAGCTACACTCTCAGCAGCAGCCTCGCCTGTTCAGCACCCTGGGAGGGTCCTTCTCTCCTCTCCAGCACCATTTTCAGGGCAGTTTTCAGAAACTGTAATTTAAATAACAGCAGTTTGTAAGATCCCAGCTGAGACCCTTCACGGTGGTTCCTACCAGCTCATCCAGGGGACAGGTCTCCAGGGGACAGCTGAGACCAACTCCCTGCCGGAGTCCCCCTCCGTACAGTTCCTAGTGGTGCAATCCGAGGGATGTTCCCTTTGGGCTCAGCAAGCGGAGATGCTGCATACTGACCACCAGGCTCCCCTTTTGGGTCTGGGCTTTAGAATGCCCATGCAATGAGCACAGCTGCCTGATGAGGGACCGCTTTTTGGTTAAGTCAGCACCAGCATTTAGACCCTACAGATAGTTACTCTGAATGTTGCCTACTGTGAACTTTCCTCCCAGGCCGGCAGAAGCTTTGATGCAACTAGGGCATTCGCAGATACGTTCTGAGATACAGTGGGCAGATTCTCAGCTGGTTTAAATTCATGTAGCTCCATTGCAGTCAATGGGGCTATGCCAATTGACAGCGGGTAAGAATCTGGTCCAGCCCATTTCAATGTGTGTGTGGGGGGGTCTTCTTGTGCAATCTCCCATTGCTCTTCTTGACTTCTGTCCAGCTGATGAAGACTGGACGCAGCTCCTTGCAGTTCTTAGCAATGCTCTTCCAAGTGCTTGCTAGAAGGTGCACTGGACAGTGACATGAAACAGAGCCTCCTTCCAGGAGCTGATATTGCTTCTTACACAAGCCCAGATAAGAAGAGTTCTTCCAGCTGGAGATACTGTCATCAGCTGCCCAGCCTCAGGAGGGAGCATAGAAATTGCGAGACCAGAGTAGACTTGTTCATCTAATCCAGCATCCAGTCTTCAACAGCGGCCAGCACCAGGTGTCCAGGAAGTTCAGGGTTAGGTAGATGGGTGATCGTCTGCCCTCCATAAAAGTCCCATCCCTAATAATTGGAGATTGGATTAAACCCTTCAGCCTGAGATTTTATCTCCCATCCAATACTCTTTATCGTTAGTGTAAATGATTCTAACTCTGAATATTCTTGTTATCCAGCAAATAGTCCAATCTCTCTTTGACTCTTACTACATTCTTTGCTTCCATGACCTCATGGGGCATTGAGTTCCACAGCTTAATTACACAGAAAGTGAGGGGGGAAATGATCTTTTATCCATTTTGAAGAAGAGAAAGCAACTTCAGGACTCTCACCCCCTGTTTAATCTTCAGAAAAGAGACCCAATAAGAAGGTTGGGTACTTATTTAGATATATATCAGTTGCATAATAATTGCACTTTTGTTATGAAAACAAATTTGCCAGAGGAGGATTAATTACGGCAGAGACAGATTCAAAATGTAAGTGACCATTAATTAACACCTAATTATTCCTCTGAGAGCTAATGTGTCATACACACGAGCATTAGACCAATCCCAGATCAGCACTGTCTCAACAGACACAGAAAGAATCCATCAAGAATGGCTGTTCAAGGGTTTTCCCTGTGACCTCTCAGGGTGTAGTAATATAATGTAATAATTCACCCTGCTTTCGATCATTAGGAAGGGTCACCTGGAAATGGAACATCTTTGTATCACTGTGGGTTATGAGTGGGGGATGGATATGAACAGAAACAGGCTGGAAATAATCTTGTTTTCTATTCCGTCCCTTCACCTGTGGATACTTTAGTTAATAAGTGTTGTTACTGAGTATCTCATGCTCTTTGGCCCAGATCCACAAGGTATTTAGGCTCCTAACTTCCATTTAAATCAATTTAGCATAGCTTGGAGTTGCACACAATATTCTGGGGGGAGGCTAACCCCAAGGTGATGCGGCATACAGCATGGATGTAGCATAGAGGCTGATGGAGTGGGAAGGCAGCTGAGCGCTCTCATACAAATCAGGACATTCCTGCGAGGTGCACAGCCCTGATCAAGAAAATCACATACTTAAGTTTCATTGATTTTCAGGCCAAAGGGGCAGATTTTTAAAGATACTTACGTGCCCAACATCCATTAATTTCAATTGGTGTAAAATCTGGCCCAAGGTCCTCAGCAGCTTGCAGAATTGAACTCATCAGGAATGAGTGAGCGTGCGGTGCTTGCACTCCATATGAATTTGGGGAATGACCTGTTTCATTGCCCTGTCTTAGGTTAGCTCTCTCTGGACCACAAAACAGTAGGTGGATGATAATGTCTGTCTGAATGGGATGTGATTTCCATGAAATGACAGTCCCTGTCTTCATTAACCCTGCATGGGTTCACCAGATTTAGTGAGTACACGTGCATGCCACAGGTCTTGTTGCCGAATTTCACAACCATGCTGATCAGCCCCTGGAAACATTTGGATACTGCCAAATACTCAAACTAACACAAAAATACTGCACAGCCAAGGAGCAGAAGAATTTGTGAAATACAAGATCTACTCTGACAACAGCTGCCAAAGCATCTTCCCTGCCCACACACCGGTTTTCAGGTGACTCTTGACAACAAAATCAGGAAGGAAGAAAACTCTAGTGCCAATGGTGAGAAGCCTAGTCTGATGCACAGAGACTCGGACACAAGGAATTTCTGTAGCTCTCCGCCACTGCCATGTAGGGAGAAACTGAGTCAACCTCTCTCCTGCCACAGAGGCAGCAAAGTCAGTTCCTGCAGAATTCTTCCAGATTGTAAATGGATTCTGAAACTTCTCTGCATCTGTACCATGCATGTCCTAGCTGTAGATTTCTGAGGCTTTGGCAGCTTACCCCTTGAAAGCACTGGCATTTTCTAGACTCCTAGTCAGATGAACACTTGCAAAGATCTTGGTCATCTTAATGATATCACAAAATTAGACCAGACAGAGAAGAAGCAGCACCATCAGGTCACCTATTCATTGTATGCTGTCAGGGTTCGCACAAGATGGTTCCCTATAGTATTATCCTAGTCTAATTGTAATTAGGGAGTATCTAGAATGTGTGTGTATACATATATAATCATACACAGTGTGTGCAGGCATGGGTTACAGCATCCGTCTTATCAAATAAACTTACCTGAGGCTAAGAGATGAAGGAGGAAGAGGGCCATGAAAACAGCTGCCATCTCATCATCTGGCTTTGTCCCGCGCTCCCACCATTAGAGACTTTTTTAAGTGAAGGTTAACAGTGTCTCTCTACCGGGCTCTGTTCCCCACTGGAACGTCATTCTCTCTAAAACATCCAACAGGGGCCTAGGTGAATGCAGCCGCTACCTGAACGTTTCTGGGCTCTCTGCTAGCTCTGAACTACCCTAGCCCCTTCTGATCTGGAATCGGATTATAGGCAGCATTTTAATTTCATTGACATTCTAGCGCTAAGTGAATAATGGAGTCCGAGGCTGGTCCTCAGGAGGGGAAATACCATGCTAATATGATTTCCTTTAGTGCTCTTACCTGAGGCTGTGCCTGTCGCTGACTTACAGCATGCTAATTCCATTAATAATTGAGGCCCAAATAGCTGCTTTAAATCAGACTTGTGCAGTGGTGTCTTCAGCATTTGACAATAGTTACTTCACTCTTGAATTACCCTGGATAATGGAAACCTGCTATTGTTTAATGAAGAACAATCGCTAACAGTGCAGGGGGGAAAAATCCTGTCTCCTTTTTGTCTTTCCTGACTCTCTCTTTAATTAAAAGATGTATTACACTATGATTAACGGGAGCGCTTGGGTAGGGGTTTATTTGGCACTTTCAGAAGGGGAATGAGACACTCCCGGACAGCAGGATTATTTCAAAGACTGTTCAGGCCCCTTCTGAATTGGCATCTGCAAATAAAAAGAAGATTAAGTGGCATGAATGAGCTTGCTCTCTGTCCAGGTTTATGGTAGAAATGGGCCTGGATCTAACCACCCCTTTAACTTTGCAGCGTGGGCCCATTTCTGGGGGTTATGCTGCTGGTTAAATCAAGGAAAGGACGCTGTCCAGGCAGCTGCAGTGTCTCTGATGATGGTGACAACCCACATGGAAGTAGAGCTCCTACCTCTGGCAGTGGAATTCCCCCTGGATAATGGGAGACGTGTTTCCAGTGCTGGTTTGTATCCCCCTGGGCCAGCAGTGGAATGATAGAATGTCCCCTCTTTCTAAGCAGCTCTTTGTTCTCTATGAATAATGCCTATATCAGTCCAGAAACTCTGAGGAATCCACCTGACCCTTTCTCTTGTTTGGTAGCATGCCCTGTTACCCTAGAGCCAGGAGTGAACGGTAGTTGGGGCATCTTCTAAAAGATAAGAACATAAGAACAGCCATTCTGGGTCAGACCAAAGGTCCATCTACCCCAGTATCCTGTTTTCCAATAGTGCCCAATGCCAGGTGCCCCAAAGGGAATGAACAGAACAGGTGATCATCAAGTGATCCATTCCCTGTCGCCCATTCCCAGCTTCTGGAAAACAGAGGCTTGGGACATCATCCCTGCTCATCCTGGCTAATAGCCATTAATGGACGTATCCTCCATGAATTTATCTAGCTCTTTTTTTGAACCCTGTAATAGTTTGACCTTCACTACATCATCTGGCAAGGAGTATCACCATTTGACTGTGTGTTGTGTGAAGAAGTACTTCCTTTTGTTTGTTTTAAACCTACTGCCTATTCATTTCATTTGGTGACCCCTAGTTCTTGTGTTATAAGAAGGAGTAAATAACACTTCCTTATTTACTTTCTCCTACCAGTCATGATTTTATGGTCCTCAGTCTCCCCTTAGTCATCTTTTTCTCCAAAGCATGTCAGCATTGCTCCTGAGCTGGCTGGCTGCAGGGCTGTAAGATGCATCCCACCCCATCCCCTCATGTGGAGACAGTGTAACTGTCTCGACACTCCAGCCCTGGGAACTTGGAAACACCAGACGCACAGAGTACATCTACACTGCATTAAAAGACCTGGGCTCCCTGACTCAGGCCCATGGGGTCTGGGTTGCGGGGCTGAAAATTGCAGTGTAGATGCTCAGGCATGGAGCCTGAGCTCTGAGACTCACCCACCCCTCACAAGACCCCACAGCCTGGGCTCCAGACTAAGTCCTATACAGCTACCCTGATTTTTATCCCAAGCCAGCCACAGCCATACTCCCGGTAGACTTACTGATAGGGGTCACTGTGGAGTACCATGTGACATCTCCCCCTTCCAGGAGTTGGTTGTGTTGCCATCCCAGAGACATGAAAACCCCTTGCCTACTGCATGGTGAATCCTTGCCAAGGGTCTGGGGTAAGCTCTGCTGGGAATGCTTTCTTTCATCTCCTGTCTCAGTTGCCCTCTGCATTCAGTTCACTAGGAAAGTAGTGGTGTACTTGTAGCCCCTCCCAAATGGATAGCTGCCTTAAGAGGCTGCGGAAGAGTTTATTATGCAAACGTAATAAACATAATAAGGGATGTGTTTATTATGCAAACAGCAACTGAGTTATGTCTCTTTTAAGACTACTAAATAGTTTTTAATTACTGCTATATCAGTAAATCCCATAAATATGCAAATGCAATTAGTTCACAAAATAGGCCCTAAATATCTTTATTCCTCTCCAACAAAGTTCTTTGAAGTTAATCGCCAGCTCCCTTTGTTCGCTCCCTTGGCAGTTGTGCTGAAATTGATGGGAATTATGACAGATGTACAAATTCAGGGGTACCAGATTTTTTCTGAGTGCCACATCTGGACAGGCAGGGACAGAAGATTGGGGGAGGGGTGGCACAGGGAGGTTGAGGGGCAGTTCCCTGCCAAACAGTAAGCTAGATCATCTTACATGGCGCATTTGTGCTCCGTGCTGTTCAAGACACGGGTCTCAAGATAGCCCTCTGCAGTACACAGCTCATAACTAGAGCTGGCCAGAGGATGACAATTCTGGTTCCTGACAATTTTCTGAGGTCTCAGAACTTGTATGCTCTGCATTGGAATGAAAACAGAACCTTTCAAATGATTGCATGAAATGCAAGTGTACCAAAAAGGACAGGCTTTCGATTCCTCTCTCTTGCTCTGGTTAGGAATGAGAAGAGAGCGCCCTGGACCTCGGAAACTGTGCCAGCAAAAACGTAGTTGAAATTGACACGTGTCTGTGAAAGCATTTCAACTTGGACAATATTTCAACAAAAATGCATTAAGTCAAAAATGTTCACACCAGCTCTACTTCCAGCTTACGAAAGCAAGCATAGAAAAAGAAGATGCACTGGCAGTCATTGTCAGTGTATTTTAATACTCTTCTGAAGGTCATTTTTACTTCCTGAAAGAGTTTTTACTTCCTAAGATAATCCATATCTCCAGATCAGCCTATTCCTCCTGCCCCTTCTTTCTCAGTGTTGTACACTTCTGTGTGGAGACACGGCTCTCTGGAACCTGCAAGTCCTAAGTAACCAACGGGAGATGCTCCTTCTGGAACGTGCTTTATTTATGATGTTTGAGTCCGATTTTTTAAAGCATTTATTTAGGCACCTAAAGATGTAGACAGGACGCTAACTCAACGGGAGTATAAATATCTTTTACAAATATGGTCCTTTGTGTCGTGGAAAGAGAATCGACTAGTTACTACATCTTCCCACCAGGAGGTGGTTTTCTGTATGTCTGGACTTATGTCATCTGAGCTATCTCAACTCTGTCTGTTTTATAAGCTGCCGCTCATCACCTGTTTCAGGTAATGTTTCAGGATATGAGCAACTGGAATTAACACAGAGCCTGACTTCACTGAGCTCCCAAACTTCTCTGGAAGGCGGTGACTTTCCAGGAGCTGAGGCCTACACCTAATTTGCGTAAAGATGAAGCATGTTGCAGCTAGCCACATTTTTAACAAGAAACAGCAACCTATGGGGAGAACCTCTCCCAGCATGCAGTGCTTCATCTTAAGGAGCTTCATGCTTGAACTTTCCATTCAGATGTAGCTGGAACATTGCCTGTTGGAAGCAGCAGTTTGCAAAGGATGCACTTAAATACAGTAGAATCTCACGGTTACGAACACATCAGGAATGGAGACTGTTCATAACTCCAAGGCAGCCGAGCTCCCGGCGGGGAGATCCATGCTTGGTGTCCGTTGCCCGCCCTGCTCCCAGTGGGGATCCAAGAAGCCTGGTGTGTGTGCTCCCATTCCTGGCAGGGGGAGTTCCATGCCTGGAGGCCAGTCAACTGCTTTGCTCCCAATGGGGAGCAGAAAGCCCAGGCGGCAGCCCGTCTGGGAGTGGGGAGCTAAGATCCTGGGGCACAGCAGAACTCACTGCGTGGAGTAGAGAGTCCGGGTGGCAGCGTGATTTGGAGTGGAAAATGGGAAGCAGCTTGACTGGGAAGCCGGGAGCCGGTTTTCTTGTCAATTCCATGGCTCCAGGATGCCAGGCAACAGATGTAAGTAATGCAATGTCTACAGGGACACTGCATCACCTTAACTACACCGACATAAGACCTAAGTCTTTTGTGGAGGTGGAGTAGTTAGGCTGGTGTAGTTGGGCACTTATATCAGTGAGAACAAGCTGATGTAAGGCAGCTTATGTTGACCTAACGCTGTAGTGCAGACCTGGCCTAAATGGAAGTACTGTACCAGCTAAATTGTTTGTTTTATGAAGTCAGCATAGTCAGAGTGCCATCTTGTGGCCTTTTTTTTCGCTCTCTTTTTGGCTGCTATCCTCATGATCAGCCTTAGAAAAATGTGATGGGTCAGGATTTAATTTGATAGGCAGGGTGAAATGGTGATCCCACACTATGGAAACCCACTGTGGTGGTGGTGTTTTTTGTAACAGAAAATCAATGATGACTCATAAGAAAGTGACCAAGAGAACTCTTTATAAATGTGTGTGTACCCTTATTATGTGAGTGCTATTGGATACTCTTGTGTTTTTGTTTGTTTGTTTTTACTTCCCTTCCTGAAATTAGGTTGATGTGTCCTTTGGGATAAGGAGGGGTTGGGCATATCTCCTTGCCCAGATGCTATAACTGCACCCCCTGGATAAGGCTGGGCTCAAGTAGTGGCCACAAATTTTGCCATGGGGTGGCTGTGTAGTGGACTGTTTGAGAAGAGCTTGGCCTCAGGCTATTCCTCACTGGATAACTGTCCAAATGGTATCAAACACCAATACAACTGGCCCTCTTGTTCTCAGTCCCAATAGAGAAGTCCTGCAGCATGAATTCCCCTCTCACTCTCGAGGGGATCCCTCCTGCAGTTCAGGCGAGAGGTGTATGAGCAGAGTGCAGAATGGCAGGAGCTTGCACGGCCAGTGCTTGTGCTGTACCTGCCCTGTGGATAAATGGAGGACTTTCATCTCTGGGGTTACTTATTTGATGTTTTCACATGCACTTCACATGTCAATGTTAAAGTTAGGCGAGAGTAAGCTGTAGCAGCCTCAAATGAGAGTGTTCAATGAGAATAACTTTTCTAATGAATTACCCTGCTGTTAAGGATGCAGGTGTGACACACCTATGCATCTCTGACATGTCCAACTATTATGTAACTAATGCTCTAGGCTTTCTTCACATGGCTGGTGGAATTACTAGCTCGCGAATGCTCCAAGAGGTTTGGCACTTTGAACTAAGGGGCAAGGTAGGGAAAACACTTCAGCCAGAGCTGTGCAGTTTCGTGGAATGCTGGCAGATTTAAACAATACAGCCTGGATTTTTTTCCTGATGAAAGGACGTTTTGCACCACATAACCAGCAGCGAGGGAACCTAAAGTCAGTGTGCTGCCTACAGACTGCCCACCATAGGGGAGAGGGGGTATCTTCCTTTTGCACACAGCTTCTCTGCCCCATCCCTCCTGCTGCAGGTTGTAGGGCCAGCAAAATGTAGGCCAGACCACCCTCAAATGCCAGATTGCCCCCATGGCTGTCTCAGTTTACACCACTGGTTTGGTGTGGTACAAACCCAGCCCAAGATCAGGAGTGCACAGGTGGATTAAAGCCAGTTTGGCACTTGTACTTGTGACCTAGAGTCTAGACCATCACCCATGGAAGAGGATTTAGCTCTATATGTATATTTTTGCAAATACACTTCGTCCCTGCATCATATCATTAAAATTGACTGAATTTCACCATTCTCCTTTATTTTCCTCCATTGACGTGGGCATGTTTTTCACTTCACTGAGCTGGGCCAGTGGACAACACAACTGTGTTTCAAATTCATTTCTCCTGGACACTTTTCTAGCTAAACCCAAGCTGCTGTGTTTGGGTTTCCTACAGGGCAGGGGGATGTTTACAGTAAAACAAGCACTGTCTTCACTGATGTAACAAAACAATTTCATGACAATATTTCTGGGAAGGCTAGTTGCTTTCAAAATATTTTGTTACAAAACTTAATCTGCCTGCCAGTGAAAGGGGTGGCAGCACCAGAATAAGGCATGTTTCACCCAAGCTTTGAGAACTGCACTTTGTGAACACGAGAGGACGAAAGCTCAGCAACGCAATAATTGCAGTCCCATAAATAAAATATATAGTCCTTCAGTCTAAAACATCAAACAGCACAGAGAGTTTCCAGGGCTGATTCTCTCCGCATATTGTTCTTTATAGTGCAGCTGAGAGCACCCGTGTATGGGCTAGGATCCACTGTGCTAGCTACTGTACAAACACAGACCAAAAAGATGGTCCATCCCAAAGAGCGTACAATCTTAGTAATGAAGGCTCAAGTTTACACCACTCAAAAATAAATCTCTAGCCCAGAAGCAATATATAAAGAAGTGGAGCTCAGCTAGCCAGTATGAGAGGTACTCATCTCAAACAGGGGTGGAAGTTTCCAGGGGATGGTTTGAGGCAACCCACTGATGTAACAGTGCAGTGGTGTTTGGACAATCTGAACTAGACAGAATCTGCTGCCTTTCAGGTCCATCCCTTTATGGAGGTTGCTGCGGAAGGGAATGCTGTCTAAGGAAAGGGGGGAAGATGGGCCACTGGTTAGAGCACAGCCTAGCATAGCCTGGGGTGACCTGGGTTAAATCCCTGATGTCCACAGATGACCTGTAAGTAAGATGATGGATGGGTAAGAACTTAGTCTTCCTGTGTCTCTGTTCCCTATCTGTAAAATGGGGATAATAGCACTCCCCAAACTGCATTAAGGTCCGGGAGGTGCTCTGACACTGTGGGAACGGGGTCTGATAACTACCCGAAGTAGATAGCTGTGTGGCCGGCCCCATGGCTACTTGTTTGCTTTCCAGAAGGATTACAGCGCTGTGAGTTGTCTGGAGTCGGAGAGCAGGGCACTACATTCCTAGAGGCGACAGGATGGGATGGAGCGGGTGTGGGGGCCCTGCAATGCGGGGGGCAAGGCAGTGCTGTGACACGCGGTGCCAGGGCCTTATGATGCGGCGGGCAGCCCCCAGTGCTGCGCCGGGGGCGTTGGGACGTGGCCCCCATGCCTCGGACCAGGGTCCCAGCCTGCTGCGGCCGGGCTCCATCCCCGCATGGGGGTCAGGTGCTGGGGTGTGTGTGAGGGGCGGACAGGGGGGCGAGGGGTTGCCACTGTCGTGCCAGGGGGTGGGGACTGACCCCTTTCCCGCAGGGAGTGGGTCTGGGCCCCCCAAGGGAGCTGCCTGGGGGAGCGGGGTGGGGGGGCGGTCAGGAGGGATTTTGGGGGTGGAGGGGGCGCGGGGCTCCCCCAAGGCAGTGCCCGGCGGGGGCGCGCCGCGTGCCCAGCCCGGCGGGGGGAGGGGCAGAGGTGCCCGGCGGGGGCGCGCGCGGCGGGGGCCGGGCGCGCGCGCAGCGTTTCCCGCGGGCGGCGGCCGAGCGGGGCCCGGGATGACGGCGGAGCTGCAGGCCGAGGCCGCGGAGGGCGGCGCCGAGAGCCGGGGACCGGTGAGAGCCCGCGGGGGTCACCCCGGGCGGGGGGGGAGGGGCGGCAACAGGCCTGCCGTGGGGCTGGCATCCCCGGCCCGGCTGGGCGTCCAGCCCCGCCCCAGGGAGCTCAGGCTGCCCCTGCCCGGGGGGGGGGGGATGCGACCCCCCCCGTGGCTGGGGGGGGGGGGGGGCCGGGGGCAGAGGACGCTGCAGGCCAAGGCGTTTGGGGCACCCACGGGCCCTTGTCTGTTTCACCAGCTTTGCCTTGGGGGCTGGTCGCCTCCCCGGGATGATGCAGACCAGGCTGCCCGGGGGTCGTGCCCCCCCCCCCCCCGGGGCGGTTTGCAGGGTCCTTCCCCTGGACCAGGGCCCTCTTGGACCCGCTGGGTGATGGGACCAAAGAGGGAGCCGGGTCCTCCCCCACCAAATCTGTTCCCCCCCCCCCCACAAAAGGTCAGCAAGCCCCAATAATCCCTCCCTTTCCTTCTGTGGCAGCCCGGGATCTGACCTCAAATTCCACCCCAAAAAGAGTCGTCCCTGAAAAGTTCGCCCCCCCCGCTCTTGACTTCTTTCCTCTTTTAAGTTCGTCGGTTCAAAGGTTAAGATACTCTTGGGCACGGGCACCGTTTGTACCCGTTCCGTCCATTTTCCCAAGTTCTTTGCTTTCCGTGCTAATCACAAAGTTAGCTGTGCTGTGGCATTTACTTTATCGGCCGTCCATGTTGTCATCTGTTTATTTTTTGCAGGGGCAAGTGATCTCTTTGGCAGACTTGCAGCGTCTTTGAGGAATGATGATGTTTCCTATCCTATAGGGATGATTTGCTGTATAGGGACAGATGGTAACATGAGTCATGTTCTGCCACATTGTGCTGCCCTAACATCCATGTATTTGTGGCTTTACAGTGTACGTTAGTGGTTCCCAACTGTGGTCCACCGCTTGTTCAGGGAAAGCCTGACATGCCGGGACAGTTTGTTTACCTGCCTCCTCCGCAGGTTCAGCCGATCGTGGCTCACACTGGCAAACGGTTCGCTGATCCAGGCCAATGGGGACTGTGGGGAGTGGCGGACAGCACATCCCTTGCCCTGCGCCGCCTGATAACTAAAAATATAAAAAAACTTTTTTAGGGCGGGCGATTGCACCCGCCATTGAAGTCAATGGAGTTTTGGCTATACAGGGTTTCTGCTTTACGCAGAAACCGCGGAACCGAACCCTCGCGTAAGACATGACATGCCTGTAATAATGTTACCTCTTGTCATTGTTAAAACAGCCACCTTTAACTTCTGTGCCATGTACAAAGACTCATCTTCTGAAGTATTTCTGAATGTAGGTTGTAATACTTGTCTTTAGAGGCACCAATTGAAACTATGCTGAAGGATGCATGTTGTATATCCATAAACATGTGTAACATGAAGAGTACATGAATAGATTCACTTTCAATCTCATTTAAGCTTGAAAGATCAGGGACTTGCCTGAGGTACATTCATAGGAATTGAGCCCAATCCAAGATGTTCAGGGAACCTACATTCTTGAGATAATTTAGCTGTTCCTTTGCTTTCCACTTCATTCTAAATCCATGATGTACTTCGAAGCTCTTGTGGGTTCTGCATTGGAGAAATCAGTGGGAACAGGCGATTGATTTTGTTTGTGTTTCTATTTGTGCAGTATTTATGCAGTTCTAATGTCAAAATTGTGCAAGACTGGGAGTCTGCATACATACATTAAAGTAGTGGCCAGCTATTTTCATCCTTCAATCTAGCTAGGTATTGGATTGCAAAAGGTTTTACTACACATATACTGCAATTGTTAATGTCCATTTATAGGTTTTTAATCTTCTTGATATCTGTTTTCCAAGCATGATAAATGTGACGTTAAAATGCAGGGGGAAAAGGTCACCTATTTTGTGTTCTGCCTCCATGCAGGCCACTGTGTTATTCTGCATTCAGACTGCTATTTCTGCAGTCCCTTTTTGGAACTTGTCCATTCTGCCTCTATCCTTTCCTGCTTGAAATCCCTCCTCAAAGCATATTGCTTTAGGTAGTTTATTTTCTATAGTCATTTTAAAACAACAAACCTCAGACTCTCATCACTCCTTTAGTTGACAACACCCTCATCTTCCCCTCTATCAGTCCCTTGTTCTTTATCATCCTAGTTTGTTGCTATAGTTTTAACATATATTGTAAGTTCTTCTGGGCAATGACTCCCTTTCTTGTAATGTGCCAAGCAAGTTTGTTGTGCTGCCATATATTATAATTGTTTCAGTTACTAATGTCTAGTTTCTGAGATGGCACAACACAAAGATCGGTCAGAGTAGAGTGGGGATTTTTAATTCACTTAATAAATATGACACTTAAAACATGCCAGTGCAGATGTGCTGGCACTTGCCAGTGCTCGTTTGCCATGAATGCAAACCCTCTCAATGTGTTGTACAGAGGAAACCTTCAGTTGCTAGACCCTAGTCTTGTTTCTAGCATGCTAATGCAATAAAATGTGCCTTAGTTGAGCGCCCAGAGGTCCAACACAAACTGATTGGAGAGTAGAAAATAGTCTTTAACTAAAGGTTGGATAAAATTGCAGCAGAAGCCTTCGGGATACTTCCAAAAACGTCACTTAAGACTTAGTTGCCTGTTGACTCTAGTTGCTTAGTCCCTCTTTTACAGGAACATGTCTTGTCCTGGCTTGTGTTTAGTTATTGTGCATTTTTTATTAACGTGGGTTAGATGTAAGTAAAAGGTTTATATTGAGTTTTTCTCCCGACCAGAAAAAGAAAATGCCCTGCAGCGCAAATGGGAGTTAAACAACAGGAATACAACGTGGTGTTGCAGCAAAATTAGCAACATGATATAACTGGGTTGCCTTTGTAAAAGGACTGCAGCCCTGATCCTCAGAATGTTGGCATTTGATCAGCATGCAATTTCCCATTGTACTGCCTGCTAGTCCTAAGAATTTCCTGTTTCTTTTCTTAGGATTAGCTTTGAGGGTGGGGAGAGTTTTAATCCAAGAATTAATCTGTTTATCTTTTGGGGAGGGGCAGTAAGATTGGTTTCTACTCAATGCTTTCTCAAGAATTTTTAATTTTTGTAGTTTTAGCTTTGTATGTATTGTAGATTATGAAAAGGATAAAGAATGTGAGCTCTTTGGGGCAAGCACTGTGGTTCGCCCATTTCTCAGTCTAAAGCCCAGTGTACATTGATGTTGCTGTTTGTTTTATGATGTTTCTAAGTGAATAGCAGGAACTGAATGACCGCTGTTTGTACTTTTGATGGATGGTTTGAAACAAAGGTGACTTGCTTAATCTCCATAGGAAAACATGACCCAAATTAGATCTGAATGTGTAGCATTACTGTTAGTCCTATCAGAGTATGGGAAGGATCTCACAGTGGAATTGCAGAGCAATAGATTTAAGATCAAATAATTGTACTAGTTGGTAAGATTAAAACTCTCTGGATAGGACTGAGAGTGGGCTCCTAAAGAGCCTCGTTAACATCAGGTATGTCACAAGTGATGGTGAGGATTTCTCTTTGGGTGGTAATGTCTTTCTACACTCGTGATTGCTGCATTGCAAAGCTGTTTCTCATCGTCTCTAATTCCAGTTGAAACCAAATGCTATTGCTAGAAGGCTGCTGAAATGTTTTTTATGAAGGAAGAATTGTCATGGACTAGAATAATCAAGAGCTCTGACTCTTTATGGAAAATTGATCATTCTAGCTCACTGCTGTCTCTAAAGTTATTCATAGCACTGGGATGCTTAGACAATAAAGCTGATGACTACTGCTACAAAAGGACAGTTCTTGGATTCAGTGTTTATGCCAGAACTGGCAGTTTATACAAAGTAACTAAGTCTATATGAAGCATTTATTAGGTTTCAGATGTGGAATGGGTGATTATCATTACGCTTGGCAGAATTCAGTTTTTATTTTTTGATAATTTAATGGATATTTACTTTAAAACATTTTTTCATTTGTATCTGTTCAGTTTTTTAGTTGCAGGAAATTACGGGGCATCAGGCAATAGTTATTTAATTACAGTGGATGTTGAGAGTCAAAAGTTAAAGCTTTATAGCCATTAAAACATATATTGTCAACATTATATGTCAAAATATACAAAGTAAATATCCATAGATCAAACTAATAATGTCTCAAGTTGCATTTCTTCATTTCTTCTCTTTCTATCTGTAAACTTCAATAATTATCTATGGAAATATTTTTTGTCGGTTTATGTGTGTGTGATGAAGTTTGTTTGATATTTACCAATCAAATATAACCCTTTTTATCTTACTCCATTGATCACAAATTCTTTGCCCAATGATCCACATGGACTTCAAAGTTACCTCTGTGCAGTAGATGAATGCTTTTGTCTACCTAAAAGGCATCTTTCGCCATGCTGTTGTTGGAGCCCTAGGCTTTCAGATCTGACAGACCAAATGCTGACCATTTCTGATTAATATTGTATGGTAACTCTACCAACAAGCAGCTAGCTAACCAAAAATTTAGAGCTTCTTGTGCGAGGAGGGGAAGAGGATTTTCCAGGCCCCCTGTGCTGTATATCTCTGGCACCTCATTGTAAGTGAGAAGTGACACACACAAATGGCATGTGCAACTAGACTTAAAATAGCCCTCCATCAAACCCACACAAATTCCCCGGGCTCCTTATATGTCCTAATGCACATGCTGCTTCCCCTTTGAGAGAATTGATTTACATGGGGCACTGATGCCCTGCCCCTCTCCTCCAGCGTAAGTATTGACATTTTTATTATATCTTCTCAGATATGCCTTTTAACATTCTCTTTTAAATACAAACAAAAATTAATGTTAGTCTGTAAACCAATTGGAAGAATTCTAACATATTCAGATTGAAGTCTGACGGTGTCATTATTTCAGTGTTGGGTCTTGTGTCAGTGTATTAGTCAAAATCATAAGTGAGCCCCTGACAAGTGCGGCAGAAGCTTGGTGTCTTTCTCATTCACCTCCTTACATGAGCTTTCTTTTTCCTTTGTAACACAGAATTACCAAATGCTCTTAACCCGCTTGGGAGAAATCACAGGAATTCAGGATCCCTCGTTCCTTCAGGCAGCCTTGAAGGTTAGTATGCTTTGCAGAGATGCTGTGAATGTCATCGTTGTTCTGTTGAAAGGAAATCTCTGCTGACTTTGTCTTGTTGCGTGCATTGGGTCAAGCTTTAATCTGTATATGAGCTTTCCATAAATAGCATAAATATTTGTTTGGCATTTGTAATGTGCAAATATTAGAATATTCCCTTACTTGAGATGCTCAAGGCTGGACTCAACAAAAGGAGTAGAATGTGTACTACAGGGAACAATTCTGTCCACACAGAAGGATGGACCAAGTCACCTATTCAGTTATCCCCTGTCTAACTTCTGTTATTTTAAAGACATGAGAGACCTACATGAGTGCAGCATATGATGTTATGGCTGAAAGGCAGTAACTCTTCTTTGGATTAATATCCATTCTTCTACATTTTGAATTAAACTACAACAGGAGCAGTCCCCATAGTTTTCCAGCCCTAGGCTTTAAGAGTCTGTTCTGAAACTACAAGTATTATGCTGAGATGCTATTATCATTTCCGGGACACATTGAGGTTTGGATCAAGTGGGGCTTTTTCATGTATGTACTGAAGCATAACAATAAATACAAATGTGGGGTAAAATAAGTTTTCCTTCAGCTAAACAGTCTTCACAATTCTCCACAGCTGAAACAACCACCACAGACTTGTGGTTTGTGCTTTCAGACTTGTGGTCGTTTTGCCAGAACTGGGAACAGAACAACATATGCTATAAAGAGAGGCACATGAGAAATCCTGGGTAGAAGAAGAAACACTTTCCTGGAAAGATTCCCTACTATAAATCATAGTGTGCATTATAAATTGCAACAGAAACCTGGGAAGGAATGGAGGCTAGTACCATACTAATATTATCTAGTGTGGGACCATTGGAGACTGTTCTCTTGAGGCCTATCATCCAGGAGGTGGCTGTTGATGCTGACTGTGCACAAGGATACTTTTTAAAAAAAGAAGGAAACTAACAAATAACAAACAAAAAAGTCCCCTTCAATGTTTCTTCAAGTGGGAGTTGTTGTAAAATATTGGATTACATTCAAGGGAATTAATTGATTACAGAGTTTTGGGAGGGAAAAAGCTGTTTGTTTGTAAATGCTAACGTTGCTTTATTCCTAAAACAAAATAGGTCTGTCTACCCATGTTATTTTAAGTTTTTTCTCTTGTGATATGGGCTGTGTTTAACAGGTGGTTCTTGTTGCTTCTTTACTCATACTTACAATTATAAAGCCACGCTCAACAACTTCTTGAGGACACAGTGCTCACACCCATTAATAAGGCCTAGTTGAGTAAAATGCTTTAGTCATGTGTCTAACTTTAAGCACACGAGTTGTCTCATTTCAGTGGGCTACTCACATGCTTAGAGTTAAGTATGTGCTTAAGTACCTTGATGATATTAGAGCCTGTGAAGGCTCTTATCTCTTTTAAGGGAATCAGAGTTGACTGAATGACATTTACAGTGTAGAATGAACCTTAACTATTTATCATCTGAGAAATGTCAGCCTTAAAATTTTAACTCCTTTTTGTCAGTTAGCATTTTCCCATGGCTGGAGAAAGCTGACTTGGTACTAGCATGTTCTCTTTCATGTGCATGATGTTGATTTTCATTTAGATGTATATAAAATAATCTGCAATAATGGGTAGTTGGCTATTTTCCCCCCTTTCTCCTCTCAGGCCGCAAATGGTGACCTAACAGATGCAGTCAACTTCCTCACCGAGGAGGAGCGTGTTAAAGAGCCAGGCCAGGAAGCAGTCGCTGTGGAACCATCTGACTGTGAAGGGAGTGCTGTGGGCAAAGAACGACCCACCAGTAGGTGGTCCATTCTTATCAGGAATATTGTGTGCATTGCTGGTCACTTTTTCTCAGAAAGTGATATGGGTTTATCACTGATGACAAATTGCTAGCGATGAAATTCACCCTGCTGGGTTACCACAAGGTTTGATCCCTATATAAACCCCACTTAGACTCATTTCACCAAACTGACGAACTATCACTTTGAATTCTTATAGCGAGGCAACAGGGAAAAACTGAGTCCACTTTAGAACTCCGGCTTTTTGTTTCACACTTTCTGTCGCATAGACCAGGTACAGCTCAGATGGTGGGGTGTTCTCGCTGTTTGAACCAGTCGGTCAAGTGAAGTGGTTAAAGAATGTGTAGGTTTAAAAGGATTTGATGTTGCTGAAAATTGGTTCCGTTTTATGGACATCTTTGTTAGTGTTAGAGAAGTAGTTCTTCTTTCACTCACACATTTACCATTTTTGATCTTACTCCAGCCTCTAGGTCCCCAAGTACCAGCAGGATAGTAGTCCTAAGTACCTGTGTGTGTGTGTCTGTACTATAATATGATACTGATGTTAGAGCAACAGTGAGATACACAGTCACTAAGGGTAACATTTTCAAAAGTGCCTGAGTTACTTAGGTGTCTAGGGGCCACTGCAAATCAATAGGGTTTAGCTGATTTTGAAAATTTTACCAGGAGCAACTGGTGGAGACAGGCTTTGATGGCATAAGGTAAATAGCCTATGCCCCGTTTGCACAATTGCTACCCCAGGCACAGCTGTGTTGTTGATGTTAATTGCTGTAAAATCACTGCTGATTTTTTTCCTTAGAAGGTAGTTTACCACACTCTTTTCCTGGAAATAATTACATACCAAGAGCTGCTTTTTGCTAGAAGCATGGTTGGAAAGATACTATCTGGCGGGGGCAGGGAGTCATACTTCACATATCTACAGATCAAATAAGTATTTTTAACTTCTGGGAGGGGCTTACTTCACCATATTTCAACAGGTTCTTGCTGCTCAGCAGCTAAATCTGTTTAGTGTTACTGCACAGCTGAGTAACGCGACTGACAGCTAGGACACCTAGACAATAGGCCAGCTGACATTCTCCCAGACAGATTACTGTGAACTAGGAGTTTGAATAACTGGAAATTGTTTTTAAAAGCAATTACAAGCTTTGAAAACAAAAAAAAAACAAAAAACCCAAGTATAAATATAAGCTAAAATATAAGGAAACTTTTATATATAAATCTAAACTTACAAGTACAGTAGACTCTCGATTAACCAGGATGTCAAAAAAAATACACGCAACTCGCAGGGCCGGCTCTGGCTTTGCTGCCACCCCAAGCACACACAAAAAAAGCCCACCAGGGCACAGGGCAGCCAGTGAACCAACCCCCCCTCCCTGCAGCGCAGGGTGGCTGGTGAACCAACCCCCCCTCCCCGTATTTCCTATGGATGGTGATTATCCGGGATTTTATGAACCAGAATTAATTTTTTCCTATCATCCTGGATAATCGAGACTCTACTGTAACTGAAAAGAATTTCCTTTAATCATGTTAAAGACAAATATGCTGCACAAACAACGTGTTCCCTAATTGAGCTGCCTGTTATGCACTAAACAGGTTTGTAAAATAAGAAGCACCATACTCAGGAGTGCTGGGGGGCCAGTCAATTACATTTTATTCTGCTGTTTAAGGCCCATCTGCTTCAAAACGGCTGCTTTCTTTGCTCTCTTATTCCCAAATAGGTGGCAAACAAAGTGATCTTGTAATTGGCTGAGCTTTTGAAAGACTCAATATGGGACCAGTGGTACACGATGTCTGACTTGAATTTGATTCCAAGTCTTTGCACAAAATGTTAACAAACTAAACCCCTTTATTTCTTAAAGCCATTTCAGTAAGTAACACTGGGAGAGTGGTAATTAATGAAGAGGACTGGTGGCTAATACCGAACAATCTGCATTGCTTGCTAAAATGAGGGCAAGCAAACAATATGTGTTTTGATAAAGCCAAATGTAAATGTGTATATCTTGGAACAAATGTTTTAGGCCATATGTACAGAATGGGGGGTTTCCTGGAAAGCAGTGAGTCTGAAAAAGAGTTGGGGATTGTGGTGAATAATTAGCTGCACATGAACTTCCAGTGTGACACTGTGGCCAATAGGGCTCAAGCAATCCATGGATGCATAAACGGGAATCTCGAATAGGAGTATGAGATTATTTTACCTCTGTATTTTGCATTGGTGCGACCACTTTTGGAAAACTGTGTTTGGTTTTGGTGCCCATAGTTAAGAAAGAATGTTGATAGATTGGAGAGGGAGAATGATTAAAGGATTAGAGAGAACACCTTGGAGGTATAAACTTGAACAGATCAATTTGTTTACCTTAACAAAAGAAGGATAAGGGGTGATTACAGTCTACAAGTACCTACATGGGGAACAAATATTGAATAGAGGGTTCTTCAGTCTATCTTAGAAAGGTATAACATGATTCAATGGCTGGAAGTTGAAGCTAGACAAATTCAGACTGGAAATAAGACTTTTTTCACTAGTGAGGGTCATTAACTATTGGAACTATTACCAAGGATTATGGTGGAGTCTCCATCATTGACAATTTTTAAATCAAGATTGAATATTTTCTAAAATATATGATTTAGGATTTATTTGGGGGGAGAGGAAGTCCTCTGGCTTACAAGAGGTCTGACTAGATGACCGCAATTGTCCTTGGCCTTGGAATGGCCTTGGAATCTCTATTGTACTAAGAACTTTAATTAAGGCTCTTTCACTTTGTTTCCTTTTGTTAGACCAGTCCAAACTGCTTCTTATCCAATTCCCATATCCTAATCAAGGTGTACGGAAATCCTCGTCTTTCAATAGCACCATTGAGTGCACACCTTTTTCTCAGCTCACTGCTAGATTGTAGAGTATTTGTTTTTTAAACTAAAGGGACATGGAGTTAATTTAATTTTTCAGCAGAAAGTTGTGATGTTTCTGCAGTGTGATTTAATTGCATTAATGAAGCAACATTGTGTTAACGTTGTTTAGTCCTTGGCCTTTTTTAGAAAAAAAAATAATGTTTCACTGCTTCTAGTGTAAAACTGATAACTCTACTTCAATTTCCAGGTGTGATTGATCTAACTCCTGATAACAAAGATGACCTCCAGGACATCATTGCTCTCAGCTTACTGGAGTCTCTGGAAGCTCAAGCAGTGGAAAGAGATGCTAACAGGTCAATGAATGTGGATGTTGTTTTTTGTCTGCATGGACCCCAGGGCTTTATGCAGTGTGTGTTCTCATCAACTGTAAAACTAATGTGATTCATTCAAGTTAAGAGGGCTTAGTGATATTGGAAGGTGCTTTGACTATCACCCTCTGGGGACTATCGCCAATGTACTTTGTATCTGGCTTGGAGAGACTGCTTTTGTGGCAGTACCACAATACCACGCTGAAGTCTAGTTACCTTCATGGCCAAATCCTGTTCCTGCCATCTCTACCCATGTGGTGAACATAGAGGCCTTTGTGGCACCTATCCATTAAGAACTAGACTGAGACCTCCTGCCTCCATCTCATTTTACACAGATTATGAAACAGCCATTCACTTTGTCCCTTTTTAACTGGGTTGCATTCGTTGAGTTTATCTCCATTAACTAATAAACAGAATATACTCTGTCTACAAATCTCACATGTAGGGCTATGAAAAAAAATGCTTGTAGTACTGTTTCCAATTCCACCCTCAAATCCCCCTCCAAGCCCTATCTGATTCATCCACCTACCTCTCATCTTTGAGAATGGAAGCTCTGTGAGGCAGGTGGGATGGCTATGAGTATCTATCAGTACAATGGGGCCCTGATCTGTAATATAATAGATTGATCATGACATAATAGTCCTAGAGGTGACAGGCACTGTGTGCCAGTTTCATGTTTGCACTCTGTTTGGCACTGCAGTAGTGTCCAAATCCTTTTGTCTTGTTCGGTTGTGGTTACTTGACTAGCCAAGCTTACATACCAAAATGAGTTTCTGTCCCTTTTAAAAGGCTGTCAAGACTCCCATGTGATGCTTTCTTAGAATGTGATGTTTGCATACTTGTCCTCTGACAGGGCCCACAAAGCAAATGCTGCTGAAAACAAAAATCGCTCCAAAAGGAAACGGTGTGAAGTCTGGGGAGAGAACCCCAAGCAGAATGACTGGAGGAGAGTGGATGACTGGCCTGTTGGCATGAAGAACATTGGAAATACATGCTGGTTTAGTGCAGTCATTCAGGTAATGCAGTGGTAACAGTAATACTTTACCCTTATGTGATGCCTGCCATTTTGGGGTCAAGACGTGCATTTGTTGCAATTAAATAAGCTTTGCAGCACCTCCATAATGGAAGCAATGTCCTCTTTTTGCTGGTGAGCAAATGTTGGCACAGACAGGTTAGCTGACTTTCCCAAGGTCCCAGTGAGCCAGCTAGCTAGTCTGTATTTCTCCATATTCTTAGCAGTAATTTCACATTAATATAAAAAGAAAAACTGTGTGTCTTCACCCTGGGATGCAGTTTTCTGGGAGACTTCTATTGCAAAACTAAGATTTGAGAGTAGATTGTGCAGGCTTACCAGGTTTCTGCTTCACATTTTAAATGAAAATTATCTAAAGTGTGAGTTTCTTTGTGTGGTAGCATATTTTACTCTGATCCTGTTCAAGAACAGCAGCCAAGTAGTCAGGGCAAAAATGAGATACAGAAAAAAGGCTACGTATATAAATATATCCATGTATTTAATATTATTTACAAATGTGTGTTCTGTGACATGGTGCAATGGTAAAATACTTCTTGAATGACAGAAGCCAGACTGGTAAAGTGATAGTGATGTAATTTTACTGGCATAAATGCTGGCTCCACAGCATATGGTGTATCAGATTCCAGTTAATGGAGTACAGTGGCTTAGATGCCTGAACTAATAAGAAACTAGTCTGGGTGCATTATTAGTGATTATTATTAGTGATTAGTAAAATGAGAAGAGACAGCAAAAAGAAGAACCCGACACACTTAATTCTTCAGGCTCTTTTTACATCAGCAGATAAGTGTCAGGGGTGGGGTGACAAAGGGGTGGGATGGGGGTTCTGGTTTTGGGGCAAAGTGGGCAACAGTTACTGAAATGCTTCTCTGGTGGTATGATTGATTCCTCTGCCCTGTCATTCAGATTTCCAATATGAAATGGAAAAACTCTCCTCACTCTTTCCAAAAAGGTTTCTCTTAATTTACTTGAAAAATTGAGTTGGGAAGGAGGGAGGGAATTGAGTCTAGGGGAAGGGCAGAGCTGTTAAAAAGTTTGACTTCTTAAGGAGAAAGTCACTGAAGTATTTGGGGGTGAGTAAGAAAAACATAGTCTACAAAGAATAACTTTACTTGGCAAATGAAGATGAGGCCCAGCTCCACACTTGAGTTGACCAGCCCGGACAGTCTCTTTTAATCCTTTTTTCCTTTCAGTCTCTCTTCCAGCTGCTGGAATTTCGTAGGCTGGTCCTCAGTTATTCCGTCCCACAAACCATGCTTGAGAATTGTCGAAGTCGCAGTGTAAGTTCTCCTGGAAACGCCTGGCTCTTCCAGGGGATTCTGGCCGTTTGTATTGGTGACTCTATAAAAACTGACTTGCTGTTTGTAGACAAGGGTGGGAAATTGATCTTGAGGATAATGAGTTGACAGTTTATTACAGAAATGGTTGACAATTTCTCCTATAACTTTTCTCAAAAACTAGGAACTGCAGAGAGAGTGAATAATTTGTGCCTTGTTAATCTGTTTTGGTGACTCCCAAAATTCAGGACTTGTTTCCTCTCAGTGTCCCCCCTATCACCCTTTAATACTCCAAGTTCCTAGCTCAAGTCTGAACTTCAGAATATTAGAGTACAGCTTGTCCTCCTTATTCCAGATGCCATATTACTTCTGGCACCTCTCCTGATCCCAGATTTCCCTCTCTGAGTAACCATTGCAAATCCTTCAGTTCTCCCATGTACTTGACTTGCGATCAAATCTGATTTCAGTAAAGTTCCTTGTATCATGGGGAATACTGCGTACAAATGTGGTCTCCTCATCTCAAAAAGGATATACTGGCACTAGAAAAGGTTCAGAGAAGGGCAACTAAAATGATTAGGGGATTGGAACGGGTCCCATATGAAGAGAGATTAAAGAGGCTAGGACTTTTTAGCTTGGAAAAGAGGAGACTAAGGGGGGATATGATAGAGGTATATAAAATTATGAGTGGTGTGGAGGAAGTAAATAAGGAAAAGTTATTTACTTGTTCCCAAAATAGAAGAACTAGGGGCCACTCAATGAAATTGGCGTGCAGCAGGTTTAAAACAAATAAAAGGAAGTTCTTCTTCACACAGCGCACAGTCAACCTGTGGAACTCCTTACCTGAGGAGGCTGTGAAGGCTAGGACTGTAACCGGGTTTAAAAGAGAGCTGGATAAATTCATGGAGGCTAAGTCCATAAATGGCTATTAGCCGGGATGGGTAATGAATGGTGTCCCTAGCCTCTGTCTGTCAGAGGGGGGTGATGGATGGCAGGAGAGAGATCGCTCGATCATACCTGTTAGGTTCACTCACTCCGGGGCACCTGGCATTGGCCACTGTTGGTAGACAGGATGCTGGGCTAGATGGACCTTTGGTCTGACCCAGTATGGCCGTTCTTATGTTCTTATGTTCTTATGTAGGAGATGTGGGTTCCTAACACAAATTGATCACTTCTGAGATTGTCCATTCTATTAACGTCCCTTGTACTGACCCTGTTAATTTACCTCTTCATATGTGTGTCCTATTTTTATTGAGCAGTAGACTATTGTGTTCTCTTCTTTTTTTAGGAAAAAAGAAATATTGCATTCATGCAGGAACTTCAGTGTCTCTTTGCTTTAATGCTGGGGACACATCGTAAATTTGTAGACCCCACTGCATCACTGGAACTTTTAAAAGGCGCATTTAAATCAGCTGACGAACAGCAGGTAAAATGGATAAAATGCCTCTTGGCTTTCCCCAGAACAGCCCTAGCAAAGATATAAACAATCATGTTTCACTTAATACTACTATAATTCCAAACACTTGTCTGTCTGTGTTTCACCTGACAAGTGTGTGCAAAACCTCCACCTAAAGATTCATGACAGTGAAATGCACATGCATACCAAAAAGTCAGTTAAATAGCCAATGTGAAATTTGTCCCTTCACTGCTATCGGAGTTGCTGTTTGGGACTGCCAGATTTGGAACTTGACTTCTTCTCCATGTTCCCAGCATAGTTTCCTCTGACTTAGTAAGGTGCTGGATAAAGTGTTCATCTTTGACCTAGAATAGTGGTAATAACATCTAACTTGTATAACTGGTTCACATGGTTAGAGATACCATAATAGTTTTGTGAGTATATTTGAAAAAGTGTGAGATTTTAATAAAATCTGCTTATATCAAAGCATTTTCCTGGTAGAATCTTTCACTCTCCAATTTCTGGCTCTCTTTTAGCAAGATGTGAGCGAAGTCACACACAAGCTTCTGGATTGGCTAGAGGATGCATTCCAGCTGTCTGTGAATGTAAAGTGAGTTTCTATGTTTCGGGTGGTTTTTACTTACTGTCCAGAAAAATAGTTTTTTAATCAGACTGTTTGGCTAATAGATGCTAGAGTTTAAATTAATATTTTAGGTAAATGAATAAACCATGTGTATTCTCGTTAAGGCAAGTGTAACTCACCCATATGCTCCCTTTTTGTCTAACAAAATGTGTACACTCTCCTTTTGAAAACAGCCCTCGAGACAAATTAGAAAACCCAATGGTGCAACTCTTCTATGGGACTTTCTTGACTGAAGGGGTCCATGAAGGTAAGTTAGAGATTTTTAGTTTTACATTTAACTCTTTTTTTTGAGCAGTTTGATTGTTGCTGTAGTGTGGTATAGATCTACGATATGATTTGTGACATTGAGTGATATTGCAGTTTCTTGTTGAGGTTGTCTGTCTGGTTCTTCTCTATTACAGTAGCCGTACAGATAGGATTATCTTTATATAGTTGTCTGAGTGCTGGTGATTATAATGTAAAGTCTGTTCTCCAAAGGGTAATATCCTCTATTAAATGTTCACCGTCATGAGGATAGATTTGTAAAGAGTCTCACCTGTAGAGAAGATGAGCTGTAGGGACCTAATTTCTCTACTGTAATGGCATATCTAACCTGCCTGCCCGATGAAAGATCTTGGGTGATTTGTTGCAGAATCTTGTGGAATGTTACAAGCTGTTGTTTGGTAGGAAACATAATAGTATAAGCTAAAATAAATTAGAGAGGAGAGAGGTTTTTTTTGTTGTTTTAAGGTGGTTTATATTTTTTACTTCCCCTTTATTCAGGCAAGACCTTTTCTAAGATAGAGACCTTTGGCCAGTATCCCCTTCAGGTAAACGGTTATCAGAACTTGAACGAATGTTTGGAAGGAGCCGTGGTAGAAGGAGAGATTGAGCCACTATCTTCCGATCAATCAATGAAGTATGGACAAGAGGTTGGTTGCATGTATTATTTGCTCTTATTCAAAGGATGCAGTCAATGTGGTGCAGGGAGGTCCTACTGTATCCTGGTAACTTAAAATGGTGACTGTAAACATTCCCTCTTTACCAAATGTAAAATGTTTCATGGTCACTCTGTTAAATGTACATTGATGTTAAATGTGAGTTGATATCTAAGCCACCAAGCCCTAGTTTATTTGTAAAGACATTGTTGTCCAATGTTACTTACTCCAGGAGTTTACCCTTTTAAAAAGGCGCCTGCTTCTGATGTGTAAGTGTGATAAAGTCTCTCTCTTTCTATTGAAGCCTACCTGTACCTGAGTAGGGGAGAACCACTGCCTCCATATTTTCGGAGGGTAAAAGTACAGTGCTTAACTCTATGGTATGCCATTTGGAATTTGTTTTTTTTTCTCCCTGTTATAGTGTGCATTTTTCTCTCTCATTGTAACTCTTAACCTTCTGCCTGTGCTGATTGTTTTTTTCCTTGTTTTAATAACTCAAATCATGAGCCAATCATAAACTGCTTACCTTTGTGACAAAGTAAAGAATTAAGATATACGTTGCATTCAGCCTCACTTTATAGATAAAAACAATGGGAAAATTAGACTACCAAGAAGGTCATCTAAAATGATGGAAGGATTCATGCCATGTGAAGGCAGACTGAGGGAAAATTGCTTGTAGGCCATGTTAAAAAGGTGCTGGAAGATGACACTAAAGAGACGTTTGCAAGGGTTGGTGGTATAAAGGGAGGAGGAGGGGAAGAAGCTTCACTCCTTAGATGAGTGCCTGAAAGATGAGTTGCAGTGACTTGAATTAAAAAAGAAAAAAGAGGTTCGACTTCAGGATGACCTTGCTTTAAGGCCCATCTAACTTTGGAATCAACTGCTTGATTTTGGTGATTGCTGCTCCTGTGTCAGTGCCATGCACACACCGTTGAAGCAGACTTCTGGTTTGGTTGGTATAGTGCAAAATCTTGGACAGTGTGAGCAAGATGGAGCTAAACAGGTGATAGGAGAAGTCCATGGCTTTTAGTTCCTTTAAATGGTTAACTAAACAGTGTCTCAAATAAGGACATAAGTCAAGGACTGTCACTTTTATTTTTAAGAGATGTGATTGGAAAATCTGTGCTCATTAATTTAACTTCCCAGGATATCGTGACTAGAGGACTGCATGATAGGGGACGTGGAAAATAAAGTGCATTTTATCTTTTGAGATCTTAGGTGAGTGTTTTGAACCCTGATATACCGCAGGATTAACTAGCAATCTGTTTCTTTGCCCGGATAGCAGGTGTATAAACATTCCTCTTCTGTTGTTGTTTATGAGGATGTTTGGTTGACTTTTCTCAAAAGGGTCATGATAAATGACAGCTTTCCTCTCTATACATTAATATTGGCCCTCACAGAAAATATGAATGGTGTATTTTGATTCCATGGATGAACTGTTGTGTCCGGCTTTCCGATATGGATCTTTCAGAGCAGTATTATTTTAGTGTACTATCAGGAGCCCAAAAAGGGGAGGGTACTGTCTGTCTGGCACAGCGTAAGAATGTGTGAAATATTCTTTTGACAGTGGATGTTAGAAATATTCTTGAAAGCTGGGAGCCAGGGGAAATATAAATGCAACTACGAGTAACCTTTTCAGCGTGGCACTTAGAGCAATGCTCCAGATACTGAGAAGTTGGGTCTGTTGTCTGTCTCTCTTAAGCTAAACAGTTTCTGAATAGACTCAGAGAGTAGTTGAGTGCACAGAGATTGGTTAAGGGCTATTTGTTGTTGTTGATCTTTTCATGCCAGCAGCACTGTGAAGTAACTCTCCCTCTCCAAGGCTGTGGGCGTACATTGTTTCAGCATAGCATTTGCCAACTTATTCTAAATTTGCTCCTTGACTGGATGGTAGTCTATCAGTCTGAGTTCCCAGGGCATCCATTATTGACTTTCTGGATATTATTTAACTATGTTTTGTATGGTGAAGGTCTAAAATGGAAATGAAAGTCTTATATGTTGTAAAATTAGGCTTTCTAAATAGTAACTCATATTGATTTAATACACACTTTATATGTATAAGGGAAGAAAGTTATTCAGGGGCAGAATTACTTGTTGATATAAAATGTGCCATTCAGCAATCCTCTCAAAACCTGTGCCCTCTCTGGGGCATTTCTGTTTGTTACAGCGTTGGTTTACAAAGCTCCCTCCGGTGTTAACCTTTGAACTCTCCCGGTTCGAGTTCAATCAGTCACTAGGGCAGCCAGAGAAGATTCACAACAAACTAGAATTTCCCCAGATTATTTATATGGACAGGTGAGATGTTACAAGACTGTTGTATTTCAAAACTGGCTCCTCACACTTTTCTCTCTTTTATTCTAACTAGAGAAATAGAAGGGTGGGCAGTGGATGTGTGAGCGGTGAAATGTTAAAATGTATGCACATGAGAGAGAGTGCAGAGTTTAGAGGTATACAGATCTCACTCAGTCACTTTTTTTTGGGGGGACACTATTTGTTTAGGTATCTGTACAGCAGTAAAGAAATTATTCAAAGGAAGAGAGAGGAGACCAGGAAGTTGAGGAAGCAAATAGCAGTTTTGCAGCAGAAATTGGAAAGGTAAGCAGCCAACTCCCTCCGCCTCCTTTGGGAGTTTGTGTTTTTCTTTTTAAACAAGGCATGAAATTGAATAAGAGCTTCTTTGTGTTCAAGATCTTAATTTAAGTAACACAACAGTTAGTTATTAGTACCAGCAACTACTAGGCATTTATATTTTATAATAAATATGGCTTGCTCATGCTATTTTCCTCTCTGTGTAAAATGAGTTGTGTGAGGATTCAGTTAACAGACCTCCGCTGTCTTGCTTCTGTTCTTTAGATACATGAAATATGGCTCTGGCCCAAGCCGCTTCCCATTACCTGACATGCTGCAGTATGTTCTTGAATTTGCTAGTACCAAGCTACCTTCAGTTGTTCCATCTGCTCAGGACTCTCAGATGACACCCACACAGTCCCCAGCTGAGTGCTGTAGTCTGAATGAACCGCTGCAGCAAAACAGGTGAGGAAAGAAAAAAGTTTATTGGTTAAAGAGAGAGCTTTCACCTTTTGAGCTAGGGTGCCCTGGATCACTGTTCCAGGAGCTGTTACGTTGTGTGGTTCAATTGTCTAGGCACTCAGAACCTTGGGGATGTGTGGTATGACAACTAACACAGATAGCAGGGGTGGCTCCAGGCACCAGCGCAGCAAGTGCGTGCTTGGGGTGGCAAGCTGCAGGGGGCAGCCTGCTGTTTGCTCTCAGGGTGGCAGTCAGACGGCCTTCGGCAGCATGACTGCGGGAGGTTCGCAGGTGCTGTGGATTCGGTAGCATTTTGGCAGCAGGTAAACGGAAGCCAGTCGACCCACGGACCTCCCTCAGAAACGTCGCCGAATTTGCGGGACAGACAGACTTCCCATAGGCCACCGAAGGCCGCCTCAGTGCCGTGCTTGGGGTGGCAGAAAATGTAGAGCCTCCCCTGACAGATAGTCCCTCCTTTTGAGAATCCCACTCCCAGATGGTGCTACCAATCTGTGCAGATAACACTCTGCATCCAGTTTGTGGTGTTTCCCTCTCCAGAAACAAAGTCAGACTGCTATGGTCAAGCCGTAATCTTGAGATAAATTATATGAACTCTTTGCACATATTTTTTGTTTTGTTTCATCAATCATTAAAATAGTGCAATACTGAATTATCACAAATCTGCCCACCATGATTGTGTTGTGCTCTACATTTAAGCAAGCAAGTAAATGAGTTAGTTATCTGGTAAAATGGGAAGGAATTGTCAATTCTGTGGATTATGTTATATGCTTCACTGTGGAGTTCTGTAAGAACTCAAGCTTTTACACACCTTTTATCTTGGGAACTGGTCTTCTCAAATGTGACTGCACTTTAATAAGTGTATAGCTCTGGTCTACACTGTGGGAAGATCAAGCTAAGTTATACAACTTCAGCTATGAGAATTAGATCCACTTACCACGGCATCTTCATGGTGGTAAGTCAACTGCTGCCACTCCCCCATCGACTCTGCCTGCACCTCTCGTGGCAGTGGAGTACAGGAGTCGACAGGAGAGCGTTCGGGGATTGATTTATCGCATCTAGACAAGACACGATAAATTGACCCCCAATGGATCAATCGCTGCCCGCCGATTCGGCGGGTAGTGTAGACATACCCATAGGCTGCCAAACTGTTTCCTGGTTAGTGAATAGGTATAAGCCTGGCATCATGTGGAATGGAATCTTGCATGTTTGGATCTTGAGTATTTTTTTAAAGCAGTGTGAACCTGAGTATGCTCTCTGGAAACAGCAACCTGAATAATTTGTCCTTCAATATGTGGCTTTTGCTTCGTAGTGTATTAGAAACAGAAAGCACTGAGAACACTGAAGGTGCAGCATCCACTCTGATAAACCCTCCATCCCAGCCCTCGCATTTACCAGCAGAAATCCCTGAATGCCCAGCTCCTCGTGTGGTCACAGAGGAGGAGATGAGCCTAGTTAGGACGTGCCTGCAGCGATGGAGGAGCGAGATCGAGCAGGACATCCAAGGTTGGCCCCAAGTATTTATCGTGCATTTCAGCCTTTTGCTATCCTAAGTTCCCTCTGGTAGCGTCAACTGGATAACTCTGAACTGTGCTCCACCCAGAGGTGGCTGCTTTTCAGCACTGAATGTAGAAATAATCCTTGTATGTAATGTGATGTCCAGTATACACACAAGGTCCTGGTCTATCATAAGATAAGCAGGCACAATTTTCTGTTACTTCTGTGGTACTAATTGCATGAGTGTATCCGAGGGCAGGCATGAGCCTGTGTTCTGATTACCTCTGTGCTCGGGATGAAGGGGGCACTATCTAAACAAAGTTGGTGATCGGTGTTGTTCTTCTCAATAGATCTCAAGGACTGTATTACCAGACTCAATCAATCCATTGGTCAAATGTATGGTGACCCTGCCCTCCGTCAGGTAGGAAGTGTGGCTTTGTTAGGTTTTCATATAGAGACTCAGTAAAGTGATATAGTGCTGCTGGTGTGTGCCTATAGGTCACACGAATATTAGGAGAAGGTGCATGCATGTAAATAAGAAGGGGGGTGTGTGTCTAAATGTTTTGCCAACTTGGCTTTGAAACAAAACACATGCCTTTCTGAGGAGGGAAATAACTTATTTAGAATGGAATCAGAGAGGTAGCCGTGTTAGTCTGGAATAGCAGAGGTATTGCTTGCATCCGACGAAGTGGGTATTAGCCCACGAAAGCTTATGCTTCAATACTTTAGATAGACTTGAAGGTGCCACAGGACTCTTTGTTACCTCTGTTATTTAGAATGGTGTTCTTAGTAGGTGAATAATAGGATCCCTGGTCCTAAAAACAAACAGAACATAATGCATTTAATATAATCTTAGAGAAACACTTGTCACTGTCAGTTTCTTCTGTTAGCATTTAGGCACCTGCACATACTAAGATGAATTTTGGAGAGTCATAGATATCTGGATTGGTCAAAGACCCTGAAGGATGAACTCCCCATGTCATTGCAGGTTAGCAGGGTAGTCACGCTCTGCTGTGTTTACCAGCTGAACAGTGTCAATTGTATAAAGTGAAATCCAAGTTGGTGGTGGTCAGTTTACTTTTTCTGCTTTAGCATATTTCAAAAATGCCCTTGGAAATGTTTGTTTCAAAAATTTAAGGATTTTCAAGAAATAATGTTAGATAAGATATGATGACTTCCACACACAGAACATAAAATAAGTTTGACAGGTTTGGATACCAGTGTGTGGTTGTCAGTGGTGAGGCTTAGGATGTCTTGGTGACACTGGTAGTGGATAAAAGTGGTTTTAAGCTGAACTCCTCAAGAGGAAGAGAATCTGTTTACATCAGGCAGTCTAATGGACAATTTTTAAGCATATGACAGTTGTGATTGTCTTCAGAGATTTTCGATGATTTCATCCATTAAAGATAAGCCTGGAAATCATGTCTGTGTGACTTTTCAGGTTCCGTATCGCTTGCATGCCGTCCTGGTTCACGAGGGCCAAGCAAATGCCGGTCACTACTGGGCCTACATATACAACCAGCCCAGGAAGAGCTGGCTCAAATACAATGACATCTCTGTGACAGAATCATCCTGGGAAGAACTGGAGAGAGATTCGTATGGAGGCCTGAGGAATGCCAGTGCCTACTGTCTGATGTACATCAATGATAAGCTGTCCCACTTTGTTGCAGGTACTGGAACCAAAGCTGCAGGTAGTATTTAGTCACTTGTGTGGTGAGTGTTGCCTTCATAGCATTGAATGATCATTAACCCACTCAACACTGCTGTGACACTAGTAAGTGTTATCGCTGTTCTGTGGATGGAGAAGCTGTGACAGTGAAGTATTAATTTGGCCATGGTCAAAGAGGGAGTTGGAAGCAAAACGGATATATAAAGTGAGATGCTCCCTGTCCTGTACTTGATTCACCAGCCCAGGTGAGCGCTTGTTCAGACCTTTTGGGTTGATACTTAAGTATTGTTTCATATAGCTTGGTTAAGGTAAGCACATCTGTCCCCCATTAAATTGAGGATGTCTTAATCCCTAATTGTTGGAGATTGTCTTAACTTCGTGCTTCAGGGTTTTTCTTAGCATTAACTGTAACTATTCTTCTTATCCATATAAATGTTCAGTCCTGCATTTGTCTTTGTGTTTGTTTGCCTGTATTCTGGCATTCTCACTGTGTCTGTATGCAATCGGCAAATCATTTATAAGATCAAGCAGAATGTTTCCCGCTTTGGCCCGGCCATTTATACCCTGCTTTTTGGTTTGGCTTCTGATAGATAGTGGTTGCATAATAAACACAGCACCCCAGTGCATGTTGCTTATGGAGCATATTGTCCCTTCTGTGCCTGAGATGAATTATCACTAATGATAACTGATCCCTGTAATTGTGTGTTTACAATGCATGAGTGTGTAAGCAGCTACTTGCAAGCATTATCATACATGTGGCATCCTACAGCTGTTGGCCATCTAGAAGAGCCTAATGCTTTTGTACATGGCTCATTTTGATATAATAGAAGCAAACAATGCAGCAATAGTCATTGCAGAATCTAGTTAATGGGAAGTGGAAGCTGAAACAAGATCTTGTTTGTCTTCCTAGTGCTCTGACATTTCAGTTTCTAAAATGAACCCCTCCTATGCTTTTAATGAGACTTAATATACATTTAGTGCTTTTAAAGACTCTTGTACTTTTAAATATTTTTATAAAGGAAATAATCTGGGATAGGACATTATCATTCGGTATTAGATACACTCCTAATTATGTTTTTTCTTAAGCGGTACTATGCAGCTGAAATACCATTATTAACCAGTGACCCATTATGCTTAAATATTTTGGTACCTGTATAAAATCACTCACTGCCTGGAATTCTTGCAGTTTCCTACCCTTGGGTTTCATGTAGTGGTGAATGCGTTGCGTTTTAAGCTGAACTCCAAGTTTTCTGGTTATTGTCATTTTAAGCCACATCTGTAGCATTAGGGTAGCCTTTGATAAAGAGAAATCTAAGCCCTCTCTCAGCCCTGATTCTTACTTTGAGCGAGTTTACTGAGCACAGGTGCGCCATGCAGAAATGTATCCTTCTGTGGTTATTTATTGTTTGTATTAACATAGTGCATAGGAGCTAGGTTGTGCTAGGTTCGGTATAAACACAGAACAAAAACACGGTCCCTTGCCCAAAGACCTGACTATCTCCCATCTTCTTGTACTTGTCTATGGAACACCTTGAATTCAAATTCCAGGAAAAAATATTATTTTCTTTCTTTATTTTTCCAAACCATTTGATCAGTCCTCCGTAATGTTTGTAGATATTCCTTGTTTGCAGCAGTATTATCTTGCTCTTCCGTGTTTCATTGCTAACTAAAAATCTGGCTTTTCTCCAGATGAAGATGATGCAGAAACAGGAGAGTTTCAGAAAGAAGTCGAACTTCTGCCACCTGAACTCCAGAATTACATACAAGAGGACAACTGGAGGCTTGAACAGGAGGTGGAGGAATGGGAACAGGAGCAGTCCTGCAAGATCCCTCAGATAGAGCCTTCAACTACTTCTGAATCTCAGGATTTCACTTCTGAATCAGGACACGGTAACACAAGATCAGTGTGTTTGCAGATCACGTTCCATGTCTCTATAATAACTTCCCTGTAATAAATTCCACCATTATCTAAGCTTTTCATAACAATTTTTAAGGCTTGGAGAAAGCTACCAACTAAACTCAGTTGCTGAATTCCCATCATATCAGCAGGAAAAAGCTAATGTTCTATCATGCGAGGTTGTGCTGATCTCTGCATAGCTATAGATATGCCATCATGTTTGATCATATCCTGTTTTACATTCAACGCTTGTCAATGATCTAATCTCAATGTGATTTAATTATATTAATGTTTTGTGTGTTTATTATAGAATGTTGACATGTTCACCTCTTGAGTGGGAGACCACTCATTACAGCAATCCTTTAGAGCATGAATCTTCTTGAGTTTCACAAATGTGGTTGTGTGTAATTCTGCCATTGAAGTGCAGTGATGCTATTTAATGAAACACAGGAGTGTTTCATGTTTTAGGACAGGAGATGATGAAGAGTCTCTTGCAAGTGCAGGGAGATAGTTGATTAATTTGTCTCCTTCGGGATTAAATTTCAAACTCCAGAATAAAGTGATTGTAAAGTTGGGGCTGTGCATCACATTTTATCAAATGATACAGAAATCATTTGAGGTAAAGTTGGGGCTGTGCATCACATTTTACCAAATGATACAGAAATCTCTCATCAAATAAGGTTTTCTGCCATGTGTAGTCCATAATTCAGTCCTCCGAGACCAGCAAAATGTGTGAGGTAGTGACCCTTGAGTGCAGGGTCTGTTGTGTTGGGTACAAAACCTTAGGCCCTAATCTGCCAGAGCACTTAAGCATGTGTTAAGTTTAAACACGAGTAGTGCCATTGACTTCAGTTTGAGTACTTGTATGATGAAGTGGTTTGCTTGATCGGGTCTTTAAGGGCACGTCTACACTGTAGCTGGGAGCAAACCTTCCAGCCCAGGTAGACAGATTCATGCCAATGAAGCACGAGCTAGTGTACTAAAAATTGCATGGCAGATATTGAAGCTCTGGCAGAGATTTGCACTAGCCACCCAAGCTCACACCCAGGCGGTCAGGTAAACTTAAGAGCCTGAGCTGTTGCCCGAGCCACAACACTGCTATTTTTAGTGGGCTAGTTTGAGTCCCACTAGCCCAAATCTGTCTCCCTGGGCTGGGAAGCTTGTTTTCAGCTGTAGTGTAGACGCACCTTGATAGAGTTTAGAGTGAATGACCTGTCATTCGAAATGTCAACTTTTCTGGAATGTTATCCAAGAGTTGAGTTGTATGTGAGAAAAATTGAGCTGGCTCTTCCACTGCAACCAATTTCATGGCTACAGAAAGTGAAGTTGCTTGGGTTAACAACGGGGCAGGACGTATGTCACTGTGCCTGGTAAATACTAAGGTACAGTACCAAGCAGCCATCCTATTTACCATTTTCCTCTCTTCCATTTGGATTTGTACCGTACTGGTGACATTATTGAATGTTAACATCACCCGCAATTTCCAATCAGACCAATCATCAGGCTGTGAACATAGCAGACGCTCGCTGTCCTCCGAACATGCCAGGATTGCAAAGGACCAGACTGCCCAGGCCATTGCAAATACAGCTGATGCCTATGAGAAGAATGGTGTAGAGGCTGCTCTGTATGAGGTGAGAACTCTGGAACATGGCCCCTGAAGCAGCCAGCTGTTTTAGCATCTCGTTGGTAACAAACCTCTTTCTCTCTGACTTGCTTATAATTCTGCAGCGCTGCTGCATTTAACCCAACCCCTTTCTACTTTCCTGTTTGGTTTGGTTTTTTTGTTTGTTTCTTATTCTCTTTCTCCTCTTTCTGCTGCCACAGCCAAAGGAGGCAGAACCGACAAAGGCCCAGCTGAGAGAAACAGCCCTTACAGTTCAGTCAGGACAGCAACAAGATGCTAAAGGGACAGAGTCTGCTGCCAAGCCTAGCTCACAGGTCTCTGAAGTGGAGATCCCCAGAGTGGGGAAGATTCTGGTTAGATCTGATGCAGATGGATATAATGAGGAGGTACAGACCCCAGTGCAGGAGCTAGTTATTTTTCTGGCATTAATCTTTATAGTTGTGGGTTGCTTTGGGGCTTTTTGAAGATTTGTGTGAGTTGTGGTTTTGGCATGAAACTGTGTGTAGTTCAAGTCTATTTTTCCCTCTGTAGTAAGCAGAGAGGTTGGGTCCAAGAGTTTAGCAATTTACCTTTTAAGACTGTTTGAAAAGTTGCCAGAAAAGTGACTCTGTAAAAACACACACTCATCTCCTTGTTCAGTAGATCTGCTCCCATTTTTTTTTAAGTCCTCATCCCCTGCTTACTTTCCGTCCTGTCACTCGTATCTAAGGTGTTTCTAGGCGGGTGCCTGGCTTCACTTCTGTACATTTTTTTTCTTTCACCCAGTAGTCAATGGCTTTGATTCTACTTTTCACATAATCATTATAATTGTCAGCTGACAATGTCATGCAGTCAATGCCATGTGACTTTTCCAATCACAGGTACTGTATCTGATGCTGGCAATTGAAAAAACCCCATTATGAGGCTCTGCATACCACATCAGACACCTTAAAAATGTTCATAGTCTTTTTTTCTAAGTATAGTTGAACGTCAGCTACATAAATCTGTCTGTAAGATCATTCATTTGTTCAGACAATTAGTTTACATGGGCATGTGTAGGGTTTGGTGTGGGTTTAGCATTGGCCTTTGCATAAATCCACATTTATGTTTTATCTTAAGGATTTTATCAATGCAATAGCTCCATCTGTTGATCTGGATGTGAGCTGATTGCATTAAATGTACACTTCTGTAGTAATGGTAGTACAGTGGAATGCTCTGCCTCAGGCATTATTCTCGTGTTAAAGGATAATTTTGCAAGGTTCTCCCCAGTCATGTGTTGTGTGATCTGTATTTTCACTTACTGATGACTTTGGGGGATAGAGAGGGGAAGGAGTATTTGCAGTGGCACAGTGAAGGGTTCCAACATCCAAAGCAGCATAGGCAGTGCATGCAAGAGGTGGACTTGAACATAATGACAATAAAATTAAACCTGTAGTCAAATGGCAGCTCTGGGTTGCCCCATCTCCATTCAGATCTGGACAACTTTTCTGAAATACTTTACCTTTTTTGTACTTTTTTCTTTGATCACTACAGCTTTTCTTCTATTCCTCTCTCTCTCTCCCTCTCCCTCTCCCTCTCTCTGTGTTTTCTGTTCTTGTGGTAGGTGATGCTTAGCCCAGCCATGCAGGGTGTGATCCTGGCTATTGCTAAAGCCCGTCAGACATTTGACCGGGATGGGTGTGAAGCCGGGCTTGTTAAGGTACCCTTATATTTTCCTTTTTTAAAAACTCTTAACCCACAAGCCTGACATGTTCAGTGAAAAATGCATGCTACTTCAACACATTACAGATATGAGTTGGCCACATCTCTCTCTTCCTGTGCATTTCCTCTTCAGCTAAGATTTTTTTTTCTATTCCACGGTTTTGTTGATCCCCACTCCATTGCTTGTACTAACAGGACTGTATTAAAGAGAGATTGTCAGGCTAAAGCCATTACGTTTTATAAGCATCCTTTCTTGTGTTACCCCTTAGACTGCAAGATAAAGATTTTCAAAACTCCCATTTGCCTGCCACGTCTCATGCTTGAGCACAAGATTGCAGTGTTTAGGTTGCACAGAATGTTTTTGTTTAAAACACGCATGCGCACACACAAATGTTGGAATCTAAGGCAAATAATAGAGAAATATTTCCAGTAGTCCTAGGTTTGGGAAAGTTTGTTGTTGCCCCCTTCCCAAGCCTGCATGTTGGGCCAGATTAGACCTAATGTCCATTTAAATGAACAACCCCACAATGTTTATAACTAACAAAAAGGGGTGGCCATGTTAGGAAAGTAGTATAAGTCCAAATCCTGCAAACACTTACGTGTGTTTTTATTTTTGGTCACATTAGTCAGTGCATCTTTGGGGTAAAGTTAAGCATGTGCATTTGCCATAGTCAGATTAAAGCAACAGATTGAGAGTTAAGAGACCTGTGTTCTTGTCTCCGCTCTGATCATGACTTGCTTGTGGGACCTTGGCCAAATCACTCCACTTCTATCTCTCCCCGAGTGCAAAAATGATACTTACCATGCCTATCTCACAGGAGCTTGTGAGGTTTAATTATGTCTGAAAAGCACTTTGGAGCCCTTGGGTGGAAGGTACTATATAAGTGCTCAATGGAATTATCACCAGAAAATACAAATGACATTTTAATCATAACCAGGCCATTTGTGGTGTGTAATTAAATTTGAGCTATAAATGTACACACTTGCATCAGGAATTTCTGTATAATATGTCCTCCTAAGCTTATGCAGTGAGAAAAGGGACTACACGTGGGTAAATATTCCTGAACAGAGAGCGAGTCATTGCTAGTTTGGGCTAGACATTGTGGACAAACAACTGAAGTTAAATAAAAAGAGGGCTTGGGATAATTCACTCATTGATTATATTATGGGGCGTGGTTTGCCTGCTGGGATCATCTGAGCCTTTCTCACCTAGTCAGTTCCGTGCCGTCAGAGGGGCCTTGGCCATGGGGGGCTCCTCAGCCTCTCCTGTTCCCTGCCACAACAGTGTAGTCTCCTGTAGTTTAACTGAAGTTACTGGGCTCAGCATAGGGTTATCTGGAGGATATATAATGGCATGTCACATACAGGAGGTCCCTTCTGGCTAATTGATGGACGATACCCTAAGCAATTGCCAGTTAATGGACGATACCCTAAGCAATTGCCCGCTAACGTAAGTAGCAGTTAGACATCTCTGCATCGAATCCTGCTAAGTTACACGACAGTTCTAGCCTTGTAATCAACCTTCCCACTGCAGGTTTCAAATTCAGTGTGCAGCAGTAATAAAGAACAGGCACTTAGCATTTGCTTGACTTTGACAGGCATTTCACGAAGAGTACTCCAGACTGTATCTGCTGGCCAAAGAGACCACAACCCCTCACAATGACCCCCGGCTGCAACACGTGCTCATCTACTTCTTGCAGAACAATGCTCCCAAGCAAGTAGTGGAGCGGACCCTCCTGGAGCAGTTTGCAGATAGAAATCTCAGCTACGATGAAAGGTTTGTGTCAGGGGATCCAATATCATTATGTTCTGATTTGGGATTCTGTAGCTTCGCCATTCTCTAATGTCTCTGTCTGTTGCACTGAGCAGGTCAATCAGCATTATGCAAGTAGCACGAGCTAAGCTGAAGGAGATTGGCCCTGATGATGTGAATATGGAGGAGTATAAGGTAAGGGACTAGAACTTTTTTCTTTTCTCTAATGCCTTAATGCTGGAGGTGTACCAAAGCAGTGAGCAAGATAGTGGCAGTGCGCTGACTGTGCAAACAAACACAGCCACTATTACATATCCATTGGTAACAGTTATATAGTTAGAAGCATTAGGAGCTGTTTCCTGAGGAGTGCTGACCAGGACACGGGGGTTTCAGTTTCCTATCTCTCGTGAAAGGTACTGTGGGATCTTTAACTTGCTCCTGGAACAGTCAGTCTATATGATCAGAATGGGAGCCATGTAGCCAACTTCTTCCCCCACACCTCCCAAGGTGCATCAGCTGTTTGTGTTTTCACACTTGTTCTAGGGGACTCATTCAGTGCTCTCCACTTGGAGTTAAACATTGCCAGAGACTCATCTGTCTTGGGGAATGTGTTCTTGAGCTGTATGGGGAAGCAGAGGGGATGAGCATGTTGGGAACTTGCTCTGAGCTTGAGTGAGCTCATGTCCCATGTAAGAGCTCTCCATGCCAGAGGCTGAATGAGCTAACATACCAAACACACATGCACGTAAAAGCATGTTTATTGACTAACTTGTAATATTTCCTGTTACCCTAAACAGAAATGGCATGAAGACTACAGTTCATTTCGCAAGGTGTCTGTTTACCTGCTGACAGGGTTGGAACTCTACCAGAATAGAAAGTAGGTTTAATTTAATTATATTTTGGATGAAGCTATGGGGTAACTGATACCTAAATGTGCCTGCTTCTCTTCTAGTACCCCTTGCTTCTCACATGCAGCACCCCTAAGTACTGCAATTTGGGCCTCTTGTACTTTCCCCAAGGTATTTTATTCCTGACCTGCCAGTACTCCTTGCTGTATAGGCTCAGAGCTGACTGAGCCAGAGTGTAACTATTGTGCTGAGTTAATAGGTGGTTTTGTGATATGGCCTCTTACATGCTTCCCAGCTTGTTTTCCATGAGCAGAACTTTGCATTCTGGTCCTTGGAGGACTCAGTGCGCTAACTGCCATTACTGCTTGGCTCTTGGGAAAGCTGGGTGAAAGTGAAACTCTCATTGTGTTTGAAAACAATTTGATTCCTACGTAGAAACAGAGATCCCTGGAATTTTGAGTGCAAAGCTGGTCTTTTCCCCCCATACTGCAACCAGTCTACCATATAGATAGTTGCATGGAGAAGGATAATTCCCTTTCATGGTGGATTTCAGTATTTCAGAATTTGGTTTGTTCCAATTTGGAATGTAAACTAAAAGTTTTGGAATTCTCAAGCCCTGGCTCTGGGAGAGCTTGCTCAGCAGGCTGCCCTGGAGCCATGGAAACCCTGGGTCCCTGACTCCGAAGCCGTCCAGGAGGCAGATAAGTTGGCAGAAAATGTGTTTCATCAGAATTTTTTTGACCAGCTCTAAATATAACCCTGGAGTCTAAAGAAAAATACTGTTCTCCAAACGTCTTTCATCTCCAAGTTCCCATTGAAAGCAGGGGAAATCTAGACCAGAGTCTAAATATTGGGGTTGAAACCAGAGTGCCCAAGTGAGTCTGAGGCATACCGAATGCAAACCTGCTTAGTATGGGGGCTGCTCTTGAGAGGTTTGATGAATAAAAGAGAGAGATGGGAGCAGATAACACTGTTAAGAAGGTGAAGTGTTGGTCTCTGGGAGGAAGTGGGGAATCTGGCATGGGTGGATAGCTTGACTGCAGTTTTTGGAATGTGTGACATTTGGTGTGCTGAAGTACTAACACCCTTCTCCTCCTCCAAGGTACCAGGAAGCGCTGACCTACCTGGTGTATGCCTACCAAAGTAACACCACCCTGCTGATGAAAGGGCCCAACAGAGGAGTGGATGAATCACTAATTGCTTTGTACAGAAGAAAATGCCTCTTGGTTTGTATCTTTTGAGTCTTAAATTGAAAGTGTACAGTCTTTGTGGTAGACTTGTCAGCCTTAAATACTCAACCCTTCTAGCTCAGTGATTTCAGTTCACATTGTCTCTTCACTCCAGGTTGCCCAAAGAGACAAATGTATCATGCACCTCCTTGCAGGCACTTTAGAAGAGCTTGTCATTAAAATAGTCTTTCAGAGAGGGGGTAGATGTCAGCCACTTGCTTTTCACAAAGAGTAATATCTACTCTTCCCTCCCTGTTGGGAGCCAGCATCACCTCTTCCTTTGTAACCAGGGAGAGGCATTTGCTGGGCACTAGGTGATGTGGTTTTCATTCCTGAGGCCCCCAGCTGCAGCTCTTTCTGTGACTCTGTGGCCCTAGCTTTGGCCACTATCTCGGCTGCAGCTGTGGCTCCGCTCCTGACCATGGCCCCGGCCCCTCTTCCAGTCACTGCTTAAGTGTGTGTGTGGGGTGTGTGTGACCACAAACATTTGGGGAGCACTGTTCTCAGGGTTACATTCTCCCATTAGTCTGTGTGCGTTCCATACATACCCATCAGGTGAAAGAGCCATGGGTCGTGTGCAGCTTTCCCGGTAGCCTGTTCATGCTCTGAATTCAGGGCTTTTTCAAATGTCTGTGACCCCTGATTCTCCCACAGAAGCTGAACGACATGGCAGCGGCTTTGTTTGTAAGCAGTGTGGAGGCGGATGTGTTGGAGGGTATTAACATCCTGAATGAGCTGATCATCCCCTGTATGCACCTCATTGTCAATAATGACATCTCCAAGGACGACCTGGATGCCATAGAGGTCATGAGGAACCGCTGGTGCTCTTATCTGGGACAAGAAGACATGGACGGTAGGGAATTGCTGACTTGCTACTTCTGACTTAAAACTCTGTGTTGTGAGTGGTCAGGATGTTTCATAGATCTAAACTAGAAAGGGGCTTTATTGCCTATTTAAAATCCTTCCTAGCATTCTTAGGATGTGCCCTGTATATGTAGCATATCTGGGCATTTGTGACTGGACTTGTGCCTGGAAACATGTGCTCATATTTAGAGTGAAATGTGTTATGGGACAGTTTGATTGTTGTGTGTCCTTCAGCTACAGAAAAGAGATCCCTGACCATTGAAATATAAGAAGTGAATGATTTTAAAATATGTGACACCGGCACCTTGGTCTTTGTGATCAGCACTTTAACCTCCATTTCAGCACTGACACACTAACATTAGCTGATGTTGTTGGTTTGTATATGAATGCTCACCTGTAAGCTAAGAGAGAAAAGCTTCTAAACTGACTGGGTACATTTGTGCTTCTAAGCATGTAGTTGGTATGTGAGGCACTGTGACTTCATGCTGGAAATGAGACCCACTGACAGGAACTTTTTCTAGCTGTGTACAGCTTCATAACTACAAATCCATATACAGTAACCAAAGGGTTTTGGAAGGGATGGGGGAAGCTAGCTGTGTCAAGCTTTGAAGAGGCTTTGCAATGAATTGCCCATTAGACCCAGAATATATTGAGGAGATGCTGGTCATTCTGGGTCTGAATTTCAGTTTTGGATAACTGTTCTGCATTTCCTTTCACGTGCCAAAGTTAAGCTGCCATGACTCCTCTCAGCCTGGGTAAGAACGGGCTTGAGACTCTTAACACTGCTCCTTTTAACCAGCAGAGGGTAAACTTGCTACAGGCAAGTGAGGGAGAAATATGGAGGATTGTTCTCAAAATACTGCTGCAAAGTAGAAAGCTGAAGAAATTTGCTCCTCCGGCCACACACATACACCTTTTTTTTTTTTTCCCTTTCTTTCTTTTTTTTTGCTTGTGGCGGCAAAAAAGTTAGAGCCGGCCCTGGCTGCAACTGGCCTTTTTTTTTTTGTAACTGCCTGTTTCAGTGCATTTGACTTTTTCCTCCTCCTCCTCCTCCACAGCCAACCTGCAAATGAAGCTGGGCGAACTCCTCCCCAGGCTCCTGGACTGCTCTGCAGAGGTCATCATTCTCAAAGAACCCCCGAAGATTCGGCCCAACTCCCCCTATGACCTCTGCAGCCGCTTTGCAGCTGTGATGGAGTCCATTCATGGGGCCGCAGCTCTGACTGTCAAATAAACTTCCAACTTTCCAGCCCTAGATGCGGTGCATAGGAACTCACCTATTGGCATAGTATCCTGTTGTTAGACAGCATTTGAATGGGAGAGGGAGGAGACTAGGTAGATAAAGACGATTCATATGCAGATGTAAACGGTGCTCTTGGTGTTGATACAAAGGAATGAAAAGCAGTATTGCATTTTAAGATACAATTGTCAATGAGACTGCGAAGGCCAGGAACCACTGCAGTAAGATGGCACAATATATGGCTGGCAGTAACAGCTGCTTCTCATCCCCACAGCAACAAAAATTGCATTGTCTCTTCGTTTCTTGCCGCTTTCAAAAAATGTCCCTCCGGCACAGATACTTGGGACAGTGACAACAACCGCACAAGAGAATGGTTCATTGACAAATCAATGACACTTACTAGCTTGGTTCCAGCAAACACATCCATACCTTTCTAAATTCTTAGCTGAAAGAGCTTATAAATCCAATTCTTGGCAAAGTACTGCTGGCAGGAGTCTGAGTCTGGAGACTGAGAGACAGCGAGGAATGATAGAAAACTGTGTGTGTAAGACAGGCAGCCAGTCCTGTGTGCAGCTGCATATTTTAGTTGAGTGAAGTCAAACAGGAAGTTAAGTTGTCTCTTTTTTTTAACTGTCAAACAAATATGCAGGGCTCTTGTGAGACAGATGAAAGCAAACAATGACAGCATCATATGATGGAACCTAATTTTAAAGATTGACTTGTACACAATATCACTGTACTAATAATCAGTAACTGGTTAAAGAAAACCAAACCCCCAAAGGGAATTCCCCTCTTGGATCTGAAAATATTTCCTCCTTCTCCAAGGTTATTGAAGAGAAAATTGAGCATTGGACACGAAGGTTAGAGTAAAAGTGTGTATATTTGTATTTTTATGTAAAAATGTCCTGGGGGAACGAGGGAGAGAACCACAGTTGGACACTTTTTAAGGGCAATCTGTGTTTTATTTGAATAGACAAAATCCTTTAACCCAAAATGTTCTGAATAAATGGGGAAGAGAATTCCTATTTGATAGGACTATGCAGGTTTTATAAATGTACAATTAAAACATGTGTTTTATTTTAGAGTGAAATGGCTCCCTCTCTGTTTTACTTTTCTTTGCTCTCAAGTTTTAAAACACTTCTATGTCTTGGAATGAACAGAAGAAATGAGAACACAAAATCATTTTAAACTTTCTTAAATTACAAAAATCGGAACTTCAAGAAAGCATTGAGGCCGACCTCCCAAACCTGTGCTAGTTCCTCTATGGAGAAGGAATGACACCTACTGACAGAGAGGTTTCTATGCTTTGTTTCTGCTGGGTGGTATGTTGGGGATTTTCTCTCACTAAAGACTTGGTAACACTGTAGTTTGTAATCACATATTAACAAGCTGTAAATTGTAGTGTAGATAAAGAAAAAAATAAGGTACAAGTCACATTCTATCCTAGGGTTAAAAATGGCTTAGCAGCAAACCTAGGGTTTAAAAACAACTAGCATACACATTTAGTTTTCAATCTTGTTTAACGTATTAAAAATGAATACAAGTTACGGGGTAGCTGAATCTTTAGTGTATCAGAGTCTCTTGCAATCTCTTAAATGTAAGTTAAATAAGGGAAGAACTAGCTGACGTTTTTGAGTAGCATTGAGCTGTAGCTTTGAGTTTTTCTTCTTACTTGCTTTGTGTCCAAGTGTTTTTTTCCCCCTTCAAGATAAATCATATAACTGTAGTTGCACATTCCCTTTTGCTCTGGATAAGCTTTTCAATAGGAGACAGGTTTCCTGAATCCTTCCTGGTGGTTGTACTCTTTGTCCTGACGTACAGCAGACCATCTGGAAAGAACTGAGGTCTAGACAAATGGAGTCACTTGTAGAGAAACTTTCTGTATCTTATTTCTGGGTGAAGTTCACCCACCTTAAATATGGGTCACCTAGGGCTCTTTCCCCTGCCTGTCCTCCACTGTATATATTCCAGAAACTTCGCTTAGTGATGCTAATTGGTTTCTCCTGAAGTCACCTTGTTAGGACAGGCCACCCAAGAGAAATTCCTTTAGGCAGCCCCACTTTGAACCCCTTTCTATTTTGAGTAATTCTCAGCAGGCTCTCTATATGCAGAATGCCTTCAGGAAACAGACGTTTCCATGCACACCGCAGTGAGTAATTCAGTTGGATTAAATGAGAAAAGAGGAGGGAGAAACACTGTAAGCTCCTGCAGCCAAACTGTTTATTCATTTGGGACTGAAATGTTTGAGTTTCATATTCAGTTGCTCACATAAATCTGCATTATAGCAGAACCATTACCCTTTTTATAGTTAAGCTTCTGTTAGCATTTCCCTAGCAAAACACAGATTTATTCCAACAGTTTAAAACACAGCTGTAAAAATAAAATACCTCCCAGATGGGGACTCGATGGGCAAATTGAAGATAGACATTTATAGGGCTGGGTTAAGAGTGCAAAATAGGAATAATTAGTGGAGTTCTGTTTGAATGCAGACAGGTGAGGATTAGTTGTCAATGACAGGGTCACTCATTTTGCCTGTTTCACCCTCACCTGGTTATTTAACTTTGAAGTTGGGGTTCACCCACTTTTTCCCCAGTTAACATAGAGTCAAAACGGAAAACACTCTTAAAGAAACCACCCTACTACTGTGCAGAGATAGTCACCTTTTTAAGGGATGATGTGGAGCCAAGGGCATTTGATATTTAATCTTTGTGGCCTTATCTGTGTTCTAAATGACTTGCTTTTGCAAGGTGGGATGTTGGTGATTATCTTGTTTCCTGGCTACTCTCTCTTATCTAGTACCAAAACACTCAGGAGACCTCAGTTTTTGGTAGTTTCACGTATGGCTTGTTGGAGGAGGGGCATGGGGTTCTGAGATATCCCTAACTCTTTGTCTTCCCTGTCCCCGAAGTGCCTATCTGTTTTGCCATGTAGGTCATTTCTCATCAAGTCTTCACTCCATGACCCTGGTAACAATATTTGCTGTTCACCACCTCTCTAAACTCCATCCTATCCACTGTGCTCTGTTGAGAATTTAGTAGAGGGTGTGTAATTTTAAAGACCCCACTGGGCAAGAACCATGCCAGTCTGGCTGGGAGCAAATAGGATGTGATTAGGGGAAATCCTAATGTGTACAGAGTGCCCGTTGTTCATACAGTCATGGGGATATTTCCCTGGCCTATTAAACTACTACCAAAAATAGAAGAACAGACCTCCAACCCCAGACACCGCAAAAGCCAAATATTAGGAAATTAAAGGACTTGTTTACTGTAACACTAATCTGCCTGAAGAGCCCAATCCAGTGAATTCCATGGAAATCCTTCCATTGACGTTGGATCAGGTCTTAAAGCCACAAACACATAAAGGGAGCCCACTGAAGCTAAAAAATCTGGGCTGTCACCACAATTCTCTTCTCTCCCCCTTCACTCCCTATGTTGGTTTCCCCAGGGTGTGGCTAACAGTAACAGCCAAAAGAGAGTCTCTCTTGCCTTTGGGGGTTTGTCAGGCCTCTGGAAAGCAGCCAGGGCTGGCGACAGAAATTTGGGGGCCCCCTACTCTGATAGTTTGGGGGCCAGCCCAGCCGGGGCCCCCCCAGCCCAGCCGACAGCAGATGGGGGCCCCCCCCAGCCCAGCCGACAGCGGATGGGGCCCCCCAGCCCAGCTCAGCCGGCGCTCCCCTCCCTCCAGCCCAGCCGACAGCGGATGGGGGCCCCCCCAGCCCAGCCGGGCCCCCCCCCAGCCCAGCCGACAGCGGATGGGGCCAGCCCAGCCCAGCCGGCGCTCCCCTCCCCCGGGCAGCGAGAGCTGCGTGAGCCGCCCTTTCTCCCCCCCCCCCCCCCCGACAGCGCTGCTGCCGCCGGCCAGACTCTCAGCTCCTGCCGGGGCCAGGCGCGCTCATCCGGGGGAGAGCCGCACCGCCTCCCCGCCCCTTCCCCGCTCTCCAGGTCCGGCGACAAGGGGGGACGACAACGGGTACAGCTGTGTACCCAGGCCCCTCGTACAGCTGTACCCGTAGTACCCCCCTGTCGCCGGCCCTGAAAGCAGCGAACAGTTTGTGAAAATCTTTGAAAAGCATGTTCCGCCAGCCAAGAATGTTGCCCTCCTGGCCCCTGCGTTTTGCATCTCTTGATCCTTGTTTCAGAAATAGGACTCTTGGCTGCTGCTCTTTACAGTTCCTAAACTGTCATTGACTAATTTCCACAGCAACTGACTGTGTTGCCACAAATACCGGATTTTGATTTGGTGTGGGGCAGCAGGAGAGAAAGGGGAAGCTCTTAGGAGGTGAAGTCAGCAGCAGCAGCAACAATCATTTTTTCGTGCAAACCTAACGGACAGTGGGGAGCAGCAGAGTTAGCTGATGGAGAGTGTCGTTCTGAATTTTTGGTGGGTTCCTTTCAGTTCTTTTAAACATGAGTTTTAAAGTTCTAATATGTACGCCCTTTGGGACCTGATCCAAACCTATTTGAGTAAATGGGCGAGGGAGACCTGTTGATTTTGATCAGGCTACGAGACCGCATCCTGAGCTATCTATGCAAGCGAAGTTCCCATTCATGAAAGAAATAGGTGCATCATTTCAAGGATAGGGAGATTTGAAAGGCTGAGGGAGGGTGGGCTGTTCAGGAAGTTCGGGCTCCCTAACGTTCATTTTTTGGCCTGTCTGCAAAATTTCTAAAATGTCCTGGGGTCAGCCAGGCTAGGAAAATCTCTGCGAATAACCTTGCTCTCCGAATATTCGTATCTCTACTGGAACGAAGAGCAAATTGCAAAACGAAACTTTTTAAACCAAAATGAGCTGCTTTGATCAAAAGAATTCTGGTTTCGGATGAGGGCTTCCTTGCTTTAATCTCATTGTCACGGACATTGTAAGCAAAGGGTTTAAAAATAACAAAACAGAGTTGTTAAATAGTACTGTAGCATCAGATTTACTCCTGATTAGGCTAAATGAATATTTACCAGGTTTCTTATGTATAACTCTATTAGTAGTAACAGTAAGTGCATACAAGCATTTTTTATTATTATTATTATTTTTTGGTAGCCAAATGAAAATTGAGGAGATCTTTAGAGGAACAGTTACATTTTAATTGTTAAAGAAGTGATCTAAAAAAGAATTAAATTGGATAACATTCTAATTGAGGGCTTGATATTTTTATTTCACTGACTAGTGACTCTGTGGGTGAGATACTGCCACTGATTTTGCACCTTTCATGGATGTGGAAAATGCATTTTTTGTATAAACTGTCTTTCTATAAGAAAATTTTGCTAAATGAATACTTCAGTGTTGCTCTTTATAGCTAAAATCCATTTTCTCCTCTTACGCTGTTCAAGATGCAGTTACTTTCTGAGAGCACACAAACATGTTGCCATCAAATTGAATAATTTATGTGGTGTAATTCATCCCCGTGTATAGATAAATATTTCTCACCTACCTTGTTTCCCTACAATGGACAGTTAAGGAGCAATACCCTTCATATCAGAATCACATATCAGTTACTTTATTATCAGAATTTTCCAAAGATGCTCCAATAGAATAATCAATAACATGCTGCATTTAAAATGTTGCTAGAAATATGAAGTGCTATTTAGTTTTCTGTATTCACCTTTTTGATTTTATAGTGCCAGGCTCAATTTGCAAGTGTCTCGGAAAAAGCTGTTGCTCTTTAAAACTTACAAATACACATGAAGACAAAACAAATAGCAAGACTTCATAATTTCTTAAGGACAAAAAAGTAGCAAATCATCCTGTAAATCATTATGGGAACTGTCTGAAAAGCTAGGGAGCAGTACAGAATTTGGTGCTGGAAGTCTTAGATTACCAGGTCAGCGTTTTTGGGGTGTGAATGTTGGTTCCAGTGTCGCATTGCTAATGGACCTTGCCCCTGTGTTGGTTCATGGCAAGCTGCTAAAGGCATTGTTGGCATTTCCATCCCTTTCAAATAGGCTGAGTAGACGATGAGCAGCCCGCCTACTACCAGGAAAAATCCAGCAAACCAGCCCAGGAACATTGCTTCCCCGAATTCCCATCTAGGTACAACTTCTGGGACAGTTTCATCCCAAAATTCATTTACGGTGTTATAGGCGACCCAGGAAACTGGAATGAGGGTCATAATTCCTGAGATGCCAAAAATCACTCCTCCGCCAAGCGCTAGTTGTTTCTTCAGAGCCGTTCTTTCTTCCCAGGCCTTGCAACAGTCCAGCCCACAACTGGAGATCAAGAATCCAAGAAGTCCTGATCCGTTAGAGAGGATCATCAAAATCCTGGACAGCCTGAGGTCCAGTGTCAGAGCCAAGAAAGACTCATAGCTTTTACACTCCAAACCACCTTCATCTTGCATGATGCAGACTTGCCAAAGCCCCATGGTCCAAATCTCCATTTCATTCAAGTCCAGGTTAAGGTTCTTCCAGAGTGGCACAAAAGTCACAACGCAGGATGAGACCCATCCAAAGAATGAGAGAAATATTCCTCCCAGTTGAACCTTCCCTTTACAGCTCCAAGCCATGCTGTTGCTGTGTGTGTGAGCCGTGTGCCGGTCAAGATAAATTTGGATGTTGGAGCAGAAGCATTTGGGGTTAACTCTTTTAAAGCTGTGCTACAAAGTTGGTTTCCATGAATATGCTCTTTCAGTTGACGGACTGTTGACTGAGAGCTATTATTTGTGTCTAGCTTTCAGAGGAGTAGTGCGGGGGAAATTCAAGCTTATACCACTAATTCCTGGGTGTGGCAACAATTATTTTCATGTTTTGTTGGTTTTACTGGATTAAAAAAAAAAACTCTGGCAGGAGTGCCTTCCAGCAGTCCAGACAATTCAGTGCTGTGCGGTAGGGCATCAAACAATCAGCCACTACCACAGTATGAAAACACCAGCTGTGAAACCCAGGACCTATTGCAGTGTGGGTCCCAACCAAAACGCACTAATGTAGCCCAGCCCGGCTTAGCACTTTGAGGCAGATTTGACTGCTGCTAACAGGCTGGGAGGGTCTCCTGATAATGGCCGCTGAGATTCCAACACGCTAGTGGGTGTCCACAGTGCATTCAGCTACTGAAGGATGGACATTGGGGTACTTGGATCAAGTCTGGTCTTGGGCCTGGTTGTCAAGTGTCTCCAGTCATTTAGTGATCCTCACTTGGTGGTCATCTTGCATGGCTGGCCAGGCTTTTTAAGGTTAAAGCCAGTTCTATGAGCAATACTTAAAAGGGTCTCTGTGACTTTTCTACGTGTACCTACCTATCCAGCTGATCCTGCCATGAATCAGCTCCTCCAGAAGCAAGGTGTGAGGGCAGGTGGAGTGAGCAACCCAGGTGCATTTCACCATTGAGGAAAAGGAGGAGAGCGGGAAGCAGAGTAAAGAAAGAAGCAGGACAGAGAACTGGGAGAGCAGGTGTGGGAAGGGGGAAGAGGGAATGGGGAGAGAAGGAGGCAGAGGAATTAAGGGGTCTGTGCCGGGTGGAGGACAGCAACGCAGAGAGGAAGAATGGAACTGATGCAGTTAGATTGGTCTCAGGTAACACATTTGAGAGGATTTGTCCCTAAAAAAGGTTCGGTGGGGAGAGAAGGGTCTGGCTCTTTGTGTCAAAGTGCGCTAAAGACAACCTAACTACAACTGGCCGCCAGGCCCATTCAGTTCTGTTCACCACTCCATACGCAAGAGGGTTAAGCAAAAGACTGACTACCCCACCCCTACCAGGCCTCAGAAACCCTGCAGTGAGAGGCTTGGCAGAGAAAGTACCTCTGGACAAAAGGCAGCTCCAAGAATGACTGGGATGGGGTGTTGAGAAGAACCCTTGAACAACTAGAGAAGATGTGGAATACTTGAGCCAAACACCTCCCCACCTTAATGACTCCAGCCTGCTGAATAACTCTTTATCCCATGTTTAAAGGCTTTTTAAAGTGTTGGCCGTTATTCAATCATTAAATAAATATCAAAGGAGCTTGTCATGCCACAGCGAGAAATCATTTGTGGGCAGGCCTTGACGAGAAATTCCGCCATCTGCATCTCCCGGGGCTCGCCTGGCATGCAGAGGGGAAACGTGACCTGTTTGCTCAAGGTGGGAGTTGGAAAGGCTGCTGGCTGGGCAGCACTTTTGTAACAAGCATAATGACATTGATCAGTTCAACTGTAGCACTTTACCTTCAAGGAGCTGAAGGCCAGTTACAAACTCTGGTGAATTAAACCATTTAACCTGCTCTAGTTGCAGATGGAGAGCATGTTCTGGGATCTGATGCCAGGGTGCTGGGCATGGTACAAGAACTTGAAAGGAACAGCCGTCTGCCTTACCCGGACTGGGGAATGACGGCAGAATGAAGCAAACTCACTTGCCCGAGGTCCCACCCCATGTCAATGACAGCTGTAAATTCAGGAGTCCCGTCCCAGTCTTGCTGCTTTAACCACCAGGGAAGCTTTCTTTGGTACATATACTTGAAAACAACTGTTTGAATGCATCTCTTTGTTTCACGGGTGTCATGGTTTGTGTAACCAGGCAGTGCCAGAGGGAGGGAGCCCATGGTCTGAGATCTTTCAAGCTGAATGGGAACTGGCTCCCAAACAGAAAAATCTCTCTGTTTGTTTGGTTTGCATCACTCTATTATTGAGCCAGGCCCACCCTCCCCTACCCAGCAACGACTCCAGCCTGATGAATGAATGGTTAGCAATGCTCACTACCTGATGCTTCCAATGAAGGCAAAAAATCCATCACACTAGAGGCCAACTTCTTCCTCCCCCAGCTGGTGAACGGCTTCTGGCTTGATGCTGTCTCCAAGGAGATGGTGGAACTCCATCGTCTATGGTGGAACCTATCCCCACATGCTGCAGAACCCGCCCTGCCACTGGAAACACTTGTCCACGGCCTATTCATATGGTCCCAAAGAGCCAGCTTTTTGCCTTTGAAATACATTAGATAGCAGCAAATAGACAATCTAGAAGGGGAAATCACAATGTTGTGGATCCCCAGCCTGCCTTCCTTTCTCAGTGGGATCCCAGAAGGTTCTGTGAATTGCAGCCCCATCTTTGGACTTAAACCCTAATGGCACGCCACATCCTCAGGAAGTGCTTTGCAAGCACTGATCCTCACGACAACCCAGTGACTGCTCCTTGTTGCTATCCCCATTTAAGGGACAGAGCAACTGATATGCAGATTGGTGAAAATCTATCCTGGGCGTTGGTGGCAAAGTTGGGATTAGAACTGAGGAACTCCCGGGTACAGGACATGTTTTGCTGCTGAAATAAAACACCCTGTTGTTTAAAAAATAAATGATGGAATACGTCATAGGAAAGGTCTTAAGTTTCTGTTTCCACTCAGTCCCCATCTGTCCCTCCATGCACAGACGTACAAAAGGAACACAATGTCCAGCTTTTAGAATTCTGTCTTTATTGGGGGATTAGTGACTAATCTCTCACTCATCTGCCTCCTTTGTTATCGAGAAGGATGTTAAATTACTGCATCTCCCTCATTGTGGCAGTGGTGTTGGGGATATTGTGGTCTTCCAACGTGGTCTTCCTTCCACGTGAAGGATTTAGTCTCAGATCATCTACAACTTGGATTTACAGGTTGTGTCAGTGTTTCATGTCTGGTTCCCCCTCCAGTACCTGTGTTTTTAGCTGTGCCTGGTGGGACGTTAACTCAGCACTGAAAATCCACTTGAAGCTCCAAGACTGGCTCCCATGTTGTGTTTGGCACACTGAAGCCTTTGGGCGGCTGTTTAGGACCTGCCCCTATGAGGTGTTGAGGGCCCTTTGCGGGTTGAAGAGCATGCAGCATCTTGCAGGCTCAGACCTTTATGCTGCATAAATTCGAAGGGGAAAACTCTGCTAGTTTAGCTGCTGCTTTGCATTGGATTTTCAAGGGCTCAGCAACCACCACTGGGGCCAGATTTTCTAAAACGCTCAGTCCCCAGCGAACAGTTTAGCACCCAGTGCGCCGAGCTCCTGAGACAATCTGGCCACTTATGTAGGAGCGTAAATGGAAACTGAGCCCCTTTGGAAAGACTGGCTATGAGCACTCTTGTCCTTCGGCTGGTATTTGGTAACACTGTCAGGTGAGTTTGGCATTGGTGCAAGCAGCTTGAAGGAGTCATGCCAATGGGGGAGGGGGCGAGGTTTGATGCACCTTTCCCGGTCAAAGTCATTGTCTTCATACTCCAGATCCCTGTGCTGAAGCCATGGGAACCCCCTCAGGAACAAATCCTCGGGCTGACAACTTCACCTCTCCGGCAAAGTATGGTGCACTTTAAAAAAACGTTGGCTTCCAGATGTGTTTGTTTAGTCTGACCCATTGCTAGCTTCACTCCTTTGGGTAAATAAGCCGTGTTTCCTAACCTCCTTGGGAGAGTTTCTTTCTTCTCTCTCTCTCCGTTTCTCAATTGTCAGCTCCACTTCTTTCCTGCTTCCTCGGCCAGGCTCCCACCAACCGCTGCTGTTTATTGTGAGAGGAAAACTCAGAGCCTGTGGCTCTATGTCTTGAGAAGCAGTTCTTGCTTTCCATCAGTGGATACAGTGAGGTGAGGAGACGGCCATGGGGCATGTAGCTTGTCATTCTGCCTAGCTTGTGAGGCATGACCTGAATCCAGACACTCCAGCCACTTCCGGCTGTGCATAGTCATCCAGCCTGAACACTAGCTGGCGCTGAATCCCCTCTGCTCCGGAGGGAGTCCAAAGCCAAGCTACTGTTGGTGTCAGTGGGAACCAGATCAGGCTGTCTTAGGGCAATGCATCTCCTCCACCCACTGCAATCAGCAATGGGGGAATCATTTCCTCCGGCCACTGGGGGAAATTGCTCTGGCAAGAGGGTTTCAAAGGAGCCTACAGGAGTTAGGCACTCACCCCCTGGTGAATTTCAGCTAGATTTGGGAGGCAAACTCCCTTCAGCCCCTTAGGAAAGGTCAACCTTTGTCATGGTTCAACCTGTGGTCAACAAAAGGCCAGGCACAGCTGGGCTTTAGAGGGAGTACAGGTCTTTGCAGAGATTCTCCCTCCAGCTCTTGGGCACACACATGGGGTCAGGAAGCACAGTGCCATGTGTTTTGGGGAGTAAAATCCCTGCAGGACTTCTCAGAGTCAGGCCAGGGTGAAGCTGCCCAGCTGGGATGTCATTAAGTACAGCTGATCTCAGTGAAGATCAGAACTGCCTAAAGGATTGGGGGAAGGGGTGGAGAAGCTGCTACCGAGAAGCTCATGCACTGTTTGCTATTGAAGCATTTACGCCCCATGCAGGGAAGGTGACCAGGAGCTGTGCTAGGGGTAGTTCATTGGTGTTCTTTAGACCCTACAGACCAAACCTGAAACCCCACAGAGGGAGCTGCTTAACTGGGGTCTCCTGGGACCTTTCCCTCTGGCTGCACAGGCTCTGGCTCTTCCTCAACCTCTACTAATAGCAAAATGTTCCAATCCTGTCTCAGGGAGCAGGTGCTGCTGCCAACCCCTGCAGCCTGTCTTCCCCAAGTGCTCTGGGCGGGAGGGCTGTTCACAAAGTCTCTTGTATTCTTTGCATGACAGATCAAAGGCACCAGGACGATGACTTCCCGCAAATCCCCCATACCGATGCATCGGGCGATGCCTTCTGCTCCGCCTCTGAGAACGTCGGCAGAGAGCTCGACTCCAGGTGTGTCTCCCCCCGGCCACGGGGATCGGGCCGGTGTACGTACCCCAGTGATGTGGAAGGTGCCATTGAACATGCATGGAGCACGAGAAGCCTGTTTCTCTTCATTATTCGGTCCCTGCTGCCCGTCACTTCATGTGCAGTGTTGATATTTTGGCTCCTTGCCCCCTCTTTGTCTCACTCCCACCTGCAGAGAGGGGCTGCACTATTGCTTAAAATTGAGGAGAAGCAGGCTTCTACTCCAGGACACTTCACCTGTCACTGGGGTACACCCCCTCCGCAGGGCATGTAAACCCCACCACCCTTCTGAGCTCAGGGGCAGCCCTGGGTCATTAGAACCCGCAGAGAAGAGGGGAATTGTTGGCCAGGGAGATGAAACCAACCCAACTATTGCTCTTCTCCAGAAGGCACCTTCAGCATTCACCTGGGACAGCTATCCGGGGCCTGTTCTGGGGTTCCCCCAGGGATGGCACTGCACACCCATGGCCTCTTTAGCTCCCTGCTGCACTGTCAGCTTTGGGTCTGTGCCCAGTTTGTGGTGTGTGGCTTGGGATCTCACTAATCCCGAGGGGAGGAAATTCTGCATTCTCTTCTGGCACAGGGCCATGGGGCAGCTCTTTGGTTCCTCCTGAGAGACACCGCTGCTCTTTGTCAGGGCTTGTCAAAGGGGGAGCCAACTCCCAAGTTGTCCCTGCGCTACATCTGAGAGCAACCTGGGAGTCACTCTCTGCCACTGACATCGCAGTGTGGTTCACTCCAGCGCTGCTGGAAGGGAGCGGATCAGGAGACCGAATCCCTGGGCCCCCATGGGACAGTTCTAGTACAGGTAACAGCAGTGCAAGCTCCTGCCCCCTTTTCCTTCCCCTGCCCCTTGCTCACATGACCTGTCCCTAACCCAAAGACACCCCTGTGTGTGAGATCAGCCTCCCTGGCCCCTTCTGTCCTCAGGGCTCCGAGCCATGCCATGATGGTTGGGATGTAGGCATCTGCCCTTCACAACCAGATTACACTTCACACAGTGGTGACTTCCAGTCGCTATTGACCTGGGACGAATTTGCCATATTGAACCTTGAATCCAGCCAATACATCCCAATCCCTTGAGGCAGAACACTCGGGATTGTCACTTACTAGGAAGTGTGTTACCCAGGACTGTGTTGTTTATTTCCATGGCCTCCTTCACCCCCAGGATCCCAAAGTGGATGCAGGACTGTGTGCTGTTGTTTGGGAGGGTAGGTTTAAACATACCAGCAAGGTATTACCCGGGGGGAAATTTTATTGTTTTCCAAACTGACCTGTAAATTAAGAATGAAATTGATGTCTTCAAACATCATTTACCTGAACTCTGACTGCAAGTTACTAAGAGAGATTAAACTGTGTTGTATTAATAACCCTGGAGCCATTTAAGGCACTAGCTAAGCAGTTATTTATAACTGGGATGCTACCTGTGCTATTTTTAACCTTTTGTCTGTAGGGAGCTAGGTTTAAATGTAGCATGTGGCTGCTTTTAACAACCCTGGTAGCTTACACTGAGGAGGTATTGATAGGCTGCAAGCTGTTAGTGGCCAGTACCAGACAATACAACATGGTGTTGTTAGATCTGAATCATTAGCAGAGTCTCTGGACAGGCCTATGCTATGTAATCACATGGTTGAATGAAACAGTCACAAAATGTCCATTTTTTGTGTATGGACCTGATGAGAGTTGGCCTTGTAGGGGGAATGAGGGGTTGTGTTTCCTAGCAACAGCTGACCCCTCCCACCCACAGACAGAGAGGGAATAGTCCCTGATGGGTGGCATCATGAATGTTAGAGCAGGGGAAAATCCCCCTTGCACAGCTCCCTGTTAGAGCTGGGAAATCCCTTCTAGTCCTTGCCCAGTGGGGCAACCGCCCTAGCCATGCATTTGGTTAGACCACGTACTGGCACAGCCATTGCCCCACTACTCCCCTCTGACTGTGGCTTGTTAAAAACAAGATGCAGCAAGTGAGTGTAACTGAACTGTGAGCTCTTTGGGGCAGGGACTGTGTCCTCCTCTGGGCATGGGCGCATCCGGCAGCCAGCACCATGGAGGTGTTGGGGAATCCCAGAGCAGGAAGGGGCTGAGCCTAGAACCCCTTCTCAGGGGTGGGTGACTGGGCCACCTGCCATGCTCTAACACTGTTTGATCCCCTATTAGAAACCTAAGAATGGTCCTTTCCCCTTTCTAGCACCGACCAGTGTCACAGGTAGGAGTGTGCCGAGCTCTGCAGTCCTGCTGGGAGGCGGGTGTTACCCCACAGTTCACGAATGGGGAAATGAGGGGTAGATTCTTTCCAAGGGTTTGTGCAGCACCTAGCACAGTGGGGTCCTGATCCAGGATTGGGGCTAGTGGGTGCTATGACACTACAAACAAACAAATCATTATTAACGTCTCTAAGTCCTGTCTCCCAGTGCCATAGCCAGAGCTCTCTGGCGGCTATCTGTCCGTGTGGTGCTGGGAAGAGCAGGACTTGGGTCCTTGGGGGGATGTTAGCTAACATTTTGCTAAAAGCCAGGGGGAAGGGGAAGCCCCCTTCTGTGTGCTGCGCACGCTGGAGCAGAAGCACTGGGAGATTAACCCTGCAGGCTCCAGCGTCTCCCAGGCAGCAGGTTTCCTCCTTGCCCAAGCCTTCCTGATTAAATCATCTTGAGGTAATTCTGCGTGTCATTGAGACAGATTAACGGGTGACCTTCTTCTCCCAGAATGGGATTGGAAGCTGTCGCCGAGCTCCCTTGCCCTGCACGCTGCGAGAGGATTTGCATTCAGAACTGATGGGAAGATGCCTGGAGGAGGATGGGATGCCAAACCCTAGGCTGGCCCCAACCCAGTGACGAGGCTCCGGATTACATCGGGAAGGTCAGTGGGAGAGTCGGCTGGAAGGAGAGGGGTTGCACACCTGGCTCACCCGTTCCTGCCCTGGCAGGGTACTCCGCTGGAAAGATGAGGTAGGTGCATTGCTTCCCAGGAAGTCTGCAGGCCGTGGGCTCGGAGCTGCTATTGCATGGCTATCATAGGGGTTCTCTTGGCTAACACCGGGGATTGGTCCAGATGGGAAGGTGCCAGGATGAGTGACTGAGCCGACCTCCGTTAGGAAAACTCCAGCAGGTCTGTAAAATGAGTCTGTTCTGCAACGGGAGTCTGGGGAAGGGAGCTGCACAAAGCATTTGGGGTGCTCAGTGTAAGACAGAGGAAGACGATGCATGGAAGTGGGGTCCGCGAGGCAAGACAGAGTGGTTTGCTTGGCTCTGTGCAGCAGGGATGTTATTAAGCTGACGGCATCCCCATGGGGGACACTTACACAAAAGGCTTGTCAGATGCCCGGCTCTCCAGTGTCAGTCGGTCTGGCCTCTCGGCTGCGCTGGACGGAACGTGGATTGCCTCACTTGACAGGCAGCTAGACTAAACTGCATCTGACTGCTGCCAGGAGGGAGATCAGAGGCAGGGCCATTTATCTAAACCCCATCCCTACAGTCTGGGGCCCAAACTATCCTCACCCAAAACCATGAGGAGCAAAACCAAAAATTCCCCCGTTCGGCCATTTCCATCTGCAGCACTGTGTCCCTTGACTGTCTGAGTGACCGGTGAGCGCCTGACTTCCGTGGGGTGTAGTGCGGGGCCACCTCCCCTATAGCCCCAGCTGATTCTCCGCCAGGTAGAGGTTATAGGACCCAGCTCATAGTCAGCATTGATTCAAGATATGCTCTTGGAGCTCAGGGTCTGGCCTCGTGGTCTCTGAAATACTTCACAGGCTGGTGAACTTGGCTTGGTCCCTTGTAGCAACTTGTAGCTCACCACTTAGTTTATTATATAGTGGGCAAGACCAAGGGCTGAACAGAGCCTGCTGCTTCTGTCCTGCCAGGACAGGTGGATGCTGGGCAATTGCATTAGTGGCAGTAGTTAGAACGTGGGTGCAATTCCCAGGCTCTTCCCTAAATAGCACCTTAAGGTACAGACTGAGTTCATGTGGCAACAGTTTCTTCCTTTCTTATGAAGTTTGACATTTTGTGTCTCATGTCCCACGTAACATGTGGCCTAGAATCCTTCCCCAAATATACATTTGGGCCACATTGGAATGACGAAACATGACAGGAGGGAAAACAACCCCAGCTCCATTCCAGCCTTGGGTTTCCAGCAGTGGGGTGACTCTGACCCTTGGAAGAATTTTAAATAGCAACTCAAGGTAAATCTGCCCCTAGCTGGGATAGAAATGTACAAAGGCTCTCAATCCTCATGCTTCAAGGTATAAACTGATCAGCATCTTAGAGGAAAGTAGGCCCAATTGGGAGGGTGCTAGCCTGGGACTCAGCAGATCCACGTTCAATTGTCTGTCCTGCCACAGACTTCCTGTGTGAACTTGGGCAAGTCACTTAGTCTCTTTCTGCCTCAGTTTCCCATCTTTAAAATGGGGGTGATAGCACTTCCCTACTGCACAAGGGTGTTGTGATATATTAATGATTGTGACAGACCAGATCTTAATGGGAGCTAGACATTTACTTTAGACAGTGAGCACCTGGGAACAGGAAAGCATTTCTCCCTGTTGGAGACAAGACAGAGCTAGAGGGACCATTTTCTGGTTTGGAACTCCTTGCTAAATTACTGTGTGTAGAACCCAACAGCAGCCGGATACCAAGGGAGGGAAAAAAACTTCTGAAGTGATAATAAGAGTGGCCCATTTCAGAGACTTGACAAGAAGGTGTGAGTAACAGTTAGGAGAAATGAGTATTGGGGAAATTAGGTTTAGATTTTGTAATGACCCAACCACTTTCAGTCTTTATTCGGCCTAATCAGATGGTGTCTAGTTTGCAAATTAATTCCGGTTCTGCAGTTTCACGTCGGACTCTGTTTTTGAAGGTTTTTTGTTGAAGAATTGCCACTTTTAGGTCTGTTATCAAGTGACCAGGGAGATTGAAGTGTTCTCCTACTGGTTTTTGAATGTTATGATTCCTGATGTTAGATTTGTGTCCATTTATTCCTATTCATAGAGACTGTCCAGTTTGGAAGTGGGGCAGAAGGGCATTGCTAGCACATGATGGCATTGGTAGATGTGCAGGTGAACGAGCCCCTGATGGTGTGGCTGATGTGGTTAAGTTCTATTATGGTGTCCCTTGAATGCAAACAGAGTTGGCACTGGGGTTTGTTGCAGGGTCTGATCTCTGGGTTAGTGTTTTTGTTGTGTGGTTGCTGGTGAGGATTTGCTTCAGGTTTAGGGGCTGTCTGTATGTGAGGACTGGCCTGTACACAAAGGTCTGCGAGAGTGCGGGATTGTCCTTCAGGATAGGTTGTAGATCCTTGATGATGTACTGGAGAGGTTTTAGTTGGGGGCTGTAGGTGATGGCTAGTGGTGTTCTGTTACTTTCTTTATTGGACCTGTCTTGTAGTAGGTGACTTCTGGGTACCCTTCTGGCTCTGTCAATCTTTTCTTCTCTTCACCAGGTGGGTATTGTAGTTTTAAGAATGCTTGATAGAGATCCTGTGGTAGTCTCTGCTGAGGCAAAGGGAGATCTCAGCAGCACCCAGCTTCCTTGTCCCCATCACCCCAAACCTGGGCCAATTGTTTGCCAGTGTGGCCTGGCTGCTGGCAGGGCAGAAAGGCAGATTCCTAGGCCCTCGCCGTGAGGTGTCCCTGCCCATCTGGCACTGCCAACCCGGGATGTTTCTCCCCTCACGCCGCTTTGAGTTTAGAGATGCCCACAACATAAACCTCCCGTGTAGGTAGAAGTTTCTCCTGATCCCTCCTCAGCCCTTCTGCTGCCTTTGGCTTTTTCTTAACCCATTGCCTTTTGCTCCTCTGCCTGTGACTCTCCCAGGAGATCTGCACAGCTCTGCCACCGACTGCCTGTGGGGCCTCGGACAAGTCACTTAACCTCTCTGTGCCTCAGTTCCCCATCTGAACCATGCAGGTAATAACTCTGCCCCACTTCACAGGCGCCTTGGGAGGATGAATGCATTAATGATTGAAGGAGCTCAGGCCCTACAAGGAAATGGGACCGTGTCAGGCCCTAGACAGACAGGTAGTTATGGCTCCATGTTCTCTGCCCTGGTTTGAATTTCCTTGTGGGCTCGCTGGTTCCCTGGCAGGCAGGGCTGGTATCACAGAGTAGGAGCCTCGGCTTGACAGGGCTAAGCTACCGTGCCAATGAGTCTGTCCCCTGACCCGTAACCAGCACAGCTCCCTGCCGCCAGCGTTTGGGCCAGAGCCCATAAGAGGAGTGAGCTCCAGAGAGGAGCTCGGGGACCAGGCCACTCAAACAGGAGGAGGCAGCAACACTCAGCAAAGGGATTTATCGTCAGGATCCTTTTTGCTGGATGTTTATATCTCGCTCTGGGAAAACACCTTGAGTCTAGAGACTGTGCGGCCTAGGAAGGGGAGCAGGCTACTGCCATCGTAGTGGAACCGGCACCTCTTCTCCCGCCAGGGAATTTCTTATTAAACCCCGGGCGTGCAGTGCAAACTCTGGGTCATTCCAGCTTCCTCCTGCCCGGCAGGTGTGAGCCCATCAGAGGCAGGGAAATCACCTTGCCTGTGGGCCCCTCCCACCCAGTATGGAGACCCAAGGTTCCCATGGCCCCTGGCTCTCTGGGTGGGTAGAGACCAGAAGCTCAGTGAGATCAGTCCCTGGTAGGTAACACATCAGTGTGAGTCAGGAGATGGGGTGTTTCTGGGGTGTATCTGTACACCAGTAATGGGGTGTATCTGGGAGGCTAAACTGGTTTTGGCTCACAGCTCTGTTGGGGATGTGGTGGCCTCCCTCAAGAGAAGCAACACAGGCTCTGCCTAGTTCAGAGCATCTCCTGTGTTCTACAGGGCGCTGACCTAGTTGTGTGCACAAGTGAATTGTGAGGGACTTGAAACACCAATACACTTGGCAATTAGCAAATTTTTCAAGTACAGTTTGGAAACACCCTGTAGAGTGAGCTCTGCTGGGTCCATGGTGGCCTTACTGTTCAGTGCTAAGTGTTGTTACTAATCACAATAACTTATTATTTTATGATTTGTATTAGAGGTCCTGATCATGGATGGGATCCCCACTGTATAGGCGAGTCACTTAGTCTTTCTGTGCCTCTGTTTCCCATGGTTGAAATGGGGATAATAACATTTCATTACCTCGCAGAGGTGTGGTACCTCTTTGCCTCAGGCAGGAAAGGTTGTGAAGGGTTCAGATACTAGGGTAATGGCTGCCGTATGCAAACCATAGACAGAGAGAGGAGGTTGAGAACCACTGTGCTATGGCCCACGTTAGGCAGGTCTGGATTTTAAATAGTTCTACCCACTGGTTCTAACAAACATGCTTCTGTATGTGGCAGGCTTCCAGGTGGGAGGAAATGTAAGCAAACCCTGTCGTTCTCCCCGAGAACCAAGCACTAAAGCCATTGTGACCTGCCCGCTGTGACATTTGTCTTGCTCTCCTAGGTGCTGTTTGTATTTCTAAGTAGCAGTTTGGGCTGCGTCCAGCTTCCCTTTCTATGAAAACCTCTGTTAGAATAAACACAACTTTGGGGAGTGAGTGAAACGTGATCTCGAGACAAAGCGCTGTGGCTCCATTGACGTCACTAACGCTGGCAAAGGATTTAGAGATCTATCAATGAAACCCTTCTTATTTTACCCTCTGCCTTTGGGCAAATAGTGAGGCTGTCATTAGTGAATGGCCTGCCCCCTTTTCCCCCCTCCACCGAAGCAATCATGCAGAATGACAAGCTCAGGGGACTGATTTGCTGGGATTTATGTCTTGCTTTGTTAATCTACTTCCAAGCCTCACGTTTTGTGTGTGTGTGTCCCCCAGATTGTGTCTGAATCTTGCGCAAGGTGCTGCTTTCATGCTAATGAAAAGTCTGCAGTTCATCTGGGCCTTGGCTTACTCCCTCGGAGCTCAGGACAGATGCTCTGGGTTATTAATACTGGGCGGCAGCAAAGGGGTGAACTGGTGAATGTCAGTGAGGCCCTTTGGGGTGCTTTAGCTCTGCAGCTTTCGCACGTGTGCAGAGGAAGGTGAGGGGGAAGCTGACTGGACCCAAACATTGCTGGTGGGATCAGGCCTGGGGTCACATTTGCAAAAGGATCTAGGGGAGTGAGGCGCTTAAATCCCATTTTCAGAAGAGAGTTGGGCACCTGTATCGACACTGAAAAGAAGAAAAGACCCACAGCAACAAGCTTCCGAGCACCGGTCAACTGACTCAGACTTGCAGGGCTGGCGTTAGGGGGCTAAACGTAGCCGTGGAGACGCTGTCACTTGGCTCAAACTGTTTCCCTCAGAGAGGGAGGGGCTAGGGCATTTGCCTTGAGACCTGGATTCCCATCCCTGTCCTGCCAGCGTCTTCGTGTGTGACCTTGGGCACGTCACTTAGTCTCTCTGGGCCTGTTTTTCAGAAAGGGGTGAAGGCTGCCTAGCATCTGAAAATCAGGCCCCTCTAATGTGTCTCAGGGTATCCACGCTTCTGTCTCTTGTAGTGATGATCGGGAGATATTCAGCAATCTCCAAATCATGTTAGAGGCTACAAGGAACTGTGTTCTAGCAGTTGGAACAAGTGACTGGGCCTCAGAAGACATGGATTCATGTCCCAGCTGTGCCACACACTCCCTCTGTGTCCTTAGGCAAGTCACTTAGTCTCTCTGGGCCTCAGTTCTACATCTGCAAAATGGGGATAATGAGTCTTCCCTCTCTTGCAGAGGGGATGCAAGGAGAAACCCATAGATAACTGGGAGGCACTTCAATATTGGGGTGACAAGGGCAACAGAAGCAGCTAGCTAGAGACAGACAGATCAGCTGAACTTCCCTCAGCCCAGGAATGTTGGGTTCAGACACCGAGCTTGTGCAAGTTCTGGGTTTCTCTGGAGTGAGTCTGTCTGTGTGAGACAGGCTGCCTCATGGGACCAAGGATGGCCTCAGTTCTATCCCCTCAGTGCACCCAGCTCCGCTCAGCGGGACAGGGGTGTCTGCAGCTCTAAGCCATGCTCAGAGGGGAGCACCTGGGCTTAATCGGAATGGGGTGCAGGTACTACTGTCTGGAATGGGGACCCCAGCTCCACTGACAGTACTGAACTGGCCCACTCACTGGTTAAAATAACCCCCCTCTTTGTGTTCTCCCACGGCAGGGTTCCCCACCGGAGAAGGTGCAACGCCCTGGGGTAGCGCCCCGGGCCCCGATCAGCCATGGTGCTGCCCATCACCAGCAGCAGCATGGAGCTGCAGCAGGACAACGGGCTCTGTGTCCGCAACCACATCGGGGGTTGCCGGCTGAAGTACGAGGAGCCCCGGAGCCGGAGGAACTCCATCCCCCCTGTGCAGACTCCCACCGCCAAACGCATGCTTGCCTACCTGCCCCGGCCCCCGACGGACACCAGCAGATATGGCGCCTTCCCTCAGAAGGTGAGGTTGCTCCCATCATGAAAGGGCACAGCGAGGCTGGGCACCTCTGTTTGACATGCAGCCGCGATGAAGAAATCCAGCCCCACCCCATCTCCTGCAACAATCCTGCTGAGTCCTGATCACTCTCGTACCCAGGTAGCTAGGTGGAGAATGGGACAGCCCAGCTCAGCTGGGGACAATGTTCTCTCCAGCTCCTCTAGCTGAGAGGTTCTTGGGGAGGAGGGGGTGTTAGCCCTACTCATGGGTGATTCCATTCTGCCTCCCTTGCTTTACCCCCAACCTCCAGCCCATTGCAGTGTCAACTAGATCCAGGATTCTTCTTCTACACATCCTGTCCTGTGCTGCTGGGCAGCTGGAAAACAACCGCCATGTCCCAGCTGTGATTGGGGCCCCATTGTGCTTTACCATACACATGAAGAGCTTAAGGTTTAAATAGACCGGACAGATAAAGGATGGGAGGGAAAACAGGTGCATTTCTCTTGACTGGTTCTTTTCTCCTTGCAGCCTGAAATGATGGCTATCCCCATAGGCCTCTCAGAAGAGAGCCAACAGCAAACAGACCTTGCAGCTGAAAAGAAAAATCCCCTTATGTCAAACTTTGTCCCTCGCTCCTGTGGCTCGAACATCCCCAATGCCAGATCAGTCCTTCAGAGGAGACTCAGCATGGTGGAGCAGACCAGCACAGGGGCGGTGGTACCCATAAAGCACCGGCCCAGCGTCTCCATCAACACCGAAGATCTGCCCAAGTACCGCCGGGCATCGCGCAATGATCCCCTGCCTCCACTCCTGGACATCAACACCCGGTGGTACCCACAGCATGCCCTCAGTGTGCCCAATATCCCCAGCTCAGCACGGAAAAAACCGCCCCCCCGGAGCATTGTCACCATGACCCCCTCAGAGAAACCTCAGAGCCGGCGCTGCAAGCTCATCGACGACGATCGGCAGTTCAGCTCCGCCAACAAGCAGCAGCGGCAGCGCTACGTGACCAAAATGGGCAAGTGCCAGGTGAATCTGGGCCGCATCCAGGAAAAGAAGAGGTTCCTATCGGACATTTTCACCACCATTGTGGACCTCAAGTACCGCTGGTTCCTCTTTGTCTTCATGATGTGCTACATCGTAACCTGGGTGGTCTTTGGCATCATCTACTTCTTCGATGTCTGGATCAGAGATGACGTCAACCACATAGGAGACCCGGAGTGGAAGCCTTGTATTGAGAATGTGGACAATTTCATATCTGCCTTACTTTTCTCCGTGGAAAGTCAAAGGACCATTGGTTATGGCTCCCGGATTGTGACAGCCAATTGCACGGAGGGTGTCATTTTGCTGATGGCCCAGTCCATTGTTGGATCCATGATAGATGCCCTTATGGTGGGATGCATGTTCGTCAAGATCTCCAGGCCCAAGAAGCGGGCCCAGACCTTAATATTCAGCAAGAAGTGCGTTGTCTCCCACCGGGATGAGAAACTCTGCCTGATGTTCCGCATTGGGGACCTTCGGGACAGCCACATGGTGGATGCGAAAATCAGGGCCAAACTGATCAAATCCAGACAAACCAAGGAAGGGGAGTTCATCCCCTTGGAGCAGTCGGAGCTGAACCTGGGCTATGACACAGGGGAGGACAGGCTCTTCTTGGTGGAGCCTCAGATCATCTGCCATGCCATCAATGACCACAGCCCCTTCTGGGAAATGACAGCAGAGTCGCTGAAGAGGGAGCAGTTTGAGATCATCGTGATCTTGGAGGGCATCGTGGAAGCCACAGGTGGGTGCTTCAAGGAGGGTACGCAGAGCCCAAGTGGGCTTGGGACGGTGTTATCCTCCCCCAGCACAGGGGCTGCTCCATACTACTAGACCCTGGGGGGCTGTAATTGAGTTTACTTCCTTTCCCAAATTATCAGGTAATGGCTGTCACAGGAGTCAGGATACAGCACTGGCAGGACATTGCCAGTTTTAGCAAGAAAATTGCCTTTGTTGCCACCACTGGTACAGCTGCAGCCATTTTCAGCAGCCTGTCAGGTCACCCTGCTCTGAGCCCTATTTACCATATTGGCTCCCAGTTGGTTGCTGGTGCAACAACCCTCAGCCCTGGGAGGGAAGCACTATTAGGGGTGAGAAGGGAGTTCACAATCCATGGCCCAGTCAACCCGGGGCATCTTTTCAGGATGCCATGCTGGTAGGAAAAGAATGAGCCAGAACATGCTCATCACCCAGATGGCTCAGGGGACCAGTCCTGAACCTTTCCCCTGGCGGTCACTGGCATGAATTGGCCCCAAGCAGGTAGTGAGGAGTGACCAAAGGTCATTGCCCTTGAATGGTTGCTGGGAGGCCAGGGGTGACCTGGGGTAGCACGGTCCATTTATCAGTGGCAAGAGAGCTACATTTCAGAAACCATCATTGCCGCTGGCACTGATTGACCTTCTTGCTGGCGGTCTCAGCAAAAATGCTGTGGCTAAATGGGCCATGGAGACTAAACTCCCTTCTCCTCATTTAACGAGAGGTCCCTCCAGCTTGGGACTGTAGCCCAAGGTTGAGCTAACGTGGAGGAAGGCGGCTGTAGAATCCCAAGGGACCCAGAGGGATCATTGGCCCTTTTCACTAGTTTAAGGTTCACTTACATGTGGTAGGAAGTTATTAGAGGGAGAAAATATCCCCCAAACACCTAACATGAGTATCAGAGAGGCTAGTGTGATTCAGTGAAGACCACCAACTTCCCCATCTGTCTGTCTTGACTGGAAAGAACTATTACAGTTGTTGCCAACTCTCATGATTTTTGGGGGGAGTGGTGAGAAGACAATTCTTAAAGCCCCAGACTGGAATCATGAGACGGCATGAGGAGCTCAGCTTTTGTTTGTACAAACTCTCACTTTTTAGTCCTCACGGTTGTGGAGAAAAACTTGAAATTGTGCACCCTAAAGATTCCAAACCCAGAAAACAACTTGAACCAACCAGAAATTGGTTATTTTTAAAACACTCTTTATTTTTAAACCCATCTTATGTTCTTTTCTCTTTTCTGGGACGACGAGGGGAGAAGGGGCTGACTTGTGATTTTTGAATGTTTGGGGTTGGTGACATCAGAACTGTGTTAATTACAGGGGGTGGATGGATAATTTGATGCGATGGTACCCAACTGCTTGATATGAAATTTTCATTTTGGTGTTTTAACCTTCATTTTCCTCCCATCCCTTTTAAAAATCATTGATTTTTGTTGTTCTTTATCAGTTCTCCACCTCTTCCAACTCTTTCCCATATACGCACTTCTCATGGTACACATACCCTTTCTCAGTCTCATTCTATCGCCTTGCTCCTTCGCTGTACTATCCTCCATCACTCCCAAATAGATTGTCAGCTGATTTGGGCTCCCTCTGCTGGTCTTTAGCTCTTGATTTAAAAACATGAGCTGCCAGTTCCCATCTAGTGTTCAAACTTGTGCAGGATGGGGCAGTAGAGAGATCTGGGTGTCTCCTCCCCCAGAGGGAACGTTTGGGAAAACCTGCTGCCTTATAAAGCAGACTTGCCTATTTTAAAGGCAAAAATATTAGTGCTTCACAAGTATTGTTTTGAGGCCCAGGGATGAATCATCTCTAGCAGGGACAATAGAACCATTTGCAGAACTATTTCCGTGCTACCTCTGTCAGAGGCAAGGAAATCAGCCCTTGAAATCTGGGGACACAGTATTGATCAGGCCTTCCCGTAAGCCCCTCCCAGTGTCCTGACTGCATGTGCTTCTTTTTCACTGCAGGAATGACATGCCAAGCTCGGACCTCTTACATAGAGGATGAGATCCTTTGGGGATACCGGTTCGAGCCCTGCATGACCCTGGAGAAAGGAGCCTTTCGAGTAGACTATAGCAGGTTTGAGAAGACCTTTGAGGTGCAGACCCCAGCAGCAAGCGCCAAGGAGATGTACGAACTGAAGGAGATGGAACATCAGGACCAGTCTACCCTGAGCTTGTACTGGGACCACCTGGTGCATCCCTGCTTCTCAGCTGAACTGAATGATGACCTACAAGATAAGGGTCCCAGTGAGGAAACCCTGGCCAGGCTGGACATCCCCAACATCACAGAGGAGGAAATGAGTGCTGAGTTCCAGAACCAGATCCGTGTCTGAGCTCCTCCCCGACACAAAGTGACAGGAGACACCCCAGTACAGTCACTTGTCTCCCCAAGGAACAGTGCTGCCGCTTTGCATCCTGAGATGTCCCTGGCGCCAGTGTGGGGAGGGGCAGGGGAAAAGGTGCACTGCTGCTTCCAGCCAACCTGAACGTGCATTGAAGTCTTCACCGGTGAGCTCTGCGGTGGAGCCATTGTGCTTTTGCTCTCTAATACAGGCACTTGATGCTACCTTCCTCTGGGGGAGGTGGTGGGGTTAGAGACCCCTGTAGCTCCCTATTCCAGGCTGGGGTGAGGTACCAGGAAACTGCGGAACAAGGCCTTGGGCCACACAGCCAGGAGGCTCATCCGCCATTGACTGTTAGGGTGCAGGAAACGTCACCTTCCCCGTCAGTAGAAGGTGAAGCTCCAGGCGAGGTCATAAGCTGCAGGGATCTACCTTGAGACCTCTAGATCTAATAGCATGAGCCTCTACGGCCTGTGCTAATGACCAACTCTGCTAGCGCCAGGGCTGTAGCAGACAGCACATGTCTAGCAGAGGGTGACAGAGAGGCCCCCTGTGCAGGTGTGGGTCACATGACACAAGAATTAACAATCCCATCTTCAGTCACCCCAGGAGTGCTGCTCGGAGGGGAGCAGGGAACCCCTCTCCATAGTCTGGTTCCCATTCCGTCCATATCAGTCACTTCAGGGTTTGGTTAAACACGGTCTCCCGCCACCATGCCACGTCCGTCATGTGCTGTAGGTACCCGGAGCTGGTGCTTCCCCGATGCAGCTCGGCACTCACCTGGAAGTGTCTCATACTGATGGTGCCATGTGGAACTCTGTGCGCTGTATCCCTCGCCTCTCCTTCCCTGCGTCCTCTATCTGCTGCCCCTAACCTGCGAACACATCCCGCCTCTCCAGGGCCGCCTGCAGATAAGTGGAATTATTTTTGCAATGTCTTTTGTAACAAGGTCATGGAAAAAATTCAGGATGTGATTAAAATCTCTTAACTCCAGAGAGCAGTGTTTTGTGGTGTGTACAGGCACTGGGCATGGGTGTGTTCACATATGTGGGGGTGGGTGGGTGGGTGCCTGCTCAGTCTACAGAGACACTGGCTAGTGCAGGGGACTGGGAATGGGGAACCTTTTACCACGTGGCTATTGTTACAGATCTGAGCCTAGGCCCCCAACACCCACTGAAATTAACAAGAGTTTGGTGTGTAAATAACTTGGAGGATCTGACCAGGCTCCCTTGAGCAGGGTGGAGCAATGACGAGACAAGTCTTCAAGGGGGGGAGGGGGGGAGAAAGAGAAGTGCTTCAGTAGCTGCTGTGCATGCTGCAGCATTCTAGGAATAACCAGAACCTGTTAGGCTCCAGCCCTACAACCTGACACCTTTCACTAGCATTGCAAATTTGCTGGTGATCAGTTCTGTGTGCATCCCCATGGGTTCTATTTTTCTAATTGTTTAGCAACAATCTGGCTGTTCAGGCCAAATGTATAAACCCAACAGTGAAGGCCAGGAGATGCCCAATTTTGTCTACAAGAAACTGTTTCTTTGCAGCTAGGCCTGTAGATGGTATACTTCAGTTGGGGGCGAGTCTGATGCTAAAATCTAGGGATGGGAGATTACCAGATATTTCATGGAAGTTCAGGGCAGAGAATAGAGAGAGAGCTGCTGATAAACTCTCACATGGCCAAAACAAGGGGGAAAGAGGCTGACTGGGGATTCCCCTCCAAACTGGGTGGGAAGGCAAAGCAGCTGGGCTTGCCTGCTACTGCTTGCAGTGTCTGAGATACTTGGCAGCTCTGCACACTCAGTCTGGTAAACACAGCAGGGTCCCAGGCAGGTGTCCCCATTAACTCTGTACCTCTCCTGCATCCACTGCACAAGCCGAAATGCAGGGGGGGGGGGAGAGTGGAAGTGACAGCTGTTCTCATGAGTTCCCTGCAGTTGTATAAGAGAGAAGGGAAAGTGGGTTAATCTGTTTCCTTTGCTTCTATTTCATAGGAGAGAGTGAGAAGCCTATTATATCAGTCATATGTTCCTTGTTGTGATTATCTCAGATATTATGCAATCAGCTAAAAAGAACCCCATTTACCATTCACTGATCCCAGGTTTACTTTGAGCTGTGTTTAGTATTTAATTGTACTGTAGTCTGCAGAAAAGGAACTGCCAGTGTGTGATACAGCTACAAGCTGGGCAGAGTTTAGCCTGGGGTCAGCTGTTTTGCTTTAACTCATGCCCCCCTCCACCTGAGAAACAGACTCCTACCATCTGAATATTATTGCTTAACTGAGGGACCTGGGTGGGGAGCAGATAACATGCAGGTGAAAGACTGGGGAGGTCTCACTACTTTTGAATTGCAGTTTATCAGCCATTTTTTGCTTCCACATGTAGACCTCGAAGGGCTCATTATTACTGCAAGCAACCCCTCCTCTGTGTTAGGGAAGAAGGAACAAATTAGCTGGTAAGGGTCATCATATGATTTCACACTGGTTGCTGGGTTATCTTCTGTTTTGGGTGGGAGCAGATGCAGACAGCAGCAGGTTCTAATGCACTCCTTTCTTCAGCAGACCTCTACAAGAAAAATACTCAGCTCTCCCCCAGAAACCCAAGAGGTTTACATTACTTTTTGGGAGCTGTGTAAATTTAGTCTTGTGGGTGAGAAGATCTGTTGTAAGGTTTCCAGCTCCTGCAGTCTTGTACTTATCTAGGCACAGTCTACTCTGACTTTCTGGGGAAGGTTCAGGTACTGGAGCCAGGAACCACCTGTCTTCATGATGGCCTTACAGAATAGCAGGCCCCTGCTCTGTGCTCACACATCTGCTACCAGTGGGTAAGTTTCCCCAACCCCTTCTCTAGGGTCCCCTCCACCCTGGCTCACCTCTTTGGTCTCCCTGGGAGAGGTTGAGGGCAAACTATATTTAACCATTACCTGCAGAGAATCCTTCCTTTTAAGGGTATAGCAGTAGCCTCACAAGTTTAGGTCTAGAGCAGCAACACTCAGACCAGAGGGGCCCAGAAACCAAATTTACAATCACTAGTGAAAAAAGCAGCCATGGCATACCCTTTATTTACAAGAGATACATATTAAAACAAGAAAAAGGGTTTGTTTGTGTATGTGCACAGCAACATGAAGGGCTTTGTACAAATGAGCAGGGGTGGGTAAACTTTTGAGCTTGAGGGACAGGTAAGGAAGGCTGTGCCTCCCCCCATAGCCTGGTCCCCTTCTGGTCCCCCACCTACACCCCTCAGATCCACACCCAACCCCAATCCTCATCCCCTGACAGCCCCCTTCCTAGACACCATCCTAGTTAAGGCACCGCCACTCCTCAACTTCCCCATGCTCTGCCCAGGGAGCCCTTCAGGTCAGAAAAACTGCCTGCCAAGTGTAGTTTATCCTCCCCCTCTCCCCCCACACTTGGGGAAAATCCTCTAGTGGTTAATTAAATCAGTTTTTAACATGTGCTGCAGGAGACAAATTAAAGAGCTACTTGCAGCTTCTGAGCTGTACTGAGTCTTCCTGCTCTTTAGTTAGAACATGGCTTCCCTACCACTTGCTGGAGAACCAGAATCAACATGTTCAGGGAGATTAGCCAAGCCAGCTGGGAGGGATTTTAAATCAGGCTCTAAGGCCTCCCACTCCAAACCTCAAGCAATGTGAGAACCACCCCCCTAGAACAGGTTGGAAGTTTGGCTACAAACTTCTCCCCCACCCCACCTACCCAAAAGAAAAATCCAACACAGTTGTAATTGAAAGTAGAAGCTTTAATTGAAAAGACAAGACCATTGAAAACACTTTATTGTTTCTGCTTTTTCCAACAGTGAGAAATTGACAAGTAAAGTTTGTCTGGAAAGTTAGTGATACATTTCCCACCCGGATCTTCTCCCCACCGCCCAGTCCCGAGGGGAAGCAACGTTCAGGTAACTGCCCCCTCCTGCAAAGAGACCAGGGGAGTGGGGGGGGTCTCTGATGCACCGGCCCCTCTTCTTCCCCCCCCCCCCCATCCCGCGGGATGTCCGGAGCCCCAACCCTCCCCCCCCCGGATGTGCCGAGACCCAGGCCCCTGCTCGAACTCTCCCCCCGCCCCCACCCACCGGGAACAGCCACAGCCCAGCTCGCCCGATGCAGCCACCCCCACGGGGAACGGCCCCGGCCCCAAACCCGCGAGGAACCAACCAACCCCCCCAAACCGCCCAGGACGAGCCCCCCCCTCATCGCAGCCTCCGGCCTTTCCCCGTGTTCTAGCCCCAGGTGCCCGAGACCCCCCCGGCCCGTTCCCCGGCCGCCCCCATTTACCGCCTTCGCTCTGCAGCAGCCGCCGTCTGTGGATGCGCCTCGTCCGGGCCGAAAGGCACCAGTGCTGGGACTCCCGGTTTATATTCCCCGCCCCGCGGCAGCCGACCAATCAGACGGTGTGTCGTCACCCGCTCGGCCGGCTGCGGACCAATAGAATGAGAGGAAAGAGCAAAACGGTCTAAATAGGTTTGTCCCACGCCGGCGCTCGTAGCCCCACCCTGACTGATGCACCTTGGGAGTTGTAGTCCCGTCCGAGCCTCCTTCTCAGGATTGGAGTCCCGCAATAGGGGGCGGGCGGACTCACTTTCCCGTGGTGCCGCGCGGTGGCGAGCCGCCGATAGGGAGGTGGCCGGGGGCGCTGTGCCTGGACGCGGGTCCCCTTGTTTGCCCCGTCCCGCTCGGCGGGTGGAAGAGCCGGGCGGGTGATGGGGGGGAGGGGCCTGAATGGGGGGGGGCGGGGGTCCCGGGGCCCTAGGACCGGTGGGGGGCGCAGGGTCCCGGGCCCCGCGTTGGTTTCACGGCAGGGTCCGCAGGGCGGGTGTAGAAATAGATGTGGGGTGTGAACCTGACGTTGTTCAGCTCAGTCCAATGATCGCTCCGAGCCGGGCTGGGTATTGAATTGTACTGACGCCTGCAGGAAAACAGGTGCCCGTGTGCGATACAACAACAATCCCTGCAGAGCCGAACGGGGGGGGGGGGGGGGGGCAGCTGCTTCTCTTCAACTCACCCCACCTACCTGAAAACTTTCGAATTGCAGTTTATCAGCCGTGTTTTGCATCCAGGTGTAGACTCTGACTTAATGGAGCTCATTATTACTGCAACCAACCCCTCCTCTGCAGTTATGTCGAAGAAAGGAACAAATCATGTGGTAAGGGTCATTACATGATTTAATTTTGCACTGGTTGCTGGGTTTCCTCGTGTTTTGGGTGGGAACAGAAGGGGACAGGAGCAGGTTCTAATGCAGTCTTCTTTTGCAGACCTGCTAGCAGCACTGCTTCACTTCTCAGCAAAGTTAGGCTGAAGGGTGACTGTTAGGGGAAAGCTAAAAATATAGATGAGTGCAGAGACTATGCTCCCTGACACTATGTTCTGCAGCAGTACCTAGGCCCTTACTAGCAGTTTGCATGGGCCATAGCTCCAAGAAGTCATAGTTTTGGATTACTTAGGTGCAGGCCCGTTGCACCTTACCTCACTGAATCCTAGTTGAACAGAGTGACCAGACAGCAAGTGAGAAATCAGGACAGGGGTGGGTAACAGGTAGCTGTGTAGAACAAATCTCACCTAGCCAGAGTGTCCCTGTAAAGTTAGGACATATGGTCATCCTATGATTGAGCCAACTTGAACAGATGTGTTGAGGGGCAGAGGACAGGCAGACATTTGAATTAACAGTATAGTTTCCTTACCTGCTGCTGGCTTTGTGCAAGCATAAAAGAAAGTGCAGTAAGTTGCTAAGTTAACACTAGAAAAATTCTCAACTCTCTACCAGAAACCCAAGTAGTGAGTACCCCTTCCTTTATATAGCACCCACCCACCAACTTTCTAGGCATGTTTCTGTTGTAGTAAGGGGGGGGGGGGGGACAAACCACACAAGGTTTCTGCCCTGAAGGTTTAGGTCAGTCAAGCACACCAGAGCTGCTGGGAGAGAGCGAACACTAGAAGATTGTTTGGGGGGAAAGCTCTGCAGTAGATTTTATGAAGCATTCAACTCCTCTTGTATTTGACTAGGTGCAGTCCAGTCTGACCCTTCTGGGAAGGCTCATTTACTGAAGCCAGCAGCCACCTATCTGCCTGGTGGCCTTGCACAGAGCACAGGCCTCCTATTCTGCAGTCACATCTGCTACTACTGGGTAAGTCCCCACCACCACTTCTCTGGGGTCCCCTCAGTCCCTGACTCACCTCTGCTCTCATTGAGAGAGAGACTGAAGTCAAACAGCTTTTAACCATTACCTGCAGAGACTCCTTCAGTTTTAGGGTACATAAATAGCCTCAATGGCTTAGATCTGGAGGAGCAATAGTCAGACTCAGGGGGTTCAAAGTAGAACCAAAGTGGCAGTCACTACCAAATAGAAGCCCCATTAGTACACTGATTTACTCTAGATTCATATTTAAACTGCACAGCCTGGGAAATGTTCAGTTGCTATATGTTCACAGCAACAGAATGGCTTTGTGCAAAATAGAGAAAACAGCCTGAGCAGTTAATTAAATCTGTGTTTCACATGTGCTGCAGGAGACAAATTAAAGAGCTACTTGCAGCTTCTGAGCTGTACTGAGTCTTATCACTCTTGATTTGGTTAGAACATGGCTTCCCTGATACTTGCTGGAGAACCAGTGGGATCATGTTCTCTGAGAAGTTAACCAAGCCAGCTGGGAGGGATTTTAAATCAAGCTCCAAACCTCATAAGCAAGAGAAAACCACCAGACTAGAGCACATTGGAAGTTTGGTTACAAGCTTCTCCCCCATCCCCATCTACCCCAAAGAAAAATCCAGCACACTTGCAATTGAAAGTGAGAGCTTTTATTGGAAAACAAGAGCCTTGAAAACTTTATTCTTTTTGCTTTTTCTAACAGTGAGAAATCAGTTTGGAAAGTCAGAAAGAGATGCATTTCACACCCAGATCTCCCAGGAGAGCCAAGCCACCCCAATCCAGAGAAAAGGAAGCAAATATTCTCTGTTCCCTTCTGCCAAGAGGACAGGCGAGTGTGGGTGTCTTGGATGTAATGCAGGAGACTCTGGAGCAGGTAAGCACAGGTGTAAAATGCTTCCTCTTCACAGACTGGCTTTTTAGAAGCATTCAAAGGGCCCTTTCCCCTTCCCAGCTTCACCTCCCCAGCAGGGTCTGGTGCAGGAGAACCCCTGACCCCAGCTCCCCCATCAACACGCCCCCCCCATATTGCCTCAGACCAGCTCCCCTGCACAAGCTGCCCCCCCCTCCCGCCTCAATGGCCCCAGCCAAGCTCCCTTGCACAAACTATTTCCTCCCCCTTAACAGGTGGCTTCGTTAACCTCCCCTTCTCTAGAGCTTCCCCCCCCCCCCAGCCCAAGTGAGCTTCCCAAACTTCCCCTCCCCCTACTGCCCCACCCCCAAAGCACACACACAGCCAAGCCCCCCCTGAACCGCTTGCAGGGGAACAGCCTCAGCCCAAGATTCCCAAGCACCCCCCCCCCCCATGACTCACCTAGTATTTCCCCCCATGCACAGGGCCAGGTCCTTCCCCAGAGCTCTTCCCCGCCAGTCTCTGGGCTTTTCCGCATTCCAGGCCCAGCTGCCCCCTTCCGCCCACTTACCGCCTTCGCTCCGCAGGAGCCTCTGTCCGCGCGTGCGGCTCTTCCTGGTTGAAAGACGCCAAGGCTGGGACTCCCGGTTTATATTCCCCTCCCCGCGGCAGAGGACCAATCAGACGGGGGATCGTCACTCGCTTGTCCGTCGGAGGACCAATAGGATGGGAAGGAAAAAGCAAAACGTTCTAACTAGGTTTGTCCCACGTCGGCGCTCGTAGCCCGACCCTGCGTGGTGCACCCTGGGAGTTGTAGTCCCGTCCGAGCCTCGTTCTCCGGATTGGAGTACCGGAATAGGGGGCGGGAGGACTCACTTTCCCGTGGTTCCGCGCGGTGGCGAGCCCCTGATAGGGAGGTGGCCGTGGGGGGCTGTGAACGGACGCGGTTCCCCATATTCCCCCCGCCCCCCTTGCCGGGTGGAAGAGCCGGGCGGGTGATGGGAGGGGGGTCTGAGTGCGGGGAGGGTCCCGGGGCCCTAGGACCGGTGGGGGGCGCAGGGTCCAGGGCCCCGCGTTGGTTTCACGGCAGGGTCCGCAGGGCGGGTGTAGAAATAGATGTTGGGTGTGAACCTGGCGTTGTTCAGCTCAGTCCAATGATCGCTCCGAGCCGGGCTGGGTATTGAATTGTACTGACGTCTGCAGGAAAACAGTTGCCCGTGTGCGATACAACAACAATCCCTGCAGAGCCGAACCCGGGGGCAGCTGCTTCTCTTTAACTCACCCCACCTACCTGAAAACTTTCGAATTGCAGTTTGAGTCATTTTTCTGCCTGCGGATGTAGACTCAGACTTAAAGGGGCTCATTATTACTGCAAACAAACCCTCCTGTGCAGTTATGGAAGGAGAAGAAAGGAACAAATTAACAGGTACAGGTCATCACATGATCTAATTTCACACTGGTTGCTGGATTATCTCCTGTTTTGGGTGGGAACAGAAGCAGGTTCTAATGCAGTCTTCTTTAGCAGACCTGCTAGCAGCACTGCTTCATTTCTCAGTGAAACTAGTCTGAAGAAGGGTGACTTAGGGGAAAGGTAGAAATATAGATAAGTGTGCAGGGACCATTCTCCCTGGCAGTATGTTCTGCGGAAGTAGCTAGGCCATTACTAGCAGTTTGCATGGGCCATAGCTCCAAGTCATCATAGCTTTGGATTACGTGGGTGCAGACCAGTTGCACCTTACCTCACTGAATCCTAGTTGAACAGTGTGACCAGACAGCAAGTGAGAAATGAGGACAGGGGTGGGTAACAGGTAGCTGTGTAGAACAAAGCTCACCAGCCAGAGTGTCCCTGTAAAGTTAGGACATATGGTCATCCTATGATTGAGCCAACTTGAGCAGATGTGTTGAGCAGCAGAGGACAAGCAGACATTTGAATTAACAGTGTAGTTTCATTACCTGCTGCTGGCTTTGTGCAAGCCTAAAAGACAGTGCAGTAAGTCACTAACCAGACACTAGAAAAAGTCTCAACTCTCTACCAGAAACCCAAGTAGGGAGTACCCCTTCCTTTATATAACATCCACCCACAGACATTCTGGGTGTGTTTGTGTTCTAGTAAGGGTGGGGGGACAAACCACACAAGGTTTCTGCCCTGAAGTTTTAGGTCAGTCAAGCACACCAGAGCTGCTGGGAGAGGGAGAACACTAGTGTTACAGTAGAAGATTGTTTTGAGGGAGGGGTCTGCAGTTTCAATGTTTACAGTAGATTTTATGAAGCATTCAACTCCTCCTCTTGTATTTGACTAGGTACAGTCCAGTCTGACGCTTCTGGGAAGGTTCATTTACTGAGCCAGCAGCCACCTATCTGCCTGGTTTCCTTGCGACTACAGAATAGGAGGCCCCTGCTCTGTGCATCTTCTACTACTGGGTAAGTCCCCACCACCACCACTTCTGACTCACCTCTGCTCATTGAGCGAGAGGCTGAAGTCAAACAGCTTTTAACCATTACCTGCAGAGACTCCTTCACTTTTAGGGTACACAAATAGCCTCAATGGCTTAGCTCTGGAGGAGCAATAGTCAGACTCAGGGGTTCAAAGTAGAACCAAGGTGGCAGTCACTACCAAATAGAAGCCCCATTGGTACACTGATTTACTCTAGATTCACATTTAAACTTCACAGCATGGGAAATGTTCAGTTGCTATATGTTCACAGCAACAGAATGGCTTTGTGCAAATTAGAAAACAGCCTGAGCAGTTAATTAAATCAGTGTTTTAACATGTGCTGCAGGAGACAAATTAAAGAGCTACTTGCAGCTTCTGAGCTGTACTAGTCTTATCACTCTTGATTTGGTTAGAACATGGCTTCCCTGACACTTGCTGGAGAACCAGTGGGATCATGTTCTCTGAGAAGTTAACCAAGCCAGCTGGGAGGGATTTTAAATCAAGCTCCAAACCTCATAAGCAAGAGAAAACCACCAGACTAGAGCACATTGGAAGTTTGGTTACAAGCTTCTCACCCATCCACCCCAAAGAAAAATCCAGCACACTTGCAATTGAAAGTGAGAGCTTTTATTGGAAAAGTGCCTTGAAAACTTTATTCTTGTTTTTGCTTTTTCTAACAGTGAGAAATCAGTTTGGAAAGTCAGAAAGAGATACATTTCACACCCAGATCTCCCAGGAGAGCCAAGCCACCCCAATCCAGAGGAAAGGAAGCAAATATTCTGTTCCCTTCTGCCAAGAGGACAGGTGAGTGTGGGTGTCTTGGATGTAATGCAGGAGACTCTGGAGCAGGTAAGCACAGGTGTAAAATGCTTCTCCTTCACAGACTGGCTTTTTAGAAGCCTTCAGAGGGCCCTTTCCCAGGGGCCAGGGTCTGCTGCAGGAGAACCCCTGACCCCAGCTGTCCCCTCACCACCACCCCCCAATATTGCCTCAGACCAGCTCCCCTGCACAAGCTGCCCCCCCTCCCACCTCAATGGCCCCAGCCAAGCTCCCTTGCACAAACTATTTCCTCCCCCTTAACAGGTGGCTTCGTTAACCTCCCCTTCTCTAGAGCTTCCCCCCCCCCCAGCCCAAGTGAACTTCCTAAACTCCCCCTCCTCCCACCCCATGTTTCTGAAATGCATCTCCTCCCCCCCCCCCCCAAGCACACACAGCCAAGCCCCCCCTCAACCTCTTGCAGGGGAACAGCCTCAACCCAAGATTCCCAAGCACCCCCCCCCCCATGGCTCCCCCAGTATCTCCCCCCATGCACAGGGCCAGGTTCTTCCCCAGAGCTCTTCCCCGCCAGTCTCTGGGCTCTTCCGCATTCCAGGCCCAGCTGCCCCCCCAGCCAACTTACCGCCTTCGCTCCGCAGGAGCCTCTGTCCGCGGGTGCGGCTCTTCCTGATCGAAAGACGGCTGGGCTGGGACTCCCGGTTTATATTCCCCTCCCCGCGGCAGAGGACCAATCAGACGGGGGATCGTCACTCGCTTGTCCGTCGGAGGACCAATAGGATGGGAGGGAAAAAGCAAAACGTTCTAACTAGGTTTGTCCCACGTCGGCGTTCGTAGCCGGCCCCTGCGTGGTGCACCCTGGGAGTTGTAGTCCCGTCCGAGCCTCGTTCTCCGGATTGGAGTACCGGAATAGGGGGCGGGCGGACTCACTTTCCCGTGGGGCTGCGCGGTGGCGAACCGCCGATAGGGAGGTGGCCGGGGGCGCTGTGCCTGGACGCGGGTCCCCTTGTTTGCCCCGTCCCGCTCGGCGGGTGGAAGAGCCGGGCGGGTGATGGGGGGGGTCTGAGTGCGGGGGGGGGGGGGTCCCGGGGCCCTAGGACCGGTGGGGGGCGCAGGGTCCAGGGCCCCGCGTTGGTTTCACGGCAGGGTCCGCAGGGCGGGTGTAGAAATAGATGTTGGGTGTGAACCTGGCGTTGTTCAGCTCAGTCCAATGATCGCTCCGAGCCGGGCTGGGTATTGAATTGTACTGACGTCTGCAGGAAAACAGGTGCCCGTGTGTGATACAACAACAATCCCTGCAGAGCCGAACCGGGGGCAGCTGCTTCTCTTCAACTGACCCCCCGAAAAACTTTGGAATTGCAGGTTATCAGCCATTTTTTGCATCCCGGTGTAGACTCACGGGCTTAGAAGGCTCATTATTACTGCAAACAACCCCTCGACTGTAGTTATGGAAGGAGAAGAAAGGAACAAATTCACAGGTAAGGGTCATTACATGATTTCACACTGGCTGCTGGGTTATCTCCTGTTTTGGATGGGAGCAGAGAGACAGCAGCAGGTTCTAATAGTCTTTCCTTTAGCAGACCTGCTAGCAGCACCGCTTCACCTCCCCAGAGAAGCTAGTCTGAAGAAGGGTGATTGATTGTTAGTGGAAAGGTAGAAATAGAGCTAAGTGTGCAAAGAATGTTCACCCCTACCCTATGTTCAGAGGCACTTAGGCCACTACTAGCAGTTTGCAAGGGTCATAGCTCTAACTAGTCAGTTTTGGATTACTTACAGTCCTCTTGCAGCTTCCCTAAATCCTAACTGAACTGAGTGACCATACAGCAAATGAGAAAAATCAGGACAATGGTGGGTAACAGCTGTGTAGGACAAAGCTCACCTATCCAGCATGTCCTTGTAAAATTAGAACATCTGATCTTCCTCTCGTAGAGCCAACATGAGCAGATATATTGATCAGCAGAGGACAGGTAGACATTTGAGTTTAGTCTAGTTCCCTTTTATGCTGGTGTCTTTGTGCAAGCAGAAAGAAGAGTGTGGTAAGTGGCTAAGCCTGTACAAGAAAAAATCAGCTGTTGCACCAGAAACCCAAGAGGTTGGTCCACATTTATTGAGACAGCATCCAACAGCAGCCTGCTGGTTGTGTTGCAGCAACAGTGGGGACAAGCCACACAATGTTTCTGTGCGGAATTCTTAGATTGTCACTTAAGTTTAGGTCAGGAACACCACAGCTGATGGAAGAGGGAGAACAGCTGGTGTTACACTAGAAGATCACTCTGGTGGGGTACTTTACAGTTTCAATATTCACAGTAGATTGAACTCCTGCAGCCTTGTATTTAACTAGGTTCAGTCCAGTCTGACTGGTTTGGGAGGGTCCCTTTACTGGAGTCAGCAGTCACCTGTCTTCATGATGGCCTTGAAGAACAGTAGGCCCCTGCTCTGTACTCAAGAATCTTCTACTAATGGGCAAGTCTCCCCAACCCCTTACCTGGGGTCCCCACAGCCCTTGGCTTACCTCTTTGGTCTCCCTGGGAGAGGCGGAGGTCAAACAGCATTTAACCATTAACTGCAGAGAATCCTTCAGTTTTAGGGTACAAATAGCCTCAATGGCTTCACTCTGGAGCAGCAATACTCAGACCTTCATGAACCAAAGTAGCAATCACTACCCAATAGACACCCCATTGGTGCACTTTAATTTACTCTAGATTCACATTTAAACAGCACAACATGGGAAATGTTTAGTTGCTCTATGTTCACAGCAACATTCATGGCTTTGTGCAAGTTAGAGGAAAACAGCCTAACTGGTTAATTAAATCAGTGTTTTAACATGTGTTGTAAGAGAAATTAAAGAGCTACTTGCAGCTCCTGAGCTGTACTGAGTCTTACTGCTCTTGAGTTAGAACATGGCTTCCCTGACACTTGTTGGAGAACGAGTGGGATCATGTTCTCAGAGGTTAACCAAGCCAGCTGGGAGGGATTTTAAATCAAGCTCCAAACCTCATAAGCAAAGGGAGAACCACCAGACTAGAGCAGGTTGGAAGTTTGGCCACAAGCTTCTCCCCCACCCCCCATCTAGTCCAAGGAAAAATCCAACACTTGCAATTGAAAGTAGTTTTTATTGAAAAACAAAAGACTCAAACAATTTATTATTTTTGCTTTTTCTAACAGTGAGAAACTGAGTTTGTCTGGAAAGTGAGATACATTTCACACCCAGATCTCCCAGGAGAGCTGATCCCCTCCCATCCAGAGGAAAGGAAGCAAACTCTGCCCCCTTCTGTGAAGATGCCAGGTGAGTGTGGGTCTCTGATACACAGCAGGAGTACACCTGGCTGGGGCCAGCCTCAGGAGTAGGTGCAAAGCACTTCCCCTTTAGACTGGCTTTTAAGAAGCCTCCAAAGGGCCTTTTGCAGTGCCACCTCTCTAGTGTGGCTGGTGCAAGAGGAAGCCCAACCCCAGCTCCCTCCCCCCCCCTCCCAGCACCCACATATGGTAGAAGCTGTTGCCCTCCTCCCCCCTGCTATGGCCCCAGCCCAGCTCCCATGCCAAAGCTCTGTCCCCTCCCACCATTAACAGTTGGCTTGGTTAACCCCCCTGGGCCCAGCCCCCATACTCCCCCTGGGCCCAGCCCCCATACTCCCCCTGGGCCCAGCCAGAGCTTCCAAGTGCACCTCCTCAATGGCCACAGACAACCCCCCATAGTTCTAGCCCAGTTTCCCCCAATTCCTCCAGCCACAGGAGCTGCTTCTCTTCCCCCCCCCCCCCCGGGAAAGCCCCAGCTCCCACCCCAGCCCAATGCCCCCTCCACAAACAGGGCCAGGTCCTTCTCCTCAGCTGCCCCCCCCCCCCTCCCTCTAGTCCCAGCTGCCCACCCGAGCTCCCTCACCAGCCACTCCCACTTACCACCTTTGCTCTGCAGCAGCCTCTGGCTACAGGTCTGACTCCTTCTGGCTGAAAGACACCACTGCTGGGACCCCGGTTTATATTCCCCGCCCCGCGGAAGCGGACCAATCAGATGGTGTGTCGTCACTCACTCGGCCTGCTGCAGACCAGTAGAATGGGAGGGAAAGCTAAACGTTCTAAATTGGTTTGTCCCACAACCAAGCTCGTAGCCCAACGCTGCTTGGTGCACCCTGGGAGTTGTAGTCCCATCCGGGCCTTTTCAGACATGTTCACGGTGATTGGAGTCCCAGAGTAGGGGTCGGGTGGACTCACTATCCCGTGGTGCCCCTCGGTGGCGGGCCGCTGATGGGAGAAGTGAATCTGGACAGCCGGATCGGCCTCCCGCCGGGTGGAGAAGCCTAGCTAGACGCAAAGCAGAGAGCCCTGTCTGTAATGAAAATCCCCAAGACCGGGACCTGATGTTTTATCGGTTGCTTAACAAATATAACCGTGGACATGTGGTTAGCAGGTCGGTAATCAGATACATTTGAAACTGTCGTACAGCTCAGTAAAATGATTTTGCCTTTTCCTCTCTTCCAGATGGGCAGATGACAAAGGGCCCCTTGCAGCCGAATTCTCCCCCACTGAGGCAAAGAGTTTAATTCGAGTCTTGTTCCAGAACACTGAGAGAAGAGCAGCGGCCCTCGCAAAAAAACCCACCACCTTGTGTTTACTCCTGCACAATACACCTGTACCATGAAGTACCCTATAATACCTCATAATATTTGTCACTATTTGTAGAATAGACTGGCTTTGAGAACATGTTTATACTTTTATAATTTATAGTTCCACTTTAACAAGATATTAACCAGGGCGAAAACTGTTCTCAGGTTCCTCTGTGGTGCAGGGGTCAGTGTATATGAGCTGGGATAATGCAGGTCCCTAGTTCAAATCCCTTTTGTGGTGGATCAGAGGTTGTCTCTCAGTTTCTTCCTGCTCAAGCCTTCCACTTTAACTACATATTAACCGGAGCAAGATAAGCTCTCATGGCCCTCTATGGTGCAGGGGTTAGGGTGCTCGCTTGGATTGTGGGTGACCCTGGTTCAAATCCCTGTGCTGTGTGGGAGGAGGGCCTGCGATGTGGGACAAAGGAGACCCTCTTAGTGAGCAAGAGGCCTGACTCTGGGCCTCTTGTTTCTTTTTAATTAAGGGGAAAGGGCTGGGGAGCAATAAAACCCCCTCTCTCTCCAGTCCACCATGATCAGGATACTCACCCAGGTTGTAGCAGACCCCAGGGCACTCCCCTCCTCTTTTGAGGGGTGTGAACTGGGGGCCGCCACCTCCTGGGGAGAGTCACTGGTGAGCGATCCTTGTCCAAACCCCCTCTCCGTCCCAAGAAGACAATGGCCTCTTGAGACAGAGAGGGGGTTCGGACAAGGATGGCCCACCGCAAAGGACGGTCGCCTAGGAGGCAGGAGATCCCTGTACAAATCCCTGCTGAACAGACAGCTGGGGGATTTGAACCAGGATCTCCCACAACCCGGGCGAGTATCCCAACCACTGGACTAGAGAGTGAGAGTTGGTGAGTCGCCGTCCCAGAGCCCATTTAACTAAAGTGGAACGGCTTCAATGGGCAAGAAGGGAGGGACCCTAAACACTACCCCAGAAAGACAGACACACAGGCACCAGGAGAGATTTGAACTCACAACATCCTCATCCGCAGGGACACACTCCAGCCATCAGGCTACAGAAGGATGAGAGGGTCCAGCTGGCCCAAATACCATTGAATTAAAGTGCCTCAGCTTCCACCGGCAAGAGAAGAGCAGCCCCAACTAGGGCGGTAACCCAAAGACCTAGCAGGTCCACATGAAAACTCATTTTGAGCCCCTTTCAGCTTCAGCACTACTCAGGCATTGAACCCACGGCCCCCGCATACCGCCTCGAAGGTGCAACCGCAGGACCACAGCAGTAGTGATAGCCTAGGCCCTGCACAAACAACAGTTAATGAAAGTGGGACACCTCCAGTGGGCAAAAATGCAAGGGACCCACTCACCACAGACTCAGAAAAACCCCAGAACCACTGGTGATACAGCATCACAGAACTTCCCAACAGGTGAAGGGGGGATTCGAACCCCCTGTAGCCACAAGAGAAGCTAGGAGCTTAACCACTAGACCACACAGGGAGATGGTGGACTCTGGGGCCCAAATAAAAGTTCATTCAAGTCAAACTGCTTCACGGGCAAGAGGAAGGGCTCACAAGACCCCCCAGTACTAAAGACACAGAACTCTTGCATACGGACAGGCTGCAGGAGAGCCCTCTTCAAACCCACCACCCTCCCGTCCCCAAACCTTCCCCACAGGGAGAAGAGGGACTTGAACAACCCAGCTTCGGTCTCCATCTGCCATGCCGAACCACAGGATCACAGAGGGAGCCACAGCCCTTAACTGACTCTAACCCCCTTTCATTAAAGGACAACAGCTTCAACGGCGGCTGCTCCCATCACTCTAGCCCAGAACCCAGTGATGGGCGCCCGTTCACCACGCACTTTCTCAGTCTTTTTTTGAAGTCGCTTTCAGTTTTGGCCCATCCCGCATCGCCTGGCGACACAGTCAACAGCCTGACTGCGCGTGGCAAAGTATCGCCTTTGACTTGCTCTAAACCCGCTGCCCACTCAGTTCAGCGGGTGACACACACATCCCCCCCTCCACCCCGGTTCTTGCCTTGCGTGAAGGAGTAAATAACACGTACTTAGTCACATTCCCCACCCCAGTCATGCTTGTCTAGCCCTCTACCAGAGCAACCTGAACTGTCTCTTGTCCCAGCTGAACCGAAGCAGCCCCCAATTCCTATCACAGGTGCGGCCCCCAATCACTAGGTTAAAAGTTACACGGGAGGCTTCTCCCTTGTTCCCCCCGGGCTGTGTTCCGGGGCATTCGGCAGGTCCCTCGCTAGCTCTCGCTAAACGGGTTAGGCACCTGAGGGGGTCCTGGCCGTGGCTGGCAAGCAGAGGTTGGGAGGAGAAGACACTGGCTCAATTTCCTTCTCCCCACCTGAGGAGCAGGGAGGTGCCTCCTCTCCAGTGTGAGCCCTGATACTGAAGAAAAGGACAGCCCAGGCGGCTCGCCCCTTGTAGCATATCGAGGCTGTGCCCCGTTCACTAAGTAGTAACTGGCCAGGCCTGGCCCTTGAGTTCCTCTGTAGTCCAGTGGTTTGGGTCCTTGCCCAATGTGCGGGTGATGCTAGTTCAACTCCTCCCCCAGCTTGCTGAGGAAGGACTTCAACAGCCATCTCCCTGCTCTCGAGTGAGTATCCAGCTGCTGGACTAAGAGGTCTGTGGTCTTCTGAAGTGCTTGGACCCCTGTGGCTTTTATTTCTGTTGCGGAGGGACTTGAAGAGCCAGCTCTGAAGTGAATAGCCAGCTGCTGGACTCTGAGGTGTTCTCCTGGCGGCCGGGAGGTTGCCTCACCTTTTAGCTACTGAAGCTGTTCCATTTTCATTACATAGTCTTGGGGCCGCCCATCCACCCAAGATCTCTTCGTAGTCTAGAGGTTGGGAGATGTGCGCAGCAAGTGGGAGGCGAAAGTTCAAAGCCCCTTTCTTCTTGCTGCAACAGGATTTGAACCGTGATCTCCTGCCTCTCAGGTGAATGACGGAAGTGCTGGTCTAAGAGGTTATCCCAATGGGGTGCTCCACCAGGCTTTTCTAGTGAAAGACGCCCAATTTAGTTACATCTTCCTTTTGGCAAATGGTAAAGCAGCACCTCTGGGTGGCCACCTGGTTTAATGAACTGCCCAGCATGTGGTGGTTTGGGGTTCAAATCCCCATCTTTCCTCTTGAACAGAAGGGATTTGAGCCTTGATGACTTAATTTTCAACTCCACAGCCTAAGTGCCTGGCTAGATAGGACGTGGGGGCTTCCTCCGTCTTTTGGGTTGAAGGTGGGCCACTTTCAGTAAATGTTAAATGAGGATTGGGCAACAGTGCTCCCGTGACTCCTGGTGTAGTCCTGTGGTGGGGGGGCATAGTCCCCAAGTCCAGTAAGCTGCTGGTTCAAATCCTTTCCCTCTTTGTTGAGAGAGGTGAGCGCCTTTATCTCTTACCTCTCAGGTGTTCCACTTGAACTCTAACTTAATGGGGGCAAAAGAAGCCCATCAGTCCCTTTATAGTGTGGGGGTCAGTGTATATGCACTGGGATGATGCAGGTCCCTGGTTCAAATCCCTTCTGTGGTGGCTCAGAGGTTGTCTCTCAATTTCTTGCCACTCAAGCCTTCCACTTTAACTACATATTAACCGGAGCAAGAGAAGCTCTCATGGCCCTCTATGGTGCAGGGGTTAGGGTGCTCACTTGGATTGTGGGTGACCCTGGTTCAAATCCCTGTGCTGTGTGGGAGGAGGGCCTGCGATGTGGGACAAAGGAGACCCTCTTAGTGAGCAAGGGGCCTGACTCTGGGCCTCTTGCTCCTTTTTAATTAAGGGGAAAGGGCTGGGGAGCAATAAAACCCCCTCTCTCTCCAGTCCACCATGATCAGGATACTCACCCAGGTTGTAGCAGACCCCAGGGCACTCCCCTCCTCTTTTGAGGGGTGTGAACTGGGGGCCGCCACCTCCTGGGGAGAGTCACTGGTGAGCGATCCTTGTCCAAACCCCCTCTCCGTCCCAAGAAGACAATGGCCTCTTGAGACAGAGAGGGGGTTCGGACAAGGATGGCCCACCGCAAAGGACGGTCGCCTAGGAGGCAGGAGATCCCTGTACAAATCCCTGCTGAACAGACAGCTGGGGGATTTGAACCAGGATCTCCCACAACCCGGGCGAGTATCCCAACCACTGGACTAGAGAGTGAGAGTTGCTGACTCGCCGTCCCAGAGCCCATTTAACTAAAGTGGAACGGCTTCAATGGGCAAGAAGGGAGGGACCCTAAACACTACCCCAGAAAGACAAACACACAGGCACCAGGAGAGATTTGAACTCACAACATCCTCATCCGCAGGGACACACTCCAGCCATCAGGCTACAGAAGGATGAGAGGGTCCAGCTGGCCCAAATACCATTGAATTAAAGTGCCTCAGCTTCCACCGGCAAGAGAAGAGCAGCCCCAACTAGGGCGGTAACCCAAAGACCTAGCAGGTCCACATGAAAACTCATTTTGAGCCCCTTTCAGCTTCAGCACTACTCAGGCATTGAACCCACAGCCCCCGCATACCGCCTCGAAGGTGCAACCGCTGGACCACAGCAGTAGTGATAGCCTAGGCCCTGCACAAACAACAGTTAATTAAAGTGGGACACCTCCAGTGGGCAAAAATGCAAGGGACCCACTCACCACAGACTCAGAGCCACTGGTGATACAGCATCACAGAACTTCCCAACAGGTGAAGGGGGGATTCGAACCCCCTGTAGCCACAAGAGAAGCTAGGAGCTTAACCACTAGACCACACAGGGAGATGGTGGACTCTGGGGCCCAAATAAAAGTTCATTCAAGTCAAACTGCTTCACGGGCAAGAGGAAGGACTCACAAGACCCCCCAGTACTAAAGACACAGAACTCTTGCATACGGACAGGCTGCAGGAGAGCCCTCTTCAAACCCACCACCCTCCCGTCCCCAAACCTTCCCCACAGGGAGAAGAGGGACTTGAACAACCCAGCTTCGGTCTCCATCTGCCATGCCGAACCACAGGATCACAGAGGGAGCCACAGCCCTTAACTGACTCTAACCCCCTTTCATTAAAGGACAACAGCTTCAACGGCGGCTGCTCCCATCACTCTAGCCCAGAACCCAGTGATGGGCGCCCGTTCACCACGCACTTTCTCAGTCTTTTTTTGAAGTCGCTTTCAGTTTTGGCCCATCCCGCATCGCCTGGCGACACAGTCAACAGCCTGACTGCGCGTGGCAAAGTATCGCCTTTGACTTGCTCTAAACCCGCTGCCCACTCAGTTCAGCGGGTGACACACACATCCCCCCCTCCACCCCGGTTCTTGCCTTGCGTGAAGGAGTAAATAACACGTACTTAGTCACATTCCCCACCCCAGTCATGCTTGTCTAGCCCTCTACCAGAGCAACCTGAACTGTCTCTTGTCCCAGCTGAACCGAAGCAGCCCCCAATTCCTATCACAGGTGCGGCCCCCAATCACTAGGTTAAAAGTTACACGGGAGGCTTCTCCCTTGTTCCCCCCGGGCTGTGTTCCGGGGCATTCGGCAGGTCCCTCGCTAGCTCTCGCTAAACGGGTTAGGCACCTGAGGGGGTCCTGGCCGTGGCTGGCAAGCAGAGGTTGGGAGGAGAAGACACTGGCTCAATTTCCTTCTCCCCACCTGAGGAGCAGGGAGGTGCCTCCTCTCCAGTGTGAGCCCTGATACTGAAGAAAAGGACAGCCCAGGCGGCTCGCCCCTTGTAGCATATCGAGGCTGTGCCCCGTTCACTAAGTAGTAACTGGCCAGGCCTGGCCCTTGAGTTCCTCTGTAGTCCAGTGGTTTGGGTCCTTGCCCAATGTGCGGGTGATGCTAGTTCAACTCCTCCCCCAGCTTGCTGAGGAAGGACTTCAACAGCCATCTCCCTGCTCTCGAGTGAGTATCCAGCTGCTGGACTAAGAGGTCGGTGGTCTTCTGAAGTGCTTGGACCCCTGTGGCTTTTATTTCTGTTGCGGAGGGACTTGAAGAGCCAGCTCTGAAGTGAATAGGCAGCTGCTGGACTCTGAGGTGTTCTCCTGGTGGCCGGGAGGTTGCCTCACCTTTTAGCTACTGAAGCTGTTCCATTTTCATTACATAGTCTTGGGGCCGCCCATCCACCCAAGATCTCTTTGTAGTCTAGGGGTTGGGAGATGTGTGCAGCAAGCGGGAGGTGAAGGTTCAAAGCCCCTTTCTTCTTGCTGCAACAGGATTTGAACCGTGATCTCCTGCCTCTCAGGTGAATGACGGAAGTGCTGGTCTAAGAGGTTATCCCAATGGGGTGCTCCACCAGGCTTTTCTAGTGAAAGAGGCCCAATTTAGTTACATCTTCCTTTTGGCAAAGGGTAAAGCAGCACCTCTGGGTGGCCACCTGGTTTAATGAACTGCCCAGCATGTGGTGGTTTGGGGTTCAAATCCCCATCTTTCCTCTTGAACAAAAGGGATTTGAGCCTTGATGACTTAATTTTCAACTCCACAGCCTAAGTGCCTGGCGAGATAGGACGTGGGGGCTTCCTCCGTCTTTTGGGTTGAAGGTGGGCCACTTTCAGTAAATGTTAAATGAGGATTGGGCAACAGTGCTCCCGTGACTCCTGGTGTAGTCCTGTGGTGGGGGGGCATAGTCCCCAAGTCCAGTAAGCTGCTGGTTCAAATCCTTTCCCTCTTTGTTGAGAGAGGTGAGCGCCTTTATCTCTTACCTCTCAGGTGTTCCACTTGAACTCTAACTTAATGGGGGCAAAAGAAGCCCATCAGTCCCTTTATAGTGTGGGGGTCAGTGTATATGCACTGGGATGATGCAGGTCCCTGGTTCAAATCCCTTCTGTGGTGGCTCAGAGGTTGTCTCTCAATTTCTTGCCACTCAAGCCTTCCACTTTAACTACATATTAACCGGAGCAAGAGAAGCTCTCATGGCCCTCTATGGTGCAGGGGTTAGGGTGCTCACTTGGATTGTGGGTGACCCTGGTTCAAATCCCTGTGCTGTGTGGGAGGAGGGCCTGCGATGTGGGACAAAGGAGACCCTCTTAGTGAGCAAGGGGCCTGACTCTGGGCCTCTTGCTCCTTTTTAATTAAGGGGAAAGGGCTGGGGAGCAATAAAACCCCCTCTCTCTCCAGTCCACCATGATCAGGATACTCACCCAGGTTGTAGCAGACCCCAGGGCACTCCCCTCCTCTTTTGAGGGGTGTGAACTGGGGGCCGCCACCTCCTGGGGAGAGTCACTGGTGAGAGATCCTTGTCCAAACCCCCTCTCCGTCCCAAGAAGACAATGGCCTCTTGAGACAGAGAGGGGGTTCGGACAAGGATGGCCCACCGCAAAGGACGGTCGCCTAGGAGGCAGGAGATCCCTGTACAAATCCCTGCTGAACAGACAGCTGGGGGATTTGAACCAGGATCTCCCACAACCCGGGTGAGTATCCCAACCACTGGACTAGAGAGTGAGAGTTGCTGACTCGCCGTCCCAGAGCCCATTTAACTAAAGTGGAACGGCTTCAATGGGCAAGAAGGGAGGGACCCTAGACACTACCCCAGAAAGACAGACACACAGGCGAGATTTGAACTCACAACATCCTCATCCCCAGGGACAAACTCCAGCCATCAGGCTACAGAAGGATGTGAGGGTCCAGCTGGCCCAAATACCATTGAATTAAAGTGCCTCAGCTTCCACCGGCAAGAGAAGAGCAGCCCCAACTAGGGCGGTAACCCAAAGACCTAGCAGGTCCACATGAAAACTCATCTTGAGCCCCTTTCAGCTTCAGCACTACTCAGGCATTGAACCCACGGCCCCCGCATACCGCCTCGAAGGCGCAACCGCAGGACCACAGCAGTAGTGATAGCCTAGGCCCTGCACAAACAACAGTTAATTAAAGTGGGACACCTCCAGTGGGCAAAAATGCAAGGGACCCACTCACCACAGACTCAGAAAGAACCCAGAGCCACTGGTGATATAGAATCACAGAACTTCCCAACAGGTGAAGGGGGATTCGAACCCCCTGTAGCCACAAGACAAGCTAGGAGCTTAACCACTAGACCACACAGGGAGATGGGGGACTCTGGGGCCCAAATAAAAGTTCATTCAAGTCAAACTGCTTCACGGGCAAGAGGAAGGACTCACAAGACCCCCCAGTACTAAAGACACAGAACTCTTGCATACGGACAGGCTGCAGGAGAGCCCTCTTCAAACCCACCACCCTCCCATCCCCAAACCTTCCCCACAGGGAGAAGAGGGACTTGAACAACCCAGCTTCGGTCTCCATCTGCCATGCCGAACCACAGGATCACAGAGGGAGCCACAGCCCTTAACTGACTCTAACCCCCTTTCATTAAAGGACAACAGCTTCAACGGCGGCTGCTCCCATCACTCTAGCCCAGAACCCAGTGATGGGCGGCCGTTCACCACGCACTTTCTTATTCTTTTTTTGAAGTCGCTTTCAGTTTTGGCCCATCCCGCATCGCCTGACTGCGCGTGGCAAAGTACCGCCTTTGTCTCGCTCTAAACCCGCTGCCCACTCAGTTCAGCGGGTGACACACACAATTCCCCCCCCCCCCCGGTTCTTGCCTTGCGTGAAGGAGTAAATAACACGTACTTAGTCACATTCCCCACCCCAGTCATGCTTGTCTAGCCCTCTACCAGAGCAACCTGAACTGTCTCTTGTCCCAGCTGAACCGAAGCAGCCCCCAATCCCTAGGTTAAAAGTTACACGTGCGGCTTCTCCCTTGTTCCCCCTGGGCTGTGTTCCGGGGCATTCGGCAGGTCCCTCGCTAGCTCTCGCTAAACGGGTTAGGCACCTGAGGGGGTCCTGGCCGTGACTGGCAAGCAGAGGTTGGGAGGAGAAGACGCTGGCTCAATTTCCTTCTCCCCACCTGAGGAGCAGGGAGGTGCCTCCTCTCCAGCGTGAGCCCTGATACTGAAGGAAAGGACAGCCCAGGCGGCTCGCCCCTTGTAGCATATCGAGGCTGTGCCCCGTTCACTAAGTAGTAACTGGCCAGGCTTTGGTTGTGAATTCCTCTGTAATCCAGTGGTTTGGGTACTTGCCCAATGTGCGGGTGATGCTAGTTCAACTCCTCCCCCAGCTTGCTGAGGAAGGACTTCAACAGCCATCTCCCTGCTCTCGAGTGAGTATCCAGCTGCTGGACTAAGAGGTCTGTGGTCTTCTGAAGTGCTTGGACCCCTGTGGCTTTTATTTCTGTTGCGGAGGGACTTGAAGAGCCAGCTCTGAAGTGAATAGGCAGCTGCTGGACTCTGAGGTGTTCTCCTGGCGGCCGGGAGGTTGCCTCACCTTTTAGCTACTGAAGCTGTTCCATTTTCATTACATAGTCTTGGGGCCGCCCATCCACCCAAGATCTCTTCGTAGTCTAGAGGTTGGGAGATGTGCGCAGCAAGTGGGAGGCGAAAGTTCAAAGCCCCTTTCTTCTTGCTGCAACAGGATTTGAACCGTGATCTCCTGCCTCTCAGGTGAATGACGGAAGTGCTGGTCTAAGAGGTTATCCCAATGGGGTGCTCCACCAGGCTTTTCTAGTGAAAGAGGCCCACTTTAGTTACATCTTCCTTTTGTCAAAGGGTAAAGCAGCACCTCTGGGTGGCCCCCTGGTTTAATGAACTGCCCAGCATGTGGTGGTTTGGGGTTCAAATCCCCATCTTTCCTCTTGAACAAAAGGGATTTGAGCCTTGATGACTTAATTTTCAACTCCACAGCCTAAGTGCCTGGCTAGATAGGACGTGGGGGCTTCCTCCGTCTTTTGGGTTGAAGGTGGGCCACTTTCAGTAAATGTTAAATGAGGATTGGGCAACACTTCCCCCCAACTCCTGGTGTAGTCCTGTGGTGGGGGTCGTTGGCCCAGAATCAGCGAGCTGCTGCTTCGAATCCTCTTCCTGTTGTTTGAGATGGGTGAGCGCCTTCATCTCTTACTGCTCAGGTGTTCCATTTGACCTCTACCATAATGGGGGCAAAGCAAGCTCCTAAGTTCTCCTATGGTGTGGTGGGTGGGGGGTCAGTGTGTATAGGCTGGGATGATGCAGGTCCCTGGTTCACGTCCCTTCTGTGGTGGAGCGGAGGTTGTATCTCAATTTCTTGCCACTCAATCCTTCCACTTTAACTACATATTAACCAGAGTAAGATAAGCTCTCATGGCCCCCTATGGTGCAGTGGTTAGGGTGCTCACTTGGATTGTGGGTGACCCTGGTTCCAATCCCAGCACTGTGTGGCATGGGATGGGCCTGTGATGAAGGAGAGGGGAGCTGTGATGGCTTAGAGGGGAGCCCCTCTAACTGAGCAAGAGGCCTGCCCTGGGCCTCTACTACTTTTAACTTTTAACAAAAAAATTGGCTAAATCCAATAAATCACCTCACCCTCCTGTCCACCACCAACAGCCACACTCACCCCAAACCTCAATGGACTCCCCTTCCCCTTTGAGGGGCTGCTGCCACCACCAGAGAATCACTGGTGAGCAATCACCATCCAACCCCCCTGAGGGGACACATACCAGGGAAGATTCAAACCCACATCGCTGGCACCCTAGGCATACAGCACAACCATCAGCCTACAGAGGGAACCATGCTGAGGGGAGGACTTACAGCCATGTAACCAAAGTGGAACAGCTTTGACAGGCAAGAAAGGAAGCCGCCCCCGATGAAAGCCACAGATACTAGGTGAGATGCAAACCCACAACTTTGGCATTATAGGACTGTAACCCAACCATCAGGCTACAACATGAACCATGCTCAGAGGGGGACTTACAGCCATTTAACTAAAGTGGAACAGCTTTGAAAAGAGGAACCCCAGATGAAAGCACACATACCAGATGAGATTTGAACCCCCCTCATTTCCATAGCCGGTGCACAGTCTAACCCCTGGCCTACAGGGGGAATCATCAAATCTTGGCCGAACCATCACTTGATTAAAGTGGAACAGCAGCAGGGACATGCACACAGCCAGACCATTGCGCTAGAACAGGAGGACTGGCTCAGGCTTTGCCCAAACACTAGTTGATTATTAAGGATTAGCTGCAACAAGTTAAAGCAGGAGTTGCCGTTTGCCCTACTGGCCTGATACATCTGTGTGACCCAGAGCCCATTTAACTGTGTGGCCCAGAGCCCATTTAACTAAAGTGGAATGACTTCAACAGGCAAACTGTTTGGGAAAGCAGAGGGCACAGGCACCAGGGAAGACTTTAACGCACAACTCTCACCCTCCAAGCCCAGAGTGTAACCACCGGGCTAGCCAGGGATCTGTAGAAGCTGCTGGTCTAAAACAGCATTTAATTAAAGTGGAACAACTCCCACTGGGTTCTGGGCTAGAGTGATGGGAGCAGCCGCCGTTGAACGGTAATGGTGGGGAACAACCGCCCCCCCCCCCCCGCCCCAACATAGCTCAGGGACCGCTCCGCTGAGCATGCATCCCAAGTCTTTTTAACACAGGCAGAGGGGGGATTTCGCATAGGCCAAGCATGGGGCCAAACCATTGCGCTGGAGCAGGACGACGGACTCAGATTTTGCCCAACCATAGTTGTTTAATATGGATCAGTTGCGACAGACAAAAGCTCGGAGTTGCCCATCACGCTACAGCAGTGAACCCACCTAGGCTGCTGGAGATGCCTCCTTCCAGGCCTTCGCAACAGGCAGGTTTGACGGTGCCTTCAGTCTTTTCAATAGATGCTGATCCACTGTAACTACATGTTAACTGGGACAAAGCTCTCTCATGGGTATACATTTGTCCTGGACTCTTCTTTGCTTGGCCTGGCACTGCAGGGATGGCTCTGCTCCGGAAGCCGGTCCCTTGCTTTGCTCCTAGTGGCTCTGTTTATAGAACAGACAAAAACCTGTATCAGTTCCATGCTCTAGGACGGGAGATTCTATCAGATCACAAAGGTGAATACTGTTGCTAATTTGGAAGCAAGATGAAAATCCTGTTACATCAGGTTGGTTTGGGGTTTTTTTGGTAATGAATGTAAATGGAGGTCGACCGTCATCTCTGAAGCTCTGTGTAACCTGAGATCAATAGAAATACATTCATTCAAGTCAGAAAACTGAGCTAGCTTCATGGCAGTTTCTTTTAAAAACACCCCCCTTCCCCCCGTCTTGCATTCAAACATGCAGGCTGCTGCTGCAGTCGAGATATTGACTAGAAACAGACCATGGAAAAAAGAAACTCTTCTGCCTCTCCTCCCATACAGTAAACTGACTTGTTCTGCCTCTCCTCCAACAATGAGCTCCCAGTACCTCGATGGTATGATAAATCCAGTCCAGGAATTCGACTACCTTGGTGTAAACCCCAGGGGAGTTGGGTTCGGCACACCCCGTGCCCCAGCTCACGATGCCCACTAAACGCCAGGTGAGTTCATCTTGGCAAACCAGTGGCCCCCCGCTGTCTCCCTGCAAGACAGAGCAAGTGTCCCGGTGGGCAGTGTTTCCACGAAGCTAACTGCTCCCGCCCCCTCAGCCTTGCGAGGCTGAAATGCAGGAAAGGGCAGAGCTGAGCTGCCAGCACGGCCCCTTGGCATGAAGACTGCTCCACCCCAGCTCTGTTACATCGCCCTCGTCTCGCACAGCACTTTACTGCCATTGCTCGCTCCATGCATCCTGGCCACACAGCACCCCATCTTCAAAGGCATTTGACTGTTTAGACTATTTGACTATTTAGACTCCCATTTGGGAGATAAGCAGCAAAATACCTTTGTGAATCCGGGCCAGAATTCTGTACAGGACTCTCCCCCGTGCTCCTCCTCCCTCCTGTTTACGCAGCCGTTTTAGAACCGAACCATGCTGGGAGGGGCCCCTTCAGCCCCAGGGAGAGACACTGCTCCAAGGTGCTCAAGCAGCAGAAGCCGGGATTTGCAGACAGCTTGCGGAAGGGAACCTTCCCACACCCCCCCCACAGCCTCTCACTCATTCTGCACAGGGCACCAGCACACTCCCGACGTGCCCCTGCTCTGCCCCTAAAACTCTCCCACCTCACTCTTCCCATGCCCCCGCCTAGCCATGCCCTCCTTGTGCTGCATGGGGCCTGAGCATGCTCCTGCCATGCCCTCTGTAGTAAGGGGCTAGTGGGGGGACCCCTCTTCATTTAGATGGGGAGTCTCTTCCCCTTTTTCGTGTATGTGATAGACCCCGTGTGGGATCCAGCCCACACTAAGCAGCATCACCCTGCTCCGCAGTGGGGAAAAGGACTCGATCCCCCACAGCCTATTAACAACAGGGGTTGTTTTCTCCCTGCTCTCACCTGGCAGGCATCTACTTTCCGGTCCAGGTAGCCTGCACACAGCATCCTGGGGGTGAGCTCCCCAGAGTACACGCAGGAGCTGTTGCATTTCTTGGTGCTGATCAACGGAACAATCGCTTCCTTCAGCATCTCAGCAACATGAACTGGAGAACAAAGGAGAGAGACAGTTTAACCTGCAGCCCTGGGGGCGAGATGCCGGGGTTTGCACTCAAGGCCCAGGGAGACACGGAGCATTGCAGAGACACTCTTCATCCCCCTGGCTCTGGGTGTCGGGAGGAGGAGAGGGGTCACTGGAATAGTTGTGGGGATTGGGGGTCTCAGCGGAGCTGTGGGTGTGCAGGGAGCAGCGGGGGCTGCAGGCTGGGACTGAGGACTGCAGTAGGTTTGCAGATCAGAATTCAATCCTCTCCTCTAGACTCAAACATCCCCTCAGGGAGATGCAGCCTTCGCTCGTCTCGGTTTTAAAAGGGAGCTACGAGAGAGCTCTCCGTGCTCCTGGAGCTGCTCACCGGGTTCGGGTCTGGTGTAGCCCCAGCCGGAGATCCAGCAGTGGGTGCCGTGGGGGAAATCCTGATGGTACAGCGGTAAACACACTGCACGGACGGCATCTGGGGAGAGAGCCACGTGTCAGAGCGCCGCCAGCTTGGGATGGCCCTGCCAGGCCACTGCACAAACAAATCGAGAGCGGCTCCCAGGAGCAGCCGGCCTGGAGCGAGCAGGGGTGATCTAGTCTGAGACGTGCAAGCGAAACACCCTTGTAACTCTGCTCCCTCTGGCTCCAGGGCTGGATTCTCCAAAGCGCTCGGCTCCACTGTGACCTTCACAGCTAGATCCCAGCTCTTTAGAAAATCTGCCCACTTAGTTCACTGCATCCGTGGGAGACAAGGTCCTGCGAGGTCCCGTAGGCAATCAGCAGAGGTCCCGGGGCTTGCCTGGGGAAAGTTTTCTCTCTGCTTCCCCCTCCGTCCACAGCTGGACCCACCCCCATCCCGGCACAGCCGCTGGGATCGACACAGGCCACCGGCGTGGGAATCAGACCGTTGGTGGGTGACTCCCTTGCCAGTGGAAGCCATGGGGCTGCTCTGTGGGGTCCCCCGCCACCTCCAAGGGGAGACGGCTGAAGAGAAGGGGCTCACCGGAGAAGTTCAAGGGCACTGTGAGTTTGATCAGTGCGATGTCACAGTCGTGACTCCTGTCCTCGTAGCGGGGGTGGGAGATGATTTTCTCCACCGCCGCCCCGGCCTGCTGTCGGACTGACGCGTGGGCGATAATCCCGGCAAAGACCCTCCAGCTGGAGACCCGAGGCCGCCTGTAACTGAGCAGAGACCCGGCCCACCTGTTGCTCTGGGGCTGCAGTACTGGTGGGGTGGCTGATTCCCCCTCCCTCCCCTGCTGGGGGAAAGTCGTGCTCTGCGCTAGGCCGCCCTCCGAGGCCTCCCAGACTCACCTGTGCACGCAGTGAGCGGCTGTGACGATCCAGTCGCGCGCCACCACGGAGCCTCCGCAGACGTGTTTGGAGTCGAGGTACAGGCTGACCTGCCACGGCCAGCGTCCCAACGGGGCGTCACTGCCGCCGACGATCCGGGCCGCCCTGGAGCGCACGCCACACTCTGCAACGGGGGAGAAACGTGAACCCGGCTGTGCCCCACCATTACACGAGCCCCTGCTCTGCCCAGGTCTCCCGCGCACCCCCCAGCAGGATGTCAGGGATTCAGGTGGCCCCAGTTTTCTCTGCGCTTGCCGCTTGCCCTGCAATAGCCCTGGGCCCCCGGGGGAAGAGTTCAGGGCCACAGCTTCCTTCCCTGACCAGACAGGGTTGCTGAGACCATGAGGAGGAGGCACTGACTGCACAGGCTGTTAATTACACAGTAGCGATGCCAGATGGGATTTGGGAGCTGAAGGTCATGTCACTGCTGCCACTGGAGACAGACCCCAGCTCTGAAATCACATGGACAATGGGGCTGCTCTGGGGGCTTCAAAACCACCCTTTACTCAGCCCGCTGGGAGGCTAAATCTCCCCCCACACACACCCCAACATGCGGGTCTGTGCTGACTTGTTACTGCAGGGTCACTCAAGAGTCCTGGAGCTGCCTCTCAGAGTAACTCCACTGCCGGCAACTCAGGCTTTGCAAACGAACACCAGGGCTGAGTGCAGGCTGCTCAGTGCCTGGCTGACCCAGGCCTTTTGCTAATGAACAGAGGGTCTAGAATCGCACCAGGAATGCAAGAGACATCAGTGCATTATGAGGACGGGGTAAAGTACTTACCGGAGCATTTCAGAGCCACGATTCGCCCTGAAGCGCAGCTGCTCCTGCACAAGAACGAAATCAGGGTTCGAAATAAAGTTCTCCCAGAACTCTGCAGCCATGAAACACAGAGGTAGCCCATCACAGGACTCTACGGCAGCTCCCCTAAGAATGGCGACTGGCCAGATTCAGCCAGGAAGCCCGGAAAGTGGATTCTGATAGGAACAATCATCGTGCCCATAGAAGGCTTTTCACTTTCAAAGCACTGTGCAAACGCAATCTGGTGCAGGGTAGACAGCTCACGTGTGCAATGACCCAGGTTGTGTTTGTGTGGCAGCAAAGCAGAGTTGTTCTAAGAGGGCTAGCGGGCCTGTCTGAAGGTCGGTATGTCAGGTACCCTGCTGGCACGAGCGGATCTCTGCTCTGCAATCAGAGGTGCGATTGCAGCCTCTGTAGACGTACCCACTCCCCAGCTCAGGAACCATTAGCCATAAAGCACAGACTCTGCAAGCCCGTCTGGGACCCAGGGTCCTCGTTCTGCTGGCTAGTCCGTGCTGAAATCCGCGCTGCCAGAGCTTTGCTGCTCTAGGTACTTGCACTAGATCAAAGCAAGCTCGTCTACGCCCACGCGTGCTGAGTGCAGTGCAGACATCCCCGCTGGGTGAGCATCAAGCTGGCTTAAGACCCATTTTAGCGGCACGACCGAAGCACCGAACACCGTGACCTCCCTGCAGTTGTGGCTCCTGCCAGTGCCATCGCTCTGCTATTGGCGTTCCCGCTTGGCACCATTTAGTTGCCAGTTCAGATTTTCTCCCTCCCTTCATATTTGCTGATCAGAGTCAATGCCAGCCATGTACAGCCTGGCAGTCCCCTCCAGAAACACGGAGACTATTTCTCAGACACCTGTTCTGTCCCCCCAATGCCAGCCCTGCTCTCCCCAGCTCTGTCACCCACCTGACCTGCCACACGTCTTCAATGCTGCTCTTCTGGTTGGGCACAATCTGAACAAACTCTTGCGTCTCATTCACCGTGACATCTGTCAGGTTCACTCCTTTGTGATGGGCGAGTCTGCAGAACAGCAAATGTCATCACCTAAACACAGGGAGAGATCCGCGAGCTCACCTGTGCCCCTGACATGACAGCGCTCTTATGGTCACTTTCTTCCTCTCGTCTGCATACAACCAGTGTAATGCAAATAAATATCGGTAACTCTACAGCCTCCGACTCCCAGTCCTGTGCTCTGATCACATTACTTCCTGCAATATCTTCATAAAAATGGCAAATCAAAGACCTGTACCTGAGACTGGCTGAGTGTCTGTGCTGAAAGGAGCATCACTTACTGGAGATGTCCCAGCTGCCTACAGATCAGAGTCCCCAGGGAGAGATCCCACCGCTCGTGACATGCCAGGAGCCAGCCGGGCCTGCCTTCCACCTGCACTTCCAACAAGAAGTTTCCCGTGTTTATTCTGAAAGATACTAAAACCATTTTATTAAAAACATCCTGCAAGCGTCCTTGCGACCAGCTCTTTGCAAAGGCCAAAGCCAAACACAGCAAAGCCCCAGTGACTAACGAGGGATAAACCCATCCCCAAGTCTGGCTCTGCAAAGCCAGATTGCAAACCACGCCTGGACCTTTCCATGTGTTCCCCAGACTCAGGAGGTGGCACTGCTGGGTAGTGGCACGGCATTCTGGGTAGTTCTATACAAAGGGGGGCTAGCAAGCTTCCCCTTTGCTTCAGAATCACTCCAGTGTCACAAAAACAAAGAACTTTGGGGACTGGGTTTAAAGGCAAAAGCTGAGCAGGGCGTGTTTGAGTGAAATAACAGCTGCAAAATTAGAGCCTGAATCCAAGATCCTTGCTACTTACATAGCACTTTCCAGTTAGAGCCTCTAGCACTTTAAACAGCACAGTTAACACTATCCCCATCGGAGAGACAGGCCGAGCTCGGTGTCACCGAGTGACTGTGGTAGAGGCGAGCACAAAACCCACTGCCTGTCCTACACCCAGTCCAATGAACCACACAGTCGCCTGCATTCAACAAGCAATTAGTGTCTCAGGAACTTCATTAAAACTCCATTGTGCAAACCGATGACTGTGAGACACCCCATCCCAAGGGCTGGTTTCAGGTGGGATTAAAACAGGGGCAGAGGTTACCCCTTGGGTGTGAGGGTGGGAAAAGGGGGATCAGTGGAGAACAGGAAGCATGACATGTTTGGGGCACGGATGCACTGAACACCCTGTGTGCAAGAGGTGGCTGTCATCTCGCCTTTGCTTGCAAGAAGGGGAACCCGCAGCCGAATGGGGCCCAGACACACGGTGACCTGTGGCCACCTCAGGAGACGGGTGCGGGGGGCTAACGCTGAGCCCTAGGCAGTGGGAGAAGCGGGAAAGTCATTTACACCATGGTTGGTGTTGCTGCTGAATTTGAACCACAGCTCACAATCTGCTGAGCTCCACTTTGGGGTGCGGGGTCAGTAAGGTGCGGTCCTGCTCCTCTGCTCAGAACAGAGAGAGAGCTCCCCCTCTTCTCCCTGGCTTGGGGAAGCAGCACTTCCCCCACTGCCCCTCCTGCTTTGCTCCCCTTTAACCACAGGGCTCGGCTGTCAGGTTGCTAATGTGATGCCACCGCCCCAGGGATTGTGAACATCTTTGGGGAGGGAAGAGGGAGGCTGGGGCCTGGCTTTTTGCTGCAAAACTCAAGGAGAAAAACAGAAGGTCGGGGACTTTCTGGTCTGTGGCGACAACGAGAAAGGGGAAGGCACAGAGAACGCCTCGTTCTTTGCTTTGCCTTTCAGGAAGGGAAATCCCCTTGCTCTTAGAGCAGGCTGGATTCCAGGGTCTTTCCACAGATCCCTGTGAGTGAAAGGTCCCACCGAAGGCACTAGGTGACACATCCCCTCCACAGGGATCCTGGCAGGAGGGAGAGAAGGGGCATGGGGAGTAAAGATCTCAAACCTCTCCTGGGAGACGTAGTGACGACAGACTCGTCTTCCCCGGCATCTCTGCAGATCGGGATCGACTCCGCATCCTGCAGGTGGCTGGAATCCTGCTCCCACAGGGGCGCTGTCAGGAATTTCACTTCAGGAGAAAGCGCAGAGAACTAAGATGTGATTGACCAGACTAGGACAAGGCCCCAGAACACATGGCGTGGGGAACAACCCCGCACTGGCCCCGAGGGGGTCAGATGTACCCTTAGGACTTGATCCGAAGCCTGCTGAAGCCAACAGAGAGATTTTTTTTTACTTCTGTTCCATTCTATGCATCTGATGAAGTGAGCTATAGCTTATGCTGAAATAAACTAGTTAGTCTCTAAGGTGCTACAAGTATTCCTGGCTTTCTTTACGGATACAGACTAACACGGCTGCTATCCTTGAACCAGAGAGATTCCAGTTATTAAGAGTCTGATCTATTATTTCCACTACAGTAGCACTTGAACCAGAAAAGTCAAACGCAGGGTGGGATGGGAAACAGGCTCAGAGAGGGGAAGGAACTTTCCCAGGGTCACACAGCAGGTCATGGCAGACCAGGACTAGCCCCCATTCCAGTGCCCGCTGCGTTGTGCTGCTTCCTGGGCTTTGCAGCTGGGCTTCCCCACGCCTGGGGTCTGTGGGCCTGGGACCCTGGTGACAATTCGCTCATCACTTGCATGACCCCAAAGCCCTGCTCTCCGTTTTGGCCACTGGTCTAAGGGTGGTTTTGAGAGGGGTGAGGAATCCCCCAAGAGACACAGACCTAAAAGCCACATCCCGACGGCCGCCCCCGCTAGCAGCCCGATGGCCCCAAGCAGCAGGAGGCATCTCTTGATGGGGAAGAGGTTTTCCAGGGACATGTTGGAAGAATCTTTAAAAAAAAAGAGAGGGGGGGAGGGAGGTTGGATATGGAACAAGTTCTGGGTCTCACTGTCTTCTCTGTGGCACAGTCTGGGCCCTATCTAGCCCCTTGTAAACAACCCGCACGGCTACTCCAGCCTTCTCCATGCTCTCTAGGCCCTGGACACTGGGGGTTGCTGGAGCTGGGGAGGAGCGGACGGAGGGTATTTCTCTCCAAAGGGAGGGGAGGGTTAGGGCCTGTCGACACAGAGAGTGCAGCCCTGGGAACGGCAACTCTTTCGCCCATTCTGGGGTGAGCACAAGGGACAGTTAGTTGCCCGAGATTCCCCTCAGCATGGGATTCCCACATGAGGTCCTCCCGGTCTCTGACAGCACATGTCCTAGGTGAGGTCAATGCAGCCACCTTGATGTGAGCAGGTGGGGTGTCCTGGCCCGATCTGAATCCCATGTGTCCTGTGTGTGCCAGGCAAAGCTGAGAAACCCCTTATGCCTCACGCTGCCCCATCCCCGTGAATAACTCACCATGTCCTGCTGCAGGCTGTGTCCTTCCCACTTCTCCTCTTGGCGCCGCTGTCTTGGCCCCCTGGCTTTGGTCAATGGGGAACGGGGCAACCGATCCAAGACTCTAGAGGGAAAGAAACAAAGATCTGTACTGGCTTTTATTATACTGAACATGGAGAAAAACAGTGGTAGCACAGGTGGGTTGTGGAGTTTTTATGGGATGCTGGGAGGGCCTCAGAAAGAAAGAGGCTGAGAACCCCTGGTCTGGTGCTTTAAAGGAATCCCTGGAGCTCACCACTTCCATCCAAAGTGCAGGCCTCTGAGACCACTTAGCTCCAGGCTGTGACCACCAGACAGCGCCTGGTCACACGGAGGTAAAAGCTCCTTACCATGACAGCGGCACTCAGGGGTGAGCATGCGGCTAATTCACCATCGCTGCTCCTTGGGGCCAGCGGCTGCTCTCCGGCGGAGGCACAGCACCTGGGCCTCCCGTTAAATAGCCTGGGGACGCATGGGCTAGACAAAGCCAGCGCCAAACCAGGGTGTCACGGTGAATAGAGCTGTTGTTTTCCCAGAGAAGTCAGCAGGCTGCCCGACTGGTTTGCCCACCTCCCTACAACCTAATTGGTGCCTGTAATAGACAAGGGGGCGGTTGCTTAGCAACTCCCCATCCTCCCCTCCCACCCCCCCGCCCAAAAAGCATGCCACTCTTGTGGGGCGCCCCACAGGGAAACGCTGTCACTCCGCTGGATTGAGGGTGGAGAGTGACAGAGCGATATTAGCATTTGTTGAAAGGTTTCAGATCTCAGCCCTTTGGTTCATTTTGATTATGTTTAGACAAGACTTATCTGCAGTGGACTGAATTGACAGCACGTAGAACGGTGTATTTTACTCATCTGGCTAATCGCATCTGGGGCTACAGCTCAAAAGGAAGAGCCTGTTGGGATAATTAAGCCAGAGCATGTACTGTTGGGCCATTCGCGCAGATCTCATGTGCAGTGAGGCTACTCTCTTCACCCGAGCAGCGTAGTAATGGCCCATTCTGACATCCCCGGAGCAGTACAGTGCAGAGAAAAGTGGCAAAGGTGTGTTTCAGGTGCAGGTCAGGACTGAGCTGAATTGGCAGAAGTGGGTGCTGCAGGACTGACCTGTATTATTGGATTGCAGTGCACAGAGAAACCTCAGCTGATTGAGGGGTGTTGACAGAGCTGTGGGTGGGGGCTGCAGTTTGACAGTTTGCTCCTGAGCCTCCCCACGTCTCAACAAACCAAGCCCTAGCGAGCCGGGGGGCTTTGACATTTAAAGGTAACGTTCACATGCATAATGTGTATTATTTGTCGGCCAGGTGACAAGTACTCAGCACTCCTCGCCCAGCCCTAAAGTTCACCTTCCTATTACAACTGTGCTCTTGTCTGTAACACTGCAAGCTTAAAACAAACAGCGGGCCAGGTAATTCCCCAGGAACGTGAGCCCGACCCTCAGCTCTCAGCATGTCCCCCTGGCCTTTTGGATGCAGAGTGCAAAGAATAAACGATCATAAAGGTCAGAATGGCGGGTGCCAGCATTGCATTTCTGTTTTGATTTCCAGTATTAATTTCACGCTGGTGAAAGGTGCCTGGTTAATATCCCCAGGTGATGAAAGTCTTTTCTCCACAGCATCAAAGTTTTGTGACTGCAGCCAATAAATATGTTGCTCTACTTTGGTGCAAAAAACCAAACACCTCTATAGAGATGCTGCTGACCAGAATATAAAAATTAAGAGCGATGGAATGATTTACTGGTTGCATGAGATTAACAGCTCAGCTGTTTGAAAAAAGATTAATTAAACCGGGTGAACTGAGAAAAACTAACAAACAAAATCATTGAGAACACTGCAGGTTTGACGGCATTATCTATCAACCCCATATATCTGTGAAAGAATTCCTGTGGGTATTAGAAGAAAGGAAAGACACCTACCGATCTACTATTTCTTGGAGACTGGCCTGCAGGATATTTATCAGCTCTTTGATCATCCATAGACTGGAACTTCCTCTTGGTATTTCTTATTTTTATTCTCTTCCAGTGATGGAGTGAACACCAGAGCTCCTTCTTCCAGCACGATCCTGCACAGGGAGTGTAATCTGTCCTCATCCTGGGCAGGGATATCCTGGCATTGCACAAACGGGGAGCGCTAGTCAAAGGAACAAACAAGTGTTTATTGGTGCTTAGAGGAGAAAGTGACATGGAAGGACCAGTAAGGTTTGTGAAGATCAATCAGTGATCAGAACCACACTTCACATACCAGGTGAGACAGTTAGGGGGACAAAGCAAGTAGCTCGAAGGGAACATCTCACAGGCCAGGCTGGGATCAGGACAGATCCCCCATCACTACAGCCTGCACACGTGAGCAGGAATCACTGGCCCAAAGCATCCCCCCATCCAGATCCCCATGCACCGCCCCTCAGTGTTACCCACTCCCTCTCCAACTCTCCCCCTGGAGTTCCCCTCTCCAAGGTCCTGCCCAGGGTCCCCCTTTCATGCCCATACTCCAGTCCCCGGATCGCCCCTGCCTCCTGGGTCCCGCCCCCAGGATTCCCCCTCCGCCCCACACACACCCAGACCCCCCGCATCCCCCCTCTATCCCCTGGTTCCCTCCCTCACACCTAGACCCCCTCGATCCTCCCCCGGGTCCCTCCTTCAGACCCAGCCCCCTCGGATCCCTCCTCTGCCCCCCAGCCCCGCCCCACACCAGCCCCCCCCGGTCCCCTCCCGGCCCCACCTTCAGCTCCTCCACCCGGCGGGAGAGCCGCGCGACCCGGGTGCCCAGATCCTCCTTCTCCAGCCGGCCCGAGTGCGCCAGCACCGCAGCCACCAGCGAGGGGGACGAGGCAGCCATAGGGACCTAACATCCGGGCACAGACCCCCGGCCACTTCCCCATCTGCGGCCGCCACCGCGGAGCACCACGGGAAAGTGAGTCCGCCCGCCCCCTACGCCGGGACGCCAATCCCCATGAACGTGTCCGAGGCGTCCCGGGCGGGACTACAACTCCCAGAGTGCACCACGCAGGGCCGGCCTACGCGCTCCGGGGTGGGACAAACCTCTTTAGTACCTTTGATCTTTCCTCTCATTCTATTGGTCCGCAGCCCGCCGAGCGAGTGACGAAGGGCCCCCAGCGGCGTCTGATTGGTCCGCTGCCGCGGGGCGGGGAATATAAACCGGGAGTCCCAGCAATGGTGCCTTTCGGCTGGGAGGAGCCGCACCCGCAGGCGGGGACTACAGCGCAGCGAAGGCGGTAAGTGGGGGCGGCCGGGGAGCGAGCCCGGGCGGGGGCCGCGGGCAACTTGGCTAGAACGTGGGAGAGCCGGGAGGTGGGAGTAGCTCGGAAGAAGGACCCGGCTCTGTGAGGAGGAGGGGCGGCTGGGGGGGACCCTGGCGACGGGGTGGGGGGGAGCGGGCGGCGCCGCGGCTGGGGGGGAGCGGGCGGCGCCGCGGCTGGGGGGGAGCGGGCGGCGCCGCGGCTGGGGGGGACCCTGGCGACGGGGGGGGGGGGAGCGGGCGGCGCTGCGGCTGGGGGGACCCTGGCGACGGGGGGGGGAGCGGGCGGCGCCGCGGCTGGGGGGGGACCCTGGCGACGGGGGGGGGGGGGAGCGGGCGGCGCCGCGGCTGGGGGGGACCCTGGCGACGGGGGGGGGGGGAGCGGGCGGCGCCGCGGCTGGGGGGGACCCTGGCGACGGGGTGGGGGGGGAGCGGGCGACGGGGTGGGGGGGGAGCGGGCGACGGGGTGGGGGGGGAGCGGGCGACGGGGTGGGGGGGGAGCGGGCGACGGGGTGGGGGGGGGACCCTGGCGACGGGGTGGGGGGGGGGACGCTGGCGACGGGGTGGGGGGGGAGCGGGCGGCGCCGCGGCGGGGGGGGAGCGGGCGGCGCCGCGGCTGGGGGGACGCTAGCGACGGGGTGGGGGGGGGGAGCGGGCGGCGCCGCGGCTGGGGGGACGCTAGCGACGGGGTGGGGGGGGGGAGCGGGCGGCGCCGCGGCTGGGGGGACGCTAGCGACGGGGTGGGGGGGGGGAGCGGGCGGCGCCGCGGCTGGGGGGACGCTGGCGACGGGGTGGGGGGGAGGGAGCGGGCGGCGCCGCGGCTGGGGGGACGCTGGCGACGGGGTGGGGGGGAGGGAGCGGGCGGCGCCGCGGCTAGGGGGACGCTGGCGACGGGGTGGGGGGGAGGGAGCGGGCGGCGCCGCGGCTAGGGGGACGCTGGCGACGGGGTGGGGGGGGGAGCGGGCGGCGCCGCGGCTGGGGGGACCCTGGCGACGGGGTGGGGGGGGGGAGCGGGCGGCGCCGCGGCTGGGGGGACCCTGGCGACGGGGTGGGGGGGGGGAGCGGGCGGCGCCGCGGCTGGGGGGACCCTGGCGACGGGGTGGGGGGGGGAGCGGGCGGCGCCGCGGCTGGGGGGGACCCTGGCGACGGGGTGGGGGGGGGGAGCGGGCGGCGCCGCGGCTGGGGGGGACCCTGGCGACGGGGTGGGGGGGGGAGCGGGCGGCGCCGCGGCTGGGGGGGACCCTGGCGACGGGGTGGGGGGGGAGCGGGCGGCGCCGCGGCTGGGGGGGACCCTGGCGACGGGGTGGGGGAGCGGCGGCGCCGCGGCTGGGGGGACCCTGGCGACGGGGTGGGGGGGGACCCTGGCGACGGGGTGGGGGGGGAGCGGGCGGCGCCGCGGCTGGGGGGACGCTGGCGACGGGGTGGGGGGGGGGAGCGGGCGGCGCCGCGGCTGGGGGGACGCTGGCGACGGGGTGGGGGGGAGGGAGCGGGCGGCGCCGCGGCTGGGGGGACGCTGGCGACGGGGTGGGGGGGGAGGGAGCGGGCGGCGCCGCGGCTAGGGGGACGCTGGCGACGGGGGTGGGGGGGGGGAGCGGGCGGCGCCGCGGCTGGGGGGACGCTGGCGACGGGGTGGGGGGGGGAGCGGGCGGCGCCGCGGCTGGGGGGACCCTGGCGACGGGGTGGGGGGGGGGGAGCGGGCGGCGCCGCGGCTGGGGGGACCCTGGCGACGGGGTGGGGGGGGGAGCGGGCGGCGCCGCGGCTGGGGGGGACCCTGGCGACGGGGTGGGGGAGCGGCGGCGCCGCGGCTGGGGGGACCCTGGCGACGGGGTGGGGGGGGACCCTGGCGACGGGGTGGGGGGGGAGCGGGCGGCGCCGCGGCTGGGGGGACCCTGGCGACGGGGTGGGGGGGGGGAGCGGGCGGCGCCGCGGCTGGGGGGACCCTGGCGACGGGGTGGGGGGGGGAGCGGGCGGCGCCGCGGCTGGGGGGGACCCTGGCGACGGGGTGGGGGAGCGGCGGCGCCGCGGCTGGGGGGACCCTGGCGACGGGGTGGGGGGGGACCCTGGCGACGGGGTGGGGGGGGAGCGGGCGGCGCCGCGGCTGGGGGGACCCTGGCGACGGGGTGGGGGGGGGAGCGGGCGGCGCCGCGGCTGGGGGGTCCCTGGCGACGGGGTGGGGGGGGGACCCTCGCGGGCGGCGCCGGGGCTGGGGGGGGGGGACCCTCGCGGGCGGCGCTGGGGGGGGGGGGACCCTCGCGGGCGGCGCCGGGGCTGGGGGGGGGGGACCCTCGCGGGCGGCGCCGGGGCTGGGGGGGGGGGGGGCCTCGCGGGCGGCGCCGGGTAATGTGTCTCACTTTTTGACCTTCCAGACCAACTTTACTTGTCAATTTCTCACTGTTGGAAAAAGCAGAAACAATAAAGCATTTTCAAGGGTCTTTTGGTTTTTCCAATTAAAGTGTCTCCTTTCAATCCCAAGTGTTGGATTTTTATTCTGGGTAAATGGGGGAGGGGCGGGGGGTTTGTAGCCAAACTTCCAACCTGCTCAGGTGTGGTGGGTCTCCCATTGTTTGGAGTTTGGAGTTTTGGAGCTTGATTGAAAATCCCTCCCAGCTGGTTTGCCTAATTTCCCTGGGAACATGATCCCACTGGTTCTCCAGCAAGTGTCGTGGAAGCCATGCTCTGAGATCTCAAACTCCAGAGCAGTGATACTCAGTACAGCTCGGAAACTGCAAGTACCTCTTTAATTTGTCTCTTGCAGCACAGGTTAAAACACTGCTTTAATTAATTGCTCAGGCTGTTTGCTTTTAAATTTGCACTGTTACTGAATCAGGGAGGTAGCTGTGTTAATCTGGGATTGCAAAAGTTACAAAGAGTCCTGTGGCACCTTAAAGACTAAAGTATTGAAGCATAAGCTTTTCTGTGCCAATACCCACTTTGATGGATGCATCCCAGGAAAGCTTATGCTTCAATACTTTAGTCTTTAAGGTGCCACAGGACTCTTAGTCTGGAATTGCGGAAGTTACAAGCACAGCTACCTCTGGGATTTGTGAACATTGCATGCTGTTTAAATATGAATCTCCAGTAAATGAACCCAAATTTATATTAGGGGGGCTTTTTTTATAGCAATTGCTAACTTGATTCCTGAGGCACTGAGGTCTGAGTATTGCTGCTCTAGAGCTTAACCTGTGAGGCTAAAATAAAGGATTATTAGTAGGTACCAGTTAAATGCTGTTTGACCACAGCCTCTCCCAGGAGAGGGGACCTGAGAGAAGATAGGTTTGTGGGGGAGAGCTGAGTATTCTTCTTGTCCAACCTTAGCCACCTACTACTGGGTTCTTTCCTTTCTGCTTCCACAAAGCTACCAGCATGTGAGGAAACTATACTGTTGACCAACTCAGATGTCTGCCCCATGCTCCTCAATACACCTGTGGAGAAAGATGCACAAAGTTGGATTAATTATAAGGGGCCCAGCTCTCCCTAGTTTTAGGGACAGTCCTGATAGGGTGTGGGTGGTTGTCTTACAGAGGTGCCTACTACCCTCACTCCCTCTCCTGATTTTCACTTGCTATCTGGTCACCCTGTTTAACTAGGATTTAGGGTGATAAACTAGAACAGGCCTGCACCTAAGTAATCCCAAACTATGACTGCTGGGAGCTCAGGCCACTGTGAAGTGGTAGCACTGGCCTGGGCCTCTGTACAACATAGTGTAAGGGAGTCTAGGCCCTGCACACTTATGGTAAAGGTAGAAATATAGCTAATGATCACCGTTCTTCAGACTAACTTCTCTGGGGGAGGTGAAGCCGTGCTGCTAGCAGGTCTGCTCAAGAAAGTGCATTAGAACCTTCTGCTGTTTGCATCTGCTCCCACCCAAAACAGGAGATAACCCATGAACCAGTGTGAAATCATGTGATGGCCCTTACCCATTAATTGGTTTTTCTTCTCCTTCCATAACTACAGAGGAGGTGTTGCTTGCAGCAATAACGAGCCCTTCTAAGCCTGTGAATCTATAGCTGGCTGCAAAAAAAGATGGAAAAACTGCCTTTCTCAGGTAGGGAGAACTCCCAAGTCTTTCACCTGCATGTTATCAGACCCCTCAGTAAAGCAATGATATACAGATGGTGGGCATATGTTTCTCAGGTGGAGGGGGAGATAAATGGGGGATGAGTTAAAGCAAAACAGCTGACCACAGGCTAAACTCTGCCCAGCTTGTAGCTGTATATCACACTGGCAATTCTTTTTTTGCAGACTTCAGTACAATTAAATACTAAACACAGCTCAAAGTAATCCTGGGATCAGTGAGTGGTAAGTGGGGTTCTTTTTGGCTGATTGCATAATATCTGAGATAATCACAACAAGGAACATATGACTGATATAATAGCCTCTCACTCTCTCCTTTTATGAAATAGCAGTGAAGGAAACAATAGCTCACTTTCCATTCTCTGTTATGCGACTGCAGGGAACTCATGAGAACAGCTGTCAGTTTCCCCTCTGCATTTCGGCTTGTGCAGTGGATGCAGGAGAGGTACAGAGTTAATGGGGACACCTGTCTGGGACCCTGCTGTATTTACCAGACTGAGTGTGCAGAGCTGCCAAGTATCTGACACTGCAAGCAGTAGCAGGCAAGCCCAGCTGCATTGCTTTCCCACACAGTTTGGAGGGGAATCCCCAGTCAGCCCTCTTTCCCCCTTGCTTTGGCCATGTAAGAGTTTATCAGCAGGTGCCTGTCTATATTCTCTGCCCTGAACTTTCATGAAATAACTGGTAAGCTCCCATCCCTATATTTTAGCATCAGGATCATCCCCAGCAGAAGCACCCCATGTACAGGCCTAGCTGCAAAGAAATAGTTTCTTGGCATCTGATGCCCTTCACTGTTGGGTTTATACATTTGACCTGAACAGCCAGATTGTTGCCAAACAAGATGAAAAATAGAACCTCCTTCCCACGGATACTATAAGATCAAGGACCTGCAGAGGTAGGTGGCAGAGGGAAGGAGCAATACAGATCAATTTGGTCCTTTTTAATTCACTGGAGGGGGAAATCCCATTGCTATTCAAAGTTGGAGGGAAATACTAGAAGATGCTGCCCCTGGATCTTTGAGGTTGGGAATTAGGATTGCACACAGAATTGAGTAGACCCAATGTTGGGTGGTCTGCTGGCCTGAGGGGATGTTTGAGTCTAGAGGAGAGGATTGAATTCTGATCTGCAAACCTACTGCAGTCCTCAGTCCCAGCCTGCAGCCCCCGCTGCTTCCTGCACACCCACAGCTCCGCTGAGACCCCCAATCCCCACAACTATTCCAGTGACCCCTCCCCTCCTCCCGACACCCAGAGCCAGGGGGATGAAGAGTGTCTCTGCAATGCTCTGTGTCTCCCTGGGCCTTGAGTGCAAACCCCGGCATCTCGCCCCCAGGGCTGCAGGTTAAACTGTCTCTCTCCTTTGTTCTCCTCCAGTTCATGATGCTGAAGGAAGCGATTGTTCCCATGATCAGCACCAAGAAATGCAACAGCTCCTGCGTGTACTCTGGGGAGCTCACCCCCAGGATGCTGTGTGCCGGCTACCTGGACCGGAAAGTAGATGCCTGCCAGGTGAGAGCAGGGAGAAAACAACCCCTGTTGTTAATAGGCTGTGGGGGATCGAGTCCTTTTCCCCACTGCGGAGCAGGGTGATGCTGCTTAGTGTGGGCTGGATCCCACACGGGGTCTATCACATACACGAAAAAGGGGAAGAGGCTCCCCATCTAAATGAAGAGGGGTCCCCCCCCCCACTAGCCCCTTACCACAGAGGGCATGGCAGGAGCATGCTCAGGCCCCATGCAGCACAAGGAGGGCATGGCTAGGCGGGGGCATGGGAAGGTTTTAGGGGCAGAGCAGGGGCACGTTGGGGGGGGGGGGGTGCTGGTGCCCTGTGCAGAACGAGTGAGAGGCTGTCAGGGTGGGGGAATGACGGGGTTTGGTCAGACCCTCCATCGGACCAGGGAGTGGGGCATGGCAGGGGTGTGCTTGGAGCTAATGCACAGGCCCCCTTCGTCCTGAGTCACTAGAATATAGAAGTGCAGCCACCCCCAGGGTTTAGGTTAAGGCTCCTTTATACGGTGCCAGCAGACCAAGCTGCAGGGAGCATGCTTTTCTCTTTCACTTGAAAGTTATAAATTCCACTTCCGTAGCAGCCGCCCTTAGTGACGGACCGTGTAGGATCAATTCACACCCCACGCCCTCCATCCTCCACATGCAGTCCACTGGCTTTAGGACAGAGAGCCACAGCCTCGCACCCTGTAGTCACAAGCAAACGTTGCTCCAGATGGGCTACTGCATTATTGTTGATTCCAGGCAGTTAGCCCCCTTTTCTGCACTGTACTAGTCCCAGCTGCAGACAGGCATCGAACGAGGCAGATAGCTGGTGTGAAGCTAGACAGCAGCTCCTTCGGGGGAGTTGGGCCCAGAGTCACCTATGGAGAGAGGCGCCCCACTCCCAGGACTCTAACTTCCTTGGTTCACCTGGGCCTTAGAGAGCAGCATCATTGGTCTCTCTGTTATTTAGGGGTGTATCAGGCCAGTAGGGCAAGCGGCAACTCCTGCTTTTACTTGTTGCAGCTAATCCTTAATAATCAACTAGTGTTTGGGCAAAGCCTGAGCCAGTCCTCCTGTTCTAGCGCAATGGTCTGGCTGTGTGCATGTCCCTGCTGCTGTTCCACTTTAATCAAGTGATGGTTCGGCCAAGATTTGATGATTCCCCCTGTAGGCCAGTGGTTAGACTGTGCACCGGCTATGGAAATGAGGGGGGTTCAAATCTCATCTGGTATGTGTGCTTTCATCTGGGGTTCCTCTTTTCAAAGCTGTTCCACTTTAGTTAAATGGCTGTAAGTCCCCCTCTGAGCATGGATCATGTTGTAGCCTGATGGTTCTGTTATAGTCCTATAATGCCAAAGTTGTGGGTTTGCATCTCACCTAGTATCTGTGGTTTTCATCGGGGGCGGCTTCCTTTCTTGCCTGTCAAAGCTGTTCCACTTTGGTTACATGGCTGTAAGTCCTCCCCTCAGCATGGTTCCCTCTGTAGGCTGATGGTTGTGCTGTATGCCTAGGGTGCCAGCGATGTGGGTTTGAATCTCCCCTTGTGTGTGCTCTCTCAGGGGGCTTGGCTGGTGACTCTCCCCAGGTAGTGACAGCAGCAGCCCCTCAAAGGGGCAGGTGAGTTGTGCGGGGGGGGGGGGGTCCTGTTGCTGGGGGAGAGGAGGTTGAGGTTGTTCAATTTAGCCAATTTTTTGTGAAAAGTAGTAAAGAGGCCCATGGGCAGGCCTCTTGCTCAGTTAGAGGGGCTCCCCTCTAAGCCATCACAGCTCCCCTCTCCTTCATTGCAGGCCCACCCTGTGCTGGGATTTGAACCAGGGTCACCCACAATCCAAGTGAGCACCCTAACCCCTGCACCATAGAGGGCCATGAGAGCTGAACTTGCTCCGGTTAATATGTAGTTAAAGTGGAAGGCTTGAGCGGCAAGAAATTGAGAGACAACCTCCGCTCCACCACAGAAGGGATTTGAATCAGGAACCTGCACTATCCCAGCCCATACACACTGACCCCTGCACCATAAGGGGACTTACAAGCTTGTTTTGCCCCCATTAAGGTAGAGTTCAAATGGAACACCTGAGAGGTAAGAGATGAAGGGGCTCACCCCTCTCAACAAACTAGAAAAGGATTTGAACCAGCAGCTTCCTGGATTTGGTGACTAGGACCCCCCCCCCACAGGACTACATCAGGAGTCAGGGGTGAAGTGTTGCCCAATCCTCATTTAACATTTACTGAAAGTGGCCCACCTTCAACCCAAAAGACTGAGGAAGCCCCCACGTCCTATCTAGCCAGGCACTTAGGCTGTGGAGTTGAGAAATAAGTCATTAAAGCTCAAATCCCTTCTGTTCAAGAGGAAAGATGGGGATTTGAGCCCCACACTGCTCGCGCCTGGCTGAGACGCCGGCGCTGAGACGCGAGGGCGCTGGGTTTGAAGAGGGCTCTCCTACAGTCTGTCTGTGTGCAGGGGTTCTGTGCCTTTAGTGCTGGGGGAGTGGGGGGGTGTCTCGTGAGCCCCTCCTCTCGCCCATGAAGCAGTTTGACTTGAATGAACTTTTATTTGGGCCCCAGAGTCCACCATCTCCCTGTGTGGTCTAGTGGTTAAGTTCCTGGGTTGTCTTGTGGCTAGAGTGGGTTCAAATACCCTTTTCACCTGTTGGGAAGATCTGTGATTCCATATCACCAGTGGCTCTGGGTTGTTTCTGAGTCGGTGGTGAGCGGGTCCCTTGCATTTTTGCCCACTGGAGGTGTCCCACTTTAATTAACTGTTGTTCGTGCAGGGCCCCAACCTGTCACTACTCCTGTGGTCCAGCGGTTGGGCCTTTAAGGCAGCATACTGATGTTGTGGGCTCAATGCCTGAGTGGTGCCGATCCTGAGATGGGCTTAAGATGAGCTTTCCATGTGCACCTTGTAGGTCTTTGGGTTACTGCCCTATTTGGGGCTGCTCTTCTATTGCCGGTGGAAGCTGAGGCACTTTAATTCAATGGTATTTGGGCCACCCACTCTTCACATCCCTCTGTAGGCCGATGGCTGGAGTGTGTGGCTAGAGAGGAGGGTGCCGTGAGTTCAAATCTCTCCTGGGGCTTGTGTGTCTGTCTTTCTGGGGTAGTGTTTAGGGTCCCTCCCTTCTTGCCTGTTGAAGCCGTTCCACTTTAGTTAAATGGGCTCTGGGCCACATAGTTAGCAACTCTCACTCTCTAGTCCAGTGGTTGGGATACTCGCCCGGGTTGTGGGAGATCCTGGTTCAAATCCCCCAGCTGTCTGTTCAGCAGGGATTTGCACTGGGATCTTCTGCCTCCTAGGCGACCGTCCTTTGCGGTGGGCCATCCTTATCTGAACCCCCTCTCTGTCCCAAGAGGCCATTGTCTTCTTGGGACGGAGAGGGGGTTTGGACAAGGATCTCTCACCAGTGACTCTCCCCAGGAGGTGGCGGCCCCCAGTTCACACCCCTCAAAAGCGGAGGGGAGTGCCCTGGGGTCTGCTACAACCTGGGTGAGTATCCTGATCATGGTGGACTGGAGAGAGAGGGGGTTTTATTGCTCCCCAGCCCTTTCCCCTTAATAAAAAGGAGCAAGAGGCCCAGAGTCAGGCCTCTTGCTCACTAAGAGGGTCTCCTCTGTCCCACATCGCAGGCCCTCCTCCCACACAGCACAGGGATTTGAACCAGGGTCACCCACAATCCAAGTGAGCACCCTAACCCCTGCACCATAGAGTGCCATGAGAGCTTATCTTCCTCCAGTTAATATGTAGTTAAAGTGGAAGGCTTGAGTGGCAAGAAATTGAGAGACAACCTCTGAGCCACCACAGAAGGGACGTGAACCAGGGACCTGCATCATCCCAGCCCATACGCACTCACCCCCACACCATAGAGGGACTGCCAAGTTTGCTTTGCGCCAATTATGGTAGAGTTCAAATGGAACACCTGAGAGGTAAGAGATGAAGGGGCTCAGCCCTCTCAACAAACAGGAAGGGGATTCGAAGCAGCAGCTTGCTGGACTTGGCGACTAGGACCCCCCCCACCACAGGACTACACCAGGACTCAGGGGTGAAGTGTTGCCCAATCCTCATTTAACATTTACTGAAAGTGGCCCACCTTCAACCCAAAAGACTGAGGAAGCCCCCACGTCCTATCTAGCCAGGCACTTAGGCTGTGGAGTTGAGAAATAAGTCATCAAAGCTCAAATCCCTTCTGTTCAAGAGGAAAGATGGGGATTTGAACCCCAAACCACTACATGCTGGGCAGTTCATTAAACCAGGAGACCACCCAGAGATCCTTTTTTTCCCTTTGCCAAAAGGAAGATGTAACTAAATTGGGCCTCTTTCACTAGAAAAGCCTGGTGGAGCACCCCATTGGGATAACCTCTTAGACCAGCACTTCCGTCATTCACCTGAGAGGCAGGAGATCACGGTTCAAATCCCGTTGCAGCAAGAAGAGAGGGGTCTTGAACCTTTTCCCTCCACATGCTGCGCACACATCCCAACCCCTAGACTACCCAGGGAGCTTGGGTGGTTGTGTGGTCCCAAGACTATGTAATGAAAATGGAACAGCTTCAGTAGCTAAAAGGTGAGGCAACCTCCCGGCCACCAGGAGAACACCTCAGAGTCCAGCAGCTGCCTATTCACTTCAGAGCTGGCTCTTCAAGTTCCTCTGCAACAGAAATAAAAGCCACAGGGGTCCAAACACTTCAGAAGACCCATCAACCTCTTAGTCCAGCAGCTGGATACTCACTCGAGGACAGGGAGATGGCTGTTGAACTCTTTCCTCAGCAAGCTGGAGAAGGAGTTGAACTAGCATCACCCACACATTGGGCAAGTACCCAAGCCACTGGACTACAGAGGAACTCATTGGCCACCTTTAGCCAGTTACTACTTAGTGAACGGGGCCCAGCCTCAACACGCTACGAGGGGCGAGCCGCCTGGGCTGTCCTTTTCTTCAGTATCAGGGCTCACGCTGGAGAGGAGGCACCTCCCTGCTCCTCAGGTGGGGAGAAGGAAATTGAGCCAGCGCCTTCTCCTCCCAACCTCTGCTTGCCAGTCACGGCCAGAACCCCCTCCGGTGCCTAACCCGTTTAGCGAGAGCTAGCGAGGGACCTGCCGAATGCCCCGGAACACAGCCCAGGGGGAACAAGGGAGAAGCCTCCCGTGTAACTTTTAACCTAGTGATTGGGGGCCGCACCTGTGATAGGAATTGGGGGCTGCTTCGGGTTCATCCGGGACAAGAGACAGTTCAGCTTGCTCTGATAGAGGGCTAGACAATCATGACTAGCGTGGGGAATGTGACTAAAGATGTATTATTTACCCCTTCAAGCAAGGCAAGAACCGGGGGGGGGGGGGGGGGGTCACCCGCTGAACTGAGTGGGCAATGGGTGTAGAGCAAGCCAAAGGCGGCACTTCGCCCCGCCACGCGCGGTCAGCCTGTGGAACGTGTCGCCAGGCGATGCGGGATGGTCCAAAACTGAAAGCGGCTTTAAAAAAAGACTGGGAAAGTGCGTGGTGAACGGGCGCCCATCACTGGGTTCTGGGCTAGAGTGATGGGAGCAGCCGCCGTTGAAGCTGTTGTCCTTTAAGGAAAGGGGGCTAGAGCCAGTTAAAGGCTGTGGCTCCCTCTGTGATCCCGTGGTTCGGCATGGCAGATGAAGACCGAGGCTGGGTTGTTCAAGTCTCTCTTCTCCGTGCGGGGGAAGGTTTGGAGATGCGAGGGCGCTGGGTTTGAAGAGGGCTCTTCTACAGTCCGTCTGTGTGCAGGGGTTCTGTGCCTTTAGTGCTGGGGGGGTGTGTGTGTGTGTCTTGTGACCCCTTTCCTCTCGCCCATGAAGCAGTTTGACTTGAATGAGCTTTTATTTGCGCCCCAGAGTCCACCATCTCCCTCTGTGGTCTAGTGGTTAAGCTCCTGGGCTGTCTTGTGGCTAGCGTGGGTTCAAATCCCCTTTTCACCTGTTGGGAAGTTCTGTGATTCTGTATCACCAGTGGCGCTGGGTTGTTTCTGAGTCTGTGGTGAGCGGGTCCCTTGCATTTTTGCCCACTGGAGGTGTCCCACTTTAATTAACTGTTGTTCGTGCAGGGCCCCAACCTGTCACTACTCCTGTGGTCCTGCAGTTGGGCCTCTAAGGCAGCATACTGGTGTTGTGGGCTCAATGCCTGAGTGGTGCCGATCCTGAGACGGGCTTAAGATGAGCTTTTCATGTGCACCTCGTAGGTCTTTGGGTTACCGCCCTAGTTGGGGCTGCTCTTCTATTGCCGGTGTAAGCTGAGGCACTTTAATTCAATGGCATTTGGGCCACCCGCTCTTCACATTGCTCTGTAGGCCGATGGCTGGAGTGTGTGGCTGGAGAGGAGGGTGCCGTGAGTTCAAATCTCTCCTGGGGCTTGTGTGTCTGTCTTTCTGGGGTAGTGTTTAGGGTCCCTCCCTTCTTGCCGGTTAAAGCCGTTCCACTTTAGTTAAATGGGCTCTGGGCCACATAGTTAGCAACTCCCACTCTCTAGTCCAGTGGTTGGGATACTCGCCCGGGTTGTGGGAGATCCTGGTTCAAATCCCCCAGCTGTCTGTTCAGCAGGGATTTGCACTGGGATCTCCTGCCTCCTAGGCGACCGTCCTTTGCGGTGGGCCATCCTTATCTGAACCCCCTCTCTGTCCCAAGAGGCCATTGTCTTCTTGGGACGGAGAGGGGGTTTGGACAAGGATCTCTCACCAGTGACTCTCCCCAGGAGGTGGCGGCCCCCAGTTCACACCCCTCAAAAGCGGAGGGGAGTGCCCTGGGGTCTGCTACAACCTGGGTGAGTATCCTGATCATGGTGGACTGGAGAGAGAGGGGGTTTTATTGCTCCCCAGCCCTTTTCCCTTAATCAAAAAGGAGCAAGAGGCCTTGGGTCAGGCCTCTTGCTCACTTAGAAGGTCTCCTCTCTCCCACATCGCAGGCCCTCCCCCCACACAGCACAGGGATTTGAACCAGGGTCACCCACAATCCAAGTGAGCACCCTAACCCCTGCACCATAGAGGGCCATGAGAGCTTATCTTGCTCCGGTTAATATGTAGTTAAAGTGGAGGGCTTGAGTGGCAAGAAATTGAGGGACAACCTCCTATCCACCACAAAAGGGACTTGAACCAGGGACCTGCATCATCCCAGCCCATACACACTGACCCCCACACCATAGGGGGACTGCCAAGCTTGCTTTGCGCCAATTATGGTAGAGTTCAAATGGAACACCTGAGATGTAAGAGATGAAGGGGCTCAGCCCTCTCAACAAACAGGAAGGGGATTCGAAGCAGCAGCTTGCTGGACTTGGCGATTAGGACCCCCCCCACCACAGGACTACACCAGGACTCGGGGGTGAAGTGTTGCCCAATCCTCATTTAACATTTACTGAACGTGGCCCACCTTCAACCCAAAAGACCGAGGAAGCCCCACCGTCCTATCTAGCCAGGCACTTAGGCTGTGGAGTTGAAAATTAAGTCATCAAGGCTCAAATCCCTTTTGTTCAAGAGGAAAGATGGGGATTTGAACCCCAAACCACCACATGCTGGGCAGTTCATTAAACCAGGTGGCCACCCAGAGGTGTTGCTTTACTCTTTGCCAAAAGGAAGATGTAACTAAATTGGGCCTCTTTCACTAGAAAAGCCTGGTGGAGCACCCCATTGGGATAACCTCTTAGACCAGCACTTCCGTCATTCACCTGAGAGGCAGGAGATCACGGTTCAAATCCTGTTGGAGCAAGAAGAAAGGGGCTTTGAACCTTTGCCTCCCACCTGCTGCGCACATCTCCCAACCTCTAGACTACAAAGATATCTTGGGCAGCTGGGCGGCCCCAAGACTATGTAATGAAAACGGAACAGCTTCAGGAGCTAAAAGGTGAGGCAACCTCCCGGCCACCAGGAGAACACCTCAGAGTCCAGCAGCTGCCTATTCACTTCAGAGCTGGCTCTTCAAGTCCCTCCACAACAGAAATAAAAGCCACAGGGGTCCAAGCACTTCAGAAGACCACCGACCTCTTAGTCCAGCAGCTGGATACTCACTCGAGAGCAGGGAGATGGCTGTTGAAGTCCTTCCTCAGCAAGCTGGGGGAGGAGTTGAACTAGCATCACCCGCACATTGGGCAAGTACCCAAACCACTGGACTACAGAGGAATTCATAACCCCAGCCTGGCCAGTTACTACTTAGTGAACGGGACACAGCCTCGATATGCTACAAGGGGCGAGCCACCTGGGCTGTCCTTTTCTTCAGTATCAGGGCTCACTCTGGAGAGGAGGCACCTCCCTGCTCCTCAGGTGGGGAGAAGGAAATTGAGCCAGCGTCTTCTCCTCCCAACCTCTGCTTGCCAGTCACGGCCAGGACCCCCCTCAGGTGCCTAACCTGTCGAATGCCCCAAAACACAGCCCAGGGGGAAGGAGGGAGAAGGCTCCCATGTAACTTTTAACCTAGTGATTGGGGGCTGCGCCTCTGATAGGGATTGGGGGCTGCTTCGGGTTCAGCTGGGACAAGAGACAGTTCAGGTTGCTCTGGTAGAGGGCTAGACAAGCATGACTGGGGTGGAGAACGTGACTAAAGACGTGTTATTTACCCCTTCACTCAAGGCAAGAACCGGGGGGAGGGAGGGGTCACCCGCTGAACTGAGTGGGCAGCGGGTGTAGAGCGAGCCAAAGGCGGCACTTCGCCCCGCCACGCGCGGTCAGCCTGTGGAACGTGTCGCCAGGCGATGCGGGATGGGCCAAAACTGAAAGCGGCTTCAAAAAAAGGCTGAGAAAGTGCGTGGTGAACGGGCGCCCATCACTGGGTTCTGGGCTAGAGTGATGGGAGCAGCTGCCCTTTAATGAGAGGCAGCTAGAGCTAGTTAAAGGTTGTGGCTCCTTCTGTGGTTTGGCATGGCAAAGAGAGACTGGGTTGTTCAAATCCCCCCCCCCCCTCCCGTGGGGGAACGTTTGGGGATGGGAGGACGGTGGGTTTGAAGAGGGCTCTCCTGCAGCATGTCGGTGTAGTGGTTCTGTGTCTCTAGCACTCGGGGGGTCTTGTGAGCCCTTCCTATTGCCCATGAAGCAGTTTGACTTTAATGAACTTTTATTTGGGCCCCAGAGCCCACTGTCTTAGAGTGTGGTCTAGTTGTTAAGGTCCTGGGCTGAAATCCCCCCTTCGCCTCTTGGGAATACCTGTGATTCCATATCACCAGTGGCTCTGGGTTGTTTCTGAGTCTGTGGTGAGCGGGTCCCTTGCTTATTTGCCCACTGGAGGTGTCTCACTTTCATTAACTGTTGTTCGTGCAGGACCCCAACCTGTCACTACTCCTGTGGTCCAGCGGTTGGGCTTTCGAGGCAGTATGCGGGGGCTGTCAGCTCAATGCCTGAGTGGTGCCAAAACTGAAAAGGGCTTAAGATGAGCTTTTCATGTGGACCTGCTAGGTCTTTGGGTTACTGCCCTAGTTGGGGCTGCTCTTCTCTTGCTGGTGGACACTGAGGCACGTTAATTCAATGTTTTTTTGGGCCAGGCCAACCCTTACATCCCTCTGTAGGCTGATGGCTAGAGTGTGTGTCTGGGTGTGAGGGTGCTGTGAGTTCAAATCTCTCTTGGGCCTGTGTCTTTCTGGAGTAGTGTTTAGCCCCCCCCCCCCCCTTCTTGTCTGTTGAAGCCGTTCCACTTTAGTTAAATGGGCTCTGGGCCACATAGTTAGCATCTCTTACTCTCTAGTCCAGTGGTTGGGATACTCATCTGGGTTGTGGGAGATCCTAGTTCAAATCCCCCAGCTGTCTTTTCAGCAGGGATTTGCACAGGGATCTCCTAGGCAACTGTCCTTTTGCGGTGGGCCATCCTTATCTGAACCCCCTCTCTGTCCCAAGAGGCCATTGTCTTCTTGGGACGGAGAGGGGGTTTGGACAAGGATCGCTCACCAGTGACTCTCCCCAGGAGGTGGCGGCCCCCAGTTCACACCCCTCAAAAGTGGAGGGGAGTGCCCTGGGGTCTGCTGCAACCTGGGTGAGTATCCTGATCATGGTGGACTGGAGAGAGAGGGGGTTTTATTGCTCCCCAGCCCTTTCCCCTTAATTAAAAAGGAGCAAGAGGCCCTGGGTCAGGCCTCTTGCTCCCTTAAGAGGGTCTCTTCTCTCCCACATTGCAGGCCCTCCTCCCACACAGCACAAGGATTTGAATCAGGGTCACCCACAATCCAAGTGCGCACCCTAACCCCTGCACCGTAGAGGGTCATAAGAGCTTATCTTGCTCCAGTTAATATGTAGTTAAAGTGGAAGGCTTGCGCAGTAAGAGATCAAGGCACAAGTTCCATCCCAAGAAAGGGATTTGAACCAGCACTTCATTTCAGCAATAAGAACCCTAAACACAAGCCTACAGCAGACATCACCAGTGCTCTTGCCCCAAATCTCACTTAATATGTACTGTATGTGCCCTACGTCCCAGAGAAAGGACTAAAGGAGACCCCACATCCCTCCTCGTCAGGCAGTTCAGCCATTCAGTTGTGAGGTAGGCAATCAACCTTCAACTCCCTTCTCAGCCAGCATAAAGGTAGATGTGAACCTCAAGCTGCTATCTTTGGAGTGTGTACCCAAACCACTGGACTACGGCTGTGTCACCCTCACCCATCAAAGAGGATACAACCATATAGGCGGTACCTTGGACTGCCTGTTGCTGGCCCTATAAATGAGACCCGTTACTTTGAGCATGGATTCATGGCATGGCTAGACCTGCTTAGCGCTAGTCTTAATCAAGAATCCAGCAGTGAGTGAATCCAGTGGCCCTTGTTCATCAGCCCACATAGAATCATGCAACAGTTCAGTATCTTCAAGTATCCCTTGTCACCCCAGGTGCGTGACAGACAGTACAGGATATCTTGTGCTGCCAGCTCCAGAAACCAGCCTCCCCTTTGTGCCGCGGGGCTGTGGGAGCATCTGCAACGAGGAGATGCCGCTGCCGCAGGGAAGATTTGCTGGACTCCGATGCATTCAGCTGTGACAGTGACGGGTAGCAGCAGAGTGTTGAGTAGCAGCAGAGTGTGTGTGTGTGGGGGGGGAGCAGGAATGTTTCAACTATCTGCAAATTACCAAGACTATGTTTGTGAGTCAATATAGGTCCAAGGGGTGCTGCATTAGCCATTCAATAGCCCATTGTTAGATGTAGGGGCTACATTGACGGCACATGGCTATACTTTGTTATTCACAAGGTGTATTCATACAACACATTCTACAGCCCTTCTATTCTATTAAGAGCCATTACTGGTATATAAGGAGTTCACATGGATTATTATTGAAATTACAGCTGACAACTTCATAAATATATGTTTTATAATTAGAGGGTGGGGATCTTGTCATCTGCTTAACTTAATACAAATAACAGACACAAAAAACTTCTCAAAGCAGTTTATTTTACAAATAGTGACAAATATTTTGATGTATTATTTGGTACAAACAAGCTCTTACTGTCATGTGACTACAGACTTGCTTTAACCAAAGGCAAAAAAGTACAGGAACGTGCATAAAATTGATTACCTGGGGCTGACCATTTCCCAAACCTTCCAAAACAGTATGATTTGTATTTAAAAGACTTCTGCCAATTTTGGTCAGAATTGAACTATGCATCTGAGTTACGGCCCGTTTTGTGATTTTAATTTTTTTTTAATTTGATGCCCAGTCCCATTTAAACATTGTATGATCTAGAAAACTTGCACCACTTCCTGAATCTACCACCACCACAGTGATGACCTCCACAAATGCTTAACATGGTGGCAATGACATTTTTCTAGCTGATAAGTTACCCTTCTTGCCCGAAATGGGTCCGGACTAGTAGACTACATGTCAGGAGCCAGAGTTCTACGGCACGGCACTCTCTCTGGGTACTGGACGAAGTAGCAACAGCTAATGCCAAAGAGTTCCTCTCCTTTGCTTTTGGAGGCCAAGCTGCATTAAATAGCTACATTTATTTTAAAGATGCTGAGCTGGGTGAAGTTTTTTTCCCATTGGCCAGGCCTCCAGGAAGCGCTTTCATAAAGCTAAATCACTTATTGGACATTGGTATAAAAACGAGTTAAATCCAAATAACAGTTTGAAACCTGCTTTACTGTTGCTTTTCCAGAAAAAGGTTTATTGTGCAGGAGTAAACACAAGGTTATTTGATTTTTGCGAGGGCCGCTGCTCTCCTCTCAGTGTTCTGGAACAAGGCTCGGATTAAACTCTTTACCTCAGTGGGGGAGAATTCAGCAGCAAGGGGCCCTTTGCCATCTGCCCATCTGGAAGAGAGGAAAAGGCAAAATCATTTTACTGAGCTGTACAATGCCAGGTTAATACCAACATCTATTTCTACAACAGCTCTTGTGACCCCTGGAATGAAACCAATTCTCTGGGAGCTCTGGATCCTGCTCCCTCCAACCAGTCCTACGCTCCTGAATATTTCAACTATGCTTAGCTCACAAGCCCAGTTCTTGTCTGCATAACTTCCTCTCACTCCAGTGATATGACATTTGGGTATCGTCACAACTAAACCTAGGGTGAGGACCCGCCGCCTGCTCCGAAAGCTTCAAATCTGATTACCGACCTGCTAACCACGTGTCCACGGTTATATTTGTAAAGCAACTGATAAAACATCAGGTCCCGCTCTTGAGGATTTTCACTACAGACAGGGCTCTCTCTGCTTTGCATCTAGCTCAGAATAAACTTAGTCTGCTCTGCCTGTATTTCCTGGATCCAACAAAGTCACCGTCTCTTGGGATGACAAGGCTCAGGGTGGAACTGGAGCATTCAGAAATATCTCCAGTTGTTCCGACAGCAGTGGTAAGTAGTTCACAGTGCAGACTGTGACAGAGCTCTTTGATACAGGGGAGAAGTTGCTTTTCCTCTTTGCTCTCCACATGCTTTGGGCTTCTAAGCGAAGGTTGCTGAAGACAGTAGGTTATCCACACCCCTCAAAGGTGCTTGTAACGCAACTGGGGCTGGAGACTGTCTGGTTACAGACATTTACTGCCAGTTCGTGTTGCACTCAGAGGTCTTTGGGCCCAACCCTCATGTAAAATTCATGCGAGTCTCCCATGCCAGTCTAAAGGAGCAAAGCACGGCATTTTAAAATTCAAACTGGCCACACCGGAAAGCCTGTTTGGTACAACTGCAGTAAAGAGCAGATAGGCACAGATAACCCCAAAAGCGATGAGCAGAGTGACTGCAATGAGATACACAAGGCAGGCCCCAGATTACGCTGATTTATGTGAGAATAGAGAGAAACATACTGGTCAGATTTTACACTTTTCTGCCTGTGGGGACTGGGCAGCATTCTGTGGATAGTCACTTTCACTCCTCCCCCGCACAGTCCCTCATTTTCCCATTTGGGCTGGTCTTTCGCAAACACAACAATCACAAAACAGAAAATGGCAGGTGCAATATCCAAAAGTATTTTACATTGGTTTCTTAAAACTAACTCGATTTCCAGCGGACAGCGTTCCCTGAACTGAGAACACTGCAGGTCTGACGGCATTATCTATCAACCCCATACATCTGTGAAAGAATTCCTGTGGGTATTAGAAGAAAGGAAAGACACCTACCGATCTACTATTTCTTGGAGACTGGCCTGCAGGATATTCATCAGCTCTTTGAACATCATCCATTTCTGCACATAGACTGGAACCTCCTCTTGGTATTTCTTATTTTTGTTCTCTTCCAGTGATGGAGTGAACACCAGAGCTCCTTCTTCCAGCATGATGCTGCAGAGGGCGTGTAATCTGTCAGCGTCCTCGGCAGAGATATCCTGGAATTGCACAAATGGGGAGCGCTATTCAAAGGAACAATTAAGTGTTTTCTGGTGCTTAGAGCAGAAAGTGACATGAAAGGACCAGAAAGCTTTGTGAAGAGTGATCAGAACCATACTTAACATACCACGTGAGACACTAGGTTTCTCCTGTCCCTCTTCTAGACCAAATTTATGAATGTGTGCATTTCAACAAGCTCTTGGCATCCGCTCAGCACAGTGTCTGTCTGCTTCAGAGAGCTCATGTCTTAATGGAATGCAGAACATCTTGCTGAGAAGCAAGGAACATTATTATAAAGGCTTGAACACTTCATAGCACAATCGCTCAGACTATGCCAGCCTAATAAATGTAAGCTTTAAGTTTATTGGCAGACACAGCCTTAGCAATCCTCCTGTAAAGAAGCTCATACAAAGAAGAGATGCATTATGGGTCTATTTCTCTGTATGTAGATTTGTGTACAGATCACAATTGGATCAGATGGATAAGCACATTTCAGTCATTTGGTATGAAAGGGTATTTCCTTTAAAGAATTGAATATGCTCATTTTACTACTTGCCACAGCATAACCTGCCAATCGCTTAACAGCCACAGAAAAGGGAAATAAAGAGGTAGAAACAACCAGATTATTTAAGCAGAGCAAAATTTGGGATTGAGATCATGAATTCATTTCAGTATGTGGTGCCTGGATAGGATGAAAATAGATTCACGTATGGCCCCAAGCACAGCAGCAGGGAGCTGGGGCTCTCAGGCTCTCTGCCACTGAGCAGGACTATCAGGCCAGCTGGCTCCCCAGCCTACATGAGTTGGGCAGCTGGGTGAGCCAGCTGGCCTGGGAGTTTGGAAGACCTAGGGTCCCCAGAGCCAGGAGACCCCGGGATACCCAGCAGTAGTTGACATGATTCATATCAGATGAACAACTGCTATTCAGTAGTGGGCAGACGTGAAACTGACATGATTTATGTCCCTTTCACTGGGCAGCTGCAGGAGATCCCAGAAGTGTATTTCATTTTGGAATCCTTGTGTTTTTGATGTTTCTGAAGCAAAAATGTTCAGATTCCCTGGTTTGCAGGAAATTTCAAAATGACTAAATCTGCTCTAAGCAAGACTCAGATAAACCACCTCTGAAACTCTGTAAACACATTACAAACTCCATCATCCTAGTACACCCTGCTAGGTCCTAAAAGGCACCACCCACCCAATTCAACACTAAAAGGTGAATTTTAGCTACTCCACTGAAGTGAACAGGAGCTTTTCCATTGGCTTCAAGGGTGCCAGGATTTCATCCTGTTGTGTGTCTCAATTGGTTCTGAGTGATAATATTTCTAGTGCACTGGATCCTTGATATCCAGTGAAAGTCAAGAGGGGCCCTGAAAGCTGGTTCTTAAAAAGCTCATCTGTAAAGTAAACAAATGCCTTATTTTGAACTACATGCAATCGCTGCTTACCTCTAAGGCAGTGATTCTATTCATGATCTCACTGAGTGCTGTGTTCAGTAAGGTCCCCATGGCCTTGCAATAGATGTTGACTGGAAGCACATCTTGCCATACTTTGCCAAGTCTCTTTAGCTGGTGCAGTACCTGGAAGATAACAACTCCATCATATCCAGACTCATAAACAAAGATAGACACTAAAGAGGATAAGGCAATTACACAGTTATAAAGTAGCTTTCAAAAGCAGGAGAAGGCAATCAGGTATCATATTAAGAAAAAAAACTAGTATTTTTAGGCTTAGATCTAGAGGTGCCTCCCTGCCCCCCCCCCCAAACAAAAAAAACAATCTTTCTTGTTGAGTTGAAGTGAATGGAATCAAAGTGAACATTTTTCAGTTTTTACAAAAGGGAAAGAAAGCAGAGGGAAGAAAAAAAATCGAAAAAAGAAAAAAAAAAGTGATTTCAATTCCACTGTATTTGAATGCCAAGCATTATATCCATGTTAAGAATTCTTACTGCTACTAAAAGGGTAAAACCACACAGACATCACACTCGGGTCACACTACACTCGGGTCTGTACAGCCCTTTGGCTGGCATCACTCACCTGCCTTGTTGCTTTGTTTGCTGCAGAATAGTTTTCCTCATTCTCCATACTGGAAAAATTCCTTCCACTAGACAGTCTCTCCAGGAGCTCTCCTTTCTGCACACGCATCTGGGCCAGAAAACACTCCATCCCTGGAGGAGCCAACGAGAGGAGGAGGAAGAAGCCATAAAATTTAGGATCAATTTTTACCAGACTAATACATTCGCCTTTTCCAGTCTGATAGAACACCCAGATGGTACCATCCTGCCAGGCATACGCTGTCCGACACACAGCCAGGGAAGGTGAAACTGCACCGGTAACTCACCCACCCCCAGTATGTGAGATGTCAGACACTTCTAACTCCTACAATGCGAGATAAAATAAGCGACTTGGAAATCTGAGCAGCAGCAACAACTATGGATTCCCTGTTCTTGGAAGATCAAGAAATTAAAAGCTTTTTTCTGCATTTTGTTTCTTTGGCTTCTCACAACAATCTAGAAAACGTTCAGAACAGAGGACAGCAGCTTCCAGAGCGTCCATGTGAGCGTGGTGTCTCACTGTACAAACAGTCGTTCCTGGAAATGTGCCCCATTATACAGAAAGGGACAATCCAAGGCTGTTTTGCCACCTTGTGGAGCAGCAGAGGGCTCTACCAGACAGAGCAGGGGGTATAATATGTAATCTCAGAATAAGAATTCATACCACCAGTAGCCAATGAAGTCGGCTGCTCTAATCAAGCCAGGGCAAAACACGAGACCAGCCCTTGGCATTACTGGAATGGCCACACACCAAATGTTAGGATTCTGCACTCTGGGAATCCCTCTGTTATACCTCAAATGTTACCTGAAAGTTGGCAAAGACATACCCTGGCACAGAAACTTCCTTGCTGACAGCATCAGGGAACTGAAAATGTAAACCTGGGTATGCAAGCTCACACTGAAATCAACAGGACTAACAAATCACATTGTATATTGATGCAGACTAAACCATGTTATGACCAATATTACTCTGTGTAATATTAAACAGATTCAGCACTTCAGTAGCCTCTTTCATTTAATGCCCTATAAAGCTTAATTAAGCCTCAGAGCCAGCCCCTCTCTCCCCCTGAGGCATTACCCCATTACACAGATAACAAAAATGAGGGCCAAAGAAGTGAAGTGATTTAGTGAGGGTCACAGGGTGCCAGGATTCCTAATGCCCAGTGCACCGAGTCCCATTTAAATAACAAATCACTCAATTACGAATACTGGAAAGAGACGCAGTTGTGCTAGTCCGTATGTTTCAGTATCAAAGATAAAATTACCAAGTCTCCTAAAGCCAGGTACCAGATCTACGAAAGTAGCTGCTCCATCATACAGGATGTTGGTAAGGCGATATCGGAACTGATATCCCAGCGTCAGCAAGTGGTGGGCAATGTACATACAGTTGTTGTGATGAATGGCAGCCAGCTGGGGTAGTTTCTGAAGGTTCTCTCTGCCCAAGGAGGAGGAAGAGAAGGGAAGAAATAAAGGACATTTTTTTAATCAGCGCTGGACCTCTTAAATAAAAAAAATCCAGATATTGCAGAAAAGCTCCCTGGGTCAGACAATAGGCAAGAGGCTACCTCCACTCTTGGATCAATGCTGCTGCTAACTAATCAAAAGCAACATGCAACATGTGGGGAGAGTTAACGAGACTAAAAGCATGTGGCCTCTTGACTCACACACCATGGCAATTACATGTTGAGAGGTAGCACAACATCATCACCTTTGTAGGCCTGGTCTCCATATAGTTACGACGTTGAGGGGGGAGTGAAAAGCCCACACCCCCTGAGTGGCGTAGTTAAGTTGATCTAAGTCCTTAGGTAGAAAGCACTAGGTTGAATTCTTCCGTCACCCTAGCTACCGCCACTCAAGGAGGTGGATTACCCAGGCGGACAGGGAAACCCCTCCCAGTGAGTAGACAGCGTCCACACTGTAGCACTGCAGTGGCACAGGTCTGTGACTAGTGTTTTCAGTGTAGTCATGTCCAGATTCAAATGGTTGTCCATGTGAAGACTCAGAAGCAGGAAAGCCATTGGAGAATGGCATGCAGGTGAAATCAAGAGGGAGGCGACAAGAAACTCCCTCCAGTGTCAAAAGGAGAAGAAAGCACTGGGTTGTGGCAGGGCCACCGGAGTTAAGGGTCCTCAAATCCAGTTGTAGCCTTGGATTTTAATCCTTTCCTACCCCTGCTTTTCCAACCCAGTTGTAACATGAGCTGCATACAAAGCTTTTCCACGTAGGGGTTAGCTTAAAAAAATGTTGCTTAAATTCTGCTAACAGATACAAATCCCTGTCTACTCGACTAAGCTAGCTTCGGCCATGTCTGGTGTCAGCTGACAAAAGCTTGATAATGCTTTAGCGGTAGCTAGCATTGTGTGTGTTCCAGCACACCCAGGGTCCAGAAGGGGTAGAAATAGTTTATTCACATTCATGCAATACACAAAACCAGCTTCCCTTTGTTGTAAGATTGCAGACAAAGATTGTCTGGTGACCCTATTAACGAAAAGCACTACATAAAAGCTAGGGATTATTATTATATGAGGGTTTTTTTTAAAGAGATGGAGTGCTATTTTTCCCAAAGTAGAAGGGAGTATCCGTCCACCAAACCAAAGATCACCCAGGATAAGCACAGGAGCAAGCAGGAGTATTATAAATAAATAGCTCCCCCACCCCGCAAAAAAAGCAGGCCCCTGTGTAACACTCACACACTTACTTGTGGTAAATTGGCACTACGTCATAGAATAAATGGAAGATATTTCGCACCGAGTAAAAGAGCTGTATACAACTGCAAGGCAAATAAGGTTAGTGTTAACAAGCCTTGTTGGAACTAATGCATGCAGCAAGCGGAACATTCTTAATGCACTGCTGAAAGTAGAAAGAATTCAATGGCTGTGTTTTGGACCCGGACATCAGATATAACCAGCAGAGACTAAGGGATGATTTTCAGAAGCGCCTAAGTAACTTAGCAGCACAAGTTCCACGGGAAGCCAATTAGGCGGGGTGCGAGTCTGCCTCCTTGTGCTGGAAATCACACCCCGAGCTCCAGTGTAGACACACCCAGAGACACTTCTGAAAATCCCACCTAAGACTGCAAAGAGGAGATGACTGAGGTGCTTGGTGAGGACAGATTTGGTAAACCTGGCCCTCACAACCTCTGCCCTTCCACTTGCAGACCTAGCTGTATATTTAATTTCAAGAGCAGTCACCCAGAACTTCGGGCTCGTCTCATTTCTCATTCAGCATGGTGTCCTGCTGCACCTGCGGTGCCTCTGTATTACTGTGCTAAGCTAAAGCTTCAGTGAATGCCACTCTCTCCCCAATGCTCATTGCAAAAGACACAAACACAGGTGAATGCACTGCTCATTCTGGAACTGCATACAGCCATTTGCCAAGGTAGGGGGAAAAGAACCTCCACTAAGATTCCCTACAGGAAGAGGATAATAATCAGGGGATAGGGACTACCAAGAGGGACACATTTTTGTGAACAGCAACTATTATTAGTACCAAATATTTGTATTATGGCTGTAAACAGGAGCGCCCCCTTCATGGATCCCCAGAGCACAGGCCTGTTCTGAAAGCAAACACACTCCACAAGCCACTGATGCGGGAAAGTTATCCTAAGCATAAGCATGCCCAAGGGATACAAGTCAAGTAATTGAAATCACATTCATTTTCTCCATGGCTGCTAAGGAGGAACTGTCAGGATCGATTAAATATGCAGCCAGCATCCGGGATATCTTATCGAGGCTTCTCCCAAGCTCTCTGAGCTTGTCCCATGGAGGCGGAGCTGCTGGCATTGCTTGCACTCCTGAGAGTGTTGCAATGCTACCCAAGACAGAAGCCAGCTCCAGAACCACATGTCCGCAAGAGACCTCTGAAATCCACCTTTAACCAGGGAGACAGCGTTTCCCCTCCCAACACACATGCGCCTGAAAAATTAACACTCTGCTGTAGCAGAATGGTGGGCACTCTGTACGCAATGCTCCCTGCCCAACCAGAGCCACGGTCTCCAGTTATCAGGCCAGACAAATAGAGCAGGGGAGACTTAGCTCCTCGAAATCCCTGCCAAATGCACAACTTGGGTTCTTTGCTTTCACTCGGGTGATGATGTGGTAGGAAAACAGGCAGGTCACCCTCACCAGCAATGACACCTTTACACCTTGTCTTGGCTGGGAACAAAAAGGCTTTTCTCTAATTGTTGGCTAACCCAGGCTAAGATTTTAGCATGGACAAGACACTGGTTTTTATCCTGATCTGCTAACATGACTGAAAACTATGAATTGCCTTGTCCACACTAGCATTTTACCATGGGAGCTAGATAAAGCCCATCTCAACACACCCGTAGAGGTCACCAGGGCACTGCAAGGAAGGGTGCGTGGCAGTTCCTCCTGTTTGCTGGATTAATCCAGGGATTCAGTCTCCAGCTGGCAAATCAGCAGCTTTCATTAGCAATTTCACCTTGATTATTTTTAAGCAATTTACATTTTCTGCCCTTTCCAATATTGGTGCCTGTAACCAGGTGTCCTGATACCCAGAGCGTCCATTGGGCTCAACCCACCAGTTCAGAGTTCTTACCACTGGTCTGTGCTGGTTGTAGCCTCCAGCAGGGTCTGATAAGCCAACTCCATCAATTTCTCCACAGACACACTGATGTGGCAGGCAGGCAGGGAGAATGTGTGCTGGCTCAGTTTGGTCTCATTCTCCAAATGTATCCCCTCGCTGTGCAGCATTTTGGAGGCTTTTTGCATTTTTACACGATCGCCTGCCCCAGGCTCAGGCAGCTTTGGTATTGCTACCGAGGAATCAGGTGTGATCTAAGGGGGGAAACAAGAGGCACACATTCCAACTTAGCTCCCAGGGAACAGAGACAGCATCAGGCAGTTTAACAGTGAATTACACAGACTCCATGTGCACACCGTCTGTGAACTCCACGGGACTCCACCGGACCTGGTCTGAGGGGTTCACACTTGTATATGGCCCAATAACAGCTGAATGGGTGATGCAGAGCAGGCATCTATCTCATTCTTAAGCACCATCGATAGGATCTTTTCTCTTTACATTTCTATTAGCTGTAATGATCCTCAGAACAATGTGTAAAACCAGCTGTCTTGTTCTGAGGAAGGCGTCAAGCCGTCATCACATCACATTCAGCTTGTTAGTTGGAATATCAGCCCTACAGACAATGCACTTGAGGACTACCCAGAGCTTTAAGAAGCAACCATTTCCTGCAGAGTTCGCACAAATAACAAACCAATTCTCTATAAAAACCAGACTGTGTTTTAAAGCTGTTCTCCCTTCAGTAGCTAGATGGCTTCTTACAAATACACATTGTAAACTGCGATCTTTAGCACCTTTACAGTGTTGTGTATTTCTGAGGTCATCAACTTTCTGGCTGCCACGATCACGTCCTGGCATTTTTTGTTAGCGAAGTGGGAATTGACATTGCGGGCGTATTTCAATAAGTCCGTGGCATCTCCTTTTAAAAACCCCATGTTCTTCAAGCTTTTTTCAAATTCCTCTGTGGCTTTAATCACCTGAGAAGAGAGTTAAACACAAATCATTTCCATGCTATTATGGACTGCGAGTTATAAGAAGAAGCAGCAGGACCAAAATCAGCTACACATTCTCCAGCTCAACGGAAGGCACAGCGTGGATACAAAGGAAGCACAAGGTCGGAAATGCTCAGTATAGGTTAAGGCTTTAAATCTGGTTCTGGTCAGTAATGACCCCAAACTGTAACCCTGACAGCACTTCGGTGTCCCTTGCGATGCTCCAATTTTTGACGTGTGCGCGGGGTTTAGGATCTGTGTGCTCATGCAGCTTAGAGTGGTCCCTTGTGAGAGGTCTGTCTCAGTTGAGGGCCCACAAACATGTGTCCAGAACAAAAATATTACAGTGGACACTAACTGTCCTCCCTTTGTTGGCAATCGTAACCACAGTGCCAAGGAGTGAATGAAACTGAAAAGACAGGCTCCCTGCAGAAACGCCACTTGGGAGAAGTTTTGCTGCTACTGGCTCTTCTCAGAAAAAGACTCCAGACTCCAGACCTTTCACCAGCACTAGTGCCCAGAACCTCAAAGGTATTTAGGTGCCCAGCTCCCATTGATTTCAACAGGAGTTAGGCACTAAATGCCATTTGTGAACTGGGACTAAGTTCTATTTTATTTATGTAGGTTTAAAATAGTAAAGATCCTTGCCCAAGGCTTTAAGAGCTGTAACGCCATTAATCATACAGTAAACACAATTCAATTAAGTCTTATCAACACACTGAAATCAGCTCCACAGGAACTTGGCCAGTCAGCCAGCTACCAAATGTCCTCCTCATCTAGGAAGGATCCCCTCAGCAGTATGCAAATCTAGTCTATTTTGGACTAAAGAGGGAATAAGTCCCAGCCCCCACTGCCACCCTCTCTTCTGTAGAACAAGAGTGTTTGTGCTGATTGCAGCTTGTTTAGCAAAAGCAAAAGGTCTTATGCTAGTTCAAGCTGTGCTCCCGGACCCAGTGCTGCTATTTTCAACTGCATCGGAGAGATCTTTATGTTAGGATACAGAAGAGAGCAAAATACGTAGTAAAAAATATTGCACCATTATTGGCTCTGCAGGAATATGAGACACTGCTTAAGGCAGAGACTGACTTTGAAAGTTCATATTGTAGATCAGAGACAATTCCAGGTTTTACGTTACATGGATTGTAAATGTTTTGGGTCCTACCTCTATGTACTGCTCTAGTTTGCTGCTGTTTGCTGGAATGGAGTACACCAGACATTCCTGAATGAGGCAGTCGGATACCTCCTCCCAGACCATGTCACCCAGCACCTCTGCCAATAACACGCTGGAGTCCTTGTCATTTTCCCCACACTCATCGAGAGACACATCTGGATTCAAAAGAAAGACCACAAAAGGGTTTTGAAATATGCTCCCGGGGCAGACCCTCCCGGTACCTCTCGATCCCTTCCACCCTCCATTGTGAGCTCAGAACGAGAACTGTCAGTGGTTCCATTTCATCTGATGTTCTCTGGTCTCGGGCCATGTACAGGAATTCCCTGCCTCCGGACTCACTGACAGATTTGAAATGTAGATTGACCCTGTCTCCCAGTGAGTTTGTTCAGTGCCTGGAATGTGCCCCATTCACGCTTTGTGACGAGATCCACCACTGTGACTAGTCCTATACAGAATTTTCCGTAGGGTTCAAAGGTGCCCAAGCATTGCAAAGCCTCACTGAGCATCCCAGGGCACTGCCATGGCAGTATGACAGAGAGCAAACCTGACGTAAACCAATGCAGTTTTACTGCTAAACATTCCAAGAGGCCTCCACACAGCTAGTTGAGCCAGCTGTGGAGAGCAGCGTCCCACACTAATCCTCACGGGACGAACTACCTACTCAACAAGTGTTTGTGAAGAACTTCGAGCACCAGCGTGATCTTGCCAAAAACCTCCATTGGGGATGGATGCTCCAGATGAGGCTCCGCAGACTCAAAGTGCAAGACAACTGTGTCAGGTTTCTCTTCCAGCCGGGGCCAAAGGGAGGGATAAGAAATCAGTGGCTTGAGGATGTGCTTCAGCAGTAATTGGCCTGACAAAGGAAGAGAAAGAAGATCTTCAGAATCCGTATGCAGTCAAGAGGCTGTTTGCTCCCATAGTGCCCAAGAGGGTCTAGCTATGGCTGGCACCTTGGTTTTAGAATTGCTCAAATTCAGGATGAGGGTAGCTGTAAAAGCAGGAGTGTTCTGGAGGCAGCGTGGTTGGTGTGTGCACGTTTTATTCACATAAACACACCTGGGGACTCAGGCACAGAGCCTATGATTTGATAAATCAAATGATAAACTATTTACAAAACCAGCCAGGTGAAACTGTATGCTGGCAACTGGCAGAGCTCTGGAATTGCTTTACTATGATCTGCAATTATCATCCCCTAGAACTGCCTGAAATGAACACCTGGCTCTGTGCCAGGGAGGGAACTACAACCAGAAAACAGTTTTAAACATGAGCCCATCGAGCCACAAAACCACAGATCAAAATGACATAATAAACCAACTGGGTAGGAAGGGATAAATAATTCAGGGCAGCTGCACATTAATAGGAGTTATGGGATTCCAGTCTCATGTGCCATGGGGTATACCTGGTCCTAGAGAATGTGGAAGTATCCTTCTATTTGCGGGCTTCCTTTCAGTAGGAAAAATCCCTGTGCACTTGCAATTCCACAACTCTGACCAGCCCAGAGGGCTGTCACACTAGGGTAGCAATACTACTGCTACCGCCACCAACAGCGCTGGACAAAGGGAATGGCGAGCGGATGGGAGAGTGGGAAAATAAAAATGTGACAGGGGAAGAAAACTAAAGATACATCCCCCCACCTGAGAGGTGACTCCTCCGAGAGGTGCTGCCTGCTGAGAGCCAGTCCAGGCCTTGGGAAGGGGCCAGTGTGACAAGGGAAGGGTTGAATGATCTGACCAAGGGACATCAACCAAAAGCCTCCCTCTTCCCACATTCTGTTCCTTATTTTGCACTCACAATGGGATCCAGTCCCATGCTGGCAGATTCTTGCAATAAATTCACTAACAGCAGGTGTCTCTACAGCTTGTTTTAAGGGGACACAAAGGCCTGGCTTACCAAAAAGTTTAATCCTGGTGTGCAGTTCTCCCAGAACAGCAAATGCCTGGAGCACAGAAGCAACAGGTGGTCCAGTGATCTGATCTTCCTTCAGTGGCATGTTGCATAAGTGCAACTCCGTCTGCATCACCGTCTCTGCACTGCTGATTTCTAAGAGAGAGCATAACCATCTCCATTACAACGGGAACTGGGCTAGAGAGGAGCTGACAGTCTACAGGCCTTCTTGGGTGGATACTAAAACTAACCATGAAGCTCTCCTTTCTTCACCTCATATCCCTGACCACAAGCCAGGGAGATCTCAAGTGGGGCTGGGATACAGTGTCACGCTCCTGGTCTCCATATAATGATCAGCCCTTGCTGGCCTTGGGAGTTGGCATTTGAATCAATATCTCCTGAATCGCAGCACATTGCAAACTATATAGTTACAGACAAGACACTGAAACTGAAGTCACTTGAAAGATCTAACGGATAAGGCCTTCCTCAGAAAACCAAACTGGAAAAATCCTCGTATACCAGACACGCTGCAGTCTCCCAGCTCGCTCTGAACAGAGACACGAGCATGTGGATATGGACAGGGTATTCTCACATGGCACAGAGGAAGCTGTAACACCCCACAGGTATTAAAGAATCAGGATCACTTCAGACATCATTTCAATTACCAGCAGTTTTCCATTTCAATTACCTGTGCAACAATCTGGCAAACGAAGCCCAATTTCTACCATAAATAGGTCAGAGGAAACTCATCCATTCTATTTTATTCCGCAACATAACTACACGTTTTCATTCAAAGCAGCACTTTGTTATCCCCTCGTTGTCTCCTTACTCTGGGACTAGGAGCAGGAGAGTCGGGGTGTAACTTGCCAAACGAGTCTATGCTGGGTGAGCATGTTCATCTTGACAAACAGCTTCAGAAGCCTCACCCAGCTTATGGGCCAAGTCAGTTTCTCAATAAGACACAACCTCATATTGTCCAAGCTGGTTTCCTCAGAAGCAGATGAGCAACACATTCAATATGGGGAAATGCTACAACCTCTCAGGTTTTGCATCCGGGCTTCTCTGTACCACTCACTAGGAAATACTACTAGTGAGTGGTACAGAAGAAACATTTCAAATACATTTTAAGAGCCATTAAATGTATTAAGCTGCCTGTGATAGCTCCAAACCACCCCCATATGGTGTGAAATTCAAAGAGTTCTGCCTCCAGTCAACCCTACTCACTTAGGAATATGCCACAGGACCAAACTGAACCAAACTAAGATGTTGTGCACCTTTTGATGGAGGAAGCTTCCACAAAACTATTTGCCTCCACTCTTCTCCCAGGTGATAGAGCATGTTCTGTGTCTGGACCGTCAGCTCCGTGCCTAGTGCTTTCAGAACCTTCAGCTCAAAGCCTTTGCGGGATTCTAGCATCTTCAGACTACTGCGTGCCTAGCAATAAGAGGAAGACAGTTATTCAGAGCACAAGCACCAGGCAAATTGATCCAAGGTCATGCAAGTGCTAACGTAAGGGAATCATGGGATATTTATTGACAATATTCATAAGAGATATAATTACTTATACTTGAGACCTTTTCCAGATGGCGAGCTGCTGCAACATACTTCTTTTCCAGTAATGCAGTGTTATAGTCTTTAATAGCCGTATCAAACTGAAAGAGTTCAATATAGGTTAAATAAAACAAATACAAGGTACGATACTCGGGAAGGAATAATACAAAATAGGATATTACTGCCAAGGAAGGAGTACTGTGGAAAGGGATCTGGGGGTTATAGTGGGCCATAAACTAAATATGAGTCAACAATGAAACACTGTTACAAATAAAAAGTGAACATCACTTTGGGATGTATTAGCAGGAGTGTTATAAGCAAGACATGAGAAGTAATTCTTCCACTCTACTCAGTAATGATAAGGCCTCAGCTGGAGTACTGTGTGCAGTTCAGGACACTACACTTTAGGAAAGATGTGGACAATGAGGAGAAATAAAAAAAAATAATTAAAAGATCAATAAGATTAAAAAAAAACCAAACAAAATTGGGTTTGGTTAGTCTAGAGAAGAGAAGGCTGCGGGGGGACAGGACAAGAAGCAATGGGCTTAAATTGCAGCAAGGGAGATTTAAGTTAGGCTTTAGGAAATATTTCCTAACGGTAAAGGTAGTAAAGCACTGGAACAAATTACCTAGGGAGGTTGTGGAATCTCGGTCATTGGAGGTTTTTAAGAACAACTTGGACAAACTCCTATCTGGGATGGTCTGACTCTAGATAATACTTGGTCCTGCCTCGGTGCAGGGAACTGGATGAGATGACCTACCAGTCCGACATTTCTATGATTCTAGAATCACACACAAGTAAGTTTCAGCTCTAAGATTAGAGTGCTTGTTAAAACCGTGACATGAACAGAGACAGAAGAGTCAGGATTATTTATTCACTATGGAGACCAGGAAGATTTCAGTGGAAAAAGATACAGAAACACTTAGCAACCTGAAGCCATTTGCCCAGCCTCCTTCCTCACCTCTTGTAGCTGTTTCAGCACACTCAGGACCAACGAGTCTCGCTCCAGCTGCTGCTTCAATTCAGTAAATTCTGCAATGGCCACATTCAGATCTTGCTGGACCTAGAACAGCAGCACAGACATCAAGCCTGCAGCAGTTCATGTACAGTAACCTAAGGGTAGGAGAGCCATTTCTGTTTCAATAGTAACACCAACATGACCACACCAGTGTGCTGCCTGAAACATACGTACTTCCCAATGTTACGACCTACACCTAACGCTATTATAATGGAAAGAAATTAGAATGAAAAAAAGGTTCTATTTCCCCACTGTATTTACCTAGTGCCTTTGACAGCAATTTGCATATAGTCAGTTTCTCTGTATGATCAGCCTGTTTTAGCCTCACTAGAAAGACCCTTTTAAACAGCAGAGGAGAAGAAAAACTCGTAAAAAATGTTTTAAAAGCATTACTGTATGGGAACTTTTCAAAAACTTTTGGAAAAAAGTTAACCACAGCGATAGTCTAGTCAAAAGATTCCAGAATCCCTTTAATAGTTCTCTAATTTAAAATTGTACTTTTGACTATCTATACACATTTTAAAAGCTTCCATAGGCATGCAAGATCAGTAGATGTTTCCCTTTTTTTAAAAAAAAGATCCCCAACCTGTTAAATAAATAAACAAACAAACAAACAATCTCCTGCCTTGTTTGTACCTTAAATACTGCAGCACTGGGAAGCCGAAGCTGAAATTGACTACAGACAAGTGTAACTGATGTCACTGATCGTTATTGTATACACTGAGAAACATAACTTAAATTCACAGCAACAAATAAACAAAACAAGTAAAGTGTGTTTAAGATTCTTTCACTTTTAACACAGCATAATTAGTATCAGATGTAAACGATATTTGCACATCATATGATTTTTGAGTTGCTCACACTCCTTTGTGAAGAAAAAAATCCAGATTTATATCCGACCTGCATTAGAACCTTTCTAACTTGCATTTCAAAGTTAGAGTAGCAAGGCATAGGACACCTAAGAGAATCAGTCCAGGGGTATAGAAAGGACCACTACCTCGTGCCTAGAAGGAAGCTGGGAAGAACAGGTTTGCCATCAATATACAGAAAATCTGAGCTCAATTCCCAGCTTCGCACAGAATCGCCCTGTGACCTTGGCCAAATCACATTCGATTTCTTTGTGTCTCAGTTTCCCAACCATCAAAATAAGAATGATTCCTCCCAATCTCAATGCAGGGAGACTTAGAGGGTAAATGCATTAATATACAGTACATGAGGGGCTCTGAAAGCACCCCGGAAAACCATTCACCTACATAATTAATGATGAAGCTACAGTCTGCCCTTTCTTTATTTCTCAGGTCTGATGCATCATAAATTGGTGGGCTTTAGTCAAGCGCACTCTTTATAAGAGGCAGAGATTCATCCTGGAATCCTTGGCCAAGATCTTTCTTTCCCCCGCCCATGCCTTCCAGTGCAGCATGCTCCTGGATACCCATCAGTGGAGTTGTTTTGATTTGGGATGATGCAGGAGGAAAGCTGCTAGATACAGACAAAGTCAAACTGCTGCTGTGTCACCTCATTTTCCATCCTGGATTTCAGTAGGTCGATGTTGCTGGACAGACTGTCCACTTGTGACACCAAGTCCTCAGCGCTCTGCATGCTCGGGAGGAACTCGTTATACTTCTTGTTAATCATGTTGCAGACTTCGCCCTAGGTAGAAGAGATGGACTCGGGATCAGAAAAAACAACACCCATAGATTGCCAACTCTGACTGAAGTTATTCCGGGAGACCCAGCCCCCCCCCCCCCCCCGATTGCTCTGCCCCCTGGATCCCTCCCCCAGACCGAGTCCCCCCAGATCTGCTCTGCTCCCTGGGTCCCTCCACCAATCCGTCCCCCTGGATCCTTTCTTTGACCCCCGGGTACCTCCCCCATACCCAGCCCCCGTGGATCCCTCCTCTGCCTCCTGGGCCCCTCCCCCAGACCACCCCCCCCCCCAGATTGCTCTGCCCCCTGGATCCCTCCCCCAGACCGAGCCAGCCCCCCCAGCTCTGCTCCGCTCCGCTCCCCGGGTCCCTCCATCAATCCCAGTCCCCCTGGATCCTTTTTCTGACCCCCGGGTAGCTCCCCCAACCCCAGACCCCCCCCGGTCCCCTCCCAGCCCCACCTTCAGCTCCTCCACCCGGCGGGAGAGCCGCGCGACCCGGGTGCCCAGATCCTCCTTCTCCAGCCGGCCCGAGTGCTCCAGCACCGCAGCCACCAGCGAGGGGGACGAGGCAGCCATAGGGACCTAACATCCGGGCACAGACCCCCCGGCCACGCCCCCATCTGCGGCCGCCACCGCGGAGCACCACGGGAAAGTGAGTCCGCCCGCCCCCTACGCCGGGACGCCAATCCCCATGAACGTGTCCGAGGCGTCCCGGGCGGGACTACAACTCCCAGAGTGCACCACGCAGGGCCGACCTACGCGCTCCGGGGTGGGACAAACCTCTTTAGTACGTTTGATCTTCCCTCTCGTTCTATTGGTCCGCAGCCGGCCGAGCGAGTGACGACACACCGCCTGATTGGTCCGCTGCCGTGGGGCGGGGAATATAAACCGGGAGTCCGAGCTATGGTGCCTTTCGGCCGGGAGAAGCTGCGCGCGCGCGCGCGCACGCGGGGGGGGGGGGGCTGCGAAGGGCCTGGCCCTGTACCGAGAGGCTGGGGTCATCTCGGGGGGCGGAGCCTCGGACGGGGGGGGGCTGGGCTTCGACCATCTCCGGCGGGGGGAGGGAGGCCTTGGGGGAGGGCAACTGGGCTGGAGCCATATGGGGCGGGGGGGATGCGCGAGACCCAGGCCCTATGGGGGAACAGGGTTGTTGCTATGGAGGAACAGGGTTGTTGCTATGGTGGGGGCGGGGGTCGAGGCTTCCTCTTGCCCCGGCCCCTGCTGGGGAAGCCGAGCTGCAAAGGGCCCTTTGGGGGCTTCTGTGAAAAGCCCGTGTGCGAGGGGAAGTGCTTTGCACCTGCTCTTACCTGGTGTACTTCTTCCATCAGAGACCCCCCACTCACCTGGGCTCTTCACAGGAGGGGGCAGAGTTTGCTTCCTTTCCTCTGGCTGGGTGGGGATGGGCTCTCCTGGGAGATCCGGGTGTGAAATGTATCTCATTTTCTGGCCCTCCAGACAGACTTTTTGATCTCACTGTTACTTTATTCTTGTTTTTTATTTTTCTATTTTCAATGGTTTTTTTCCCCCAATTAAAGCTTCTACTTTCAAACATGAGTTGGATTTTTCTTTGGGGTACATGGGGGGAGTAGAGGAGGTGTTTGTAGTCAAACTTCCAGCCTGCCCTAGGATGGTGGTTCTCCCATTGCTTGAGGTTTGGAGTTGGAGGTTTTGGAGCTTGATTTAAAATCCTTCCCTGGTGGCTTGGCTAATCTCCCTGAGAATATGATCTCATTTGTTCAGATGAGTTTGTCTGCATCCTGTGAAACTTGCCCATATGGGTATTGCCCTGGCTCTGATGTCATAGTTGGTACTTATAGACCTGTCTGCCATGTGCAGACAGAGGGGAAAAATGAAAACTAATCCTGTGTACCCTGGTAACTGAGCTTGATTGCCTCGAAGCTTCTCTCAGCTCATGTGTTTTCAAACAGAGCTTCTACGTTTGCTGGTCATTATGAGTTGGTTTGTATTTGTAAGTATCTATTATTACTAAATGCTGCATTTTTGTTTGTAAATATTGTTAGATATTTTAGTCATTGTGTGTTGTTTCATTAAGTCTATTAGCTCATCAAAAACTTCTCCCTTACCCCCTTGTAATTATCCCCAATAAAACTTTAAATTGATTTCTTAGTTGTGTGTGTGCATCTGCAGCTCACATAGTGACCCACTCTCCTTGCATCCCTTACCAATATAGTCTATTGCCATGTGCAGCCTGGTAAATAACAGGCCTGCAATTTTTTATCTTTATTTATTTATTGATTGATTATTTTTTTTTGCCCCTGTGAGTTGGTGGCAATCCACAATTTCTCCAGCAAGTGTCAGGGAAGCCATGTTCTGAAACCTCAAACTCAAGAGCAGTGATACTCAGTACAGCTCAGAAGCTGCAAGTGCTACTTTATCTCCTATAGCACATGTTAAAACAGTGTTTGATTTACCACTCAGGCTCTTTTCCTCTAGTTTTCACAGTGATTGATGTTGCTGTGAACATATAATTATATGTTTCTCATGTCACTTTAAATATTAATCTATAGTAAATGAACCAATGAATTCATCCCAGGATTTTTTTGGGTAGGGGTTGCTACTGTGGTCTGAGTATTGCTGCTCTAGAGCTAAACCTCTGAGGCTAAAATAAAGGATTCACTGCAGGTAATGGTTAAATGCTATTTGACCACAGCCTCTGGCTGGGCGGGAGAGAAGTGAGCCCATGGATGGAGTAGGCCTTAGAGCTGAGGCCTTGTAGGGATCTTTAGAGCGGTTTCTGGGGGAGAGCTGAGGATTCTTCTTGTCCAGGCTTAGCCACCTACTGTAGGAGAGAAACTACACTGCTGCCCTCAATTCCCCTGTCTTCCTGCCCTGGGCTTAACACAGCTGTGGTGAAAGATGCCCAAAGTTGGCTCAACTATAGGGTGCCCAGCTGTCTCATTTCTAGAGAAGAGCTGACCCCGGGGGCTTTGTTTTATAGAGGTGCCTTTCACCTCTCCCTCCTGATTTTTCTCAATTGCTGTCTGGTCACCCTGTTCAACTAGGATTTAGGGTGATAAACTGGAACAGGCCTGCACCTAAGTAATCCCAGACTATGACTGCTGGGAGCTCAGGCCTATGTGAACTAGTAGCACTGGCCTGGGTGTCTCTGTACAACATTGTGTAAGGGAGTCTAGGCCCTGCACCCTCATGGTAAAGGTAGAAATGGAGCTAACCATCACCCTTCTTCAGGCTAGCTTCTCTCTGGGAGGTGAAGCCGTGCTGCTAGCAGGTCTGCTGAAGAAAGGAGTCTCTTAGAACCTGCTGCTGTCTGCATCTGCTCCCACCCAAAACAGGAGATAACCCAGCAACCAGGGTGAAATCAAATCATGTGATGACCCTTACCAGTTACTTTCTTCTCCTTCCATAACTACAAGAGGGGTTATTTGCAGTAAGAATGAGCCCTTTTGAGAGTCTACATGTAGATGCAAAAAATGGTTGATAAGCTGCAATTCAAAAGTAGTGAGAACTCTTTCACCCGCATGTTATCTCCGTCCCACCCAGTTCTACCAGTAAATCAACACTATGCAGGTGGTGGAAGTATGTTTTTCAGGTGGAGTTGGAGATGACTGGGGGATCAGGTAAAGCAAAACAGCTGACCACTGGCTAGGACTCTGCCCAGCTTGTAGCTGTATCACACACTGGCAATTCTTTTCCTGCAGATGTCAGTACAATTAAATAAACAGCTCAAAGTAAACCTGGGATCAGTGAGTGGTAAATGGGGTTCTTTTTGGCTGATTGCAGAATATCTGAGCTAATACTCTTCACACTCTCTCCTATTATGAAATAGCAGCAAAAGAAACAGATTAACCCACTTTCCATTCTCTGTAATGCGACTGTAGGGGACTCATGAGAACAGCTGTCAGTTTCCCCTCTGCATTTCTGGTTGTGCAGTGGATGCAGGAGAGGTACAGAGTTAATGGGGACACCTGCCTGGGACCCTGCTGCGTTTACCAGACTGAGTGTGCAGAGCTGCCAAGTATCTCAGACACTGCAAGCAGTAGCAGGCAAGCCCAGCTGCTTTGCCTTCCCACACAGTTTGGAGGGGAATCCCCAGTCAGCCCCTTTCCCCCTTGCTTTGGCCATGTGAGAGTTTATCAGCAGCTCTCTCTCTATTCTCTGCCCTGAACTGTCATGAAATAACTGGTAATCTCCCATCCCTATATTTTAGCATCAGGATCACCCCCAGCAGAAGTACACCATGTCCAGGCCTAGCTGCAAAGAAATAGTAAGCTTCTTGTAGACATGATGCCATACAGCCAGACATGGTGCCTCTACACACCCACAAAACACTGCTCTCTATGAGTTTAAGAATCACATGCTGAATTTTTTTCATGACCTTATTACAAATGACATTGCAAAAATAATTCCACTTATCTGCAGGCGGACCTGGAGACGTGGGATGTGCTCAGAGGTTAGGGACAGCAGACAGGATGCAGGGAAGGACAGGCTCCTTTCTCCAGGGTCATGCAGGGCACGAACTGGTATCCGCAAAGGATCTCGTCCTCTGTAAGAGGTCGGGGCCGGGCATGTCATTCCTGCAGTGAGAAAGAAGCACATGCAGTCAGGACTGTTAATTGGGCAGGTTGTGTTGGAAAAGGGGACACAGAATAGATGTCTTCTGCCCACAAAGCATGAGGGATTATACAACTACTGACTAATGGGGTCAGGAGGAAACTTTGCCTGGGGAAATGTTATCCCATAGGTGCAGGGTTTCTTGCATCATCTTCTGAGCCAGCTGGTACTGGTGAGTGTTAGACACAGGATATGGGACTAGGTTAAACCCTGGATCTCAACAACCTAGCAATTCCCAGGGGCAAGACAAGTACAGCTAGATAAATACCTGTATCAGAAAGGAGCAGACAGTACTAATTATGCTCCAAAACCAGGCCATTTAAGCTAGACTGGATAATATACAATAAGAAACCAATCCTGTGCTGACTCCCAGGGCTATGGACTAGATGGAAACAAATACCTCTGCTGTGTCTGTGATTCTAGGCCAGCAGGGCGCTCTTCTCAGCCCAAAGTTTGACCTGTCCTAGGATTGCTGTCAGACTTAGGTAGATTGACAATAGCTATTCAGTTTTCCATACACATGTTTGTCTCCCCAATGTTTCACCATGAAGCTAGGCTAGAAAGCACTATCTGGCGGACAGACTGTAGGGAACAATCATATACTGGTCCCTGGTAGGGACTGAATCAGTTACACACGGGGAGGGGCTTTTGGGAACGCCTGATCAATACTGTGTTTTTAAAAGGGATGGGGGGAAATGAAGCTTAAAACACCAAAATGAAATTTTCCTATCAAGCGCTACTCCAGGGAGTTGCACCTTCTCCGGTGGGGAACCCTGCTGTGGGAGAACACAAAGAGGGGGGTTATTTTAACCAGTGAGTGGGCCAGTTCAGTACTGTCAGTGGAGCTGGGGTCCCCATTCCAGACAGTAGTACCTGCACCCCATTCCAATTCAGCCCAGGTGCTCCCCTCTGAGCATGGCTTAGAGCTGCAGACACCCCCATCCCGCTGAGCGGAGCTGGGTGCTCTGAGGGGATAGAACTGAGGCCGTCCTTGGTCCCATGAGGCAGCCCGTCTCACACAGACAGATTCACTCCAGAGAAACCCAGAACTTGCACAAGCTCGGTGTCTGAACCCAACATTCCTGGGCTGAGGGAAGTTCAGCTGATCTGTCTGTCTCTAGCTAGCTGTTTCTGTTGCCCTTGTCACCCCAATATTGAAGTGCCTCCCAGTTATCTATGGGTTTCTCCTTGCATCCCCTCTGCAAGAGAGGGAAGACTCATTATCCCCATTTTGCAGATGTAGAACTGAGGCCCAGAGAGACTAAGTGACTTGCCTAAGGACACAGAGGGAGTGTGTGGCACAGCTGGGACATGAATCCATGTCTTCTGAGGCCCAGTCACTTGTTCCAACTGCTAGAACACAGTTCCTTGTAGCCTCTAACATGATTTGGAGATTGCTGAATATCTCCCGATCATCACTACAAGAGACAGAAGCGTGGATACCCTGAGACTCATTAGAGGGGCCTGATTTTCAGATGGTAGGCAGCCTTCACCCCTTTCTGAAAAACAGGCCCAGAGAGACTAAGTGATGTGCCCAAGGTCACACATGAAGGCGGTGGCAGGACAGGGATGGGAATCCAGGTCTCAAGGCAAATGCCCTAGCCCCTCCCTCTCTGAGGGAAACAGTTTGAGCCAAGTGACAGCGTCTCCACGGCTACGTTTAGCCCCCTAACGCCAGCCCTGCAAGTCTGAGTCAGTTGACCGGTGCTCGGAAGCTTGTTGCTGTGGGTCTTTTCTTCTTTTCAGTGTCGACACAGGTGCCCAACTCTCTTCTGAAAATGGGATTTAAGCGCCTCACTCCCCTAGATCCTTTTGCAAATGTGACCCCAGGCCTGATCCCACCAGCAATGTTTGGGTCCAGTCAGCTTCCCCCTCACCTTCCTCTGCACACGTGCGAAAGCTGCAGAGCTAAAGCACCCCAAAGGGCCTCACTGACATTCACCAGTAGTTCACCCCTTTGCTGCCGCCCAGTATTAATAACCCAGAGCATCTGTCCTGAGCTCCGAGGGAGTAAGCCAAGGCCCAGATGAACTGCAGACTTTTCATTAGCATGAAAGCAGCACCTTGTGCAAGATTCAGACACAATCTGGGGGACACACACACACAAAACGTGAGGCTTGGAAGTAGATTAACAAAGCAAGACATAAATCCCAGCAAATCAGTCCCCTGAGCTTGTCATTCTGCATGATTGCTTCGGTGGAGGGGGGAAAAGGGGGCAGGCCATTCACTAATGACAGCCTCACTATTTGCCCAAAGGCAGAGGGTAAAAGAAGAAGGGTTTCATTGATAGATCTCTAAATCCTTTGCCAGCGTTAGTGACGTCAATGGAGCCACAGCGCTTTGTCTCGAGATCACGTTTCACTCACTCCCCAAAGTTGTGTTTATTCTAACAGAGGTTTTCATAGAAAGGGAAGCTGGACGCAGCCCAAACTGCTACTTAGAAATACAAACAGCACCTAGGAGAGCAAGACAAATGTCACAGCGGGCAGGTCACAATGGCTTTAGTGCTTGGTTCTCGGGGAGAACGACAGGGTTTGCTTACATTTCCTCCCACCTGGAAGCCTGCCACATACAGAAGCATGTCAGGGTTCCCTCCCCACTGTGGACTCTGGGGTACAGATGTGAGGACCCCCATGAAAGACCCCCTCATCTTATTTCTACCAGCTTAGGTTAAAACTTCCCCAAGGCACAAATCCTTCCATGCCCTTGGCCTGAATTGCTGCTACCACAAGTGACTAGATCAAACATTTAGGGAGGGCCACTTGGAGCCATATCTCCCCCAAAGGCAGAGGTACCACACCCCTGCGAGGTAGAGAAATGTCATTATCCCCATTTTAACCATGGGAAACTGAGATACAGAAAAACTAAGTGACTCACCCCATACAGTGGGGATCCCATCCATGATCAGGCCTCTATTTGCTACCTTAATATGAGTGTTCAGCCTCTCTGGGCAATTTGCAACTTGTGCAGGTCTAGCTTCTTCTGATCTTCACTTTTACTTATTTTGCTTCCTTTTTTGTCCCTATTTCCCTCACCCGAAATAAACAAACAGAAAATAACCAACCAGTCACCACTTTGTCTGTTCTACAGCCACCACACTTCAAATCACTGACTACGCCACTGTGACAGGTTGGATCATAGAAACCCCCTTGGGGCTGTCATCTGATGAGCTGAGATTACTTCTGCCCCTGCTTTCCTGCCCTGGCAGCTTGGGACTTCAGAGCCCTGCCTGGTTTGAGTCAGACCCGCTAGCCTGCTACAATCCCAGACCCAAATCTGAACCACGTCCCCCAACAGCTGTGGGCTCAATTGAAAACAAGTTAAGAAGTGTGCTTGTCTTTAATACTCGCGGATGCTCAACTCCCAATGGGGTCCAAACCCCAAATAAATCCATTTTGCCCTGTATAAAGTTTATACGGAGTAAACTCAAATTGTTTATTCCCATAACACAGAGAGATACGCAGCTGTTTTCCCCCAATATGAATACATACTCTGGGTTAGTTAATAATTAAAAAGGGATATTACATACAGAAAATAGGATTTAAATGGTTCCAAGTAGTAACAGAACGAAGCGAATTACCAATAACATAAAACATGCAAATCTAAACCTGATACAATAAGAAAATTGAATACAGACAAAACCTCACCTCAATGGTGTTCCAGTGAGCTTCCTTTTACAAACAAGTCTCCTAGTGTGGGTCCAGCAATCACGCCCCCCGCTGTAGTTACTGTCTTTTGTTCCAGTTTCTTTCAGGTATCCTTGGGGGTGGAGAGGCTCTCTCCTAAGCCATCTGAAAACCAAATTGAGGGGTTTCCCAGGGGTTTAAATAAACTTGCTCTCATGGGTGGAGACCCCTCCCTCCGGCTGTGTAAAATCCAAATACACAATGGAGATTTGCAGTCATGTGCACAAGTCACATGTCCAGGCACGACTCAGAACTTACAGGTAGCAGCCATTGTTCACATGCTATCTTGAAGGTGAGGTGAAATGCTATAGGAGCTCCTGCTCTGGTCCAGTGGTTGGGTTCTCCGGTGGGCTGTGAAAGTTGCTGGTTCAAACCACCTTTCTGCCACTTCCCCAAAAGGGATGTACAGGAAGTGACCTGTTGCAGCAGCCCACGCATGTGTCCCAGTTATACAGCTAGAGCGATGGAGGCTGGGGCATCCCTTGATCTGGTCTCTTGAAGGCGTTACACTTAGTTCAATAGTATTTGGATCCAACCCCACCTCTGTAGTCTCGTGGTTAGGCTACTAACTCACCTTAGAAGTGCTGTGGGTTCATATCCCCTGTTGCCAAAGCATGTGCGTGGGCTTTTCCAGCAACGCTGGTGTAGCGTGACGGGCAGCTTCCTCTTGCAGCCGATCCATATTAATCAACTAGTGTTTTGGCAAAGCAAGCCCCAGTCCTCCTGCGCTGGCACAATGTTTTGGCCCATGCTTGGGCTGTGTGATATGGAGCTCCAGCCCCCTGCTCCTCTGCTCAGAACAGAGAGAGGGCTCCCCCTCTTCTCCCTGGCTTGGGGAAGCAGCACTTCCCCCACTGCCCCTCCTGCTTTGCTCCCCTTTAACCACAGGGCTCGGCTGTCAGGTTGCTAATGTGATGCCACCGCCCCAGGGATTGTGAACATCTTTGGGGAGGGAAGAGGGAGGCTGAGGCCTGGCTTTTTACTGCAAAACTCAAGGAGAAAAACAGAAGGTCGGGGACTTTCTGGTCTGTGGCGACAACGAGAAAGGGAAAGGCACAGAGAACGCCTCGGTCTTTGCTTTGCCTTTGACCTTGAGGAAGGGAAATCTCCTTGCTCTTAGTCAAACAGGCTGAATTCCAGGGGGTTTCATTGTACGCGTGTCAGTGGCACATCCCTGCTGTGTCCATATTGCCCAACCTGGGAACAAATTACTGGAGAGTTTCCTCTCCATTTCCACCTGCTTCTAAACCTATGAGCCCTTGATTTCAACGGTTCTCGCTGGATTCACCCCAAATAGCCTCACTGATCCCACACATTCATGCAGGCACTGCCTCACCTCTCTCATTTCCTGTCCCCCCTCACCCTATCTGCTCCTTCCACTTCTCTCCTCCATCCCTCACAGCCAGTGTTTCTCCTTCGTATTCCTGCCAGATGTTTTCCCTTGGAGCATCACTGAGTCCTTTCCCCTCTACTTTCTGACAAGCCCCATCTCCAGACAGACACCTGGCTGCCTCAGGCTCTGTGCTGGGTTAACAACAGCACAGGTGTCTCATTTTCTCTTATTCCCATTCCCAGACAGCAGATGGTGCTGAAGGACTAGGGAGCCGTGAGGGGAGCTCTCAGATGTACAGGGGGGGTGCTGAGTCAGCCGTTTCTTTGCTTGATGCACAACCTCCTTTTCCAGTCTACTGGGAAAACGATTGAGGAATCACCCTCCTGTTTTCTGGGGCTGTCGCAATTGGAACAGTCCCCAGTGGGCTGTGCGGGGAGGAAGAAAATTGAGGCAAGAATTAATTCAGCCACATAGCACCGAATTCCTATGGCTAAGGGGCTAGGGAAATGCCTGGATTTGCTGATGATCAAAGTTTTGTGACTGCAGCCAATAAACATGTTGCTCCATTTTGGTGCAAAAACCAAACACCGCTATAGAAATGCTGCTGTTTGAAGGAAGATGAATTAAACGGGGTGGACTGTAAAAAACCAACAAACAAATCATTGCTAGAATTTTATAAAAATGGGATGACTACTGAATGCAAGTCATAAGTAGGCTTGCAAGGATTAGATTTTTGTCAGTAAATGTTGATTTCACGGTACACACACAACCCAGTGAAAAAAATATTTCCTTCGATAATAATCGGAATTTACATTTAGGCAAAGTAAGAAAAATGTTGATTGAGAACTTATTAGGGTTTGATTTATGTTTATTTACTTGTACATTTTGATGCGGGTTGTTGACAATTTGAGTTTTAACAGCTACAAAGCTTTAACTTTTTGAATCTCATCATTTACTGTCATAACTAACTATTGCCTGAGCCCCGCATTGTCAGACCTCCTCCCCCACAAATTTCCCACAATTGTGACAATTTAAATTGAGAAAAATAGAGACCAAAGGCTTAAAAATAAACATTCATATTATGCATTATAATTATTAACATAAAAAAATGAATTCTGCCAAGCCTACTCATAGCCTAAGCTGCCTTGATCCTGTTCTGTTCCCTTATCCTTTGTATCTGCCGAGCTCCCTCTTTGTACTTATGTAGGAAAATTAAGTGTGCTGTCTACAAGGCTGTTTACCTTCAATAAAATGTTAGTGACTAAGACAGAGCTGGTCAACCATTTTTTAAATTAATAATTCTGATGAAATAAAGAAGGGGGAGGAGGGGACCTATTTTTGACTAGCTCCACTCCATTCTTCTATGTAGCTATTACAAAATATAAATGCAAGACAGAAACAAACAGCAGGAGACTGCAAACATCAATCCCAATGCTGAACTATTCCTTCATGTATTACATCAATACTGGCTGACAGCTGCGGTTATGAAGGATACAATGTTTTCTCAGTCATTTTTATTTAGGAAACCGCTTCCTGGATTCTGTACAATATAATCATATTTCTAATTTATTCTTTTTGGAACAAAACAACCTCCCACTTTTGAAAGTCACAAGCGGCGCAGGTGGAATATGTAAGGCAGCACTGCTTAATCAAAGCCAATCAATTTATGTCCATTTACACCCTCTGGGGATCTGGCCTGTGCTTCGTCAAATAATGTACTCAGTTAATTTTGCAAATAAACCGTGAACAAATATTTCCATCCATTAATCAAGCGGGTCTGCTGAGTCTAACCACAAAGGGGTTATTTATTGGCAGACGTGACCATGTGCTTTGGAATGTGTGCTCCTGCCTGTGCTACTCTGGTCTCCCAGCTCATTTCACACAAGCTTCTGGGCTAGGGGGACCAGATGTGCCGATTTTATAGGGACAGTCCTGATATTTGGGGCTTTTTCTTATACAGGCTCCTATTACTTCCCACTCCCTGTCCCGAATTTTCACACTTGCTGTCTGCTCACCCTTTTCTGGACCTTTCTAAACTGGGGCAGATTTGAACCAATGTCTGCTCCAAAGCTCTGCTCTCCCCCGAGCCAGCCAATCCTCATGGTCCTTAACGCTCCATTTAGCAGGGGAGAAGGCAATTCATGGGATTTGCTATTTACAGTGGACCCCCACAGTGAGCCTTGCAGAACAGATGGTTGGACACATTCCCTGACCTGCAAATCTTATGGCCTGATGTGGGCATGTCACCTCCTCAGGGTCCACTAGTGGTGGACAATGTGGAGGAGGCTGGAGATTGGCAATGCATTGCTGCAAAGGAGAAGAGGTTCCAGAGCAAGCAAGGGGGCTACTGAGCCAGGGGATGCAATTCACCAAAACAGTAGGTGGGGCTGGGATTGGAATGGCTGGGACCTGTGGTTTGCAAATGCGGGAACCTCCCAGGAAAATGTCTCTTCCTTTAAGGGAGGGAGGAGGCCGCAGATAATTGTGAAGAACTTCTGAATGTCTCACTCTTTCAAACAGTAGAGATGCCAAAATCCAATCTCCTCTGCACAGAACTTCAGTGACGAAACATCAACCTTGTTTTCATCTCCACACTGTGTTGTGCTTCTGCAGTTTCTGCAGAGGATGTTTCCTGCGGGTTTGATCAACCCTTCCAAGATTTCTCACTGGTCAGGATCAGTTCCACATTCCTTCATATCTCGCTTGCATGCATGTGTTTTTATAGCGAAGCTTGGGATGTCCTGTTGTTCTTGTTCCCTCTGATAGCTCCCTGTATAGCATGTTCTTGGGTATATGTCTGTCTTCCAACCTCCCCAGATGGTCCAACCAGAAATCTTGGCAAGTGATCATAACAAGTAGCACCATTGTCTCCATCTGGGCATCAAAGTTCATGACAGGAGCTGGCTGGTACAACTTGAAGAGAAAAAAGCCTGCAGGAAGCAAGCTGCTCCTAACCCAGATACAGACAATTGCAATAACTGCCAAAGATCACGCAAATCTCAGACTGGACTATTCAGTCCCATGAGACATTGCAAATCATCTACATCATAGGCTGCAATTCCCACCATCTCTCGCAGATGAAACGATGTCAGTCCATCAACCCTTACTGTTGTTATTATTGAACATTTGTATTGCGGTGGAGTGTAAATTAAAATGACCTGCATCCACAGAATGCAACTATTTAAGCATATTAAATGGCCTGTGAATATGTAGCTTCTAATAAACTTTGAAGTGGATTAAATTAGCTGAGAATTGCATTACTGCAGACCAATGTTAGTGTGGGAGCATCTATACGTTGCACGAGCTTGGATGTACTCCAGCTGCTCTCCCACACTGCTCTGCACTATGCCCAGGTGCCCTCCCCTGCATGGTATCACCTTGACCGGACGTCTCCTCCCTGTTTAAATGGCGGTGTGGAGCCAGGGTCAGTCCATGTGCTGCTGTACACTCCTGGAGTTCTTTTTGCTGCAGCAGCTAAGTTCTTCTTTTGGGGTTTCACCCAGTGAGGCATGCGGTGTCCCATAAGAAAAAGCCCTTAGAAAGTCAGCCTCATGCCCTGGGGATTCATCAGGCAGTTTTTTCCAGTCTCTCCTTCTTGTGATGAACGATTTTGTGGCACATCTTTACAAGACATTTAAAACCCCCCTTGTAGTGTCCTGTGACAAGCTTTCATTCAGCTTGTCACAGCTGGACTGCCCCAGGAGGGAACAGGACCGAATTTCAGTTGAATTAATCTTACAATCCCTCCACAGTGCTCGTCCGATTCAAGGCCTCAGACCTCAGCCAAGCCAAGATGCCAGGTGCTAGTCGTCCTCAAAATGAGTTTGCCTTTCAAAAAGCAAAATCTTAGCTGCCGTTTCAGGCTCTGAGGCAGCTCTCCAGTGTTTGGATTCCTGCACATGATAGTAGTGGGCCCAGAGAAGTCTAGTAATGCAAAACCAATCTAAGCCCAGAGATCCCATCTCAGGTGGGCACACAAGCTAAGAGCTCAGATGCCCCAGTGGGCCAGGAGCCCAGAAGAAGGAAGAGTTAAACAAAAAGCAAAGGAGTCAGCTTAAAAACAATGCAGGATTCATTTTATCTGGGATAAAATGGCATTTAATCTGGGATAAAATGGCATTTAATCTCCTGATCCAGAATTCCCAAGGCAATTAGCTTAGTACGAGGGAGAAAACACAAGGAACAGTGGCCGCTCATGTGGGACTCAGGTGACCTGGATTGAGTGACCTGCTCTGTCAGAGACTACCTGCAAAACTTCAGGCAAGTCACGTACTCTCTCTGCGCCTCCATTCCCTGTCTATAAAATGGGGGCAATTATCGCACTGCCCTTGTCTTTTCTGGTTTATGGAGTGTGTGTGTGTGTGTGCATGCGTGTGTGCGTGTGTACACAACTCAGAGCACAATGGGGCCCTGATCTGCATGGCCATCACCGTAACACAGAGAGTAAATAAGATGTTATAAATAAATAAGAATTTGCCTGCGAGAGACAGGTTTTGCTTTCACAACAGTAACATTGCACTTTTTCCCGTGACTTCTCTGCTCCCACCCCTACCTCTCCTCTCACCTTATTCCCAAGGACTTCCAGCTTCAGAAATGCTGCTGTGTTGTTGTTGAAATGCACCGAGTGGGAGGTGTATTATTGACCACTCTGCTTTGCTGGCTTTGGCTTAGGTTCGCTTCCCTGGGACCGATCCCTTGGACAGACAGGAGCAACCAACTTTTCTGCAACTTGACTAGAAGAAGCAAAGTTTCCTTCAGTTCTCAGGGCTGAAATATAAAGGGGAAAAACACATTCTGGTTAATTTAGTCTAATTAGAGATTAGATCCTTCCATAGAATCACACAGCAGAGTTTAAACCTGACACTTTCAGTTCCAAAGCACATACCTCTAATGCTTGAATGAAAGGAGTAACTCCATTACCTGGCATCAATAGTAGGCTGCTATCCTTCCTGGGGCCCAGTCAGACACCTTGTAAGTACATTACACTTAGAAATTCAAAGGGGCAGTGCAAGGAATAGGAGTTTCCTGGCTATTTACACCACAGACTATTTATACCACATATTTCTAATGTCAGCTGGAAATAATTTCCTAGTGTGTGAGCTGGCAGGATCCTCCCAGCACACTGCCTTCTGAGACTGGGGGAAGTCTTGATTTGAAGAGACTTTTCCCTCGATTTGCAGCAGCTGCAGAAGTCCCTTGAATGCATCTCCTGGATGCACAGATATGAAAACAAAGGCAAACGGGGCATCAAAGACCCCTTAGGAAGTATTCCTCTGGTATCCCATGGGTCAGAAAGCTGAAAGCCCCAGCTTCACATACAGCTCACTTGAAAAGCATTTACATCTCTTCTCAGATGAGCTATACTAGGGCCAGGGAGGTTCCATTCTCTGAATCACCCCTATGGTGGTTTGACCCACTGTGTTGTCAGTTTCCATCCCTGCTTTGTCAGTTTCCACCCTGCCCTGCTTTACTCATCACTAACCCTTCCAGACAGCAGGTGCAGAGCAGAAGACACTTCATCCAACATCTTCTCCAATCAGAAGCCATTTTCACCATGGGAGGCACAAAGGCGTGAAACTCTGCTGTCTCCACACTGCTGATGGGAGCAGAACTCGGCCTGATGTGAACCCGGAATCACAGAGGGAGCTGTGCCTTTAGTCAAGGAGTTTGCACTGTACTCACTGAATCTGCTGGCAACTGCATATTACAAACAGCCATTACTGGGAAGTGCTTTATGATTGAAGTTTACACAGAGGAATTCAGCTCCATTTGTTCTGAAATATTACAGATGGGAAATATTCATTAGGTCCCAAGTAGCATGGAGAATTGCTACCTAGAATGTTTCCCAGTCTAGATTTAAATGACTCAAGTGGTGCTGTTAAAACCTCAGTGTACTACAGTGACTCTGTTTCCATTGTAAACCCTCAGCTAGGCCATAATCATTAACAATGTTAACCACCAAGGGCTGGAAGTTCAAAAGACTGCGGCCAATTTATTTTGTGTTTCAGAAATGCAGCTCCACCCCGTTAAAAGACCCCAGCCAGTTGGATGTGCTGAGACACTATATGCTTGGGGGCATATTACTCTTGATTTACATGCAATAATCCTACTGAGGTCAAGCATGGGACTTCAATGGGACCAGAGTTTAGTTTTAGGGTATGTCTTCACTGCAGGTTAGATACCCTGCATTAACTAAGGCCTTGTCTATACTACCACTTAACAGCACTGAAACTTTCTCGCTCAGGGGTGTGAAAGAACACCCCCCTGAGTGATGTACACAGCGCTTTGATAAGGTTATAGTGAAAACAAGTAAAAGTTCATTTAACAAAGTATAGAGATTTGCGTGCTAGCACGTAGAAATATTGGAAGCTAATGGTTACATATAAAACAAAATCATAACTTGCATTCTAGACCCTGGACTTAATTAATCTGATACTCTCCTGTTGAATAAAGTATTGCTCACCAGTGCTTTCCAGTAGCAGGCTGCGATTCGTTTTCCATGAGACAAAACATGCTCACTGCTTGTCCCGAAGGCATAGGGTGCTGTGTGTTTCCTGGTATTCCTGTAACACCAGACAAGTCCTTTGAATTTAGTCAGAAACAGGACATTGCCCCACGGATTGTTTTTTCCTGTAGGTTCTCTCTCTTGTTGAGTTCACAATCTGTTGCCTGGATCTGACTTGGTACTCAAACAGGCATCCATCGCAAGACATACAATGCACCAGACATACATGACCAGATGGAGAGAGAAGCACCTGCTACCTTCTGTCTGAAAATAACATTTTGTCAGTGACCTGCTTTAACACTCCTACTATAAGGACATCATTTTGAGTATAGACCTATAACGCCTTAAATAGTAATCATTGTGTAGTGATTATGATGATGAGTGGGGTACTACCTCTCAGTAGACACCTCATATGCCACCCTTTAATGAATTATTAAGCATCTATCCAAACCAAGTGGATCCCTGTAAAATTCCATGCACCCTCCTTGTCTGCTGCCTCAGGTTTCTGAGTCACACGCTCCCTGTTTCAATCTGCAGCACAGGATTCAGTCCTGGCCACATTCTAGAGACTTTCCTGAGGCAATTTGCTGCATGAAGGTTATGGAGTGAGTGGAGGGAATTTCAGGGAAACACGTTCCTCTCTACAGAGATCGAGGAGAAAAGCAATCATCGTAACCTACCGCAATCAGTTATTTAAAGAGCAGCTGGTACCTCATTGAACAAAATGAAAGAGAATTCAGAGGCAATTCTACCCGGGCCAGAGAGATTGTCTGCACTTCTCCCTGTTCTGAAGAATGAGCAGAAAGTTAGAGCAGACTGAGTGCCCCTGACTTTGCAAACCAGAGCAGCCAGATGCTGTCACTCCCACACAACATGCATTAAGAAGGTCCCATAAGAAAGAGGCAGCACAGTTAACACCCCAGGCAAACCTTCACCCCAAACTCAAAGGGCCAGATTTTCAAAAGTGTCTATCACCAGCAGCTCCTCCTGGGAACAACGAAAGCTACATGTAGGGGCCTAAATGGGAGCTGAGCTCTTTGAAAATCTGGAATAAAACATGCCCTAATTAATGCTTGGAAAATTTCATTACCTTTTTAAAATTTTCTCATAGTCTGCTCCTCTGTGCTTCATGGATCAGGGGCTAGGAGAGGATGTGGAATGACTGGAATTCAGCACAAAACCCCAGCAGAACCAGAAATCTGCCCACGGCCTTTTCTTGTGATCTTGCAGGACATTCAGAGCCAAGGTAGATAAGCAGCCTGCAGACTTGGCCAGTCCCTGTGTCCCTGGGATGTGATTGACACCCAGACTTAACTCAGTTGTGTTTGACATTTCCAGACCGGGACTGGCTAAGATCCTTTCCTCATGTGACAAATTATGCTCTTTGGTGTCATTAAGATAAAGCTCTTTTGCCAATTAACTGGATTTTAATTGCTACAGCCCATTGCTTCTTGTCGCTGGCAGTTAGAGCTTGAACTGAGAATGTGGCATTTTAGAACTTAATGATGATGAGCATGTTTTAGCCTTTGGGATGAGCCCAGACCAGAAAGGTGGTTTGTTTTCTTACTCTTTGCTCTCTTTCATTCTTTTATTTTTCTGAAGTTGCACTGGGGCATCTCTGCTAACTCAGAGTCATTGGCCTTTGCAGTCAGAGCATGGAGTAGTAGGGTACAAAGATGCTGAGCCTTCAAACTGCTCTACGTCCTGCGCTGACTTTGATCCTCAGGTAACACACATCCCAGCGGGAGGAGAGTGAAATGACAATGCTCTTTCCTTGTCAGCGTGCCTGGCTGAGAATCCGTGTGGCGATTTGAAGCATTCCAGCTGATTTTCAGAGGGTATTTTGCTCCTGGCATTCATCAGAGAGGACATGTCTTCTTTTTATTTACTGTAGGACCCATATTCTTAACTGGTGTAAAAGAGTGATACCTTCAGCAATCAGGATCTGTCCTTAGTATCTAGTCTAAAGTTATTATTCTAAGGAACCAAAACCAGGAGAAATGAATCAAGCCAGTCCTTCCCCATCCCCAAGGCCAACCAAGTGGGTCAGGTATTTTAATATCTAATACCTATAAGGGCAAAGCCCCTGGTGTAAATTGGCCAAACTCCATTGAATTATTCTTCCCAAATCCTGTTATTACCTGTCCACCCATCCATCCGTCAAGGAGCTTATCTGCCCTATCGTCACGTTATTCCTAATGGGGTCTGCTTAGGCTGAATGTGTGTCTGTGTTGCTCTACTGGGACCGAACAGGAACCAGCTCATGTCACCCTCTGATTCTTTAGCTCAGCCTTGTGTTCACACTAGCAGAAAAGCCCAGCCACCCCACAGCTTTCCAGGGTCCCGAGCGAAGAGACAGACTTCTGTTCTAGCGGCAGGCAAGGGCCATGTTGCTGCCAGTCAGACATCCCACAGCTGATCATTCATTGAAAAGCCCCAGGATAGGAAGCTGCATCACGGCCTTAAACTCTTGGAGTCACATGGGGTCACCGCACTGTTTACTGACCAGATCTTACTGCTGTTCTGGGTTTGTCTGAGCAGGGGTGGTCTCTGGAGCATATTACCTGTTGAGGGCTGGTGACCTTTGGAGAACTCTAGGAGCAAATCTTCCCTGAACTTTACTGCTTTGCCCAAGGGAATTCCCTTATAAGTGCCTTTTATCCTGTATAAACTGGGATAAAATCTCAGCTGCAGCATGGTCCAGCAGCTGGGGCGGAGGGCCAGGAGCCAGGACAGCTGGACTCTGCCCCCAGCTCTCATGAAAATGAGATGGTGATTCTCCACACCCAGTGCTGCAGGGCCTTTGCATCACTACTCCTGACGGAGTAAGGCCATTGCAGTGGTCTGAGCTCCTGGGACTCCCAGCTGGGAGGACTTTCTTGTCTCAGCTGTTTTTGCCCCAGGGTAGCTTGAAGAGGGACGTGTTTGTTTTGCTGCTCTTGAAACCATCAGCCTGTATTGGAGGGGCTGTCAGAGTACTCGAAAGGAGCCCCACGGGCGAGCCTTTTCCCCTGCTCTGCCACGGGGGAATTCTCCCCTGCCTGGGAAGCAGAGGAATGCACACATGGCAGATGCATGCAGCGGATGGCAGCTTTTGCATCCTAACCACCCTTGCAATACAGCAATGACCCAGCCAAGCACCCCCAGCCCTCCTGTCTGTTGTGGTCTTTGGAGGCATTTAATGGGTGCACTTTCTGCATGGACAGCGATTAGCCCAAAGACACATGCCGAGCATATGGCACATAGCGGAGCGTGGCTGCTGGCTTCAGCTTCCGTACCGATTAACGTCATCAAAGCAGCCGCCAGTGACATGAGCTCTTATTCCGCCAAAGGCAGCCATGAGTCCTGATGGGAAACTCCTGGAGGGCTGCTGAGGCCCTAGGAAACCGTTGACAGTCATCTGGATTTGTGTCTCTCTCTTCCCTCTGCCTTTTATCACTCGCGGGACTATCCTTCCCAGGAACGGAGCTTTGCTCCTCTGCCCCTGCGGATCTCCCACCCCTGAAGGGATAATCCTCCGAATATTATGCCATCGTCACTTCTCAGCAGCACATTGTGATGTCACCGATGAGAGCTGGCAACAGACGCTCCCTGTAGAGGCAAATGTAGCGGGGTCACGGCCATTTCATTCAGCAGACCACAGCGGATCTCGCTTCAGTGCATGGCAAACTTGTGCCATTTCTTATCATACCATATGGTCCCCACCTGTAGCGCATGCACATGTCGATGGAAATCAGCATCCCGCACTGAGAGGGCAAGGCCAGAAAGAGCTGAGTAATAAACAACCAAACTCACCTGTGCACAGGGAAAGAGTAAAGCCCAAGAAGCTCTCACTGCAGCCTGCTTCCTCACCCAGGGCCTGAGGCTCTCGGCAGCAGCAAAAACCAACCAATCCACCCCCTCCCCATCCTCCTGGCTCTAAACCCCTCCACCCCATGAGCAACGATGCTCTCTCCAGCAGGAATCCCTGGCTTAGCATTGGAAAGGCAGGATTTAAATGAGCTCTATGCGAGCCTGCAGCTCCAGCAGACGCCTTTCGGAACCTCTGGCCCCGTTTTATTCCCTAGGGGCTTGGCTGGTGTGTTTGGTTATTTTTTATTATTATTTTGCTAAACTGTTTCCATTATTAAACAGACGCCGTTCCTAATTTCCTTCAAATATCACTCACCTCTACAGCAGGTCTAATTGGAGACATAAACACGCTTAATGAAGATGGCACGCGCTGAATATGAATGCTGAATTGTGGCAGGCTGGCCAAGTTGATAATTCCGACTTCTACCTGCCTGGAATACACATCTCCCCCCAGAACAGATTCTCAGCCGCCTCTCACCTCTAAACGTCTCTGAGCTCTGCCGTTTGCTGTTTCACTCTCCTTACTGAAGAGACTAGACTTGTCCTGCTCTGCAGCGGGGGAAGAATTTGGCGCCATATCATTTGATTATAGGGTTCCATAGGTGTTCTTAACCTTTCTATTGAATTCAATGGGCTTTGGATCAGGCTGTTGGACTGTTCCCTTGTTCTATTTAGAGAACACTTACAAAGGCAAAGGCCCGGCTCCAAAGGACTTAGCGGTTATTAATCCTAGATGTTCCGCATATACTGAAGTCACTGGGATTTGCAGGTGTTTGAATAACAGGGCCCTATTACACACCCTGGGTTCGGGAGGGGAAGTGCTGTCAGCGAGCGGATTGCTGCAGGAGGCTCTGTGAAAGAAGGGGCTTTAAGGAAGGATTTGATTGAGAAGAAGGGCTCATTGGCTGAAATTGACCTGTCTTCAGAGGCCAGTGCAAGGCACATGCAGCACGTAAGTCCTACCTTGAGGACTTTTATTAGGCTGACCATATTTCCTTTAGACAAAAACGGGACATTGGGATGGCAAAAACGGGACTGGGGGGGGGCATGGCCCCACCTGGGCCCCCCAGCGCCGGGCGGGGGGGAGGCAGAGGGGGGTCGGGGGGATGGATGGAGGAATAAGCAGAACAGGGATGGGGGATGAAGAGGACAGAGGGAGAGAGAGAAGGGAGGAAGGGAGGGATGGAGAAGGGGGATAGAGAGAAGGAAGAGAGGGATGGAGGGATAGAGAGAAGGGAGGAAGGAAGGGATGGAGAAGGGGATAGAGAGAAGGGATGGAGGGAGCGAGAGGAGGCAGCGGATGGAGGGAGACAGCAGGGAGGAAGGGAGGGATGGAGAAGGGGGATGGAGAGAAGGGAGGGAAGGAGGAATAGAGAGGAGGCGGAGGCAGCGGGCGGCAGGCTGAAGCCGACGGCGGATCGGAGCTGTCCGGAGCCGCAGCCGGGGGCCGAGCGCGCCGGCAGCGGACGTTTTATGACTCAATCACATAACTGAATTTATGTGATTATGAGTCATAAAACCCGGCCGGCAGACCCCCCCCCCCCCCCCCCCGCCGGCGCACTCGGCCCCCGGCTGCGGCTCCAGACAGCTCCGATTCGCCGTCGGCTTCAGCCCGCTGCCGCCGCCTCCTCTCTATTCCTCCTTCCCTCCTTCTCTCCATCCCCCTTCTCCATCCCTCCCTTCCTCCCTGCTCTCTCCCTCCGTCCGCTGCCTCCTCTCCCTACCTAAGGACTAGTATCAGATGTCAAAGTCTCCGATGAGCGCAGTTTGCTCATCGGAGATTTTGACATCTGATACTTGTCCTTAGGTATCAAGATTCTTCACCTAAGATCTTGGGAGTCCTGCACCTGCCCCAAAAACGGGACAAAATTGATATTTTTGACAAAAAGACGGGACGGTTCAAAAACATGAAAAAAACGGGACTGTCCCGTTCAAAACGGGACGTATGGTCAGCCTAACTTTTATGGTAGAGGCAGAGCAGGGAGCTCCGCTTCACAGCATGTTATTCAGAAGAATGTCAGAAAAATGTTTGTGCAATTGCACGTCTAAGGGGATTTCTGTCAGAGAGAGAATTTCTTTCTGACCCGAATGGGCTTCAACTACATCTCCATTGTTTTCCCTTTGATTTTCTTACCCCTCTCCTTTCAGCCTTGGGTGATAACTTGTAGATGTGACTCATGGTGCAGAAATATTGAAACTGACTTCATTTTTATTCATTTCCCCTGCAAATTGCTTAAAAGCCGTGGAGGACAAGGGGAAAAAAAAAGTCTTTCCTATAAAATTACATCATCTATCTCAGTCTCTGCAGCTCCCAGGAAGTCATTACAGATGGAAATTAAAGCCCATTATTGCATTTAATTACCCACCAAATGAACTGCATATATAATGAATATTGTAATCCCCAAACATATATAAGGTTTCCAAGTTCATACCTCACTTGCTGTGTGGCAAAATCATTTCCAAAGTGCTTGATCCCAAGTCCAATGAATTCAAAGGAAGGAGGCTCTCAGTCCAGCAAAGCATATAAGAGCATGCTGAATGTTAACCTTGTTGGTAGTCACTGTCTTAGTGGGTCTATACATGTGCATAAGGGCTTTGTTGAATTGGGATCTGAATATGGATGTGTTAAATCACAAGAAAAAGCAAAGAGTGAGAAAACCTGGTGGAACTAGGGAAGATGTGGGCACTGTGTCCATTGCAGAGAGGGACACAGATGCCCACAGGCAGGACTGCATTTCATGGCATGTCTCCACGACTTACATGTAGACATGAAGTTAAAAAATACAAACATCAGAGTGGTAGCCGTGTTAGTCTGTATCCACAAAAACAACAAGGAGCCTGGTGGCACCTTAAAGGCTAACAAGTTTATTTGGGCATAAGCTTTCATGGATAAAAACCCTAGCATCTGAAGAAGTGGGTTTTTTACCCACGAAAGCTTATGCCCAAATAAACCTGTTAGTCTTTAAAATACAGGTCACAGAATCTCACCCACCCACTCCTGTAATAAACCCCTAACCTATGTAGAAGCTATTGAAGTCCTCAAATCATGGTTTAAAGACTTCAAGGTGCAGAGAATCCTCCAGCAAGTGCCCCCTGTTGCAGAGGAAGGCAAAAAGCCCCGCATGGCCTCTACCAATTTGCTCTGGAGGAAAATTCCTTCCCGACCCCAAATATGCCGATCAGCTGAACCCTGAGCATGTGGGCAAGACTCACCAGCCAGACACCCAAGGAAGAATTCTCTGTAGTAACTCAGATCCCATCCCATCTAACATCCCATCACAGGCAATTGGACGTATTTACCACTAATAGTCAAAGATTAATTAATTGCCACAATTAGACTATCCCATCATACCATCTCCTTTATAAATTTATCAAGCTTAGTCTTGAAGCCAGATAGGTCTTTTGCCCCCACTGCTCCCCTTTGGAAGGCTGTTCCAGAACTTCACTCCTCTGATGGTTAGAAACCTGAATCTAATTTCAAGTCCTGATGACCAGTTTATATCCATTTGTTCTAGTGTCCACATTGGTACTGAGCTTAAATAATTCCTCTCCCTCCCTGGTTTTTATCCCTCGGATATAGAAAGCAATCATGCATTTCACTCTAGGTCAAACATCACTGGAGCAACTGCCATCCTGAGATGTGAATATGATTTTATGATCTTTTTTTCTCTACCTTCCTCTGGGCACTGGCAAGTCCCAGCACTGTCACTGCTGCAGGATTTCTGCAGGCCCTCAGGGCCACAAGCGGACATGAAACTTTAGCTGAGTCTATTTATTTCTGGTAGAAAATCAATCTTCAAATGCAGCCTCCCTGACCCTGCCTTTGATGCTTGGATCTCTTACTTCTTGTTATCTAGAAACGGTATTTCTTCCGCCTGGCAGCTGAGCCTGGGCTGTGTAGAGATAAAGCAGCCACATCTACCCTTCTGCTCTTTTTCAGTGGCAATGGGGAATATGGAAGAAAATGAAAATCATCTCTTTCATGTTATCCCATAGAGTAAATTACCCCTTGGGAATCCCCCAGAGCTCTGACCTATTTACAGCCCAAGTGCTACATCCGAGTAGGAAGACTCATTTCCTTTGAACAGCTCAAAGCTCCGGAGTTTCTTTGCTTTCCTTCTTTTCGACTGGTACATTTCTTTTTCTGAAATGAACGTCATGGTGTCACAATAGGGCTTCCATGGAGCTTTACCAGTTTGCACCAGCTCAGGGTTTGCCTCTTTCATCCCCTCCCTCGGCTATTACGAGGGCTGGTGCAATACATTTAAAAAGTTGGTTCCAGTTTGCAGATTTTGCAGCCAGACCCATTTTCCAGTGTTTTTCTACATTTCTCATCACATCTATTTCTTTTGGGGGAGGAGGGGAAGCTCTCTCAAAATCAACTTCCACTTGCCATTTTTCATTGGAGGAGGAAATCGGGCTTCTGGCAAACAAAAGGCTCCAACAGTTCTGATAAAAAACGACATGGGCATTTTGTAAAGAGTTGGCAACTTTGGGCCAAACGTTGGTATGGGCAAGGGCTTGGCGTGCCCCTGGAATGGTTCACCTAGAGATGAGGAAGTCATAACAGGCCTGGCAAATGTGGCCTCACGATCATACAGCAAGCGGGCAGCAGACAGAGGACCACCCCTATCACCACCACTAGAAGGAACAAGCATGTTCAGGGATCCGCCCCAGGGCTGTCCTTCCTTTGTGGCTTTAGCATCAGGAGCGGAAAAAATCAACGTGCTTCCAAGCAGCATTGACAGCAAGAGGGCTCCTGCCCTCGGGCCAGAATTCTGTTCTTGGAACTCTGGGGACGGAGCTCAGCTCTGATAATCAGCTCTCAGATTACAGCTCTGAGCCAGGATCTGATGGGTGGAGGAGAAAGGAGGATCGGTGCACAGCTGGAAGATCAAATAAGAATCATTACATCTGCAGACCCTTTTGGTACGTGCACTTTGCTACAGGCAAATCCTTGGTAGGGTCCTCTGGTCTCCAGGGCACAAAATCTATTTGCAATCAACGTTCTGCCAGCAAGACACCCACCTGCAAAGACAGCGGGGGCTTCGGATTCTTTTAGATACTACTCAGCTCCTGATAAAATTCACTCTGTGCACTTCTGGGGAACTTGCACCTCTTCTACACAGTTAACTTTGCAGCAGTCCCCATAAGACTCATTGTCCAGCTTTGCAGCTTCTCACTCAGAAAGGCACAGGGTGTTTCCAGGAATCATTGGATACTTTTGCCAGTTGTATCCTGGTAGAACAACTGGGCTCAGAGTCTGCTGAGCTGACTTGGCTCTTGGGAGCATTTCTTCCCTTTGGAGTTCACACTGCACTCTGCATTCTGTAGCATCAGCATCTCTGCCATACATTCCCGATGGACTCTTTCCTTCCAGCAAAGAGCCATGAAAACACAGGCCAACACCAAGAACTCGAAGAACACCCTTTGCTGCCTGGGGAAGACATTTGCTTCCTGAAGGAGTTTTGTACACTGTTTTTTAAATTTTAATCCACATATTTACATATCTTAATTACCAAATTACACATTTTAATTAGAATGTAATTATAGCCCCAGCTTATGTAAATAAATGCACATGCTGTAATTACATACCTATGAAAGGCAATTATCAAGTGAAGTTGTAGTTAAAGAAAATTCAACTTTAGGGAACTTTCACTCTCTCTCCCCCCTCTCTGGGGCCCATGCATTAGAAACTGGAACTCCCAGGGAGATACAAGACACACCGAAATAACATTGATGGTGGGTCTTTCTTCCTGGAGTAGCCAGTGAGCTAAGCAGACATTATTCAGAAGGCACGAGAGGGCATGGATAGGGGCGGTGAACCTAGGGAGTTAACAGGAAGAAATGGCTGTTTCCATTCTTCTTCATGCACCACCAAGATGATCCATCACTCCCATCCAGTCCCAGAATCTTTCCTGCTGGGCAGAGCAGAAAGAACCCAGCAGGACAACTGGGTGCCAGACTGAGCTGCTATTAGTGGCCAGGTGAGCCCACCGGGGTTATCTTCTAAAATGAGCCAAGTTCGAATGAGGATCAAATGCAGCCGGAATCATTTCAACACTTGTATGTCTGGTTGGAGTTGGACTGCTGGAAGGAGTGAGCTTCACATTCAGTGATGCGCCTTGGCACTCAATCTCCAAAAGGTGCCACCTGGGGGCACTTCAGGTCATCTTAGCTGTTTTGATTGGCAAAAAGACAGATGGCCCTTAAGGCAGCCAGCTTCCAGACCACGCACGGCCTCACAGATTCAACCCATCAGCCGGAATTGAGCCTGGGAAACCCACTGAAGTTCACAGAGCGCAGGTGCCGTGAGCTCCCACAGACCTCTCCCACCATGTTTTACACTCTCTGGAGCTCTGCAATGGTCCCCAGGAGGAGCAGTCAGAGACCCCCCCAGCCCCTCACTCTGACTGAGTCCATTCCTACAGGACATACACCAAACCCTCCACCCCAGAACCGCTTACAGAACGACCGTCTTCCGACTATGCGCCCAGCTTCCAGCAGGGAGGAGCTGCCTGCACACCCTCCAGTGTTTGTTTGCAGTCATTAAGCAAGCCCTTGAAATGCCGGCTGCACAGATGTATAATCCTTCCATTTCACAAGGTCATGTTGAAAGGGATTAGGGAAGCCTAATTCACAGATTAATGACACGTTCCCAATAAATTGCTTCTGATATGTGCCCAGGGTGCAGAACCAGCTTGCGGAGGCTCTCTGGCTCCAGAGCTGGAAACGATCCATTGCTTGAAAAATTAGAGAGGTCAAACAGTCTCTCAATCTGCTCTTCAAGCTTTTTACAGGCAGAGTGGCTCTCGAAAGACAGCTCTATTGGATTGGGTTCAGTTAGTTGGAAAATTAAAAAACCCCATCAGAGCCACAATTGTAATAGACTCCTTCTCACCGCAATACAATTCTTAGCAGCGTTAGTTCTGGTGCCAGCCTGGCCCTCCGTGCTGGGGTATCATCTGACTTCCACTGAGTCGGGGCTGGATACGTTATTCACAGACCTGAAGAAGTTGGCCGTGCTGGGATCTGGTCGTGATGGTACGTATCAAACTGAACAAGGTTAAGGAGGATGGCATCTCAGAATATATCCAGGGATATCTGCTGAAAGCTGGTTCATCAGCAAACAGCAGGGATCTTAAGCCTGATAAAAAAGATGATCCACTCCCCATCCCATATATTCTGGGCCAGACCCACAGCTCTCATAGACTTTAAGGTCAGAAGGGACCATTATGATCATCTAGTCTGACCTCCTGCACAACGCAGGCCACAGAATCTCACCCACCCACTCCTGTAGTAAACCCCTAACCTATGTCTGAGCTATTGAAGTCCTCAAATCTTGGTTTAAAGACTTCAAGGTGCAGAGAATCCTCCAGCAAGTGACCCATGCCCCACACTGCAGAGGAAGGTGTAAATTGGTCTAATGCCACTGACTTCACCAATGTAGACCATTCCATATGTATCCTTCTAAGCTAGTGGGAAGTTGTTTAGTGAGTGGTTGGGACCATGCAATGGTCAGTAATACAGGGCCCTTCCTTGGGGAGATCAATACAGAAGCATTGTAATGTCCAATCCCCATGCTGGACTCAGGGGATTGGGGGAATTCAATAAGTCAGCAGCACCATAGTTGTGCCGGACACGTTGTCACCAACTCTAATACCAGTCTTAGCAGCTCCAAGTTCAGGGAAGTAACCAGCATGACCCATCAGCAATGGCCAAGTGTGGACCCAGAGGCAGAGTGTTCTTGGAGAGGATTGAATTGACCAGATTCAAGAGCTCCAAGCAATCCTGCCGGCGTCAGCTCCAGTCCCAGCCAAGCCAAAGGCAGGGGTTCCCCCATCCCCATGGGAACCGCATTCACTTTAGGAACAGCTCCTTGGCATGTTTCCTTGAAAACAAGCCCCTCCCACTTGCAGTCAGTTTGTGGGTTGGGGCTAGGCTGTATCTTCAGACCCAGCCGTCAGTGAGGGGTGACATACAGGCGCAGCAGCCCCGCCGAGAGACAGTTCCTCCAGACCTCCCCATCTCAGCGTGCAGGGAATAGTTTGCTACAACCCTCCGCCTCTTCCCCAGCGCTCCGCATGTGCCCAGCTATCTCTGCTGGGCTGTGCAAGGTGGCGACGCGATGGTTCCACCTCTACCCATCCCTCCCTGGCATACAGCCCCTGAAGTTCCCCGGAGAGGTGACAGAAGCAGCCTGAATGCATCCAGGCATTGGGGGTTCTTTCCCCTTTCTCCAGTGCACAGGACTGTGTTGGGACGAGTGAAAATCTCACTCTGGAATATTTATGTTGTTAGCAAAACTTACAAAATGGCTTTTCCCCTCCTCTCCTGTTTATTTTCCCTTCCTTCAGCTCACGTCGGCTAATTATCAAGTGCCTCACACTGAAGCAGAGACCTCACCTTATTCTGGGGGAGAATGCCTAGCACTCCAGTACTGGAAAGTTACCTTTCTCTCTTGACTGCTTCTTAATGTACCCAGTGAATTTCATAAACACAACATCCCATGGAGAGAGGAGTCTTTCTTCTGCTTCAGCATAAGTGGATTTGCAGAACAGTGGATGCAAACTGGGAGAGAAAAGAAAAGGGATTTCAGGGCATCAGCAAGGAATTGCTACAGTACAGAACTATTAAATTAGATGCTTTCATCCCAATTTGCACCCTTGAAACAAGGGGCCCTGCTGTTATGCTAAGGAAACACTCTTCAAAAGGCAGGTCCCTCACTGAGGCAGCTTGAAGCAAACGAGCATTGATACATCATAAAAAGTATTTGTTGAGTGCTTTTTCTCAGGTTCCCAAGTTATTTGCTGCACATGTTTTCCTTTGCTTGTTAGTGAAACATCTTTTGCATTGGTGTCCCCTGGAGCCTGGGACTTGCTTCTGACTGATTTACCCACCATTCCCTGCTTTTAAATATATATTGGAAGCATTAATTTTTCAGAGGGGAAACAATACCAGATTCTATTCTGTGTTTCCTTTAATGAGACCTCTCCTGAGCCACTTTGGGACCGGCACGGATAGGGCTGGTTGAAAGTTTTCTGTCGAACCGTTGGGGTTTTTTCAGATCAGGCCCAGAGAGCGGCACACATCACGCACATATAGTGCGCAAGTGAGGCATACGCTCCTCATTGTAAGGTTCCAACGGGAGCAGGGATGGAGTAAAGAACACAGTTCCTCAGCCCTGTCTCAAGCAGGGCTCTGATGACTTCAGCCAGAGATTGGTCTGACTTGGCTACAGAACAGGGCCCAAGGAATGTGGGGAAGTATCATCACGTGATGAAAAAAAAAAATGATTTAAAGAGGAAACTGAAAGGTAAAAGGATTTGTACCTTTAACCGGACATATTTCTCCAGCCTGGAAATCTCCCATAAAGATGCATTACCGATATGGAGATTTAAGCGTTTGTGAAACTGCTCTAAATTGCAATCCCAGGTGACAGAAAACCTCATCAAAGATTTGTGGGGAGTTTGGATCACCGAGATAACCATTTACACATTCAGAGTAGGCACCAAATCACAGATGCCATTCCAGCCTCCTTGAACACGGGGAGTCAAAGGAAAAACAGTTTGATTTTCATAGAGGGAAGGTGATAGTCAGAGATTCATTAGAACATAGGTTCAAGAATAGCAGTCGTGTTAGTCTGTATCCGCAAAGAAAGTGAGGAATACTTGTAGCACCTTAGACACTAACCAGTTTATTTCAGCATAAGCTTTCGTGAGCTATAGCCCACTTCATCAGATGCATAGAATGGAACAGAAGTAAAATGCATTTACACACACAGAAAGAAAAAGAAAAGAAAAGAAAATTGTACATTAGCATACCAATTCTAAGAGGGCTGTTAAATGTAGATGGTCCATTATCACTAGGAGGATAATGTTGTCAGTAACTCAGGAAATTGGTTCTCTCATTACAGTAATTAATTACTTCTGTTCCATTCTATGCATCCGATGAAGTGAGCTATAGCTCACGAAAGCTTATGCTGAAATAAACTGGTTAGTCTCTAAGGTGCTATAAGTATTCCTCGCTTTCATTAGAACATAGGAATGGCCACACTGGGTCAGACAAATGGTCTTTCTAGTCCAGCAGCCTGTCTTCCGACAGTGGCCAGTGCCAATGCTTCAGAGAAAATGAACAGAACAGGGTAATTTATCGAGTGATCTATCCCGTCAGCCAGTCCCCGTTCTGGCAGTCAGCAGTTTAGGAAAACCCAGAGCACAAGGTTCCATTCCTGGCCATCTTGGCTAATAGCCATTGATACGCCTACCCTCCATGAACTGATCTAATTCTTTTTTTTTTTTTAACCCAGTTATACTTTTCACCTCCACAACGTCCCCTGGCAATGAGTTCCACAGGTTAGTTGTGTGAATAAGTTCTGCCTAATGTTTGTTTTCAATCTGCTGCCTATTCATTTCATTGGCTAACCCCTGGTACTTGTGTTATGTGAAGGGATAAATAGCATGTCCTTACTCATTTTCCACACCAGTCATGATTTTATAGACCTCTATAATTACCCCACCACCACCACAGTTGTCTCTTTTCAAACTGAACACTGCCAAACTTTTTAATCTCTCCTCAGATGGAAACTATTTCATATCCCTAATTATTTTTGTTGCCCTCCTCTGTACTTTTTCCAATTCTAATATATCTTTTTTGGAATGGTGCAGCCAGAACTGCCCACAGTATTCAAATGATGAGCGTACCATGGATTAAAGAGTGGCATTATGATGAATTTTAATCATTATCATAACTTTTAAGGCCATAAGGGACCATTAGGTCATTTAGTTTGACCTCCTGTGTATCACAGGCTAGAGAAATTCATCCACTTACTCCCAATAACTTGTGTTTGACTAAAGCGTCTCTTCCACAAAGCATCTGATGAAGTGGGCTGTAGCCCACAAAAGCTTATGCCCAAATAAATTTGTTAGTCTCCAAGGTGCCACAAGGACTCCTCATTCTTCCACAAAGACATCCCATCTTGATCTGAAGACTTCAAAAGATGGAGAATTCACCATTTCCCTAGGCAGTTTGCTCCAATGATTAATCACCCTCACTGCAAAACATTTGAATTTGTCAGGCCTGAACTTCCAGTTCATGGTAGGCCTTTCTGTTTTAGATCAAAGACCCCCATCAGTACTTTGCATTTTTTACTATAAAGGTACTTAAGCATTATAATCAACTCACCTCCTGACCGTTTTTATAAGCTATAGTACAGATGAAGTACCCGAAGTCTCTCACTGTCAGGCATTTTCCTCCAGCCCTCATGTCACTTTTGGCTCCTTTTCTTTTTTGGTTCTGGTTCAAAAAAAGAACGAGATCCTGATACACCAAGAACTCCCACTAACCGGCCATCTAAATGCAGCATGCACAGAATTGGGCCCAGAATCAGGAGAATGCTGCCATCTCTGGCAGAGACCTTGCTGAGTCAGAACAAGATCATTAGAGCCATTCTCTCTCATCAATGCAACATAAACTACCCATTTAAAACCAGCATTTTCCTAATAACTAAGGAGCAAAACATGACTTGAGTCCCTTGTGTCTGCCAATCTGATAAAGGTTCAGAGCTCAGACATTATACGGAGTTATATCTAGTTTGCATTTGAATGTAGCAAATGGGAATACCAGGTTCTCTTTCACAGCTGTTACTGTTTGTATTAGTGATGCCTGGAAGTGCTGATCAGGGATTAGGGCTCCATTGGGCAAGGCATAGGAAAAGAGATGGTCAAAGCACTTACAGTCATACAAAGAAGAGGACAGATGCTCTTGCACTGGCCTGGGTCCCAGCAGAGCTGGATTCAGTCCCCTGCTCTGCCACAGACATCCTGAGTCACCTTGGTCAAGTCACTCAGTCTTTTCATGCCTCAGTTCCTTACCCCTACAATGTGGGTGATGATAAACCTCCCTTTGTCTGTTTTATATGTATAGATTGGAAGCTCTTTGAGGCAGGGACGGGGTCAAACTATGTGGGAGCATGGTGCCTAGCCCACTGGAGTACTGACCTTGGTTGGAAGACCCTCCAGGAGCCACCATAAATCAAATAATAAATAAATAATAATAATTAATAAAAGTAGTTCATAATCCTGACAGCAGGGCTGACAAGAGAAGGGATAAAGAGGTGGGGTGGGGGACAATTGTACCAGAGTCCTGAGCTCAGGTTTCCCCCTGCAAACATCTGTAACAGGGGAGGGGAGGGGGTGGTGAAATGGGAGGAGGTGGGGCCTCCCAGTGAACATGATGTATCCAGGCCCCAAAGTTCTCTCAACAAGCCTACCCAGAGGCATAGACACAGCCTCGGGTTTGTAAATTTTTAGGAGACAGGGATTTATTTTTTCATGGTGTTTAAGAATGAAAATTGAAGCAGCATCAACCAGCCTCATTTAGTGATAGTTTTAAGGCCCTGAGCCCACATTTCCTGCTCACTGATCCACCCATGTGAAGTTCAGAGTCACTGCATAATCTGCCTATTATTGCTGGCCCTAGAAGGTGCTGTAACGGAGACTTAACTTGGGCAGACAGGGTCATCTCCTTCCTTCTCCTCTTGCTATGGTTAAAGATGAAGAAATAAAGTGTTCTTCCCGCAACACAAGCAGGTAACGGGCATAGAAACAGCCTCCAGGGATAAGAATTCACTTGATTCTATTGAAGGAAGAACAACTGAACCCTGCCAGTTGGAAACTTTCAGACTATTCAGATAATAAATGGATTGTGAAGGAGAAAAGAGAAACGTGGCGGAAGTATGTGATGTGAATCGTTCACCCCAAGTTCACCCACACCTGGTGTAGTGTGTGGAGGCAGGTGGGTATTTAAAAAGGGAAAGGACTGATGCAGAGATTGAAGCTGTTGGCTCAGACCTATCTGGATCCCAGCACAGGCAGACACAGAACTGTAAGCAACATTACTCTAGACTAGACTTACAATGAGCAACTTTCACCCCCACTCCCTGTGATTTCTTTGGTAACCCCAGCACTCCCAAGGGTTGTCAGAGCCTTAGGCAAAAAATCCCACATCCATCCTCAGTCTCCATCTTGACTCTCTATTACCACGAGCCACCATAAACATCTATTCCCATTACGTCCACTGCCAAGCTAGTGTATATGCACAACAACACACATCGCTCGTTTGTCCTCAGGAAGGGGCACTGCGGTGCCACTTCCATTGCCGCTCCAGCATAAATAGCACAGTTAGAAGAGTGGATTATTATTTCATTCCCAATTCCAGCATCGTTAAATTGGCTTATTTCAAAACAGTCATTCGTTTCACGAGGAGGGGTGTGATAACAGAACCTTGCAAATGGACCAAAGTCAGGCTACACGTTCGTCATTAGATTCTAAGTGTAATAAAGTCTCTAATGGCTTGTCATCAAATGCCTGCTTTGTGATGAGATTCTGGCGTTATTTCCAGTTTGGCTTTGTGCAAAAGTGACAGAAAAAGCAGAGAACAAATTAGCAAAACTTCACATAGGCATGTGGAAAATTTGATCCTTGAGGGTTTGCACTGCACGGTATCCCACATCCCATCTTGATTTAAACATACTCAGTGACAGAATCAGAGAGGTAGCCGTGTTAGTCTGGAATAGCAGAGGTAACAAAGAGTCCTGTGGCACCTTAAAGACTAACTCAAGTATTGGAGCATAAGCTTTCGTGGGCTAATGTCCACTTCGTCGAATCCACCACAGCCCTTGATAAACTGTCCCCATGGTTAATTACAGTTATACCCTATTTCCAGTCTGAATTTGTCTAACTTCAATCTCCAGCCATTAGATCGTGTTCCATCTTTCTCTGCTAGATTGAAGAGCCCATTATTAAGCATTTGTGCCACATGTAGATACTTATAGGCTGTGATCAAATTTATAACCTTTTTGTTTAGCCAAATAGATCGACCTATTTGAGTCTCTTTCTAGAATTCATGTTTTCTAATGGTGACTCTTCTCTGAATCCTCTCCAATTTGTCAACATCCTTCTTGAATTGTGGTCACCAGAACCGGACACAGGATTCCAGCAGCAGTTACACCAGTGCCAGAGGTGAAATAACCTCTCTGCTCTCACTTGGGATTCCCTTCTTTATGCATCCAGGGATGTCAATAGCCCTGTTGGCCACACCTTGCACTGGGAGCTCATGTTTGCCTGATGAGCAACACCAGAGCAACACCACTGCAACAAAACAAATGTTCAGAGTCTCTGCTTCCCAGGCTAGTGTCCCGCAATATGTAAGTGTGGCCTGCATTCTTTGTTCCTAGATGTAGACACATACTGTTAGTTGTATTAAAATGCACATTGTTAGCTTGCACCCAGTTTCCCAAGTTCTCCAGATCACTCTGACCTGTCCTTTTCAGTACTTATCCCTCCCCCAAATTTTGTATTACCTGCAAACTTTATCAGGGATGATTGTATGTTCTCCTCAAGGTCATTCATAAAAACATTAAATCGCGTAGGACTCAGGACCGATCCCTGCAGGATCTCACTCAAAACACACCTGCTCGAGGATGATTTCCCATTTACAATTACATTTAGAGACCTACCAGCTAGCCAGCTTTTAATCCATTTAATATGTGCCATGGAAATTTTACATTGTTCTAGTTTTCTAATCAAAATGCTGCGCAGTACCAAGTCAAGCACCTCGCAAAAGTCTGAAGACGAGCTCCGGGTAAGCTTGAAAGCTTGCTTCCCTCCCCAACAGAAGTTGGCCCAATGAAAGATATTACCTCACTCACCATGTCTTCATAATATCCTGGGATCAGCACAGCTACAACAACACTTCACAGTACAGACGTGTAAGTATATTACATCAACACTATTACCCTATCAATCATATTTATAATCTCATGCATAAAATATATCAAGTGAGTTGCCTGCAGGCAGGCTGTCTCTAAGCAGGACTTACACATGTAGGCCAGGAGCAGCTAACAGGCTAGGGAAGATCCCAGTGGGATAGACCTCCTGTGCTTTTTTAAAGCCCTGTCTCTGAATGCTGTTCCTGCCATTAATGTTAAACAACACTGTTTGAAAGGGCTGTCTGGTCCCTGGGCACTAACCACTAGTCACCACTCCCAGGGAGATGTGACTGGTGGACCAGCTGAAGTAGCCACGATTGGTATTAGGAGCCTGTATCCCAGGTCCTGGGCTGAGAGTGGGCAGATTATTGAACTCTGCCCCAGGAGAGGTAAAGGCCGGAGGCCGGGAAACTGCGGGGGTGCTCTCCAGGAGACCCTGAGAAGCGGCGGTGGTGCAGTCAGCCCGATCACCATGACAGGGGAATGACCATCCCATTAGAAAGACGAAAGTCTCTCCCTGATACATCCCCCTTTGTGGGTAGGATTTCCAAAGAGCAAGAGACAGGCATGGCCTTTGTGCGCAAGCGCTTTGGGAGCCCATGACAGGCCGTTCGGTGCAGGTGTAATTACAGCGATCACAGCTACTACAGGATGTCATTTCCATGGGGACAGTCTCTTTTGACACTTCCTGAAAGTGACCACAGCCTGCAGCTTCATTAACTCCCCTGGCTCCCAGCAAGAGACTCTTCCCTGCCTAGCTGCTTTTCCATCTGTCAGGAAAAACTACCCAGAAAACCGAGTAGGGCTCCATCTCCTGCACTACTCCGACTGGTCAAAGGAACTGAAATAGGCAAGGACAGGGAGGGGGATTCCGGCTCTCCTGCCCAGGGAGCTAAAGGAGCAATGGGTAGTTCCCTTGACTGATGTTCCTAAAAATATGCCAAGCCATTTTGTGTTGTCCACCCAGACAAGGACAACAGATGAACCGACCTAGCCCATGATTTTGCCAATCAAGAATTGTTCCCCAGAGCACAGCTTCTACTGCTCTGTCCATTCAACTTCTTAAAATCCCAAGGACTGAGTCACCATGTGAAACTAGCTAAACTATCTCACTGGCTGAAATAAACCACTTTGCAGAGGGCTCAGACTCCAAAGCAGAACCTAAGTAGTGAACAGGCTCAATGGGCTGGAGTGAATTTCTCCCTTATTGCAACCTGCTTGGTCCAACTTACGGGGCTGTAGCAGCTGAGTAATGGAAACAAACTTCCTCTATAGCTGAGACCAGGAAACAAAGACATTGATTGTGCTAAAATGTGAATCCTCAGCCAGATGAGGAGGAACATAGAGCATAAGTAATAGTTAATCCCTATTTACTTAAATGCATGCATTTCAAATGAACAATATTTAATTAAACACATTTGCTGAGTTTAATCAAAATCGGATTTCTGCTCCTTGAAATCATTTGAGATCCAATTAGTCATGATTACATCAGGCAGGCCGGAAGGAGAAAAGCCTTGCGTTACCTTGAACACCATGCAAATGACTGAAGTTAGCAGGAGGAACAGTGTGTCATGGGTTTGCTTTGTACCTTGTGCATACATTATTCTGTTGCTTTCCTCACATAATTCTCTGATGTAGAAAGTGAATGCAAAACAAATAAAATATTAGCCTTTGTTCTTGGCATTTTTTTCACAACTATTGTCTATAGCAGCATAATTCTGGTTGTATAGATCATGTCCGCATTTTTAATACTAACAGATTGATTTTTAAAAAATAATTACTCGGAAGGGGACTGAGTTAAGAAGCAACTCGTGGAACTCCTTGAGGTAGTGACGGTCATTTTTACTATTTATTTGTACGGTGTCTAGCACAAAGAGGTCTGATCCTTAACTGGGGTCCCTATGTGCTAATATAATAGGTTTAGACTGGTCTTTCTTTTTGTACAGTGTTTATACAATGCACCTATCACAATGGGATCTTGGTCCGTGACTGGGTCTCCTAGATGCTGCCATAATACAACTAATAAATAGTAATAATAATAAGCCCAGTGGTTAAGGTTTTCCAAGGGGACTTATTTATGCATCTTCCCATTAAAATTAATGGAACATATACATGACACGTATCCCTAGTCCAAACAAGGCCACAGCCTGTAGCTACAAGTTATAATTTTTTAGATAATGCTTTCTTAGCCAGAAGGCCGGGAAGCCACCAGACTCAGAGTATTTCAGGGAAGAGATGAATGACTGAGGGTAACAAATAGAAATGTGTGTGTGTGTGTGTGTGTGTGTGTGTGTGTGTGTGTGTGTGTGTGTGTTTATCTCCTCTCCCATTTGCCAGAGTGTGGAAGGACTGAAGTTATTCTGTCCTTTTTTGTTACCATTTGGCTACCTGCAGAAGGAACGGACCACGGGAGCTGCAATGCTGCGTCCCCTCGTCGACTTTGAACATCACAACCACTATCCCTACATAAAACTGGTGTTTGTGAGAGGGGCAGAACGGAACCACTAACTGCATTACTGAGGGTGCCATAAATCACTCTCCACCCTCTGAGGTGGGTGTGTGGCATGGGGCCGCCGGGAAATCCAGCACATACCTGAATCTAATGAGAGTTGGTAGAAATTCTCTGAGTCCAATATTAGTCTTTCCCAGGGAAACACTGAACTCCTGAGCTAGCAGTTTCTTTTCTTCATTTCTGAATCTCTGCCAGATGATCTGCAGACAGAGAGCAGAAGGTGGGGAGATGAACCCCAGGGAGCTCGGTAAGAAGACTCAGGATCCCGGTGGACCTGTTTTGCAGTTTCAGGGCAAAGCGCCGGCAGTCTTCTTTTCAGGCTGGGCTCTGCAGATGTTGTTAGGGAACGCTCCATCCCCAGCACATGGTTGGTTTGCATTTCTGCAGTGACCCAAGGTGCTAAGGGAATGCATAAGAGGGTTGGTGGTGATGCGGAGGTGATTTCTGGGGAGGCAAGACTGTCCTTTTTGGGTACTAAGAATCAGGGAGGTAGCCGTGTTAGTCTGGAATAGCAGAGGTAGCAAAGTCCTGTGGCACCTGTGGTAAACCCAGGGCAGGCGAGGGCCGGAGAAGGTTGTGGTGAGAGGGATAACTGCAGTTTAATTGGATCCAGCTGAACAAGGCTGCCAGAAGCAGGGCCAGCTGAGGCCAGTTAAGGAGGCTGGCAGAGCCCTTTAAAAAGACTCCTCCCCAGAGAAGAGTGTGGGAGTTGAGGAGCGAGTTTGGAGGCAGGAGGAATCAGAAGAGTGAGGTTGGTGAAAGCAGAGAGGAGTGAAGGAGAGCGAGAGACAGAGTCAGAGAGGCTGCCAGCAGACAGGAAAGCAGGAAGGAGGGAGTTAGCCCTTCCTAGCCCGCTGGGAGCCAAACCCCAGCCAGAAGAGAACAGCTAAAGGGCCTGAGTCCGGGGAGTCTAAGGAGCCACCTTGTCACACGTGGTGTCAGAGGTGGGATGCAGTGAGTAGACTCGGTGGCCAGTTCTCTCGGGCAAGGCAAAGGCCCCCTCAAAAAAAAAAAAAAAAAAAAAAAAAAAATTTTAAAATGGAGGAGGTGGTGAAGGCACTGGTTCAGGCCACTGCGGCCCAACAAGAAGCAGTGCGAGTGCAGCAAGAGACTAACCAGTTGCTGATGTCCCAGGCAGCCCAGGACCGAGCTACACTGCAAGAGCTAGCAAAACAGATAAAAGTCCTGGGCACCATGGCCCGTGGGGGCCCCGACCCCCGGCCACTGAGGGCGGGCAACTACTTACAGAAAATGACAGTGGACGACGATACCGAGGCCTACCTTCTTGCATTTGAGAGGACAGCCCTGCGAGAGGCCTGGCCCCGGGAGCAGTGGGCGAGTATCCTGGCCCCCTTTCTGTGTGGGGAGGCCCAGAAGGCCTATTTTGACTTGGCAACCGAGGCAGCGGCGGATTATCCCCAGCTAAAGGCCGAGATCCTGGCAAGGGCGGGAGTGACGCCAGCCCTGAGGGCCCAGCGGTTCCACGAATGGAGGTACAAGGCCGACAAGGCACCGCGGTCCCAGCTGTTCGACTTGATCCACCTCGCCCGGAAGTGGCTGCGGCCCGAGACTCACGGCCCCGAGAAAGTGGTAGAAATCCTAGTCCGGGACAGGTATATGCGGGGGTTGCCACCGGACATAAGGGGGTGGGTCCGTAAGAACGATCCCTCCTCCTATGACGAGCTAGTATCCCTCGTGGAAAGACACCTAGCCTCCCAAGAGTTGCCTCGGACTTCCAAGGAAGGAACGCGCCCGAATAGGAGGCAAGTCTCAGGGCCAAAACCCCGGATTACCGTGACTCCAAGCCGATATATGGAAGGAGGAAAAGAGGCTGGGGATCAGCCTGAGAACATGGAGAGGCTTGGGGACTGGGGGAACATGACTCGGGGGGAAAGGCCTAACAGCCCGAAAACCAGGGGACTAGCCCGGGCAGGTATACGTTGTTATGCATGTGGGGAAGTGGGGCATATAGCTGCCCAGTGCCCAAACCAGGTGGAACCTATGCAATGTGACTGGGGGGGGATAGAAAGTCCATGTGACCTGATAAATCAAGTGGGGGTCGCGATGGCCCCCCATAGATACACCCGGCCCGTTAAGATGAACGGCATTAGCACCACCGCGTTAGTCGACTCAGGGAGTGCGGTCACGCTGGTCTCGGGGAAGCTGGTCGGGCGGGACCAACTCGCCCGGGCCAAGCGCTCAGGAGTATCCTGTGTGCATGGGGATGTTAACTATTACCCCACCATCCCCGTGAGTATAGACATCCTGGGAAACCCCACGAAGGTAATGGTGGGAGTAGTCCCGAAGCTCCCTTATCCAGTCCTCATTGGGCGAGACTTCCCAGGGTTCGATAGCCTGCTCCCCGGAAGGGAAGCGGAAGGAGTTAGCGCCGAGATCCAGGAGATAGCGCCGAGGGATCGTGGGCCCCCGGCCTTCCGGGAATTTGACCCAGAGCTATTTTCCATGCCTGGGGGACCCAAGAAGTCTCGGAGGGAGAGAAGGGCAGCTAAAGAGTTGGGGACGAAGATTTTGACCCAGTACCGGAGGGTTGTGCTGGTAGGGGAACAAGTAAGCCCCAGAGGGACGAGGGCTCGGCGAGCTCTGGGGGAACCCGACGCCGGACCTAGTGCCCCCCAGACTGCCCCTGAGGAGGAGCCGGGGGTAGATTCCCTGGAGTTGGGGCCAATTGGCCCGTCAATGGAAAATTTTGGGCAGGATCAAGCCAATGATCCAGCCTACCACAATATCCGAAAGGAAGTAGTTGAGGTAAATGGAGTCCCGGTGGAAGGAAAAGTTAAGGGACGAGGGCCGTACTATGTGATAAAGGGGGACTTGTTATACAGGGTAGACCAGAGGCCGGACCAAGCCGTAGAGCAACTCTTGGTGCCCCAGAAGCACCAGAGAGGTGTGATGGACCTAGCCCACAGCCATCTCTTCGGGGGCCACCTAGGGGTAGATAAAACCCTCGACCGGATCCTGAAAAGATTTTTTTGGCCCGGAGTTTATGCGGCTGTCCGGCGGTATTGTGCCTCCTGCCCGGACTGCCAATTGCATGCCCCCCGGCCACACTTACGGGCCCCTCTGGTACCCCTACCCATCATTGAAGTCCCGTTTGAGAGGATCGCTATGGACCTGGTAGGCCCCCTCGAGAAGTCTGCCCGGGGCCATCAGCACATACTGGTTGTGCTAGACTACGCCACCCGATACCCGGAAGCCGTGCCCCTACGGAACACGATGTCAAAGACCATAGCCCGGGAGTTGGTGCAGATCTTTTCCCGAGTAGGGATACCCAAAGAGATCCTGACCGATCAAGGGACCCCCTTTGTGTCTAAACTGATGAAGGACTTATGCGACCTGCTCCAGGTGCGGGCCCTAAGGACATCGGTTTACCATCCCCAGACTGACGGCCTGGTTGAACGCTTCAATAGGACATTGAAGAGCATGATCCGGAAGGTAGTGAGCAGGGACGGGAAGGATTGGGACACCCTGCTCCCCTACCTACTGTTTGCGGTGAGGGAGGTACCGCAGGCCTCAACGGGATTCTCCCCATTCGAGTTGTTATATGGACGCCACCCTCGGGGGTTACTCGATATAGCCAAAGAGGGTTGGGAAGAACAGCCGAATCCGGGGAGAAATGTCATTGATCACGTATTACAGATGAGAGAGAGGATCGCTCAGGTCACCCCCATTGTGCGAGAGCACATGCAGAAGGCCCAAGAGGCCCAGCGAAGGTACTACGATCGCCAGGCGTTGAGCCGGAAGTTCCAGGTGGGGGACCGGGTGATGGTGCTCGTACCCACGGCTGAAAGTAAACTGTTAGCCCAGTGGCAAGGGCCTTATGAGGTGATTGAAGCCGTGGGGGACGTAGACTATAAAGTCCGACAGCCTGGACGCCGGAAACCAGAGCAGATCTATCACGTGAACCTACTGAAGCCATGGCAGGATAGAGAGGCTCAAGTGGTCGCGCTAGGAGCAACCCCCCGGGAAGGGAACCAGCCTAGCCAGATAGGGATATCCCCCGAGCTGACCCCAAACCAAAGAGAGGAAGTGATCAGCATGATCAGACGCCACCCGGACGTGTTCTCGGAAGCACCCGGCCGAACCAGGGAGGTGCACCACCACATCCACACGGAGCCCGGGGTAAAGGTACATGTCAAGCCCTACCGGATCCCAGAGGCAAGAAGGGAAGTGATTGGGGCAGAAGTCCGAAAAATGCTAAAATTAGGGGTCATAGAAGAGTCCCATAGCCAGTGGTCCAGTCCCGTGGTCTTGGTACCCAAGCCAGATGGCAGTGTGCGATTCTGCAACGACTTCCGGAGGCTAAATGACGTTTCCCAGTTCGATGCATATCCGTTACCCCGAATAGACGAGCTGATTGACCGGCTCGGAACAGCGCGGTTCCTGTCCACCCTTGACCTGACCAAAGGTTACTGGCAAATCCCCCTGGCCCCGGCGGACAAGGAAAAAACGGCCTTTGCCACCCCAGAGGGTTTGTTCCAGTATACGGTCCTCCCCTTTGGGTTGCACGGAGCCCCCGCCACCTTCCAGCGGCTCATGGACAAACTGCTGCGGCCGCATCGTAAGTACGCAGCCGCGTACTTGGACGACGTGATTATCCATAGCCCCGACTGGGAGACACACTTGGGGAAGGTAGAGGCAGTGCTAGACACCCTGAGGAAGGCTGGCCTGACTGCAAATCCCGCCAAGTGCTCGATTGGGCTAGCAGAAGCCAAATACCTCGGATATATAGTGGGGAGAGGCCTGGTAAAACCCCAGCTTAACAAGTTAGAGGCGATCCAGAAGTGGCCACGACCAGTCCGGAAGAAGCAGGTCCGAGCGTTCCTGGGGTTGGTTGGGTACTATCGACGGTTCATTCCCCATTTCGCCGCCAGGGCATGCCCATTAACGGACCTGACGAGAGCCCGTGGCCCGGACATCGTGAAATGGTCGACTCCAGCAGAGGAGGCGTTTAGGGATCTGCGGACAGCCCTCTGCACCGACCCCGTGCTAATAGCCCCGGATTGGGAAAAGGAGTTTTTTTTGCAGACTGACGCCTCTGAGGTGGGGCTAGGAGCGGTGCTCTCCCAGATGGTGGATGGAGAAGACCACCCAGTCCTCTTCCTCAGTCGGAAGCTACTGCCCAGGGAACGGAAATATGCCGTAGTAGAGAAGGAGTGCCTGGCGGTAAAGTGGGCCGTAGAAAGCCTCCGCTACTATCTGCTCGGGAGACGGTTTACCCTGGTCACTGACCATGCCCCGCGGAAGTGGATGCAGCAAAACAAGGACAAAAATGCAAGAGTCACCAGATGGTTCCTCTCGCTGCAACCCTTTCATTTCCGTGTGCAACATAGGTCCGGCCGCCTGCACGGAAATGCGGATGGCCTGTCGAGGGTCCACTGTTCAGCGACCCAAGTAGCCCAACCCCATGGTGTTGAGCAGGGGGGGGGGATGTGTGGTAAACCCAGGGCAGGCGAGGGCCGGAGAAGGTTGTGGTGAGAGGGATAACTGCAGTTTAATTGGATCCAGCTGAACAAGGCTGCCAGAAGCAGGGCCAGCTGAGGCCAGTTAAGGAGGCTGGCAGAGCCCTTTAAAAAGACTCCTCCCCAGAGAAGAGTGTGGGAGTTGAGGAGCGAGTTTGGAGGCAGGAGGAATCAGAAGAGTGAGGTTGGTGAAAGCAGAGAGGAGTGAAGGAGAGCGAGAGACAGAGTCAGAGAGGCTGCCAGCAGACAGGAAAGCAGGAAGGAGGGAGTTAGCCCTTCCTAGCCCGCTGGGAGCCAAACCCCAGCCAGAAGAGAACAGCTAAAGGGCCTGAGTCCGGGGAGTCTAAGGAGCCACCTTGTCACACACCTTAAAGACTAACTATAAAGTTTTGAAGCATGAGCTTTCCTGGGCTAATACCCACTTCGTCGGATGCCTGCAGGAAAGCTCATGCTTCAAAACTTTATAGTTAGTCTTTAAGGTGCCACAGGACTTTGCTACCTCTTTTTGGGTACTGTGAGAACAGTCACAAGTGGAATGTTTTCTGCCAGTTCTGCACTAAGCCTCAGCCAAGTAAAGGTCTTGCAATCTGTTCACTCATATTTCTCCCTGCTGGAGCTTGTGATGGAGTGTTCCACCCACCCCCACAGGTCTGACGGGATTCAGGTAGTTAGATGGGCCAATTAGCTGCATAGGCTACACACGGAGGGCTAAATAAGGCTTAATGAAGGGGGAAGCTCCCCTGGGCAGGAGCAGACAGAGCTTCTCTCCAGCTGAGATGCTGAGAACAGAAGGGGGCTGCGAGGGGGAAAGTCTGCAGTCACACCCTGGCAGGATGGAAGTGTGTTGTGCTGGGAAATAGCCATGGGAAGCAGAGGAAGCTCGGACGGATGGTAAACTCAAAGGTGCCAGAGGACAGGAGGAGGAACTAGGACAGAGCCCAGGGAAGGCGCAACCAGGACTGGGAATAAGTAGACCACAGTGGCAGAGAACAGGGTCACTGGGCTGGAAGCCAGAGTGGTGGGCAGACCTGGGTTCCCCCGGCAGCCGCTGGGGCGTGGTACCGTCTTGGACATAGAGCTTGGAACGGCAGAGGGATAGCTTGCCCAGACGCTCTGGAAGTGGAGAGCTAATGGAACCTGTCCGGCGGACCGAGTCCCAAAGAATCCATCTCCCTGGAGTCCCGGAAGGTGAGATGATACAAGAGGGTGAGCGACTGCAGGAAGGGGCGTCTGAGCAGCAGTGACCTTATCCCCACATGAGTCACCAGGAGGCACGCCAGCGGTGAGCAGCGAACCCTTTGACGGAGCTGCATGGAAAGCCATGAGGAGGCTCCCCAGAAAGAACCTGTGGCAAGGACCCTGCCTCCCCGTACACTGTGCTCACACCATGGCTCCGCCAGCCACAGGCCCACTGCAAACGAGTGGAATGTTTCCATTAGATGGCAGAGCAGGACATGCAGCAGCATTACAGGCTCTTCCGGCAGTGGCAGTGTTGGTCATTGAGCACACACCCCCCTTCTGAGACCGAACGTTACACACTGAAATCCCGATTCCTCAAAGGCTCTTGTTTTTCATCAGCAGATGTGACTCTTTGTAGCCCACGGATAATCCATTGAGTTTTGCGCTTTTCTGAGTCTATTATCAACAGTCCAGGTGAAAGTCTTTCCATCCAATTTCCCACTTTATTAAAGGTCTTTGCAGAACATGGTCTTCAAAAATGTATCTTTCCATCTGTGGTGCCTTATGCCTGAAGTGTGTAAGTGTGTGTGTGTGCGTGCATGAGCACGCACCATAATCTTCCCAGTTCAGACGATCGTGTGCCTTGCTGCAGAAAATCACACCACCCTTCAGAGCAGTATCTCATGCTATTATAAAGTTCCAGGTTAGCAGTCTCTACCCATCCTTGGCAGATAACTTTCAGTGTCATCTTAAGTTCAGTTTCCCTGAGTACCTGCCACTCTTCATTTAGGAGCAGTTCAGCCTCAGAGAACAAAACAGCTGGGAAGGAAAGCAGATTTGAATGGCAAGCTGACAGCTGACACACTGATTAACTCTAGTGTTCAATTTTTCCAGCAATTTGATCTTTAAAACAAACCTTTGCAAGATCAGCTGACAACACTTGGTAAGACTTGCACTGTACTTATGTGTAATGTAATGAGATACTAATGAAACTGATGGCAAAGAGCTGAAAAGTCAAAATCGTCATTCACCAGTACAGGAACATTCCTGCTAATATAATCAACTTGTAAAACAATTGAAGTGCATTTTTTTGCTTTGATGCAGTGTTTATTAGCTCTTTTATTCTTCAATAGACTTATTTCAGGTAAAATGTGTACAAAGCTATACCTGGGGGATATTAAATGTTCTGGCTATTTAAATAATGCAATTGACACTAATTACAAAATGGACACCAACTGTGTAACTGGAAGTGCAATTTACAAAATCCATTTCACAGGGCCAGTGTTGCCAATGTGCCTGGTTTCCTTGGTGGAACCATTTGGTTTGTGAAGAGTGACTTGTTAAAGGAGAGCAAAATAAGACAGCAATGAAGACCAGGGGGTCTGAATTGCAGTTAGCTTTGAAAACATCCCAAGACTCAGTACAAAGGTGGCTTTCCATCCCCTCCACTGAGACAAGTTGCTCTTTTTCAGTTCATCCAAGGGCCAATACTTTGAAGCAAGGAAAAGGAATGGAGGGGGACATCAAATCATCCCTTCTCCCCCGCCCCACTATGATACCAGTCACACTTAGGAAGCTGGTCAGAACATCAACCGGCATCATTACAGTATTATCATGTCTAAAGGATGTTTGCAGGTTGTAAGGCAAAACAAGCCATTTTCCTCACACGAATGTGGCCTGGGCAACTTAATCAATACCAGATTGCTGAGCTATTATTACAGGGGTGCTAAAGTTTCATTTGTAAGATAGCGCCATTGATTGTGACAGATAATTTGCCCGTCAATAATGTCATTCCTGACAAATAGCTCCTTACGTGAAATTTTCTGCTGTGCCTTTGTCACTCTTGCATTGTTGAGGGCTGCAGAGTCTGACAAGAAATTGCTGTTGAAAACTCAACCGTTTTAAATTGCTGGTGGTGGTGGGGTGGTGTTGAAAGGATGTTATCTTGGAAACCTTTCCCTGGGGTATTGAAATATCATTTAACTTCACTCCTTATCGATGGCGGCTCAGTAAATAGGGACCCGTTTCACAAGGGAGAAAGTGCTGCCGCTGAACTGCTGCAGTGAGCGTGTGTTTCCACAAGGAAAGCTTTTGGCTCCAGTGGGCATTGGATGGCTCAGGTGGTCAGGTATGGGAGGGGTTGGAAACTTTAGGTTACCTAGTCAATAGTGGGCCAAGCTGGTGGTGTGCTAAGCCGTGCATTCCATGTCTTGAAGGGGCTGGTGGATCACAGACGTTCAGTTCAGTTCATACACAAAACAACCCACCAACACAGCTGAGACTAGCAAGCGGAGCCATTCACAGCCTCAGCAGAGAGGCCAAGGAGAGAATGAGCCAGACAAACTGAGTTCCCTCATCCTTCCCCCTCTGGGACAGGAATGAACAAGACCTTGGATCAGTTCTCTCATCTCCTAGAATTGCAGGTGAGCAGACCCAGGGATGGGACATCACATATCTTTGATCCTTGGGCTGATGGCTACAGCGCGCGCACACACACACACACAGCTCAGTCCCAAAAGCTGCTTGGGGTATAATCCAGTCTTCCTTTCATTATGAAAACAATTATCTGTACACAACGTGAGACAGCAAGGGGGTCAGAGCCTGTTCTCTGCAGCCCCCTGCATCTGACAAGGAGCTGATATCAGTTATCTAAGACCTCAAAGAACAGATAATGAAAGGAGGAGGGTAAAAGAGTAAATGGGGCTTATGTACCCCTATGAGTACACACTATGTGCCCATAGCTCTTTGCTCCTTGCATAGGGCACTCTGTACTCAGGCAGACTGCAATGGCACCAGAATACACTTTGTTGCCACTCCAAAGGAGAAGAAAAAGAAATGTACGGCAAGAGAGAGATAGAAAGATATGTTTACTAAAGTTCAATATCCAGCTGTGACCCTTTATAAACAACAAATAATAATAAGAAATAACAACAGCACACTATTGAAAGGCAGCCCAGCCAGTAAACTTTAAATTAATATTAAATATGATTTGGATGAAGGGAAAATGCTCACCACCCCAAACCAACAACTTTATAATTGGAGTCTGAAGCTGCAGCTAGTAATAACAGATTATGTTGCTTCAAAAGGAGATTTATGAGTGTCCAAGACAAAATAATCTCTCTTTGGGCGTTATCTGCACAAAGCAGTGCGGTGCAGAGGAAGGACCTAATTAATCATCTGCAATGCACTGCCCCCTTTTCTAATAAAATCAGTCCGTTCGTGCAGGGCAGCCTACCCTGATCATTCGGGCCTCTGATTGTCCAGCAAAGAAACTTGAGCATCTGTCTGCATGGAACCCGCTGAGCCTTTTTGGGGAAGTGTTTACAAAGATCAGCCCCCAAGAAAAGATTCTAGGAGGCTCATCTCTGGCTGCCTATTGCCGAAAAGGTGCATGGAGGGCAGGGGGCGGTGGCAGAAAGATGACAGACACGTGACAGCTATCTTGCTGTGAAATCCTTGTGGAGACAAGGCACCTGTGGTTTTCCCATCAGGTAGTCTTGTGAGACCAGCACTAAACCTCTGCCAGGGGTTGATCCCACCTTGTTTAGCTTCGGGTAAAACTACAGAGCTTTCTCCCTAGTAGGATTTTAAAGAGGGATGGCTCACATGTGTTAGTGAACCCGTGGTAAACACCTGCCTTTCTTTAGCAGGGAAGACAGATACACACACAGGTATGCCCTTATCGGCCAGATGAATCAGTCGATTTGTGCTGTGATGATGACTAATGTCTCCTCCTTGGTGTGGAGATGGCAATGGGCAGGCGGCTTTCACCTCAGCCTTCCTGGAGATGGTTGTCAGGGAGGCATTCTGGTTGCAGTGCAACATCTATTTAGACAATTTTGCTGGGATAAATAGTATTTTTATGGAGCACACTAGCTGAGGTCCTCCCAAGTCCAAGCTCTTGGGAGGAGATTCTACGTTCTCCAGGTGTTCTAGGGCCAGTTAAGGATTTTTCAGTGTTTCCTTCTTTTGCTCCATTCTCCATCATGCTATTCCCAATTCCAGAGGCCACTGCTGATCTCTCCCTTTCCTCCTCTAACTCACGACTACACGTGACGCTCCCTGAGCAGGCTCTGGAGTAGATGGACCGTGTGTCCCATCTAGTCTGGCCACTCCCCTGTTTCTAAATTATTTATTCTTTGTATGACAGCTACATTCAGAGGCACCAACCAACTTTGGGGCCTCTCGGTGCTGGGAGTGGCACAGATACATAATGAGAAACAATCCCTGTCTAAATCAGATTTATGTATTGCTTTTGATTCATTGACCCCTCTGAAGTGAGTGGGGAGTCTTTTTGTGGAGTTCAGAGGCATCGGCAGATTGGACAGTCTATAAACCAATTGCAAAGGGGTAGTGAGGGGGACGGTAGAAGGGGGCAGGTTTCAGAGTAGCAGCCGTGTTAGTCTGTATCTGCATGATATGTTAGTCTATAAACTCATGGTATGGCAACGTCCACCTTTTCATGTTCTCTGCATATCTATCTATCTTCTTACTGTATTTTCCATTCTATGCATCTGCTGACGTGGACTGTAGCCCACGAAAGCTTATGCTGAAATAAATTGGTTAGTCTCTAACGTGCCACAAGTACTCCTCATTCTTTTTAGTAAAAGGGGGAAGCTTCTAAGCCAGCCCCCCTTGCATCACATCTGGGTCTGCTTTGCTAGACATGAGCCTACAATCCACCTTCTTAGAACAGATGGAACATACATTATGAGTGTGGACTGATCCTGTGAATTAGGGCTGTAGAGTTCCCTGCCCTAGACTGGAAATCTCTTTGGGCCAGGACTGACTTTGTCTGAGTCTTGCCCAGAACCAACCCTTCTCTCCCCCCCCCCCTTTAATATTTGTGTTACCCACCTAACTGTGTCTGGTCTTCAACTGAGAATGTAAACTCTTTAGGGGTGGGGCTTGCCTTTTGTTAAGGTTTTGTTGCAGGGTACCCTAGGGAGTCCCATAGAAATGAGGCTCACACACAGTGGCTAGATGAACTCATGAATAGCTAATCACATGTTTTGCAATCCTGCCTTAGTTTACCTGTTTGGTTTCACACAAGCTGAGATATAACAGACCAAGTAAACAGCTCACACAGCTGAGAAGCTTTTCTCAGACACATACATACGAGATAACAGGCACACAAGGCCATTCCCATGCTGAGAACCTTAATTATGCGTTACCCTGGAGGCGACTTAGAAGCGTAACTGCGCCCCCTAACGATTGCCGTCACAGTAATCTTCCACTTACTACAGGTTTGTACAGTGCCCAGCACAGTAGGGTCCCATTTAGATAGGAGCGTTAGTTTGCTACCATAATACAAATAAATGATCGTGTATGTTTTCCGTTTTTTCCATGCTCTCCATTGTGTCTGAGTTACTCAGTTACTCTCAGACAGCTACTGATGACATGAATTTCACACTCTTTAATATGTTTCCATAATGCCAGGTGCCCTGGTCGGGTTAGGAAGTGTTTTATGTTTGTTCCTATTCATTTTTAAGCTTCTCCATCACCTAAGTAAACTCTTGGATTTATCTCAGTTGGAACCCTACTGCAGAGTTGTTGAAACAGAATGAATTACACATTAAAATACTAAGCGCACTTGCTCAGATGACATCGGATAATATTGCAGCGCACGCTGCATGAGTATTAAGATTAGTCCGTTGCTGGGCTGCTAAAGCAAACTTTCTGTGTATTTAACTGATCTTGAAAATCATAGACTAGTAACAAATAATCTCACAGGGGCTTTCACACCCTAGTCAAAATTAAAATCAACATTGCCTAGAATTTCTAGACTTTTTATAGCGCTGTGGCTTGCCAGTCCCAGGCAGCCAGCATCTGATCCCTGCCCCAGCTGAGATTTCTCATTTCCCTCGATGCATGGAAAAGTCAGTAGTAGCAACAAATGGGATTTGATATGATGCAATTACGGTTGTAGCTATAGAGAGGATGGGGGCTATTTTTTAGCTATGACAGTGTGGCTTAGCATATAGGGTGCTGGAATCTGGAAACCTGGCTTCTATGCCCAGCTCTGCTATGGGAAAGTAGTTTTCCTGCTCTGTGCCTCAGTTTCCCCTTCTGACTGCTTGTCTATTTGGACTACACACTCTCCAGGGCAGGGGCTGTCTCTTATTCTGTATATGCAGAGCACCTAGCACCAAGAGACTCTAAGCCTGAGTTGCGTCTCCTCTGTCACCATAATGCAAACAATAATTACCGTTCTCCCATTCCGTTTGATAAGAACCAAAAGTGATGACGGATGTTACAAATGGTGGAACACAAACCCAACTGTCACTCCCCTGACTACAGAGATGAATGGGAGCCACTGCTTTTAATCAAGGGCCAAATGCTGCTGCTGAGGGGAGGGAAGATCTAATACCTATTAGAAGAATGTCTGTTGGTGAAAGAGATGAGCTTTCGAGCTCCACCGCACTCTTCTTCAAGGGTGGGCCCATGGGTGTTTCTTTCACCCATCCTGGGACCAACACAACTACACCACCCCCACAAACAAGAAGGTTTCTAGTTATCATAAGGAGGTGGTTCTGGAATGGCCTCACAAAGGAATAGCATGGGCAAACACCCGAACTAGAGATATAACTTGATTCATTTAGGAAGGGGTTGTCTGCAATAGAATAACTTCCCCAGGGGCCCTCTTCTTGTCTGATGCGCTGTGTTCCTAGCCTGTTCCTGCTCTTATGTGCATTTTTAATTTTTCTCTGGGAAAACTGGTGAATCTCCAATAAGGACAATAGAGTCCCTCTTTTTTGCACCAGCGTAGTGATTCTCTGTTGTGAACATTTACCCTCTCATGCAACCACTAATGGAAACCACCCAATTATAGCCCCGTCCTTAGTGCTGAGACACAAACACACCCCTTGAATAGTCCCACAGGGAGTCTCAGTTCATCCGAGGGTGAGAGAGAGAGAAGGTCCCTGCTATTCAAATTGTTATTCTATTAGCAGGAGATTTAATTAACTTATCTCACGGCCCCAAAGATCGAGGCGGCATATTTTTTTCCCTTGACAGAGAAAGCTTTGCTGCCAGCAGCGCTTTTTGAACACTCAGACGTCTAATAAAAAAACCCAGACCTCTGGAAATATGGTAAACACCTCTTCCCCCGAATGTGAATGTGTTACTGAAGCAATTAATGTCCCCTTGTTTATTAAGCTAACGTAAGGAAGTCAATTAATCTGGGCAATGGCAGGTCATTATTATCCTAATGGAATATGTCCCCAGCCAGCCTGCCTATGCTTTGGCTTATAATTACTAATTGAAACTTCACCCCAATACATCAGCCAACCTGTGGCGCGGGAGGGGGTACGGGGGGGGGGGGAGGGAGAGAGAATGAATCTACAAGTTCTACAAGTGCAAAGAGAGAGAATGCACATAGGGCTTTCCTGAGGGTCAGAGAGAAGAAGGGCTGGGCTTGGTTAGAAAGCACCATGCTACATATCAGCAGAAGGGGACTGTTGCTCTCTCCTTGGCATCATTCCCTTCCGAGACTGCTGATGGGGAAACCTTGACCTTGCTCAGCTGTAAGCACAAAACCAGGCACAGTCAGCTACAAGCAGCGAAAACTCAGGTAGCCTGACTGTGACCTACAGCCCAATGCAACCCCTAGAGTTCCACCGTATGGCCCCAACCAGTCTTACGTGTTACCAGGAGGTGCAGTTCCCAGCGCATACAGTCCAGCTTCTCTTCTGGGATAAACTGACATTGCAACATCGCTTCCAGCATGCAACGCTCTACCAGGGCCTGGAGGGAAGATGGAGCACTGCTTCAGGCTCTAGAGGAGCAAGCTCTGAGGCATGGCCAATTTCTGCACCCCCTAGTAGCATAACATCCCTCTAGGGGTGCTCCCTGTCTTCTCTTGCAGAAGCGATCAGACCCCCGCCAGAGCAGCAGTGTATAGAGACAGCTGGGTCTTGTAGAGTTATAAATAGTTAAATACTGATGAGGAGACCAACTGTGCACCTGTCCAGTTTCCCCATCCTCCTACTGTTGCGTAGAGAGGAACGACACAGCAGTCTCCTTCACGCAAAGCCAGAGTAGAAGCACTTTGCAGGGCAATCTAAGATCATGATTTCAGCCCATGAAGTGTAGATAGGTGACTCCCATGGTTCAGTGTCAGTTAAATGTTCTTTTGATAAGCGCCTCAATTTGAATAGTCCCTCCAAGATGTGCTGGTTAGCATCCTTGTGGGTGTTGCCCCAGGAACAAACATTTTAAATTCAAGTAGAGAGCCAATACTCATAACTTCAAATATAAACAGGATACATACATACAAATAGCATAATCATATTCTGCAAATTATAACCTTTCCATAGACCTCTTGCCTGCCACATTTGGTACAGGATTTGTTGCAAATATATAACAGTGGTTGCAACAGAGATCTGTATGATCATATTTCCATTAGATGATATCACACCACTCACTGCACAGTGTAACTGCTGTAGCGCTAGTCAGGGAAGAGGGCAGGGAGGCTGAGCCAAGAGACTCCCCCTGAGGAGCCCTGTTCTATGGAGCATGGGTTTGCATAATATGGAACGGCGAACTAGAGCTAAATCATATTCTTTCCATCACTGCTTTGTTACTCTGAGCTGGAAATGTGAATTCCCAGCTGAGATTCAGGGAAACCTCCCTCTCCCGATCGGTTATTCATAAACAAATCAATCCAATCACCGAACAGCAGGAAAAACTTTTCTATCCATCTTAGCACTATCAACAGATCACAGTCAGTATCTTAACTCATCGTGTTGCCATTAAAATGGAGTTTTCCTATCCAAAAAGCTAGTCTGAAAAAGCTCAGAGTTGCGAACTGCCAAGTCTCACTCTTAAGAGTGCAAAGGAAGGGAAAATGCACTAGGTCAGATTTTCAGCTGTGGTAAAGCCAAGTAGCTCTGACTTTAAGGCATCCATACTGTTGATGCCAACTGAGGAGGTGTGCAACTGTTTTCACTCCTTTTCAGCTGGTATCACGTCCTCACCCTCCTCTTCCACACGTTGTATTCTTGGGGAAACTGTGTTCTGTCAAGGCGACAAAACACAACAGCACTCTAGCAGGCAGTGCAGTGTGGCGAGAAGTTGCACTGCATCACATCAGCTCCGAGAAGACTTGGATGGCACCCAAGTTGGAGAACATCCTGTGAATGACTCATTTGAAAATGAGAAAGATGTGAAGAGGAGAAAGAGGAAGAAATAAGACTGTAGATGGAGCTCCATGGCTCTGAAAATAAAAGGTAGTTTGAAGCATACGGAAGGGAGCATATTGTTAGAATGGTATATGCTGTATACCACTCATTTTGATATGGACATCTAGATGGGTCAGCAACAAAAGGAGACACCTCTAATTTGTGCAGCCATTGAGCTAATTTTGAGCCATTGAGCCTTGCAGTGGACTTGGCTGTTGGTTTTTCCTCTTGGGAGCTGCTTGGATGCCATAGAGATGGGTGCCAATACAGGAGTGTAGACAGAGAGGAGCAGATCTGATCAGGAACTGGAATTTCCATTCTATGGGAAATACCAACATTGTAAGAAAGTAGTGTTCTAATTGCAAAGAAAGGCAAAAATTGGCATTTTCCATAAAACAAATATGTTTTTGGAAAAAAAATCTTGCGTCAAAATATTTCATTTCAATAAAATCCAAATGTTTTTATTTTGACTTGATTTTATTTGATTATAAAGTAGAATATATAACAAAATAAATTTCAAACTGAAAAGTGGTTTGGAAACACCCCTCAGAACATTCCATTCCAATACATTTTGGCACTGAAACTCTCTACAAATTGGCATTTTTGATGGAAAATATTCCACTGGAAAATATTCAGATAACATGCATGGATGGGTGGGTAGATGGATGGGTGGATGGATAGAATATTTTCCTTTGCCATGTAAACAGCTCCGAGTTTTACATCCTCATAACACCTGAAAACAGTCTCCATAGCTTAGTAAAGACACTTTCATGACAAACTAAATGGAGCTTGTCGACCTATGTAATTAAATCTGTTCCTATCTACAGTGTATTAGTGCCATTATTTCCCCATCATCAGTGCTGTGTTAATGACATTGTCCTCTTTATCTTTTGTGCGTGCAGATACTTTATTTAAGTGAATCTGCCTGGGAGTCATTCTGATGCCAGGCAGGTCAGAGGAAGAGATTTATGAGTGGCAATTATCTTTAATATTTAAAAAGACTTCAGTTATCACTATCTGGTTATGGCTTCCATATGAGCTGTAACAGCTGGCTTCACTCAACAAGGTGGCAAGCACTAAATTCTATTAGTTGGAGACAAATAACATTGCTATGGCCAAACACTAATCACCACACTTATGGGAGCTTTGTTAATTAAAATGCGTATGCAAATATACCTGCTAAAAGCACCATGCTCTCCATTTTGTATGCAAAAGGCAGTTGATAGGTATGCAGGTCATTTGCATCATGAAAAAAACTGAGCATTTTTAATTGGTGTGAAAACTTAAAATTCATGGGCTTGTTTATACAAATGTGGCTTTGTGTTGGTGTCGCTGCACCTTTGAGTCACCACTCACACAGGGGTGGACTCAGTTGCATTTACACACACATTTATATAACCATGGCAACTAAGTATGTAAAATACATTTTTAAAAGATTTAAAATCTCATGAGGTTAATAAGTCACCATAAACTATGGCCTTGAAATCTCCTGTTCCGTTCACCTTAACACACATACGTAGCATCATTTATACAGTGCCAATCACTGCAGTATTAGGGCAGGGTGGTGCCTTGGGGGCAGCCTTCGCATCCCACTTGGGATTTGTAGAGTCTTAAGGAATGAGGAGACCATCTAGCTGGAAAATTGCAGCATCCTTATAACAGCCCCGGTTCTCAGCAGAATGCTAGAATCAGCCTTCTGTGTCTGGCACTTGCAGAAATCAGATTCTCACACACTGCTTTTATCAATTCTACAGAGCTTAATGTCACAGGGACGACTACACTGGGAAATTGCGTTCCTCTCCATGCCTACATCTTGCTTCTCTCTCTCAACTTCAACTTCCCAGAGCTGGAGCAAAGGGAGGTGAATGTCATTGCATGGATGGCTCTGCTTGAATCAAGTCTATGGACTGGAAAGAAAGAATGAGCAGTCAAAAGGCTGTCAAGTGTGCACTTACAAAGTGGGTATAATGAGTGTGTAAGGGCAGAGAGAATGGGATTCTACACAAACACTAGACTTCTGAGAACAAAGTCAAGGGCTGGCAAAGGAGGAGTGAAAAGAGCTGGTTGGGAATTATTTAATGAAATCTCTTCATTAAAGAAATGACAGTTTGTCAAAACTGAAGCTGTTCGTGAAACAGGTTTGGATTCAATGACTTTCCCGCCGCAGAATGATACTGAAAAAAGCTGGAATTGTCAGAACAGCTCACGTCTATATTTTCTAAAGGAAAAATTCTATTTTCCTGATTCAGAATGAGTTTTTGTTCAGAAATTTAAACTAATTAGACTAAGAAAGGTTAAAAGGGTAGGAAAAAAAGGTCTAACTCCAAACCAAATTTTGATGAACCTGAACTGAATTTTGTTTGGTTCATGAATATTTCAAGATTTCAACTCTTCGTCCCAATTGGAGATGGAAAATAATTTTGAACTCTCAAAAATATTCAAGGGGCAGGAAACCCTCTTCCCAGCCAGCTCGAGGAGTGAGATCTCTAGCGGAGGAGGTAATCAGTCTCCCATCTAAACCCTTCAGATATTATAGACATTCCTCCCTTGGTTGCTACATTGTGTAGTCAAGCTATGCCTATTTTAGGAGAGGGGAGTAAACTACTCCTGACCCTTCATCCTTCTGATCACTCCTAATGGGTCTGTGCATCTCTGCACCTCGGGTACTTGGAACAGAACCTTCCGGGTTTGCTTCTCCTCAAACCAGTTTTACCCTAGGGACATTCATTGACTTCACTGAGTTACTCCTGCTTTATGCTGGCGTACACGAGTGGGAAAATCACATCTGATAACCCAGGTGTGTTCTCACCAGTATAACGTAGATAAGGCCTATTAGAATAGTGCTCTGTGATGTCATGTATCCAGGCTGTATACATGGATGCATGTTAAAAATGTGGGCTGTATTTCTAATTGGAATTGTCTCTATCTCCGCAATTCCATACTGCTGCCTCTTTGCCAGATATGCATCACTCCTCCACAGGGCACTGATGTAGTTAACATTGGCTACCCAGACAGACAGCTGCTTTCCACAGAGCCAGTGATGGGGCTTCCACTGGGCTTTGTTCTGTGCATGAGAGGTGCCTACTGCTAGTGTCTGGATTTCAATCTATTGTTGTCAAAGTCACCGTTTGCCAGAGTGACTGAATTTGGAAGGTGCATACTTATTTTTGGGGAACCTGGTCACTATTCAACCCATTAGGTTAAGTGCTTGCATAATTAGTGTGTTTCAGCTGTCAACACTATTTCGGACAGCCCAATTCCTCTTCAATTATACTGCAAGTGAAAAAAAGTCTAGATTTTTTAAATCATGGATTCGTTTGGCAACATCAGGGAGGTTCTGTTTGAACAAAACCACATTTTAATTTGTCAGCTGCCCTTGAAGCATTAGATTTATTTAGCAAGGAACCGATAAGGAGAGAAGAAAAATGGGTAGCAACTCTGGCTTAAGCGGGCCCCCAGCTGTTATTCACAGGTTATCGATTCCTATTGACATCAGGAGACATTTAGATTCTAACCACAAGTGATTAGAGCTACTAGGATTTTGCTTGGAAATGTCAAATGCACAAGATCAAAATTTTTATGAGGTCTTTTAAGTGCCTCTGGGGCAAGACACATTAAGGGTATTTTGCTGAGACTGGGGTAGAAATGTGAAAAGTTCTCTGAAAGCTACGTCTGCCACATGCAAGGGGCTGCCCTGTCATTTCAAGCTATGTCAGGCAGACATCACGGCCACGTGGCTCTGCATTCCGGATCTGCTGAATGAAAGCGATATTAGATCATGGGGCCACCGATTGCTCACTGAAGTCAATGGGAGAGGGGGGGGTGTGTGCATGCGAACAAGAGAGCAGACTTTGGTCCACTTACCACTTACCTTTGGAATGGAAAGGAGAGGTGGAATTTCTTGGTGAGTTGGAGGAGAGGCTTGCTTGGTTGTGCATTACTCCAGTTATATGCCTCATCTGATTTCAGTGGAATTACCCTAACATAAAACCAGAGTACTGCAGTGAACACTCCGATCCCTAAGCTGTGATTTGGATCACGTGATCTGCCTTTAAAGCACATGATCTACTCATGCTTAAAGCTCAGTCTGTACTTAAATGCTTTGTTGAATCAGGGTTTTAGTCAACTACCTCGCTGCCGGGTGCATGCTTGTGGCCTGCAAAGCCACAGTGAGGCGGGAACCTGTCTCTTCCAACTCTAATCCGCAGGCAGGAGCACTGGTACTGTGACACTGATGGACAGACCAGTGCTAGGTAGAATTGGGCAAAATTCTGAGTCAATCCCCTTTTCCACTGAAAAATGCACATTCAGGTCGACTGAAGAAATTAGCAAATTGAGGTAGATTTCAGTGAATTGTTTTGGTAAAATATTAAAAAGAAAAAATTCAGAAATTTCCAAAGAGGTTTGGTTTTGGCCTTTCCAAAAGGAAAGATTTGGGCTTGTTTTGGGAAGACATTTATCTTCGGAATTTCACTAAATTGAATAAAAAAGCTTGTTAAAGGTGAAAAGAAGCCTTCAGATTAAATGAAATGGTTTCACGTTGAACAAAACCTGGTATTTGACCCAAAAATGTTTTGTTTTACCGAGGGAGGGGAGAAATGTGGTTTCATTTTAACCCGAACCAATTCCTTTTTTTGGTTCATCCAAATGGGTTATTCACACAGCTTTAGTGATAAGCTCCCCTTACCTGGGTCAGTCCTTTTCCCATGCAACACAGAAGATTAATTTGGCAGCAATCTATTATTGGGGAAGACTCGAGTCATTTCTTTGTTCCATTAGCTTTAGTGGCTTCTCTGCTCCCTGCTTTACATTTTAAGGTCAGTTGGAAGATCCCAGAGTAGCTTGAAATTAAGCTTTGCATCTGAGGCTCAATACAAAATCCACTGACACCCATGGGAAACCTTTTGTTGACTTCAGTAAGCACCGGACTGGGCTCACAATGCTCCAAGATCCTATGCTGGGTGCTTTTTATTTTGTGATGTGCTATCCAAACACAACACAGACAACCACACCAAGCCCCTCTGTTGTATCTAATAGAACCCACCTGAAACACAGAAAGATTCACCACACGTAGGAGGAACTAAAGTTAGGGTCAGGCAGCCTATTGCAACTTCTCCCCGACATTGTCAGGGATAGAATACGCACAAAAGACCATTTAATACGTTTCAAGATGATCTTTCAAACCAAACCACTATGGGAAGGTTTGCAAGCCATTTATCTTCTGTCAATCACACTCTTCATTGTGGGGAGGGCCTTTTGTATGGTCTCACCTCTGATTCAAAGCCAGATTGTACTTCAGTCTTTTATCAGCCTTTTCCACATGAAAGAGACCGTGCATAGATTCTATTTAGTAATGAAGGCGATATTTTGCTCTAACGTTTCCCAGCATCTTAATGTTACGCTGGAGTCCAATTCATCATTGCCTTGAACCCTGTGTGTCATCCTCTGTCTACACCACTGTAAAACACTACCAAGTCAGTTTCATTCCAGCTCCGCACTCCTTTCGGCTGGTGAAAATAACTCCCCAGGTGCAGGGGAATGGTGAATCGAGCCCATAACAAATCCTTTCCCCTCTTCCATAAACCAGGAGATAACCCAGAGATACACCCTGAAACTGCACCTCTCCCTTATGCTGCAGGAATGTCTTTCATTGTGGCACGTTGCCAATAAGGTTAGGTCTACGCACCGGAGCTCAGCACTGTGGTATGTATAGCGACATGGCTGGATTCCGACCCCACACCCACAGAAAGGCACAGCTAAATCCACAATGAGGATTCAAGACTCTGTATAGCAATACATCATGTGAGGACACCACCAGCGTTGTGCACATGCAACAATGGACATGTAGACACCCACACGGGGACTTCGTCCGTAGAAACTGAGGCACAAGAAGGTGAGGTGATAGCTGAGTGGGGGAGCATGGTTTGAATATCTAAAATGTTGACTTTGGTACCTTAATCTTGTCTATCTAGCCCAGAGAAGTGTATCTATGTGATGATGGCTTTATTTGTATTACAGTACTGCGGAGCTGCCCCCAGTCCTGGATCAGCGCCCCATTGGGGTAGGTGCCATACAGACAGAAGAAAGAGATGGCCCCTGCCCTACAAAAATTATGTGTGCCCCAACCACCAGCGACTGGCCCAGAGTCAAACAGGAAGTACATGGCAGGATCAGGATTGGACCTCAGTCCTAGGATCAGGCCATAACCCCAATGGCCATCCTTCCCCTGCTACTGAGGAAACTGGTCCCCCAGAATCAGTTTAGGCTTCGGTGACAGACTATTTTCTTTGAAGGCTGGTATAATGTTAGTGCCCAGTCTTCAACTTCAGTAGGAGTTGGTGGTGCTTCTGGTCCTTAAAAGACAGGCAAGCGCAGTGAATAGCCTTTCCACTCCACTGGCCTCAGCACTTTTCTTGTGCCTTTTTCTTGCTGCATTTTCTCTCATTTCCTCATAGCTGGGCAAGATTTCAGATAAACTCTGCTTGACATTTTAAAATATGAAGATTGTGTTCTCTGTAATTACTCCTTTGTTCTCCAAATCTCCGAGAGGCCCTAAGGCAGCTTTCCGTATGAACTTCTCGGGCAAGCTGGAATCCCAAGCTCTTCTGCAGGAAAGGCGATGCCGCGTACTCACCAATTCCCCAGGGATTTGAGCTTCAAGTGGATGCTCCGGAGTTCTTCCACTCAGGTGGCCAGCTGTCAAGAAGAATAGAAGCAAACGCAAGAAAAGGGAGGTGGAGGCTACTTAGGAGGTGAAGTGTGAGAAGCAGCGGTCACTCAGTGGGGTGAAACGGTGGGTATATTTAGAATAAATCAAAGGAAGTCCTGTTTTATACGGTGCAAGGTGAAGTTCTTGGAATCCACAGCTCGGCAGGGCAGAGAATTAAATATAGTAGCTGTGACTCACCCTTTAATAAAAGGAGTGGCATGTGCAAAGAACAGCAGTACTGGTGTAGAGTATTGACACATTTTATTGGGCTGAGCAAACCAAACCTACACCCTGTCTTTTATAATGAACCAAAGCCAAATATCTAAGACTTGTGAGACTGGGTTCACATCCTAGTCTAAGATGGAACATTCCCAAGAGCCACCAGGAGCTCACAGTAATAAGGCAGCGAGGCTCAAGAGATGACAAGCAACAGAAAGGAGACGGAAGCAATACATTGAAGTAAAAAATACCCTTCAAGTGACAGGCCACCAGGTGAGAAACTCAGCTGGGGACCGTGAGTGAGGAATAAAATTTGCCAAAATGCCAGCAAGACTGTAGTTAATAAATGAATCAGCTGTAAGATTGAATAATGAAAGCCAGGCTGAAAGAGTTCTGGCTGCGACTCTTCTGTCTGTCTGAAACTAAATACAAAGCATGGTGGGGAGTCAAGTCAGGTTATGGATCAGGCTTTAAAGTAAGGACTATGTGTGCTGGGGAAAACTCCCTGACAAAGAGAGGTATTGGGCTGTATACAGTGTCTCAAAGGGAAGGGTGAAAATCCCAGGGTTTGGGGTATTCACTCACTCCTGGCTTGAGTGAAACCCTGGCGCACAAACTGTAGGAAGCTCTGCCTGGCCATCTCATTTCTGACTTTGTTCTGCTCTCTGATGTTCCAAGGCAAGAGCCGGTCAAACAGACAGTAGTTCAAAGACTCTGTCAAGCACTACAATTCACTCAGGCTAATAGGCGGGAGCAGCACAGGGTAGCAATAAGCAAGAGGCCTGATTGCTCCTCCCCAGGAAGACAAAAAGTAAATCTGATCAGCAAAAGACTAGCAGGGCGAGAGCAGAGCTCGACAGGATGGCAGAGTATAGCCAATAGGAAAAACCTGTTAGTCACCACCAAGACTAAGGATCAGGGCAGACTTTCAATGCAGGTACAGGCTTTCCAGAGACAGGCATGGAAGAGGTACACAGACAGGCAGTTGGCTTCCCAACAAAGGAGACTTCCACTGATGCACACTCAATAGACATCCAGGGGAGTCAACATTGAGACCAGGCAAAAGATTCTGATCTTGTCAGAGGTGTTACAAGACTTTCTAGATACAATATTATTATTATATATATATATATATATATATATATATATATATATATATATATATATATATATATATATATATAAATAAAATATACACACATACATACACACACACACTACACATACACACATAAATAAAAGGTTGCCATGTAACTAGAACTGGTCAGAAAATAGTCATTTGCCCCACCTCCCCCAAAAATTTTAAAAGCATTTTGTTTTCAGTTTTATTTTCGTCAAAATATCCAAAACCAAAACTTCAGACAAATATCAAAATATTGCAGACTTTGGCCAAAGTTCATTAGGTTTTCATTTTGCTTTTAATTTTTTCTCTTTAAACTTTTAAAATCTAAATTTACTATAATTTCAAAATAGAGTCATTTTGATGTGGAAAACAAACTTTCTAGCTTGAAATGTTCAAAATGGAGCGTGCTGACAATTTCAAAGCTGTTGAGAAACTGGCCCAACGGGGCTTCTCACCTTCTGTAGATGGGAGGTAGTCCCGCCACTTGGTGTCAGGGCGGGACGCAAGGGTGAGGAGATGTATTGTGTGGAACACGAGCGTGTACAGCTGTTTCCTCGGCGCAGTTCGGAAGGAGACCGGCTGCAAGGTGTGCAGCTGGCTCGGGGTGTGGGAGTGGGGAGGCCGGGAGGGCTCACGAAGCAGGGGCCCAAGTACTAGTTCCAGAGGACCCGGGGTGAGGGGTGGGCGGGGAGAACCCTCTCGCAGTGCCCGCTGCAGGAAACCAAGAGAGACGGGAGGCAGAGCATTCCACACCTCCTGGAGTACACGCAGGGGAGTGACAAGGGTGGAGAGCCCCATGCACCGAGCGAGCGCATGGGGATCCGCCCAGTCCCCCCTGTCGTAGTCCAGGAGGTCTCCGCGTTTGGTGATTTCTGCCAGGACCAACCTCTGGCGCACCGAGGGAGACTCCGCCACCTGCACACGAAAGGTGGGATTGTGTAGCAGGGGCTCCGCGAGGAGATCCTCTCCCTCGGTGGCCACAAAGGGCCTGGTCGCCCTAAAGAGCTTCCAGGTCTGGAGGAGGTCCTGGTAGAAGACCGGCAGCTCTGAGCGGTCTCGCGGAAGACCCCTCCGGTGGAGAAAAAAGAGCTGCTGGTCGTATCGAAGCCCCCGGAGCCGGTGGAGGAAGGCATGCGCCAACATACTCCACGCCGGACTACCCACACCATAAAGGAGTCTCTGTAGCCAGGCCTGCTGGGCCTTATTTCCCATCCATCAAAGAGATAAAACCCTCTTCCTTTCTCCCATCCTTTGTCTTCATCCAGGTTGTAAGTTTTGGGGTGGGGACCGTTGCTTATCCTGATATGTACAGCACCTAGCACAATGGGGGCCCGATTTTAGTCAGGGCTGCTAGATGCTAGTGTAATAATTTATAATGATTAAAACTGTAATAAAACTAAATCTAACCAGCCTGATGCGAGTGCCAATTCAGCACGGTGCTGAGAATTGTCTCTAACTTTAAGCAGGTGACTAGTAATCTCATTCAAATCAATGGGACAGTTATGTGCTGTGTATTCTATCACCTTGCTGAATTAGAGCCTAAATAAAGTCCCCAGAAAGGCATTTACAGGGTGTTTAACTAGGAGGACAAGGAAATTCAGGCTGAGGCCTGAACACTTCTGCCAGACTTTAAGGTCTCTAGAGCTGTGAAATAGTAATTGATGCTTACATTTCTCTCCTAATCAACCCAGGCCATGAGCTTACAGAACAATCACCTTCTAATTTGACTTCAGAAAGGGAAATAATAAGGATGAGGAGATCTTCATTAATTAACAGAAGCGGTGCCGCGGAGATCACCCGCCTTTCATTTCCGCTGCCTCAAGCAAGGGTGAACTTTACACAGCTCGGGAATTTTAATACACTTCTAAATGTTATTCTGATCTCTCTTTTTTTTTATAAAGCTTCTGTAATGTCAAATAACTGAAGAAAGGTTTGAGCTGGAAATGAAAAGAAACCCTCACAAACTGCTTCACAGCTGCTATATAAAAGTAAGTTGAAATCTCAGACTGTGTCTGGTAGAATTGTGCTAATCGATTTGGAAATGTGCACTCAATTATGGGTCAGTGTTTTTAGAAACAAGGCCGGTTATCTGCTAGGCAGGGGGGCAAGAGTTCTGAAAACTTCCCTGTCTTGTAAAACTTCTGAATAGCAGGACCCCAGGACCACTAGCCAGCAGTACGCAGACATCCTTCCACATAGCTCAGCTAATGCATCTCCAACCTGACCAGTGACATCAGCTGTAGGTACCAAAGTCTGATTCCTGTCCATCGAGAGCTGCAGCACCCCCTGCTATTCCGGTCCCAGGTCTCCCAACAGCTCTGCTGATCTGTCTCATTCCACACCCAGAACTACCCTCTGCTACTCAGTCCTAGGCGTGCCAATCAGTCTTGCTCCAACATGAGTGACTGAGGCCCCTAGGTGGCTCATAGCCCACGAAAGCTTATGCTTCAAAACTTTATAGTTAGTCTTTAAGGTGCTACAGGACTCTGTTACCCCTACTCTAGGTCAGTAATTCTTGTGAGGCCTGACATACTCATTACACCTAACACTAGTGGCATGTTATATCATTGGAAAACTAGTAACTCCTGATTAATATTCTTTGCACGATGTATGTACAGCATCTTTACAAAAAGCTATAATGTGCTAGAACTGTGTTCTTAAAATGTGTGTTTGCCATAAGCCTCATTTGTCACTGGCAAAGGAATGTGGTCATCAGGCAGGACCCAAGAAGGCACATTTACATGCAAGGTAAACCAAGCCATCATGAGATGAAATAGGGAAAGATGACCACAGTCTCCAAAGTGGATACAAACAGCATCCCCAGGAAGCTTCCCCAAGGGCTGGGGGGACGGGAGTTCCCTCCTCCAGGGGAGGAAGAGGAGAGGGGGCGAGGGAAAGCTGTCTTTTACTATGCGCTTGCTCTTGGCTGCTCTGCTAGGTCCCAATACAAATAAACGATACTGAGAGAGATGGTGGAGATTTCTGTAGATGCTTGTCGAACAGCACTGTCTATGTTTAATTGGAGGTATTTGAGGCTCTGTAGCTATCTGCTAGTTACATCAGTGCCAGGGTATTAAAATCATCACACAAGGTTTAAAGGGCTACATCCAAAGAGCAGCAATGCTCCATTAATTTGCTGAAGTGCTGACCGAGCTCCAGGGATTTTAATGATCTGAGTACACATGTACACTCTGGAAATGCACTCTCCCTTTGCTACCCAACCAAGCCTCAGAACAGACATTGCTGCAGGAGTTAGGCTCTTGCACTAATGGTTGCAAAGGGCACTCACTAGTGTGAGTGCTCCAGTCTTTGTTCAGTAGACAGTATGGCCTGGGAGATGAAGCACTGGCTGGGGATGCATGAGACCACCTGGGTTATATTCCCAGCTCTGCCATTGATGTGCTGGGTGACCTTGGGAAAGGCATTTCATCTGTGCCTCAGTTTCCCCACTGGTAAAATAGTTAACAAGGCTGACCTCCCTTAGAAATGCACTTGGAGACCTACTGATGGAGTGTCACATAAGAGCTAGTGATTAGTATTATTCCTGTTACAGCTCCTGGTAGCAGACATGACTTCTATTGTCTTCTGAGCAAAAAGACTGGGTTTTATCTCAACCCATACCAAGGTTTAAACTAGTTCAAAACATTAAACTGCTGGCTTCATTTGCACAACTCCCATCACCAAAGAATCTGAGGACCTCAACATCTTTAATGGCATTATCCTCAATGCACTTTGCAGAATGTGATGTTGTACTTTATATGATTTTATGAAAATACACTGATTGTGAATATAATGTAACTAAAATATGCTTCATGCAAAAGGTCTCTTGTAAGGTATTATTACAAAGCCTATAATCTACTGAGTATGGTCATCCTATTTGTATAAATGCATCACTCTTGTATTTGAAACTAGAAATATGAAATATAACTCTGAGGGCCTATTGTAATTATGCAAAGTGTAGGTCATTAATTGCGATTTGGAATCTCTATGGCTCCCCTCAACCCATTTCTTAACCTGCTTCCAGGTAAGCCTACAGCTGTTAGGGGATGTGGTTCAGACTTGGGTTAGGGTTTACAGCAGGCTAGCGGGTCTGGCTCAAACCAGGCAGGGTACTGGAGTCCCAAGCTGGCAGTGCAAGGAAGCAGGGGCAGAAGTAGTCCTTGGCACATCAGTCGGCAGCCCCAAGGTGGTTTCTGTGATCCAACCCCTCACATAATGATTATCTTCAGTGCACTCCTATGCAGAATGGCAGTGCTATTATCTCCACACTACAGCTGGGAAACTGAGGCACACAGACACCAAATGATAATGTACCCAAAATCCCAATCTGACAAATCAGGGAGTGTAACCCAGGCCTCCCAAACCAGTGTTCCCACCCCGAAGCAGCCTTCTGCTCCGCGAATTAGCAGCGTTAGGTTTATAGGATTTAGAGAACTAGATCCAGGATAGTGACACTCCACCCTATATCTCTGACGTAACTCCCTTGAAGCCAGACCCTCTGTGCTTTGCTATTGTGGCACCTGTTCTTTAAGGGGAGAGGGAGATTCTAATCACAGCTTTGAACCAGGGTGTGTGTGTAAGCTGCAGCACCCCATTAGCAGCTCTGTCAGGCCTCTGATGTGGAAACACCAAGTCACAATTCGGTCCAATAGGGCAGAAGATTCCTGCTGGTCCTATCCCCACAATGAAGGGCTACAGCTCTCCCCAGCATAGCAACTGGGCGTGGAGACCAGGTTCCAGCCACTTTTCCACCTCTCCCTCAACTTCCACCCCAAGGAGAGAGGTGGAGACAGAGTCCTCTTTACCCAGTCTGTACAGCCACATCGGGGTGTTTTTACATGTTGTGTTGGTGCATAGATCACAAGCCATGAGCCTAAATGTGTGATTGACATTTGTGGAAGGGGCTTATAGAGAGTCTGCACCAGCTGTGAGCAGCTGCCTGTTTGTTCTCAACTCCCTTTTCCGTGAAGTTAGAGGAATCCTCACAGGGGGGCTATTTGTGTCCTACGCGAGTGCTGACCCTTTTGATATCTTGCCCGGGGCCAGAGCCAGATGGGAAGCTTTTCTCCTCCTACTTGGCTGGTCAATGAGTCTCAGCCTTGGAACAAAGCTGTGATTTCTGGGAAGGCACAGGTTAGCCACGATGTGGAGACAAATGATAGGGGCCTCATGAATTTTGTTCATTAAGTGAGAGGACTATTATATTGTCACCTGACATTTACTACTTTCCATAATAATTTAGTAACTAAAAACCCTTTGGCTTTTTTCCTAGGAGCTGAAGTGCCACTGCCTTCTGCCTCCTTAATATTACAGATGGAGAGTCATCCTTCACTTTCTGTCCTAAGCCGCTGCCTCTTGTTGCAGAGGATGGACAAACAAACGGTCACATTCCACCCCAAAAGATAGCTGCATGCCCATGATGAACAGAGCTAGACCCACATATTGGTGACCTGATCATGTAAATAATTCTTTTCCATGTAAGTCCTCCCACCCTGTGGCCTGCAAGTTGTGGGATCAGGGCCTGTTGGGTCATTTACTCTTTATACAACATACAGATCCACGCTGATGTACGACTAACCCTTTACTAAACATATAGAGGGTGGCAGGCCCTCTCCATACACACCTTACTCTGGCAGGTTCTGATGTCTGTGAAATATCAGTCTGTATTGAAAAGGATACTGTCCAATTCCTATAAACTACAGGGCTGTGATCTGTACATCAGTATGTAAAGCACATTGATCATTTGGGGGTCTTTGGGGAAAAAGGCACAACAGAAGTGTTGGTTGCTGTGATGTCTTCTCACTCTTCCCCTGTTGAGTGTCTTGGACTTCAGGTGCAGTTGACCTACAGCTGTGGTAATCCCAGATCACGCTGGATTGCACATCACTCCAACTCCTCTACTGGATCCAGGCTTCTGAGAGCAAGTTAAAGGAATCCAGGCAAAATACTTAAGGCAGGTGCATAACTGAGCACATGACTAACTGTCGAAGTGAGATTACTCCTACTTAAAGCAGTGTGCATATTTAAGTCACTTGCTAGGTTGAGGCAAAGTACATCATCTAGAACTGCAACATGTATGTTAGTGACGCTAGACCATGTGCCAAGAAGAGCTGATGAAATTCACCTGACACAGGGGGCCAACTCAAGGCCAATAAAGCACAATTTAAGTCTCTTGAACAGTTATTTGTCATTATTTTGAGGATTTAAGTGCTACAGACACTTCATGCTGGCCCTTTGATAATGCATGGAATTCACTTGTGAAAACCATGCTCCCTCACCCGATCATCCACTTAGAAATGCTTGTAAAGTGGAAATGGATATACTGGTGGTAGCTTGAGTTTACCAAGCAAAAAACATACCGATGAACCAAAATCTTAAATCGAGTAAAGTGTGTGTCTTGGAAAAATAGCAGAACTTTCAGGAGTGTCATAGTTGTCACCCTTACAGTAAATAGTGATAACATTATAGCAGGTATCCCAGTAACACTGGGATCTGTCTCCCATTTAGCCCATCTGGTTAAAAGCTGCAGTCCCCGCCATTCCAAAATGCAGATTGTTACTTAAACTGTAAGCTCACTGGGGCAGGGACCATCTTTTTATCCTGTTTGTACAGAGCCTAGCACAGTGGGGTCATGGAATACCATGAGGTCACTACCGTGATCCAGAATCGCCAGCCATTTATTCACTGGGCTTTAGATCAGGTCCATAGGGCATAGTAACACCACAGCCTCAGCCATATTCAGTCTGAACTTCCCCTATTTGCAGCTCAGGCTCCTTTAAATTTAAACATTCTGGTTGTTCAATCTACCTTACATCAGGCAGGAAACTGGCTTGCATTGGTGCCTGAACCTCTGACATCAGAGAGAGAAGCTTTCTCAGCTAGAATTGGAGTTTGAAATCTGGCACGGTCAGGTTTTCTGGAGATATTTGGATTTCAGATGGATCAACATGACAGATTAACTTTCTGCATTGTATTTGGGGTGCCACTTGTACCCTAAACCAGACCCACCCAAGACCTGAAGAAGCCTGCAAAAATAAAAATTAACCACACTTTTCCATCTTAATAAAGGGGGTTAGGAGGAAGTGGTGGTTGGGAGCAGATTCCTACATGGTCTTATTTCCTCTAAGCTCCTTCCTCAGCGGTCATTCACCCATCAAGGCATCTGCAGGGCTACCTTTGGCTGATGGCAGTCACCTCTTCACTACAAAGCTGCAGCTGTGGCCAAGTCCTTCGCACTGATGCTGAAATTCACCACACGTAAACACTTCCCACAGATAAAAAATGCTCAGTGAAATAGAAACATGCAATTCCATAACACTAGCTTCATTTAACAGACTTAATTTCCTTTCATGGGCATTCACCATAAATGCTATAGGAATTATGCACGTTCAACCAGGGGGAAGTGAATGCTAGAATGAGTGGATTCGAGCAGGATGGTATTAGTTATTTATACAATATAAGAAATGTAGTTTATTACCATTATATGCATCTAAACCATGGGCTGGGACATGCAGAATAGGTCATGTAGTTATTTTAAATCATGAACATTTAGGGAACAGCTGTTTGATCTTTTGGCACTAGTGCCTCTGCTCTACACAAGCTACTCCCTGTCCTTTTATTGGGCAAATCTCATCAAAGTGGCTATAGATTAAGTCAGTGCTGAACCACAAGGCAGACAAAGAAGAGTGAGGATGCAAAATTGTCAGTAAGCAGCCTCACAGGGGCTCTTTCAAGTCCAGATTCTGCATCTTGGTCATTTTATTAGAATTCCTTAATGTATTCAGCTTATCAAGCTTGAAATGTCAGCTTTAAAGCTGGTTGGATAAATCAAATGCCTGATGCGGTCATGTGAATCAGGATAAAAACCATCTTTCCTAGTTTGAGTAGATCAGTGGCACTTAGTGCTCATGCCAGGTACACAATGCAGTTCAGGGCAGAGTTCAGCATTACAAGCTCTGGTCCTGAGCCCATTTACAGCATGGTCCTGAGTACTATGGCAAAATTTAATGTCATGCTCATTTGCTAATGGACTCCAGGGGAAAGGACTCTGCCTTTGACGGTTTCCAATTCTATTGGGTTTGCGGTACAGGGAAAGTGCACCAGTCCTCTAGGACAATCTCTTGCATTAACTCTTGGTATAGTTCTCTAAACATCCTGCAGATCAGTGTGTTCATCCGGGAGAAAGGAAAACAACCTCCTGGGCACAGACTGACCATGAGGAGAGCAATGACAGCAGATGCCATTTGCTTAATGATGCCAACAATGTTCCACACAGTGGACCAAATTCTGGTATCCTTATGCCCATGCAAGTCTCAAGTGACTAAAGCATTTATTGGTATTAAATCCAGATTGTCCCACATATAGCTGAGAGCAGAATTGGGCGCACAGGCTGGAAGAGAGTCTGATCACAGGCCTAAAGGCTAGAAATTACTGAGTTAGTGTCTACTCTAGCACTAACTGCCCATTCCCCTACCTTGGACAGCTCCCTTTCCTTCATGGTGTCAATTACTTCCATATTGTAATAATCTCATTGCCTCAAAACAGGGTCTGAGCAGCCAGGTGGCAAGTCCACAAGAGCATAATAGCCTGTTGATAAATGCAAAGTAATGCACATTGGGAAACAATCCCAACAGTTCAAGTCAGGAAATTAATCAAAACGGATTCTTTCCCGCAAACAATTTCAGTTTCAAGTCAGCAATTTTACGGGGGAAAATATCTTCAAATTCCCGGCCATCCATAGCCATGGGGTTCCAAAATGCAGCACTTATAAGTGTGCATACAACATGTAACAGCACCCATCTGATGAGCAGAGGGGCTCCTTAGAAGCCAAGCCCCCAGACACTCATGCAGAGGCATGAGTCTCCAAGCAGCCACTGCCAGCAACGCCCAGCAGGTGTCTGAAAATCTGCAGTGAACAGGACAGTAGTTAACAGACACCCAACAAGAATTACTCATGTGTCTGGGTCAGACCCTGGACCAAGCAGCAATATCAAAGAGCTGTGTGGCTCAAAAGCTAGTCTCTCAAGGAGAAGTTGGTCCAATAAAAGATATTACCCCCCCCACCTTGCCTCTAATATCCTGGACCAACACAGCTATATTGCATACGTTTAGTTAGCGTGTAGGATGCAATGCATACAGGTACATTTAACATGGATTTTCCCTTAATTTATGGGGAAATGAACAGCTAAATCCCCCTGAATAGCAGCCCATGCTGAAGAGAGTTAGAGCAACAGAGCAAGCATCTTCTGAATCCCACACTAGCCTTCTTCAATAATACAACTTGGGTGACAGAAAAGGTCAGGGTTCATGTTCGTTGGCATGTGGATGCCTGTCCCACGGGGCTTGGACTGAAACACATTTCACCAATGAGCACCACTAGGGAAGAAACAAGTTTGCACAAGAACTCAAATGCTGAAGACGTTCGGTTTGATTGTTAATAAAAGAATCAGAAAAAAGAGATCAGGAGATCTATGGACATATTGCTAATTATTTTCTTAAGCTCTTAAGGGATTCCTGATCAAGAAGTACATTGTCATCCAATCTAGTCAAATGGAGAATTTGGATGCTGTCACTATTTTGCAAGGACTTGACTGAGCTGCTTAAAACCACGGATTTTATTTTTTCTTCCTGCACTCACAGCTGCTAATTAGTAGTAATTATATTGGAAGGGTTTCCCTGTCATCAGAATCACCATAATAATTAGGACTTTGATTAGTTTGCTTCCTATCCTGCCCTCTTGCACTTTCCCTTGCACCATCCATCTCTTGCAGAGCAGCTCTACGGAAAAACCAAACCACTTCAGCAATTCTTAGATCACAGTATGCAAATCCATCCCCAGAATCTCTAGACACCATGCAAGATAGGAACCAGCCTACACCATGAAATAAAATTACCCCAAAGAATATGGGATGTTTGGGTAGACCATGCCTCTTGCTGTTGGGATTCACAGAGAGGGAACAATGGGGCTTGGAATAGAAAGACTAGAATCAAATGTCAGCATAGAAGGAACCTTAAGAGGTCACATAGTCAAGCATTCTGCACTCAGGAAGCATCAATATACCTAGCTGTTTGTCAAATCTGTTAAAAATCCAACAGATTCCACAGTCTCCTTTGGAAGCCTATTCCAGATCTTAGCTACCCTTAGAGTTAGAAAGTTTTTCCTAGTATCTAACCTAAATCTCCTTTGTATATCCCTCACTATGTCCTTGGCAGTAAATTGTAAAGTAATTCCACATGTAAGTATTTGGGACAGGAAAAGAACCCTCTATCTTCAGGGTATACATCTCAACTGCTAACTGATGGGAGTCTCAGGAGGAAACATTCCCCAAGGCAGGATATCCTGTAACTGCAGGGTTTCTTGCACTTTCCTCTGAAGCAGTTGGTGCTAGCCACTGTCAGAGCCAGATGCTGCATTATATATCATCATATCAATTGCCATACTGGGACTGATCTAGTATGGCAATTGGTACTTCCCAGTGGAACTGCACATTGTGTCTGGCTGGAAGAGGTTTGCCAATGGTTTCTCTGTGCAAGTCAAATGAAAGTCATTAAGCTGTGTTACCCAAGTTAATATTCATTCCCATCCTGGTACCTCAATATATCACAGCTACAAACCAAAGGAGACAGACTATGTGGAGTGAGCGGGCTGCCATAAAAGTGGCTGTGCTTACAAATGAGATGCAGATAGTGCTTAATCTGTAATGAAAGAGGCTCTGCCCTGGAAAGCCCAGGTACGAATTAAGCACTGGACGCAGACCATACGTGTTTCAGCTCCAGTAGAAATGATGTCCCTTGCTATTGCAGTTTACTATGGGTGTCTTCCTCTAGGGCTGCCATATTAATGGATGTAAAGCAAGCACAGAGGAGTAGTTTACCCTATATTCTGGAGGGACAGCAGAGGATGGGGTGCTTTGAACTGTGGTTCTTTCATCCAATCTTAGAATTAATAATAAATGTTACTTTTATTGTTATTATGGAGATGCCCATTGTGTCTCTACAGTCAATGTTAAACTTGACGCTTAAACCTGGGTTTCCGTTTCTTTGTTATCCTTCCAACAAGGACAGTACTTTCACAGAAAGAACAGAGCCTGATCCAGAGCCCATTAAGTCACTGGGAGGCCTTCAACTGATTGGAGTTTGAAACAGTGACTAACTCAGTGTTTTCACAACCAGAACGAGGAAACCTGAGAACCTTCCTGCTTTATTGCTGAAAATTGCTGCCTTGGAAAGAAGGGTATTATTAGTCTGAACACTGCAACATTACGTGCGGCCACGTTCCAACACCAAAACCCAAATCCATTTATTTAATGACAGTTCACTTGTCTGCCCTCTCCCATGTTTGATCAGGGGCGCAGCAGAAAAACATACTAAGATTCTATAATGCTGTAGAATCATCTTAACTATGTCTGGTCTGCTGAATTATGACTTCACACTTCAACAAATACAATTAGAGCTAATTATTGTGTTGGTGTAATGGGTTGATTTTTCCATCGTCTAGTCACGGCTGGCGAATGGAGATGCACTGCCATAATTCTAATGAAAGTCCATACTTTAGAATCTTAATGGAGTCCCTTAGAGCAAGGTTCCCTTCTAATTAGATTAACGGACACCTTCTAGCATTGCTCATCTAGGTCTCATTACCTTATTACTTGATTGTGCAACGTTAATGACACTATGTACTGTTATGAATTAGAATTCAGCATGGAAGAGGCCCGGAGAACTCAGGGGCAGGTAATGGGAAAGGCAGTCTGCTCTCTCCAAGCCATGCAGTCAAACCGTTAGCAGCAAGAAAGCAGTTTTCATGTATCTATGGTACTTACACAGCCCCCATCACCATGGCATCTGAGCAACTGACAATCTTTAAGGTCTTTATCCTCATAACGCCCCAAAGAGGCCACCCAGGGCTGTTAGTTCTCAGCTGTAAAACAGGGCTAAGACACAGGGGAGACTAAGGCCTGGATACACAAAAGTAAGCCACCTACATCCCCATTTTAGGCACCTATCTCCTAGTTTCAGCACTGAGATGCACAAAACGTCCGCTGACGCCTGCAGGCCCCTAAACCCACTTGGTACTTCAAGTTGTTTCTTTTTTGAACACAGTAAAAGGTCCCTCAATCCCTGTGTTTCTGCCTCATGAGCACTGTTGCCTCTGTCTGGCATCTGGCTGCCTATCTCCACCCTAAGCCCCAGAGCGACTCATGAAGTAGGGCGAGTGCAGGCATTCAACCATAACTTGCCTGCAGGGCCCAATCTGGTCAACAGGCTCAGAAAGGGCCCCTTGAGAGACCATGCAAGGTGGGCTGCAAAGGGAAGGGGACGTCCTTCATAACTTTTATCCCAGTGGTTTGGGTACTCACCTCGGATGTGGGGAACCCCCAATTCAGGACCCTCCCCACCTGTGGGATCACCATTTCTAAGGTGAGCATTCTAATTATTGTGTAATGGACTAGGTGGGGCTTCATCAGTCTCTCCCACTGAAGGTCTGTCGGGCTAAATAATTCCAGAGTCACTAGGGCCAGAAAAGAATGAGCAAAACCAAGAATGACACTAGCCCACTGGTTAGAGCATCCCTGCAGGCCGTGGGAGAGCCAGGAGCCAGCCCCCTTGCACCCGTGACTGATTTGTTTCTGGGATGCTGGACTAACAGGTCCCCTTGCTGGTTGAGTCACAGATGGAGGGACAGTCTATGCTGTACATCCCTGCTGCTCAGCTTAAATCCTGGCCCTGATTGAGCAATTTTGGGATTGGATTTCTGACCGCACAACAAACTGATTCCCATTTCAGCGTTTGCCACACTCTCTCTCTCCCCACCCTCCATCCACCCCCAACACACACACACACTGAATAACTGGCCTCTGAGCAAGCACCGCATCCAGAAGTCCTACTGAAATCAACCTATGCTAATCAGACAATCTGCAATCAACAGCTCCATCCCGGCAGCCCAGAACACAGTGATGGAAGCCAGGGAGGACAGTGAGAGACAGAAAGCAGCAGGGGAAGGATTAATTTTTCAGGGGCTTCTCTTTCGATCAGATAGAACAAACCAGCCCAAAGGGTTATATATGGAGAGAAGTAGCCACATATAGATTGGGCGAGAGGAAGTTATTCAGCAGAACCTCAGCTTTTGCTGATTGTACCCCAGCAGCATGGGCTCCACTTGGAAAGATCGCGTATCAGAAGGATCACGAGCAAACAGCCAGGTAAGCACCATGAGTTAATAGTGCAGCAGAATGAAACTAAAGGAACCAGAGTCTCTCGAAGTTGGGAAATAAATTCCTTCTGGAACTGCTGACTCACACTGAATATTTACAGTTATTTCACAGGAGTGCCCAGAGGCCGCCACTGAGATTGGGCCCCATTGTTTGATTTTATGGCACCCACAGGACTTCCCACAATGCATTGCTTCATTCCCGCCAGGGCTTAACACTGCTAAGCCACAGCAACACAGATGCTGCCATATCAGGAGCATGGATGGCAGCAGGGAAATCATTTTCACAGCAAAAAGACATGTTTGCAGGTGGCAACTGACAACAGCATTTCCCCCTCACTAGAGGTTTTGGATCCTTGCCCGAGAATCTCTACGCCAGCAGGTGGGTCTCTGTAGAGCCAGCCCTCGTGGTTCCCCGCAGCTTTGCTGCCAGCTCCAAAAGACAGGGCTTTCTTGTTTGTTGGCTCAATAAAAGCAACATGTTATCCAATTTGTCTGCTGATTTAGTCTAAATTGTATGTGAGATTCACACTGCAGAACGTCTGCGTGTGTAATTAACAGACGAAAATCCTTCTCCCTTTCTAAAATAGAGAGTTCTGATTGCCACAGCAATGGGTTTCATAGATTAGCTGGTTAAACCTGCAATTAATGCATATTGACAGCCAAATGTGAAGCTAATATGCAAGTACTAATCTGTCTAGACATTTATATTTCAAGTGATTTAGTTCCTCACTCCACGCTCTTTCAATGAAATTACATATGCTGACGCTCAAATGTTTCATGGCGATGTACTGGTTTCAATTAAGTTTTCATTGGGAAGCGGGATAGAACAACCATGTTGTACATCATGGTGGTTAGGCCATTGGTCTGAGTGTGGGAGACCTGGGTTAGCCCATATCCTGGCCAAACCCATAGGAGTTCCAACTTAAATACTCTGGCCTACTGCATTGACCTTTACTAGCTTTTGTTTAAGAGGAACAAGACTCTGAAGGATTGGAGGCTTGGGCACATCCCTGCTGGCGAGCCGTGTGTGCAAACAGAGAAGCAAGTCGACTCCTGAACTTTACAAAGGCTTCCCTCCCACTCCTGAGAGCCCAAAAGCACACAGTAGTGATCAGCATCAGCTTCTGTAACCCCTTCATGCATGCGTGAGGAAGACATGGTCATGAGCCAATGCCGCTGCCTCTACGCCACTGCTCCCTTCAGAGGGAATAATCAGCCAGGAGGTTTCCATTGCTCTAACATTCAAACCATGCACCTTCCCATTATGTCAGTCACTCCAGAAGTGAGGAGTCTTGGATGGCTCAAATCATGGGAGAAGGAATGAGCCAAAGGGGGAAAAAAAAAACACACCAATCTTTGTTCTCATCTACCTCATCATTTCTGGGCTCCTACAAAGCATTCACTTGCATTCCTGGAATCGGTTTCTTCCCCGCTCCTAAATATGAATGCAGGTACAGACACATCCATCTAACTATATTCCGGGACTGCCTGAGGTGCCAAGAGAAGAAACCTTCACCTTCCTAAGCAGCATTGATACACTGTACAGGGAAAGAAGTGCCCCGGAGCTTCCCCGATGGGAACTCAGAGCAGTCTCAAAGCTTACAGCAGCCTGGGACCTTCCCACCACGTCTGATCTCCTCAGCTCCTAGATGTATCAGCTCCAAATAGGAAGAGCGTCTCTCTCATGGATTGGAGGCCCACCCTGACTCCTACTGGCCCTTCATGGAATTCTCCAATCCCCCAACAGGCAAGTCTCCCATTGCTCCACTCCAGCCTGGAGGAGCAGTGGACAGCTTTTTGCCTGGGGTCTACGTTGGACCTGTCAGCTTGTGGGACCCTACCCGGAGTTCAAGCTCTCGTTGACAGCACTCAGGTCATTGGAACACAAGTCTCCCCATTACAGCAAGGGCCGTGCCCAGGGCAGGAATCTATGTACCAGGGACCCTTAAATCGCAGAGCCCCCTTGGGTAAAATGCTGCAGTTTTAGATACAGAGCAGTCTCTGCCTTGGTAATTGCTCTCCCCTGATGTGCAACCTTCTTTCCAAATGGCAGAGTATTTTAATGATGCAGCTCATTAGCCCTGGATAAAAATGTGTACCTGAGTTGAAACTGGATGACTATTTAGTGTTTCCATATCTGAAAAACAGAAGTTTGCTTTTAATTTGACTGAGCCATCTATCCACCTTTACAGCCCATTGGAGTTCTGTCTCTGGTCATAACAATGGCATGGGACAATTTGCATTGCATTGGCAAAAACCTCACAGCTACAACTGTGCACGTGTTGCATTTTGGAGATAATTCTTCCTTGATTTGGCAACCAACATTTACTACTCTAAATTAGTGGCGGTTTAGCCATTTTCCATCTACCCCTGTCAGCCACACAATGGCAGCCTTGTCCCAAATAAAGAACTTCACATGGACATATTTTCCTCCATTTGAATGACCACAATGTGTCTGACAGTGCAATGTAAAAGAGACACTGGATTAACGGATAGGAACACACACAACTGTGCAGAGTGCACTGCACATGGGCATCACCCTGCTGGGAAATTTGCTGTAAATGCTCTGGCAAGTGCCTTCCACCAGTAGCTGCCCACATTAAACAGGTCTCTGGGAATCTCAGAACAACTGTCTGGGTCAGCATTTGAACTGTAGTTCAAAGAAGTCTAGACTAGCTGCTGATTATTAAAGGAAAGCTTCCATTTGTTCTTGTAAGTTCCAGTGACAAAGTAATCCTCCACATCAGCCGGACACATACAAGGCCAACCCAGGTCTTCAACAGCAGCCAGAACACACTGCAGACCAGGTGCACTTGTGAAGTGGTTTCATCAGTAGCATCAAAGGCCAAGCGGAGCTGTAGTGAAGACTGTTTTTCCATTGACAGAGCCCCTTTTCTGTTTTTAAATACACACATACAGACACCATGTGTGACATCTCCTCAATGATGAATCAGTCTGAGGTTTGGAGGGGAGGGAGAGGAATTGTTTTCATGTCCTTTGCTTTGAATGTTTCCTGCTCAAAGCTTCTACACCCCAGGATGTATTTTGCATTTCACAAGCTGTGCTTCAACAATGAGGCCCTGGATACTATTCTCCCATTTTTAAAGGGAATGGTAAGCATTAATAATAAGTGTTACCTTTGAATTGTTGCAAATGTGAGTCATCCCTGTGAGTGACTGTTTTTAATTAGAAGTGTAATTAAAAAAAGTTTTCATAAGTCCTCTAAAGCCTTTGAAGATCAGTTAAAAAGCAAGCATGCTGGTAAGGGACAAAGCTTCACAAGTGAACTGGAAATCAAGATCTAGCCAAGCGAATGCCATCTTGAGCAAAGGCCATGTGTGTTCCACGGTTAAGCTATATGGGTCTATGCTCCAATCCTCAGAGAATTTTTAGGGCTGGTTTTGAGCATCTGTCTTATATCTCGTCAAAAGAAATCCACAGAGTGACTGCAAAGGAGAGAAATCAGGGAAGGTTTGTGTGCGCAGTGGCCGGAGCATAGAACTACAAGGCTGGACTCCTGGATTCTCTTGGACTCAGTAGTGACCGCACAATTGAATGTGGGTCACTTAGCCTCATTGCACTCCAATGTATCACTCTGTAAAATGGAGATTTTTCTAATGATCACAGTGAACCCTTCTGGCCTGGCCTTGGAATTGAAAAAATAATCATTGCTTTGTATAGTGAACTGATTAATTCCCACCCCACTTCTGGGAGATTAAAGGGTGTATGGGAATGGGGAGTGATCATATTTGTTAAAAACAGCAAAGCAGACACCATACAGAAGTTAAGGCCACATTTATTCACACACACACACACACAGAGCTAAGGATCATTGCACCAGCTAGAGATGCCACAGTTGATGGTGTTGCACCAGGCATTGTGTAGTGAAGTTCCCAGATCTGGCTCATTCTTCCAAAACTACTCAAGAGCTGCCACTGATGCTGAGCGCCTCCACTTCAGGTGCTTGCCCAGATACAGCTTGCGTCTGATTTTTAGGAGGTGCCAATCACCTGCAGATGCACTCAGCACCCTGGAAATCAAATGCAAAGGATCCGAAGTTTAATAACTTCAATTTCTGCTCTGCTTTTGAAAAGTTGGCTATAGTTCACTGGCTCAAGGTCAGACCCTGAATCTTCAATGGAGATTGTCCTAGAAAACTGGAATTCCTGGCTCTCAAGCATGTGATTGTACCACTAGACTCTGTACCAACAATGCTCACCTGCTTTCTTGAGAGTCTTGGCTAATGAATATTGGGTGGGATACTTGGAGGGAAGGTAAAGCATTAGTGGCATAAGACTACAATAACTCTAGATGGGTGCTTTTTTCCTGGTGTCCATGTCTCAACATCTGGAACCAGGAGCTTTCTATTAAGGGCTTTTGGTCCTGCACGGTCAACTTTTCATCTGTATGTGTGTTTAGCCATCCACTCTCTACCTAGAGGGCAGAGCCTTGCTAAAACCCAGGGAATTCTGACCTGCGTTTACACCACCAGCCCAGATTCAGTGAACGGTCCAAGGGGATTCAGTCAAACCAGTCCTACTGCCCTTCTCAGACTGTTGGAAGCCTTTTGTCCCATCACAGATGGGAGACCTGCCTTAACTGAGCACTTACGCAGCCAGGATAAACAGTTACATGGAAATGGACTCATTGAAGAATGGGTCCATTTCCCATTCTTTAACGGTAGGGCCTTGGGGAAGCTTCTCAGATAAAAGAACTTGCACTGACCTCAGGCAAAAATATACCAAGGAGCCACTTAACATTTCCGCATGTTATTTCTGCTGTTTAGCCAAGCAATGAAGAGACAAGCATCTCACCCTGACAAATGCAGCATGAACAAGAGAAACACTTGTTCCATGAGATTATGCAAGGAGGAGTTCGAGCAAAGGCAATGATTATTTCTCGAGCTATTTCAATTACGGCTGTGGTGTTGGGATAAGACGACCCTGAAACATGCATGTTTCAGAGACTTCCCTGCTCGGACAGCCTCATGTCTCTGGGCTGTATCCTCCTCTCACCTGCAAATCCTGAGGGACTCCATAAGCCAATGGAATTGGCTTGGCCATCGCCAAGAGGGTTTTGACTTCAAATAGGGAATGTGCAGTGGGGAACAGATACTCTCAAGGAACAAATATGCTGTCTGCAGGGAAACACCTTTGACGATAAAGGCAAGAAAATGGAGGAAAATCATGCAGCGGGGGAAGCAGAACCATTTCAAAACTCATCCTGTTTAGGAGCTGCTCTTTCAGTCAAGTTCACCGATCTAAAGGTCACATGCACAAACTATCTGCAATCAGGGATTCAAGATTCTCACACACAAGTTTGTTCTCTCCCTTCCCCTGCCCCAAATCTGGAAAAAAAAATTCAAAGACTCACCAAGCCCGCAATTTGATTCACCAGTACCCAGGGCCGGCTCCAGCATTTTTGCTGCCCCAAGCAAAAAGTCCACCCCACTGGAGCACCGGCTGAGTAAAAACATGGCAGCTGGAACAGAAAGTGCCGCCCTAATATTGGCCTGAGTGCAGTCCCTTACGAAGGGCCGCCCCACACACGTGTTTCCCAGGCTGGTGCTTGGAGCCGGCCCTGCCAGTACCACAAGCACTGTCTCCACCCAGGGAATATTTTGGTGATCGTTTCTTTGCCTGTAACGGTCTTAAGCAACACATGTACATGAAACTGAGGAGGCAAAACTTGGAGTCTTGTAGTCAAGAGAAAGAACCTGCAGATGTTTAAATGGAAACAACCCAATTTAGTCCCTGACAGGCAGAGCTATTCAGAACATTCAACTAATTATAAGGTGGGGGAACTGTCAATATAAAACTGGTGTCAAAGGCACATGGAAACTGCGGGTGTCATTTTTTCTGTACAGAGCTACAAGGCTCAGAAATGTCAAGTCAATTTCATTTTGAAACACCATTCCCAGCTATTTTATCTAGTGACAAGTACTTTTGTTTAGCACAGGTTTGAGGAGATGAGCAGGTTTCTTTTATAAAATAGCTCCTTTCTTCACCCCAGGAGTCAGACCACACTACTGATCTGACACTACCTCCCACCCCCCCCTTGGAAGGGAGACTTTTGAATAGTTAAATCTGAGGCAGAAAAGAATGGTTGAATACAGGAGAGTTTTCCCAGCCAGGATACCCATCCTCTCCCCCCATTCTCAATTCTGTTTGCAGTCTTATACCATGGCAATTCACAGTTAAAATAAATTGGCCTCCATTTTCAGAAGGTGGAGGAGGTAATCTCTTATTATACAGAAAGTGCCGCTGGTGAGAGAAGCTTCTGCACAGATCTCTTCTTCAGGCCTGGGAAAGATATTCAGAGTGTCACAGCTAAATACAAGCTGGAAGAGATTGTTTGGCGCAAGTAGGAAACATTCAAGTCAAAGAGGGCCTATTGAGAGGAAGTCTCGCCTAACGGTCACACTACTAGACTAGGACTTGAGACCTGGATTTAATTCCCTGCTCTGTCACCCACACTGTGTGAACCCTGGACAAATCACCTACTTACTCTGTGCCCCACTTTCTTAGCTCTACAATGGGGAGAACAGCTCCGCCCTGCCTCCTAGGAGTCCTGTGAGGATAAATACCTTAAACCATGAGCCACCCAGATACGATAGCAAAGAGGCCACATCAGAGGGGTGCTTCAGTTTTTAGGGTGCTCATCTGAAGACACCTTAGAGAAGCCTTTTTTCAGAGGTGGCTGCTCTGCACTTTCTGCAAAAATCAGGGTTTTCAAGTGTCTGAAGCTGGGCCCCTGAAAATAAAAAACCCTCAAAATGGGCTGAATCAGCAGCTAGGTAGATTTAGGTTAAAAGTTAGGGGGAAAAGTTTACTTAAGCTTTGGAATAGCTTATCAAGGAAGATCGGGGATGTCAGGATTAAATAAAAAAATAAAATAAAATAAAATAAAAGGAGATCTACCAATCTCCTAGAACTGGGAAGACCTTGAAGGTCATAGAGTCCAGTCCCCTGCCTACACTAGCAGGATCGAGTACTGTCCCCGGACAGATTTTTTTGCCCCTGATCCCTAAATGGCCCCCTCCGGTTTAGCAGGCCAATGCTCAAACCACTGAGCTATCCCTTTTCCCCCTCTCTGATTCCCTCAGAGATCTTCACTGCTGTTTCCAAGAACTCAGCCTGACTCCAAACTTGTCACTCTGGTTTCCTTATTGGCATCTGGTAGAAATACATGGAGTTAGCTGATCAGACTGGCATACAGATGGCTACAGGGCATAACCACCCCCACCCCCCCCCAAGAATTGGTTACTTTCTATGCAAGTTTAACCCTATGCTGACATGTCTTCCATTCTATATTATATCATTCACCTTATGATTGGCCAGGCTGTTTCCTAGGACCAACCATTTACAGATCATGCTTTGTTCTCATGCCACACTGCATAGTGTTTTTAGTTTCCTCCATCCACACATGTAGCCATTTCTATTGACACTTATTTCCTGCATCTGTTTTTACCTAGCTTCTTCATTTGTCCTAGAGTACAGGGTCCCAACACGTTAGACCTAAAGTGGAATCCCCATTTCTTTAACAGGTTAGACAAACACCAGCAGGGACCCTTTAGGTGGACTTGGCCCTGCCACAGGGCAGGGGGCTGGTTAGGTGACCTTTATGTCCTTTCCAGCTCGACGCTATTACGTAAAACAAAATGAAGCATTTCAACCTTCAAAAAACCCTTCAAATATTCCATTTAATGGATGCAACTTTTAGACATTATATCCTATTATAAATCATTCCAAATGATCGAATAAAATTAAGAACATGTACAACAAAAACATTTAAAAAATCATTTAGGGTCAACAGGGTTGTTTCATTGGAAATTTTGAAACTCAGCATGTCCCCCATGAAATTCAGTTGAAATGGATGCTCACATTTAAATTTCAACAAGTTGGCATTTTTCAACAGCAAGCTGGATGGAAAGTTTTTGAACTCATACCACCTACGTTACCAAACCAGAGCATCCCCCGATGAAAAGCACAGGTACAAATCAGTAGGAAAGTACGTTCTATTCAGGGTTTTAAGGCTGTCACAAGAGGAGAAACTCAGGATTCATACTCATTCTGAAAGAGATCTTTGAATAGTCAATTATTCAAATTATCTGCTGATGTAAGCTGGCACTACTCCTTCAATCTCATTCGGAGATTATAGGAGAATGTGTAAAATCAGGACAGTGTTCCCTTTGTCTGCCCTTTGCAGAGACTGAGAGATACTGATAATTACCTTGAAACAGGTGTCCTTTTGCTTGTTTTGGATCACACAGTGCCTTCCACAGACAGCTTAATTATCCCTACATTTCATACAACTGGAAAATTAGGTTTTTTCAAACAATGGAAGGAATTAAATGCAAAACACCAATTAGAAGACATTATTAAAAAAGCACAATGACTTGACTTAGAAATTCAGCCTGCTGTTTATAAAGCTCCCATGAGCCTATTATTCTATTTGACCGGAAGGCACCATTGCAATAGAACAAATTAAATGGAAAAAGTTAGGCAGGCAAATCTGTCAGCAAATTGTGGTCAGCAGTGAATCATTTTATTAATATAGAGCTCAAAAAGTCAGAGGATAATGTTATGCAAGAGCATAGAATGTTTAGAGGGATTCAATCTTCAGTGGGGTATTCAAGCCATTTGATTGTGCTGCCTACAGAGTCCTGAAAAAGGTGAGCCAGGGCTAACAAACTCTGGAGAAAGCCAAGAACTTGAGCTTTGGGAGTGAAATTTGCTCATTTGCAGAGGGACAGAACTAGGGTTTAAGTTACAAGGCCTTGATGTCCCTCTGCTGAGGGGAATTTCACCCTAGAGGCCCAACCTGTCCAGATTATCATGGGGCCATGGGTTGAAGTTATGGTCTGCTTTGTCTGGGTACTGCACCTTTCTAAGAGTCCTGCCTGTGTGATGATAAACCAGCTGTTTGCCGAGGAAGGATGGGGTTTGGGGATTACAGCACTAACCGGAGCACCCAAGGTAAGACAGCAAGTTTGTTTTACCACTGAATGATGCATGGTCAAGATCTAGGGCTGCTGCCAAGATGTGTTGGCTACTGGCCTTCCATCTAGGGCCTCATCTCCATTCACAGTCAGTCACAGTAGCTCACCTAGTCAGTACAGTCACTAGCCACCTGCCACAGTCTCACTAGGGATTACACAGGTTTTGCACAGGGATCCTTTCACTTTGTTGCAGCACCTCACTGCAATCAGCAGCTCTGATAGATTTGGCCGTAGCACTGTTGAGGTTACCCCACTAACCCCACACTGAACTGGTAAGGTGACCATCCTTATGACCCTCATCACAGCTCTACAACACCCCTGGTTCTTTCCTCCATGGCAAGTCTCTCCTTATGCTAAGGGAGCATGCAGGCTGGTATTTGACGTCGGGGCTTCCCCACTTGTGGCATCCTGGGAATATGATCTGTCAGTCTGTAATGCAGGCACACACAGCTGATGAATACTCTGCCTCTGCGGTAGCAGTTCAGCTTTATTTTGCTCTGCTCTCCCCTTAATGTCCAGGATGCCTAGGAGTGCAGTTAGTGCGGCGGGCCTGTAACAGACAGCTTTAAGTCCACACAAAATCATTCTCCTCCAGCCATACTACTTTATGTACCAGCTGGCTTGGGGAGCGGTCTGTCCTTCCACGCAGTGCCATCCAACCTTCAGTCCTGGATCTGTGATCACCTCGCTGGGAAAACTGCACATATTGTGTGTTGATGGGAAAGATGGATTTAGTGCAATAACTCAACTGCCTTCAGCAATTAAGATGTCAAGAGACAACCCAACCCCTTCCTCCCCGTCCAAGGATTCATAGCAGCACACATTTCCAAGTCAAAAAAATCTCTTCCTTCTCACCCAAACAGCTATAGACAGAAACATCACTTCACACTGAATCTGAGCACTAAGGCTATTCAGGGATTTACGCAGAGGGAGGAGGCACAGCTACCATCTCGTATCCTAACTCAGGGGGTCTCAAACTGGGAGTCGGGACCCCTCAGGGGCTCAACCTCCACCCCAAACCCCACTTTGCCTCCAGCATTTATCATGGTGTTAAATAGATAAATAAATGTTAATTTATAAGGGGGGGCGGTCGCACTCAGAGGCTTGCTGTGGGAATGGGGGTCACCAGTACAATTGAGAAACACTGTCCTAATGGGACAGACAGCGTACCAAGGAGAGCCCTGGTAGAGGTGATCTGAGCAGATTTCAGCTATTGAGTAGGAGTCTCCACTCACTCCCAATTTCATGCTGCACATCAGTGGAGCCATTCCTTTATTTACATCAGGGGTCTCAAACTCAAATGACCACGAGGGCCGCATGAGGACTAGTGCACTGGCTCGAGGGCCGCACCACTGACACACACACACACACACCCTCGCTGCCCCGGCTCTGCCCCCACTCCACCCCTTCCATGAGGACTAGTGCACTGGCCCGAGGGCCGCACCACTGAGACACACACACCCCCTCGCTGCCCCGGCTCTGCCCCCACTCCACCCCTTCCATGAGGACTAGTGCACTGGCCCGAGGGCCGCACCACTGACACACACCCTGCCCTCGCTGCCCCGGCTCTGCCCCCACTCCACCCCTTCCAAGAGGTCCCACCCCTGCCCCACCTCCTCCTCTGAGCACGCAGCTCCCCATTCCCTCCTGGAAAGCGCTAGGCACCACCAACAGCTGTTTGGCAAACAAAGCAAGAGCAATCTAGGAAGTCCAGAGCTAGAAACACGCGCGGCCCAGCCAGGCAGCAGAGAAGCCTCCACTTCTGGCCCCTCCATCCTGCAATGGGGGGGCCGGGGGGGAGGGGGCACCAGGAAGCTTGGCAGGCCACAGGGAAGGGCTTTGTGGGCCGCATGTGGCCCCCGGGCCGCATGTTTGAGACCCCTGATTTACATCATTAGAAGTGGGATCAGAACCCAATCCTTAACAGCCAGTGTTTCGGCCCAGCAGGAAGTACAGCCATGAGAATCAGCCCAACGTCAACCTCTCTACTAATCAAGCTTTTATGAGTGTTACCAACCCTTCTCAGACGGTCACGGAGTGGAAAAAACATTTCATAGGTCTGCCTGGAACTACAACTGGCTGGCAAACCTTCCCCTGTGAAAAGGGTCAATGAACAGCTACACCAGCTCTGGGCAGGAGGAGGAATTCAGACAGCACTAAGGAAACAAGATTGAACTTTAGGTTTCCTCTTTGTGCTCTCTCCCTGTTACTTTCTCCACCCCTGAACAGGGAGCAATAATGAATAGTGTAGGATGACCATACTATCGGTTACCTTGGGACTCCTCCAGCTGGTTAGTTCAACCAGCTTTCATAGCTTCTAGGGCCAGAAGGGACCACTGAGCATCTAGTCTGACCTTTGCGGACCTCCTGCATAACAGGTCATTCAAAGTTTTGGGAAAGTCCTCTTTCAACTAAAGCAGAATGCAGAAAGACATCCAATCTTGATTTAAAAGTCACTAGTAATTGAGAATCCCCCATAGCCCTTGTTAAATTGTTCCCATGATTAATTACCCTTGCTGTTACGGTGTATGCATTATTTCCAGCCTAAATTCCAGCTATTAGAGCTTGTTCTAGTTTTGCCAGATGCCATACATTGAGGAGCCCTTTTATCAAATATCAGCTCCCCCTTAGGTATTTATAGACTGATCAAGTCACTCCTTAACCTTTTGGGTAAACTAAATGGATTGAGCTCCTGGAGTCTCTCACTACAAGACATGTTTTCTAATACCATGGTCAGAGTCACTGCTCCTCTCTGAACCGGCTCCACTTTATCTCCACCCTTCTTGAACTGTGGGCACCAGAACTAAACAATATTTGCAAGGCTCCCATCCGAGAAGGGAGGACCTGGCCCAAAGAACTCCAAGTTCTGGAGAGCCGCCTGCTCATCAAATGGGTTTATTGCTGTTTAGTCAAATCAATCCAAGCCACAGAGACTGCTCATGTTGGAAAACATCATTTCAAAGCCCCGGCTCTTCCCAAGGCTGTGTCTGGAGCAGTGTGCAGGCTCAGGCAGATAAAAAGCTTCCACAATGGAAGCAGTGGAACCATTTCTCATTGTACGAAGGTTCTCAGTTAAGTCAATATTTTTAGCAGGCAATTTCTCTTATTTGAATACTCTGACCTTGCAAGATTTAAAATAATAATTAGAGTCCACTGCCAATATACACGATAATCAATCGACTACCAATGTCATTCTCCTCTTCTGATTTCAGACCAGGGAGACAGGGGGTGGTGGGAGCTAGAGATGCAGCTGGAAATAATTAGGCACAGGAGGGCTTTAGAAGTTCACTAACTGTTTCATTTGCAAGCTGCTTGGTCCTTTGTGAGCACTCTAACCTTGGAGTCTGTTCACTCTCCTTTCCTGTGGAGGCACCCGCGGGTTCCAGGATTACCAGAATGAGGGCAACTGACTAACAGGTATGCCCAGCTCTTCTGAGCCTGCCCCAGGGCCGGTGACGGGGGGGGGGGGGGGGCGGGGGACGACACACAACTGTACCGGGCCCCGGAGTTAAGAGGGGCCCCCGATGCTCAGACCTCTGCAGAGGTGGGGCGCACGTGCTGCGTGGCCGCGGCTGACCGCGTGCAATCCCGGGCGGGCGCCGCCGGCCATCCCAGCGCTGCGCTGTAGACAAGCGCGGCAAGCGCCCGCACCGCACGGCTGATGGGCTGGCAGACTCCAACCACAGCGGGGGCCTGGGGAAGCGCACCCGGCCGCGCCGCCCTGGTGGTGTGCGGCGCTGACGGTGGCAGAGCGGAGCAGAGGCGCCAAAAAGGGGTCAAGGGGAGCCGGCCTCGCCAAGGTAAGGTGGCAGGGCAGGGGGCCCAGCCCCACTTGGGGGGCAGTTGCTCCGGGGGGGCCTTTGGGCAGGCGGGTGGGCTCTGTGGTGAGTTCACCCCTGCCTCAGGAGGTTCATTAATCAGCATGGCTGAGTGGGCTGAGGGGCAGGCAAGGCAGCGGTGGGGGGGAGCGCCGGCTGGGCTGGGCCCCCCAGCTGCTGTCAGCTGGGGGGGGGACTGGGAAGCACCGGCTGGGCTGGGGGGGCCCCCAAACGATCAGAGTAGGGGGCCCCAAAATTTGTCGCCGGCCCTGGCCTGCCTAAGTAACTTCCTCCAGTGAGATTTCTGGTTACCAAACCAAGAGCTCAGGCAGAGCCGAGCCGGGGAAACAGACAAGACATGTCATGAGTAGCAAGCTGAAAAGGGCTTTGAGCAGCCCGCGTTAGAAAGGGAGCACAGCCACCTAAGCTTCCTTCTCCCCCATTGGAAATATAAATATATATATATATATAGATATATATATATCTCTACTTTCTAATGCCTGTTCAACAGCCCAGAGCCTTACCCTCTGATCCATGTAAGTAACGAATGAGTTTTGTTTGCCTCCCTGGGAGCAGGTGGGGTTCTTACTGTGCTGGGGGCACAGTTTAATTCAAGGCAGCTGTCCCTGCCCTGACAGACCCTGCAATTGGGGCATGCAGCTGTGGTCTGTCCTCTTAGAGTGATAACCGTGTTTCCCTATCGTTGCACAAGGTTTGTCTACACCTTTAAAGCAATCTGGCACTGAATGCCCCTTGAAAACGGATTTAGAGTGAAATATTGGTCTCGCTGAAGTCAGTAGCAAACCTCCAATTGTTTACAATGGGCGCAGGGTTTTACTTGCAGATTTTAAGGCCAAAATAACCATCACGATCATCTCTTCTGACCACCTGCAGATCACAGGCTATGGAATTTCACTCCCCAATTCCTGATGAAGATCAATAACTTGTGCTGGTGTGTGAGATGCGCTTTCTGGGTTGCACGCAGATGAACTGCATTTGAGCGGAGCAGCTTCCAGTTTAGGTTCCTGGTTGGGAAATCTGAGGTAAGAGGGTTAAACTTTCATTGTTAAACTAGAAAATTAAAACATGCTCCTGCTGTGATAAACTCTGCCATAGTGTAGAACAGAAACCCCAGGAGACGAAACCCTCATTAGGAAAGCATACAAAAAAATAATTAGTGTGAAACCCCTGTCTTCTGCTAACACCTGAGGGCCTGAGAGTGGCATCAGGCAAAGTTAGAGACCGACAGGCATGGAGAGCTCAGTCATTTAGCCACGTCCAGCATGATGCAGGCTATAGAGATAGATGGGGCATTACCACCATGAGGGACCATTTTCAAGGCAGATCACGTGACCACAGCACTGCAGGCCTTGTCTTGTTCTTATTGACACCACCCGCAGAGCTTCCATGATGCTCATTGAGGCTGTATGTGTAGGCTAATTCCACGAAATTAAAAACCTGAAACCCAAATTTCAGTTTTCCCAGTCAAAGAATTGAAGAAACTGAAAATGTTGTTTATTCAGACACCCAACTCTCCATAAAATAGAAATTCTGTAGAAACTTTACCCAGCCAACTGCGCCTTTATTTGCTGGGAAGCATGATTGGCACCTCTGAAATTTCTATGCCAAACACTCCTTTATGAATAGGCACACATGCTAACTTTGATCTAGTGACCTAAAAATAGTATAGCCATGGACTCAGGCTAGCTGAACAAGTACATATTTAGGATCTTGGATAGGGTTGCTCATTATAGGAGAGCACTTCTGCTTCAGGCTAATAAAAATACCTAGCTCTTGTATAGTGCTTTTCATCCATAGATTTCAAAGTACTTTACAAAAGGAGGCCAGTGCTATTATCCCCATTTCACAGATGGGGAAAACAGAGGCACCAAAGGAAGTGATTTGCCCAAGATCACTGGGCAGTCAGGGGCATGACCAGGAATAGATCCCATGTCTCCTGAATGCAAGTCCAGAATTCTATCCACTATGCAATATTGCCTCCATAAGTAGGCTTCTGATGGCTTTGAAGGACACTAAGTTGTGCCAGCCGTTTTATCAAATGGAGAAGCAGGAAGACACCCTCTAACATCTACTAGCAAAAGACTGAAAAGTTGAGCGGTACATGGAGGATTCCTAAGAAGGACAGTAAGGAAGAGGAGACAGGGGTTAAGGTGCTGATGTGGTATTCATGAGATTAAATTCCTAGCTTTACAACAGACTTGTTGTGACCATGGGGGAGACACCCAATTTCTCTGGGCCTCATTTCCCCATCTAAATCTTTCTTCTTCTGTCTTGGCCATTTAAACTAGGCTCTTCAATGCAAGGATTCACAGCGTGTTTGAACAGTGGGGCACTATCTTGGCTGGAGCATCTAGGTGCAACTGTAATAAAGACAGGTAAGACATGGGATTCACTAAAAAAAAACCATGGTAAATTAAATAGTGGATACAGCCTTTGTGATGGATTATTTTAAGACAGAAAGGCATTCATTAACAAGTGAATTGGATTCATCAGACCCATACTTCCACTGCAATATGAGAGGCTATCTTGAAATGTGCCATCACATAATTAGTCAGGGACTCGAAGCTTGTGGTGTGGCTGTATTTATCTAAATGATCACTTTAATACAGCTGCAAAAAACCATTTCCCCAGTGGAATGCAGTGTTCACATAATAGCTGTGTCTACAGTGAGTTACGAAGTGAAAGGTAGTGAGATCTAACAGTGTTATTGCTTATTGCAACACCCATTAATTTTATATGTGGGTTTGTTAGGCAATACAACCCCCCCCATATTTCTACAGAGATTGTGCACGGTGTAAATCTTGCACCTCATGCTGGTCGTTAATTACCAGCACATTCTTTATTTCACTTCCTAACCACACAGCTTCTGTGATCACACTTGTAAATATAGAGCAGAAATTCTGAACCATGAAAACAGAACAATGCTATTTTCATGAAAGGGAAAAATACCTGCTACATCATTTAACTCTCCCTGGACACTGATCTGCTTCTAGCATCCATTGTTTTATGTCCTTATTCCACATCTGGATTTGGCAGGTTGAAATGTATGGTTAAGAGCTGGGAAAATTCAGCAGTTTCGAGTGGTATATGTGGACTTGTTTCAGGAGAGTTTCACTCTTGCACATGCTTGGTACCAGGTTGGCAGAAAGTTCCCAAAATTCAAGAAAAGTCCTGAATTTCAGGTTTACAAAAACAATCCACAAAACTGGAGTTCTGTTTTGAAACATTTACCTGGCTTAATTGCGAATAGGATCACATTAAGACAGATGAGGCATTTTACTGCACCCATTACATACAGGCCCAATACTGTTCATTAGTAAGTCATTCAGGAAAATTCCACCAATAGGTGTTGGGAAGGAAGGAGGTTTTTCCTAATAGCAGGAAATTCTTGCTCTCCATATTTTCTAATGCACAAGTTTAGGACACAGAATCAGTGGGAATATTTGCTGCTACCTTTGTCTCACATAAGCTGCTCTCATCACTTAATGGAGACAGTTCTGGGAATGTGTTTGTTCCTTTGCACCCTCACAGTGTTAGTTTAGGGGATAGCTTATTAGCGACTTGAGAGAAGGCAAAACAAATCAGAGGAGTCCATTTGCTCTCACAACGCATGTAATATGTTAATTTCTACTGGCTTGGTAGGGGCTTTGGAATTTGCCAGTAAGCAGTAATTCCACTTCCCCAGCATTGTGCGCGCTTGTATGTGGTGAGCACTGAAGTTATTGATTCACAAACATGGACTTTTACACAGGCCTTGCTACAACAGCAGCAGCCAACATTCTTAGATTCCAAGGCCAGAGGGGACCATTGTGAACATCTAGTCTGACTTCCTGCATAACACTTCCCCCCCACGCCCCCTGATGATTCCCCCCTGCAATCATAAAAGGTACTTTTTAAAAAGGAAAGTATTCCCAGGGAAAATGGACATAGTAAAAATGTGCCTTTTGTGGAAAATGATTGGTTTTACTGCTAAGAATTAGAAAAGGTTTCCATAAAAGTTAGGCGCCCATCCCAAAGCCTTCCCAGTGAAAATAGTTTTCACATGTTTTGGCAGAATTCATTCCTTCTCCACTCCACTCCACTCCTCCCCTCCCCCCCCCCCTGCACACACTAATTGGAACACAGGGTATCTGAAAGTCTTGCCTGGGCTCCCCAAGTCACCACACTGCAGCAGGCAATTGTGCCCATTCTGCTCAAACAGGGCCTTCTGATGCTGCAGAAGACAGCCCAGGGACTGCCTCTGAAAATGGTTAAGACTGACTAACATCAGCATAGGGCACCAAGAACCTCTCCATATTAACATCATTTGCACTTAATTAGTGGAAAACGCTGAATTGGTGCTATAGGGTAAGTGATGCCTAGATTGTATTCAATAGGAGTTGCAGAAGCCCAGGGGATTTAACATGCACTCTGGACATCTGCTGACAGGATGCACTTCTGTAAATGCCTTGATTATGTAAATGTGGGAGATTATGCCATCCCTGAAACTCCGACAAAATAATTACTAAACTATAAATCACTTCAACTCAAGCAATGAATCTGAGCCTTGCAATATTATCATCCTAACTGCAATTGTACTGTTATCTAAGTAGGATAAAGGACATGCGGCCCCAGAGATAATTACCCAACTGGTGGCGATTTAAATTTGGATTGTTTTGTATTCCTTACCCTGACTGATGGCTGGAAAGAGACGCTCTTGGCCTTCAGTAAATCAACTCAGCCTCTCTAAAAATATTAGACCCACTAGACCGGGACTGTGAGGTCTGACTGCAAACAAGTTTCAGACATTAAGGGTCTGATCCAAAACCCATTCAAGTGAAGGGACGTTTTTCTACTGGATCAAGCCTGAAGTGTCCAGTGTGTTACAATTAACAAGGACTCCCCTTCTCTGACAGACACTGGATTTATGGCTTTAGAGTATCTAACTCACTAACTCTGCTTTCTGGTCCTATGATTGCAGTGGTGTCAATGGGCCCCTTCACCTTGAATTCTCTTACAATAGGTCTCAGCTACTTGTACTAACTAGTAGGCTCTACCCTGTATTTAGCTGTGACACTCAATACCTTCTCCTAGACCTGAAAGATCTGCCTAGCGTAAAAGATTGTCTTTCACCAAGAGAATTCAGTCCAATGAAAGGTATTACCTCCCCAACCTTTGCAGGACTGAGGCCTAGGAGAGCAAAGGACTGAGTCTTATCCAGAAAATACTTAAGCACATGCTTAACTAGGGTCTGGTCTTCACTATGGGGGGTAGGGGGAGGAGAATCGACTGCAGATACGTAGCTGAAGTTTGCACATCTCCAGCCAAGTTGCCTGCCATCCTCACGGTGGCGGCGGATGGAGTTCCAGAGTCGACGGGGGCGCCGCGGGCGATCAATTTCTTGCATCTTCACCAGACTCAAGAAATCGATCGCTAACAGATCAATTGCTACCTGCCAATCTGGTGGGTAGTGAAGACTAGCCCTTTAACTACATGCATACAGCCCCAACACATCATAGGAAAAGTGTTCACTCTCCTGCAGGGTCAAGCCCCTCACTCAGCATAAGAGAAATGGAATTTCTCCTTCACGCAGCAATTTAAAGGCGTTGCTCACATATCCACAACTGGCTGTGGAGGCCAACAATGGAAGAGTTCAGGCAAAGCTCTTATCAAAATGGAGCAAGGCCATGGCAAGAGTAGCAGCAGGACAAACAGGATGGGGGCATGCCGGAGTACAAAGGTGGGGGTGGAATGGCTGGACCAAGTTCCTCTGTGGCTATTCTAGCTAAAGAGTTGTGCAAGGCTGCTGAAAATCAGAGCATCCCAAGGGAATCTTCTACCTCACCCTGGGGGGCTGACAGCAGAGAGCAGAGCAGAATTAGGTGCTGTAAGAGTGGGGTTCCCCAGCCTCTGTGCTCTCGAGTACAAAGACTGGGACTCTTTTCTAGCCCAAACCACTTAATTTGGCTGGGAAGCAGCTACGTTAAGTCCCTACACCCCGAGAAACCCCCCTCCACCAGTGGGGTTCTTGGGGTACTATGGCTGCCACCATCCGGGTGTACTTCCAAAACCTTGGAGGGGCCCCCGGACTTCCCCAAAACCCTAACTCTGCCCCCCTCCCTGAGAGCCAGAGTCAGACACCTGGAGGCTGCTTCCCCTCCCCCTTCACCCTTCCCGGCTGAAGGCAGAGACAGCCTCCGTTCCTCAGCTGATAACCTGAGCTGATTCCTTTACCTACCCCCCCCACCTCCTCCTCTCTTCCCAGTGAAGAGAGAGACCTTAAGGGAATTAAACCAAATGTTTTATAACTAAAAGATTTAATACAGAAAAAGAACAAAAACAGAGATACAGTACACTTCACAATCTGGGGTTCCCCAATTCCCCTCTAAAAAGGACCGAGACACCCCAATAGGCACAGGCTTATAATATCAGAGATCACTTACAATCAGCTAAGTAGAAATATAAGAGAAGAGTAGAGTCATCTTAATAGCCAAAGATGCTCCAAGACCCATTTCCAGCTACATGGCCAGCAAAAACGAAACCTGACTAAAAACTCCTCCCTCCCTCATGGCAGGGAGCTCTTACCTCTCTTGTTCTCAGATAAGATTAACCCTCTCCAGCCCTTTACACTTATGACAGGTGCACTGGTTAGGTCATTTATATTCCTTCCCTCCCTGGGGTGGGGTTCCCAGGTGGAATCTCCGGAGACAGCATAGAATCCAATTCTGGAACTTCCTGAAAACCTAACCTGTGCTGATAGTATTTGCTGAGCCATTGTGTTTAAGTTGAAGATGCCCATCATAGAGAGATAATTATCTACCTTAAAGTAACTGGAGACTAGGTTTTATTTAAGTGCTGGCTTTGCTTTTTGCATCTGCTACATAATGAGGATATTTTATGATGGATTCAGGTGATTAGTTACAAACAGACAAACCACATTATACATTCTCATTTAATACTCCTGGAGACTGACCCTGGAGTCTGAAATCCTTGGTTTAGCCACAGAGCAGATAAGGCAAAGCAAGCTTCCTTCACACACTTCCCCAAGTGCCCATCAAACTGCACCAATGGGCTAACTTGAGAGGGTAGTTTCAGGTGCACATTCCTTGGCCTCTCCTGGACATTGCTACCAAGGGGCCAACAGTGAAATCAGAGCTATAATGATTTGCACCAGTAGAAGGTCTTGACCCTCGTGCAATCATTAGACCACACTGCACTGGTATAAAACATGGCACCGTTCTGATGCAGCACAGAGTTGAAAAAGAGAGGAAAGGGGCTCACCGCATTTTTGTTCAAGGCCACTTTTGCAGAACCACTGTTTCCCTTTTATACAACCTGCCACCGAAACCAGTCAAACTCCGCCAGAGGATGTCAGTAATATTTGACAATCCTCCGACCGCAGCCCATGAACACAAGTACAGTGAATGACACCTGTCCTGGAAAACACAGGCCCATCCCTGGCCTTTTGGCTCAGAGATCCCATTGTTTTGCATCACTTCATGCCCTGCCCTGACAGCAGGATGCACTGGCTGCTTTGTACAGCACAATTGCTAAACACGCCCATTTCCCAGCTGCTTGATTCAATTGTTTCATTAGGTCAGTGCCTACAGAATGCTTCCTGTCTGTCTCACACCCCAGGAGTGATGGAAACAAGACGAACATATGTAATTAAGCACATGTTATGAGTGAATTCATTGTACACTCCAGCCCTTAAACTCTTGTGGGGACCTTTGCAATTAGGGTGAACAGATGTCCTATTGTAGAAGGACAGTCCCGATTTTTGGGTCTTTTTCTGCTATAGGCTCCTATTACCTCCACCTTTGTCCCAATTTTTCATACTTGCTGTCTTGTCTCCCTATTTGCAATTGTAAGTAGTTCAGGCACACAAGTTCCCACAGTTTCCCAGTGAGGCTATGTAAACCAATTTAACCTCCATAAGCCATGCTGAAAAGTATGGTGTTTCACTGGAGATTAAATTAGTCTTCAAGCCTAATTAATTATAGGACAGCAGAAAAAGCCAACACCACACAGCATATGTTGCAAATCTAGCAGACAGTGGAAAAATATTAAATTTATCTGTTATACATACACAACTAGGGAACAAATGTCTGATGTTTTGGAACTTTAGAGATATTGCAACAAGCATCTGAAATCTATATTAACTCAAAGCCCCAAATGGGTTGGGATTGTTTATTCAGTTTCATTATTATTACAGGGTGGATTTTACCAGGTGCCTTGTGAGCAATAAATTATCCCTAATCTCTAGTTAAAACTATCATAGTTTTAAGCACATGATATTGTCTGGAGTAATTATTGCCCTAACTACAATGAGGATCCAGGTAACTCCTGAGGCTCAGAACTGTAAAAAACTCAGCAGAGCACCCTCTGTGGAAGATTTTTGGGAAAGCACAGTTAAATCAGTAAAAGCATTCTTGTGTGTTAATAAAATCAGGGCTTCTGAGCATTTGTCACTAGTCCAAACTCTGCACATTCAGAGAAGGGGAGCAGATCCCACTAAAGTCAGATTATTAATTAGAGACTTACCTTTAGCACCACGTCCCAGGACACACTCCCTGGCAGTGCTGGGGATTAGTTCTGTCCAGTCTAAAGTCCACTTTCCATCACGGTGTGCTCACCACAGCCGCACTTCCTCTCAGTGCCTCAGCCCTCCAGCAAGGTCACAGCACAGTCCTGCCCTGCGGGGGTATCCAAGTCCTGTTTTAACAGCTGTCTTCATGCCCCTCCAGCCAGTATTCAAGGACAGGTCTGTGGCACTTTCCCAACAGCTTGTAAGGGAACCCAGGCCTGTCCACTACTCCAGTTTTCAGTCCAGGGACCTTACATACAGCAGCTATGGTCTGCTTGCTCCAAGACCTTGTTGCTATTTCCCAAGATTCATTTCCTAGCTTGCTGTAACTTCTGTCTGTCCCCCAGCTTTTCCAGACAGAATTCACTCCCCCCAGGGAGAAACCACAGCCTACCCAACAGGGTAACTCCAAACATGACTCCCTACTCCCCAGTAATCAATACAGCCTACTCCCCCTGCTAACCTTTGCTTTTTCCAGCTTCCTGTCTTTATTCCAGCCCCTGCTGTTCCTTCTCAGCTGGGCTCCATCGTCAATCAACCTTGCAAGCCCTGGCTGTCCCCCAGGTGCAGCCTCTCAGGTTAATTAACCTAATCTGCACTGTACACCTTATCACACTCCATAACAGAGGGAAAGCACGTTTGCTTTCACCGTCTGGTCTATGCTGACCAGTGCTAACTCATGTAATAACCGCTGCCTTTATGATTATTTCTCTGGTCAGAGAGGAAAATCCCTCAACAGTCATGCTGGGCAGATATGCTTTCCTGGGCTACAGTAAACAGCAATTAAAGGTTAACAGGGCCCAGGGAGCAATATTACCTTTGTCAGATTGTATGAGAAACCGCTTATAGTCCAACTAAATCAATGACTTCCCAAGCCCATGGCAGATTCCATAAGCCACAAGAAACTCCAGCTAAGGTGAACATTAATTCTGCTGAAGTTTAGTGAATAAACTGCTGTAATATTTCAGTACAAGTGTAATGCCAGGGGCAAGATCAAACGTGGAACCTCAGAAGCTGACAGCATGAGCCCCATGCCAACTGGCTGCTAGCTGAGGCCATAGAGTAGACTCATTTTCTTTCTCTCTTTAAGTACTCTCAGTGTCACTAGCTGGGGGTTACATACTTCCCCCGGCAGAGGAATCACCTCCCGAGCTTCAGAGTCTTCCTCGCTGGAATCCAGGATGAGCCCCAACTTGTAACACCAATGACCAGTGGGTGGGATTGAACGGCAGGACTCCCGGAGTTTGGTGCATGAGCCTCTACCGCATGAGCTAAAAGCCAAGTGCCTGCTAGCTGAGGCTGTAGAGCCGACTTGTTGTCTCTCTCCCTCGCTCTCTACTTGGTGCCGCTGGCTGGGACAGAACAGGGCACCCCGGAGGTGTGTGGGTTACATAATCAAAACATCTCATCGCTAGCTTTTGATCCCCGCCCTGCAGGGACTAGTGAATATTAAGGCATTTTTATTGCAGAGGAGAGAAGTTAGAGGGGGGTTTCAATACTAAAATTACTTTGGGATTCACTTGCCTCCTTCTGTTCCCCCATCTCTGTCCTTTCTAAGCTTCTACTGGCCCAGCTTCCCATGTGCCAAGGGATGGATTGGACTCTCATTAGTTGTGCACAGAGTATTCACACTAAGACGTCAGACTTCACCAGAATCAGGCCCTGATTCACATTAAACTCATCACCCTTGCACTGTTCCAGAAGATCCCCCCTCCCAGCCTGGTGTGAAGGAGTTTTGCATACCTGAGAATCAGGCCTTCCGGGTTTTTCACATTGTGTAATAAAATCAAAATCGGGCCCATTTCAGCAGAAAATTTCATTAAGGAGCATTTAAGCATGAAAGGCTTGAACAGGCTCTTCCTGGGCTGAATCTGTGCCTCCATATCATGGTATGTTGGGGAGTCATGTCCCCTTCCCAGATTGTTTGTGAAGCTGGGACTTGTTTGCAGAAGAATCTATAAGAGTAACTCTTGCTAACCCCGACTCCAGCCATAAAGTGCTGAGAAAACCCACTCTGTTGAAGGACTTGATGGATTTTGCTCCTTGTTCTTTGTTCTCCTTTCGGAATCAGTTCCTGGCCCCTTTGCCAGCACTGACCCACTGCAGTGCATAATACCTAATCCAGAAAAATACCTTGTCTATTGTTCTTAACCTCTCTAGCTACCATCAAGTGTTTTGGGAGAGATCCATTCGCTATAAAATTATCCCTGGTTTTTCTCTCTGCTGCCCATGAGCATTGAGTTCTCAGCCCCAGGCTTAATAAACCACAGTCTCATTGTCTGCTTGTGGTAATGTTTGCTTTTTCTACCCACCTGAGGGCTTGTGTGTAGCAGTGGGGATGTATCTAGCTGCAGCTGCTGGAATGCCTGAAGGCAGTGTGCACCCCTCCCCTGCTCCTGTCTCATGTATGATGAGCGAAGGAGGCTGCACCTTCACAGAGGGGTGAGATCTGCCCAGGGCTGTGAGAATCCCTGAATTTGTCACCCCTCATCTCCCATTCAGGCGTAGTCAATATATGTATTTCAACCTCTCTTCCATTTACAAACTCTTATTGAAACTCTGCTTCCTGGATTTGTTCTCCGGAGAGCTAACACAAATGTTTCTTAAACAGCTAGGAACATTTTTGTTTCTGTTTGAATGTGTTCTGGTAGCAGCCCCCAGCTAGAGGTGTCTGGGGCTTTGAGCGGATGGACTTTTGAAAACCTGAAGGCAGCCATGAGTAATAATGAATGATTATAAGAGTAACGCTAGCAGTTGTGTAGTGCTTCGTCAAGTTCAAACCCTTTCCAGATATTATCTAATTCATTAATCTTCAAAGAGCCCTCTGCATGAAGATAGGCGTGTTGGCATTGTTATCCTCATGTTACAGAATGGGACACGATGGCAGAAAGATTAAAGCCAGTCTTATCCAACTAGCTACTGATTCAGAATGTTTCAAATTTGAGATGGGGGCCTGCTACTCTAAGGTGCTGAGTATCTGCATCTCCCAATTTTTAATCATTTGTCATCTCTAGATGGGCATCCAAACACTTTTGGCATAAATGACTTGGATTAAGACCACCAGATGAATCCGTGTCAGAGCTGGGATGAATGGTCGGGAGTTCTTGGCTCCCTGTTCTGTGATCAGACCTCTCTCTGAAGTGTGCTCATTCCCGGAAAGAAAACGTGGCACCAGGGTGTCCTCCCATTGAAGGAATCCTCCCGGCCAGGGGGCCATATGGAATAGGAGGGGACATGCCATCAAAGGACCTTGCCTGGTAGCTCAGCGTGTGGCTCAGTCATGGATTTTGCATTCTTCACGCTTTCACCTTCTCTTGGTTGTTATGAATTCTGCACGCCCTGCACACTGAAGCCCTCTGTTCATTGTTATGTTTAACCCAACCCTCTTTGCAGCTGAGGGGCAGGAACCGCTGTCCTTCCTTTAAGATAGTTGTAAGAAGCTATTAAGCTCCTATATGTGAACCAGGTAGTTGAAACAATAGGAGCAGTGCCCAAAACACAAGCACTTGGAAAGACTTGAGTAGAAGCTGATCCAATGGGTTTCCCTGGGGCCTCAAAAAACTCAGGGGCTAGGACCTTGGAACTGTTTGTCTGGGTGTCTGTGAGAGAAACAGCAGAAAGGTGAGAAAAGCTTAGAGGGAAGGCAATGAGGAAGCAACAGACCCTGCCCAGAAGCACTTTGAGCGAGACAGAGAGAGTGCACTTTAGAGCAGGGTGCTGGCTAAACGAGGCTTGCAGCTGCGGGCAAAGAAGCCATGTCCTGTTGTCCAATTGTGTTCAGGAAAACGGGATTTTGTACATTCTTCATAAAGAAATAGGGTTGCATCAAACTTCTCACTACATCAGTTTCTCCTCCTAATGGAAACAACCCACAGGGCCCAGAATTCTAGCTAACCAACCTGGCCAAAAATGGGGGCACCATTATCCTTGGAACAGCAGCACAACTTTCCCAAACCAAAATTCCTGCATGAACTAGGCTTTAATCCTGACCTGGATGGACTATGCTCTCCTGAATTGGGGTGTTCCGTCTCCATGGCCCATTCAATCCTTAATGCATATGGCATTTGCCAGCAAAGGCAATGGGGGTGATTTTTTGTGTGAGATTTAAAGACCCAAATAAACGGCCCTCTATGGGTAGCACTTAAACCAGTTGCTTTAATGTCTCAGCCCGGTCTTTGTTTCTCTAATGAAAGGTCACCCTCTTTTGCATCCTGAGACATGCTGTCTTGATGCATTCTCACCATTATGGCTTTCCGTTTGGTTCGTTAAGCTAAGTAGGTCTGAGATTAAACTGCCCCAGAGCATCCTGGCTCTGTTGACATGAACTCATCTGCATTTCCAGCCAAATTAGTACAAATAGCAAAGGCTAAAAATAGAAATTGGGGAAGCCCAGTGACCAGGGATCTTCCTGCCATCTTCAGTACACAAAACTGTTGTTCTCCTGCTTGGCCTCTTATTCCCCTGGGAGCCTCTCTCCATCATCTGCAACTAGGCTTTATTCATTCATCTAGAAATAAATGGAACAAAACAGACATGTCCCAAGTACAAACAACGCACAGAAATAATGCGAAGGATCTCTGACCAATGCTTTAAGTTTTTCCTTCCTAGGGTGTGTGTGTGTGTGTGTAAAATGTTTCCAGAGCTGAGCAGCCTCTCACAATTTGCTCAACAGTTCCAGTGGCCACGCAGGATCGCAGCTACTTAAACTCTGACAGTTGTTCAGTACAGGAGAGGAAATGAGAGTTCTGTATTAGAGTGGGGGTAACATTATCAAAAGCATCCAAGTGACTTAGAAGCCTAAGTCCCATTTTCCAAAGTGAAAAGAATTTTTCAGTTCTCAAAAAACAGTTTGGGTAAAAAGTGCCCATTTTTGGAAAACATTTTCAATTTAAGCAGAAACTTTCTACTAAAACCCAAAGGTTTTTAGTCAATGATTTTTTTTTCAATGAAAACAATGGAATTTTTCAACCTAAATGGAAATTTTCCACAAAAAAGCCCCTTTTCATTCAAAAAATATTTTGACAAAAAATTTAAATCAGCTCAGCTTTTTAGGGAGCTTAATTCAGCCAGAAGAATAGGACATTGCCTGGCAAAAAGCTAATGTGTTTTCATAATGGGCCAGGACCTCAGCTGGCATCAATGGAGCAATACAGATTTACCTCGCCTCAGATTCTGGCCCAGTGTTTCTATGTTCCCCTTATCAATACTGATAACTTGTACAGTAGTTCTCACCACAATGCCATTGAAATACATGGGTCCAATCAATCTAGAAATCCTTATTTAGACAGTGGAAGTTTTGTCTTCAGGACTGACCCACTAATATAGTCCATGAATATCTCTTCAATACACTACCCACAATCTGCTACTTCCCTTAACCTGATTGTTGCAAAAGTTTCATTAGCCTTTGAGTGGCACTGGCTATTGGTATTTTATGTAGCGGACGGGTGGAACCCATTACACTGCAAGAATTAAAGTAGCTAGAGCTTTAGCTCCTTGGTTCTCTCTAGTCAACTATTAAATCAATTCTCAATTGATCCTTGTAGCTGCTGCTCGTGTCTCATGTGGTTGTGTTCTGAATTGACACTGTTTTATTCAGTGTTTGTTTGTTTGGTTGTGTCACTATCCTAAGTAATGCCACACAGGGCAGGTTGAAGCCATGTAGTCCAAGTCAATAAAATAAATGAGAATGTGTTTTCAGTCACTTCTGCTCACTGAAGATTTTAATTGTTTAAGCAGGTGGAGGATGCAGGTCAGACTGGACCTATGTTGGCCAGATCAGATGTTAAGTAATATAGATACACAGCACCCTTGTGAGATGGTAGATACTATTAGCCCTTGTTTTATACAACTCACCCAGTGCCACATGGCAAGTCAGTCGCAGAGCCTCCTTTGCTGACAAGGACAAAATCTGTGTCTTTCCTCTGAAACAGAAGTGAGATATTAGTAGGAGTCTGGGAATTACACCATTTCTGCCAGAATATATGCAGGGCACTCAAGTTCACAGAGTTCATGCAGGCTACCTGATGACTAATCTGCCTGCTTCCTGAGTTTATCCACCCTGAAACCAGATCCAGCTCCACACCGAGGGGAAGCATCTTCTGTGATTAATTCTAATGTGCTATTGTATTTATTTTTAATAAAGGCTCCACAATTTCCAGCCAACTGGGCTCTGCAATAATCACTGGTGAATCAGAACAGGGCACACGCTCCAAAAAAAAAAAAAAAAAAAAAAAAAGCCCTTTCCCCAGAATCCATTCGCATTTCTGAACAAATTTGCTTTGAGCTTTCTCTGTTCACATTCTCTGATTAGTCTATTAGCGGGAGCTGGTGAAGACCCTACACTCCCACTGTACCCAGTCTACTCTAGTCTACTCTGATACCATGCTCATCATCTTAGTACCTGACCACCTTCCAGCCATAGCTTAAGCAATAGGACTAGCACCTGGCAGGTGTTTATCGTGTCATCCATTCCCCAGGAAGAGGGAGAAGTGCGTGCAGTGGAGTATTTTGTTTGGGAATTTTGTGTGTGTGCGTACATGCAAAATTAACCGTCAACTTCACTGCAGCATTGCGTAGTTGCAGTGAAATGCTGCTGAACAGTCTATAGACAGAGTTAGTCAGACAAACCATTCAATAAGTAATGGCAAACCACAAATGGATTGAAGAAAATTGGGTTTTGCTTCTGGACAAACCTCACAAAAGAGGTGACATTCACTCAGTATTTATGGAAGGGGTGTTGTGGGGTAGGTACACCCCATGGGCCCTTTAGGGCAGGATGGCATCACAGCCAGAGTCACCAAGGCAGACCTGGGCTCCAGGGCAGGAAGGTCTAGTAGTCAAAGTCTAAGTAGCAGTCCTTCTTCTCAGGGCAGTATGACCCAGTGGTCAGAGTCAATAGGGCCATTCTGGGGTTCAGGGCAGAAATGCCTAGTGGCCAGAGTCTATGGAATGACTTTCAGCAGCCCAATTCACCTCCTCACCTGTCAGCAGTATGTGCATCAGGTCAGATGGAGTAGGGGGCCTGCACTCACTCTTCTCCACTGGGTCCTAACCCTGGGCGGTAGGGACCCAATACCACACAGCTCAGTCTCAGTCTCCCATTGCTACTATCCCAATCTGGGTCACCTCACACCCCCTCTTCCAATGTAGGAGCTCCCACAGCAATCACTGCCTAGCCTCTGTCAGCCTTGGTGGTTGGCAGGGGGTCAGCAGAGGCACCAACCTGGCTGGCTGGCATCAGCCTCTGGTGGCTCCATAAATCTCCCAGCAGGAACCTTCAGCACACATCTGCTCTCATCAGTGGTCATCCCAGACTGAGCTGAGCTGCTCCCTCTTATACTGTGGTTCCAGTTGGAGCATGCCCAGCAGGGGTGAGGGGGTGTGGCTTCCTCAGCCCATAGCATGGGGTTAACCCCCTCTAGCCCAGTGTGGGTTAGGTACACCCATTACAGGGGGTTTACAAATCATTCACCCCCATCTGTGGGATGTATACAGAAATTTCTCATCTATAGCTCAAGACTAATGAATCTCACTATAAACTCTGTCATACAGATCCCCAGCTGACATAAACTGGCTTACAGTTTACACCAGGTGAGGATCTATATCTTGCTAGTTTGGAAAAGATGGCAAGTATTCTTAGTATAGACAAGTGTACATGGAAGCAAAGCCAAAGCCTTTCATGAGGTCAACCATTGTTTTCATTCATGCCTTGCCACTGGACAAAATAAAAGTTTTCTGTAATAAGAGTGAAAAATGTAATGACAGCAAACATAAATAAGACCATTAGAGGCAGCTAAAATATACCCCCATTGCCTTATTAAAGCCTGTAAATCAACCTGACTATATTGATTCACAGGCAACGTCTTGGCACCTAATAAATAATCAATGCTACCCTGGAAGTAACCCTCCAGTTATGAATTACCAAGTGATTGTTTTTCTGGAACGGAGTGTGGGTGCTTTTCTCTGAAATGATCAGACACAGCGCGCCGTTGCGAGATCATTGTAAAGCAGAAGAGGCTACAAAAGGACAGGCTATTTCTTGGCCATGGGAGAAGCATAAAGATTCAAAGAACTAATCTTGTTCTATGTGCAGTTCAGCTAGGAATTAAATACCTTTATTCTGAGGGAGGGCAAAGGGGTGGTAAAACTTGGAATACAAATATAATAAGGTTGACCCTGTTCAGTCAGAAATCAGATTGCTTTAGACATACTGAAATGACAATATATAACTAAGCCTCCTCGAACGGGAGTTGCCTAACAAAATTTCCCTAAGAAAAGGGAAATCTAAGTGTTCCCGAGTCTTATGCTGAAGGTGTGGAAGGCTCTGTTATAAATTTGACTCCCTCAGCATTGCAGACAATGTATAATTATTTTAGTATGAAATGCACAAAGGGCCAATACTTTAACCAAAGGCATAAAAGCCAAAGAGTTCAGCCTGAGGCTCACTTAAGATCCAGATCTTCCCTTTGGTTGACCACTTCACACACAAGTTGAATAAATACTTTTTAAAAGCCTCATCAAAGAGGGGCGGCAATGTATTCAAACGCAAGCTACTTTAGTCTTTGGAAATGTAGTTAATGCATATATTCAAAGAGTGGAACAAAAGGCTATACTGGCAGCCCTTTTATCACCAGGTTTTTCCATTTTAACAGAGCATCAAGAGGAAAAGTCTCTGGATCATGGGAAATAATTCCCCTTCATATTCATAGGATAAAAGGATGCCTCTTTCTATGACCAGGAGTATTGTTCTCTCTCTTCGCCCAAGAAATTAGTCAGTATTGAGGGACTAACTAGTCCCCCCCCCTTAGTAGGGGGCATTGCTGAAAGGAGTCAGGTATTTCTTTGGTGCAAAGGAAGTGCCGTTTCGGTGAATGCAGTAGGGAGAAAAAAAGGACGGGAGGCCATGCCTTGGTTCCGAAATCTGCCTGTGCCTTTTCAGCAAACACCCTGCGCCAAAGAAGCTCTGCCCCCTGGCTTCAACCCAGGCCCATGCTCGCAGCTGCCTCTCCTGTTCCTTTCACACACAGAGAGACAACCACGGCCCGTCTCCACTGCAATGTTCGCTCCAGGTGGAGCTCCGGTTTTGCCCCTAACCTGACTCCAGTCCATACACAGAAACGTGTAGCTCTAGTCCAGCGGGGCGTGAAGGTGACGCTGGCTGGCTCGTTTGGAGGGGCTGGGGGGGGGGGGTTAGATTGAAGCTCACGTGCTGGCTCCTAACCCCCTGGGGATGGTGACAACCGCTCCTCCAAGGCCCTGCTTAGCTGGGGAGGGTGTGTGTGTGTGGGGGGGGGTCTTACTGGGCAATGGGGACACTGTGGTGCGCTGGCGATCAGAGACGGGACCCCAGTGAGTCCCCGGGTCCAGCCCCCTGCCCCCAAGGCAGGACTCGGGACTAGGGAGACCAGGCGTAGCGCGCAAAGAGAAGCCTCCACCATCGGCAAGCAGGCAGCTCCTCCACCCTGCCTCTCCCAGCCTCCTGGGGACGAGGGGGTGGGGGGCCCTGGGGTGGGGGGCCCTGGGGTGGGGGGGACCCTCTGGCCACCTGACCTAGCTTCTGCTCAGGCCTCGCCCTGCTTTGCCTTTCACATCTCCCCTGGCCCGGCCCCGGGGCGCCTGTCTCTGGGGGCGACCCCCAGCCCAAGGGGCTCGTTCTGCATGGCTCCAGCGCGCTGCCTGGCGGCCGGCTGCCAGCCCGGGGGCCGCTGCCCGCAGGGGTAGGGCAGCCGCGGTGCGGGCGAACCCCGAGCTCGGCTCCGCCTCCCGCCCCGGCTCGCCGCGGAGCTGTCCAGCGCGCAGTGCTGAATTCGCTGCCGGAGCGCGGCTGGCTTCGGCGCAGCCCCGCCGCTCACCTGCCCCCTGCTCCGCCCCGCCGCCCGGCCAGGCCATCCCCGCACCGGGACAGCCCCAGGCTAGGCGGGCTGGGAAAGTTCAGCCGGGAGCCTCCGAGCCCCTGGGAGCTGCCCCCGGGCTCGGAGCTACCTGCCCCCCGCAGCTGGGGCTGCCCCGTGTCTCCCAGCCACGGCTCCCGCTGGAAGAGGAGCCTCCCGCCCAGGGGACTGAGAGCAGAGAAAGCCGGAGCCCACCCGCTGAGATCCAAGGGGGGGAAACTTTGCTACTAGCCGCGAAAACCAGAAAAAGTGCAGGAGAGAATATTCCCCAGGTCCCAGGGCCGGGGAGCAGTAACCGACCCAAATCCCTGGGAGTCTCCCCGTTTTTCAAGTGTGTGTGTGTGGGAGAGACAAAGGACTGCTCGATTCCAGAGATACTCCACGTCGGGGCTGCTGGGAACTGACACATTGCTTCAGCCTTTGCACAGCGATTCACTGAGCCCTGGCCAGCCAGCCAGCTGCAGAAGCATCTTTGCTCCGAAGTCAAATCCCTTACAAAAACCTGACACACCCCAAAGCGCCAAGCTCGGGCCGCTGCTGACTCAGTTTCTCTAGGCAAGAACAGCACGTTCCCACGAGCGATCCCCGGTTTGTTGGGGTTCCGCTCCTGTGTGTTCAGGAAAAGTGCCAATGGAAATGGAAAAGTCTGGTGGAAAGCTCTGAACAGGGTGGGAGAAGCCACGGCGGAGAGTGATGCTGTTGTGGATATACAGGACAAGAAGTGGTGTTGCCATCTCTGCTCCAGTGAGTCGTATGGCTTGAAGGTAAGACTTTTCTTTCTCTCCTCAAAGCATATGGATGGTACAGAGGCCGTGGGGAGGAGATGGACAGATAGAGCTACGGTTTGGATCCGGGTTTTATTTTATTTCTCCAAATTTTAAAACTGCAGTGAAAATTCTCTTCTACAATTTGAATCAACCCTCTCCTGCAAAAAACAATTTTTTCATAATTTTCCTCCCCTTTTCAACCAACTCGATAGATAAACCACAGTAAGATGCATTTGCTGTTGTCAAAGGAACACACTGTTCTCATTAGAACTGTAATGCTTAATTTCTCTCACACACATAGGAAACAAACCAACAGGGCAAACTCCCAGTGAAAATGTGTAGACAGAGAACACATGTAGGGTTCACTCCGTTCCCCTGGATGTGCTCAAATCAGGGAATCCAACATATTGCTGCTGTCATATCCCTAGGATAAAAATCAAAGTCTTTAAGAGAAAATGGTTTTTTTAATGCCACTTACTATTTCCCCTCAAGTCAGAACCACATCATCCCTTATTTATTTCTCAGCACAGTAAAGGAGGCAGATTTATGATGAATAATCTTTTTATAATAATGGAGGGGGATTTGTCGTCTTCACCTTTTCCTGAATGAGGTTGGAAAATGCATCTTTAAGGCTATTTCCTCTAAACATTCCCAATAGTTGTTGTGGACAATTTACAGTGACTTGTGGTGAACAAACAAGTCTTCACTGTTAGGTTAATACTTATGTCTGTCACTCAGCTATGGGCTTCGTCTGACTGCCACTGAAGTCAATGGGAATCTTTCCAGTGAGCTAAGTGAGAGTTGGATTTGGCCCTATCTGCTGCATTCCTAGGAGAGAGCATTTTTTGTCCAAGTTGCTGAATGTAAATAGGTTATACACAATTGGCCCTTCCTCGTACACTAAAATTAAATCTTACTCAGGGTAGTCAAGATGCAAGATATGGAGCAAAAATACAAACAGTATGTTAGGATGTGGAGTATGCTCTGCTGCCCACACAAAGTTTAAAGTCATTTACAAATAACCAACTATGAAATGATACTACCCCTTGCCAACATAGGTTACATGTGTAGTTCGCTGCAAAAGCCATTGAATATGTTTTTAGCATCTATACATTTAAGTGTAATTCCTTAATCACACAATAGTCTTAACAATGCACAGGTTTATTTTAAGCATTTTTATTCTTTCCAAAGTAAATCTGTATGGGTTGCTCCTAGCAACTCAAAATAAGTTGGCTACCTAGTGGTGCTACCGCTCTTTCCCTAAAAGAAAAAAGTGTTATAATCAGGTGCTGAGTAGCATTAACCAAATCTGATTAGTTTATTTCTGGTGCATATTCTTTTTCCATTCTGCTGCTTCATTTTCATGTTGCCAGAAATTCTGTTATCGTTGAATCTCCGTTCTTCACCTTGCCTGCATCCTAATCACAAACCATTCACCTTAAAGCAAAGTTTTCTTAAATTACTCCTGTGTTCATTTATGAACTAAGTGAATTTCCCTCCCATGCACTGTGCATATAGTGAAAGGCATATATGAGCTAGAGAGAGTTTTTTATTCTCCCCTCAATTACACCTGTGAAAACCAGCAGAATAACTCTGTTAAAGTCATTGGAATTACACTGGTCTCTGTTTTGGCAGAATCCCTCTCCGTTGAGTTAATATCTCTTTATATGATCCATTTAGATCTCCATTTCTACTCACACCTGGGTTAACACATCTAAGTTTCCTGTGTGATGTATCACCAGAGTCCATAACATGTCTCACTAAGTGCCCTATATATATTTGCACACACTTGTAGAATGCATAGAGCCTGCCAGGATACCCATTTGCAGGATATTCCTGAAGAGGATCTGAAATGTCAGACCATCTTTATGCCCACTTGCACTGTGTGTATATCCACAACATGGCTTCAGCATGATGTGCCACACTGCTCTACGAAGTAGCTCAAGATAATCGGTGTGACCCCTTTGTTACCCTAAGGATTACTGCAATATCTTAGCTATTGTTCCGTAATGAGGATAACATGTTACCACTTAAACAAAGAACACAGGGGCTTTATGCACAGCAGCTTTTGTGTGTGCAGTTGTTTTAAGACCTTGTAAGCTGTTATCGGTGGTTAAAAAAATTCTCTCTTCTAAAAAGCAGATGATTTTTCTTCAGGCTTCAGACAGATTCACACAAAACACCACAAAAGCAGAGTGACTCTGGGTTCATATTCAGTACCATTTATAGGGTGGTCAATATATACACTGAAGCCAACAGCTAGCGTTGTATTCGTATTACCCTTCAGCGTCATTTACAAGAGAAGTGCTAAAGGCAGGATTGTGTGACATGGCCTAGATGCCTGTGCAAGAGAGCAGTCAGAGGATAGAAGGACCTTTGGCCTCCTTATGCCCTTACATGGGCTACCCAGGTCCAGGCTCATATGCCTTTGCCAGGATCCTCATCTGCTTACTGGCTTTAACAGGGTTTAAAAGAGAGCTGGATAAATTCATGGAGGCTAAGTCCATAAATGGCTATTAGCCGGGATGGGTAATGAATGGTGTCCCTAGCCTCTGTCTGTCAGAGGGGGGTGATGGATGGCAGGAGAGAGATCGCTCGATCATACCTGTTAGGTTCACTCACTCCGGGGCACCTGGCATTGGCCACTGTCGGTAGACAGAATGCTGGGCTAGATGGACCTTTGGTCTGACCCAGTATGGCCGTTCTTATGTTCTTATGTTCTTATGGCTGGGACAGGGAGTGGGTGGAGCCTTGACTCCTGCCTTTTGGTCACTGGCAGAGTAGCAAAGTCCACACCAAGGAAGATTGTAATCTTCTCCTGTTATAGACCAGTGGTGAACACCTAGTGCCTGGGACCCAGGAAAATGCAGGAGAGGAGCTAAGGCCCAGCCAATGACTCCTGGGGCTACTCTGCAGGAATGCAACTTCGTGCAGGGCTTTGCCAAAAGCCACAATCTAACCCGAAGCAGTTCTACAATTGCTCCCCCTTTATGAACAGAGGCAGTAAGATTTCTAAGTGTTTTTTCCAACGTGTCTCTTGGAATCAGTGCTTTCTCCACACAGCTGGCTTCCAGAGGTCCAAAAGTATTGAAACTTCTCTCATTTAGTCCTGATTTACACTGGTGTGAGCCCATTGAAGTGAAGGGAGTTACAGCAGTGTAGAATTGGGCTCAGTATCTTCAGTAACTCCTTAGCGAAAAGATGAACTTCCACATACCGGTAGATATCACAAGACCCAGAGATATCACAAAGGCACCATCGCTCACCTCCTCTTCAGTCTTCAGACCCTAAGGGCATGGTTAGACTGGCACTTTGCACGGCCAAAACCCTCCTTTAGCGCTATAATTTTCCTACCGAACACACTTCAAAGGGAGATTTAGCGCAATGACTCCCCGTTTACAGTGCAAGTGTTAAATCTCCTTTTCGAGAGGGATAAGCCTTTTTGCGCTAATGTTGTAGCGCAAGGGTGGGAATGTGGACACCCATCGGATCTCTTGCATGTCTCCAAGCCATGGAAAGCTATCAGCAACCCATTGAGGGCCATCAGCAAGCCATTAAAGACAATGAACTTGCCATGTAAGGCAAATGACATGAGGTTTTGTTTTTATAAAGGCGGAAGTAGCTTTGCAGTTTCTCTCTAACAACTAACACAGCAAATAACCAGTGAAAATGCTTGCAGACGGAGCTGTGTGTCTGAAATAGACAGCCTGTCAGTTTTCGCTAAGGAAAAGTAACTGACAGCCAGATCTCATCTCCCTGTGAACAACTTCCCAGTTCCCCCTCGCCCCCCTCCTTTGCAAAACACGTTGCACCCAGCTGAATGCTGGGATACCTGCCCTATCCCGCAACTGCTACTGCCGCAGAAGCACCACAAATGTAGCCATTATTTTGCGCTACAACGTTTCAATTTGTACAGTCTCTAGCGGGATACCAATTGCGCTACATTGGGAAGCGCTACAAATAAACACGCTACAATCTTCAGTCTAGCCATACCCTAAGAGTGCGGAAGGAAGCAGGTAGACTAATTAAACAAAGACTCTCCATCTTTGCTGTAACATCACACAACCCTAAATTTGCATCTGCATAGGACAACAATCCAGTTGGCTTCAGTAGGTCATTGTCATGGATGCTTAGCACAAGGGTGGCAATACCATACCATGCCATCCTTATCTCTGCACTGCTGCTGGCAGTGGTTCTGCCTTCAAGGCTGGGATCTCAGCCAGCACTGGCACTCCCCAGCTGCCCAGCTCCAAAGGCAGCACAACTACCAGCAGCGGCACAGAAATAAGTACCCCCCCCCAACACATACACAATAACTAAGCGGACCCCCCACCCCAACTCCTTTATACTGAAATCATGAAATGTACTATTTTAAAAATCCTACCACTCTGAAATTGACAAAAATGGACCTTGATTTTGGTAGGGCCCAAATCATGACTATTGAGCAATTACAAGCTAAATATGCCCTCCCTACTACTCCCTCAATCCAAGAGAGGGAGTTTAGTCATTAGTGGTCTCATTTGTCACTGCACTACACCTTGTCCAACCATTTGCACCTGAGCCAAGTGCAGTCTCTTTTTAAACTGAATTCCCAATTCTGTGTTAAAACCACAGTGGGGATTCCGCTCCTGTTGTTAGAGTTTCAAGCTCACCAGTGCTTTTCTCCAATTGGGAGGCTCTAGGATCACACAAAGACCCAGGGCAGTGACCCCAAACACAATCATAGGTGTAAACTCTAGTCTGTACTAACAGGTTTTATTTTGAAATAATTAAAATGACAATCACCCATTGGTGTGAAATGCTACCAAAGATCAGCATTTTACATTCCGTTTGCTTGGATATAAATGATGAAATAGGGTGCAGAGCAACAGAAAACCAAACCCTCTATTTTCTCTAATAAAGCAGACATAATAGGATAATTATGGGAGGTGTAGCATATTCTCTCCTTTAACTTTCACCTTCCTGTGAAAGAAGGTAAGGGACTCACCTCCCTACTCAAATTTAAACATGAAACCCCAAACCTTCCTTTAAAGAGTTTGTAATATTCTGATTTCAGAGGCAGCTCAGAGTGTGATATATCTTTCAATCCCTTTCCTTTTAAGAACCAGCCAACACCTTACTCTGAGAAGCAGTTATTGTCATGAATGCCTCAATTTTGATTCTTCAACATTTTATTCAGGTGCGGTGGCCCTGCCATTTGGAAGGAGAATCTTTAATCCTATGGGACAGATAGTCTCTCTACTTCAAATACCAACCCAGATGGTCCTTTGGGTGGAGGACCTAGATACACCTAGATATGGATTGACTTATGTCTAAGCTTCCACAGTGCCTACTTCTAGCATCCAAAAGTGTCAATAGGAAACTCTTTACTGTAGCCAACTTGAAATAGTTGGTTCCCCAAAACAGAGAACATCGAATTATAGAAAGAGAAAAAAAAATCTCCAGAAGAGAGAATATTAAGATACATGGGAACCTATTTACAAACTTTGCAGAAATAGAGACTAGCACATGGAAGCCTGAACTCCTTGCTTCCTGATATAGCATAGCTGCCAAGGACATTCTTGCTTTATCCTGCACATGCTGATGCTAAATCTACCCTCTCTCTGACCCATCTCTTCACCTAAGCTACCTTGTTATTTTAAGGTTAGTGGATGGACAATGCTTACTTGGGCCCTGATACAGCAAAGCATTTAAGCATGCACATAACATCAAAAGCATGAGTAGTTCTCTATGCACTACTTTATAGGTTACAGTGGGACTGAAATGTGCATTGACCTTATATTGGCCCTCTGAACATAGGTGAATTTCAGCCCCTGTGATGCAAAATCTGTAAGTGAAATCTGTTTCACACTTTTGTGCAACAGACATTTAAACAAGATGACAGGTTAATGGAAGGGATGCAGTAGATTGGATTCTAAACAAATTCAAGACAAAGAGTTTGGAGGATTAGGGTCTGCACAGGAGAGACTTGACTGGGGTCTGATTCTCCCATGTGCTGCAACTTACATGGAAAATCTTTTAGCATCCACAGTTGTTCTGGCTAATTTTTCAGTAACACACAAATGAGCTTGATTAATTTGACTCTCTAGTGTGTTGCTAACTAGATTCTATGGAAAGGGGGAGGGAACTGTAAGTCTTATCAAAGGTGTCACTCCTTACGCTGTTACAAAACCAACCAATATTCAATCTAAAATGATTGCTAATAAGTATTAACTCCTCTTTCAATTGTTCCACATCAGTCATGTTTTCTCTTGCTGTCCCTCATGGGCATATTTTTAGCTTCATTATTTCTTTGAAGATATGCCTGAGTGATCTGTTACTTATCTGCTTGTACATACCTCCCAATTATCATTGTGGGTATTTTTCCTCTCCATCCCCCTGCAATGGGTTTATTTCTGGTTTACTCTTCTCCGATGCTTTCCATGTGGGTATGTGGGTGGCAGCGTGTTCTTTATCAAAGCAGAGAGACATGATTAGTCCATTCAGAAAATGTAAATGTAGCTTTGTGTGTTATGCAGCATTTGGACAAAAAAATAAAAGACTGTGAGCAGCAACAAAACGGGTCAATAATAAGACACAATGTTAAGCCCAATAGGTAGTCCAGAGTAATCATGAATTGAGTCACATTTTAAGTTCACAGTGGCTTTAAATGAACATGCTGAATCTTTGTAAAACTGTTTCATGACAGCTTATCAAGAGGCAGTTCAAAACGAACAGAATAAGTAAAATGTACTAAGAGTGTCCAGGCTTTGCAACCAATATTAATTTTGATTCATAGCTGCTTATCTGTTGTGTGTGGTTTCATTTATCCCGAATCTCAGTCCCACAATTGCAGATACTGCTGCTTTACAGGTTTCCAATGTTGGAAATATTTTTCGTTGAAAGATGTGTATTTTATTTTACTGCATATTCACAAGAGACTAAGTGTGAATACCATGGATGTGTAATCAAAATAAATCATACAGAGAGGTTGCAGTGCATCTGTCAGTGTTACAAAATGGAATTCTTAACGAACAACTAAGTAGTGTGAATGTGTTCACATTCCCTTGAATGCTAGAACTGAGATCTAGAATCACTCAAGTCACATTTACTAAGTCATATCACACCATGTAAATTACCACTGTGCATTGCATATTCACCCCCAAAATACTTGGGATTCCTTATGAGAATCAGAATTTATCAATTTAAGATTCTACTTATCTTGGTAACTTACCTGGCCTCTATTACTGCAGTGTCTGAGCACTTCAAGTTTTTAAGGCACTTATAATGGTGAATTACTGTTGTCCCCATTGTAAAGAGAGGAAATTGAGGCACAAAGAGGATAAGTCCAGTGGTGGCCATGGTGCTAGGCAAATTTACACCAAACTGGGAATCTGTTGCATTGTCTAAAGTTTTGTCAAAACATTTTTGCCCTTCCACTATAAACCTTTGTTTTAACATTTTCCAGACCCAGGAAGCACTGCACTCGAGTGGAAAGTCACCAGTATTTTTACAGTGTTAAATAGCTGTAAGGAAAGTTAGAAGATCATGAGACAGTTCCCATGGCTATCAGATGTATTTCACTGAGGGGAAAAAATTCAGATCCTGGGAACTGCCCCATCATGTTCATTTCTCAGGACTGTGAGCTCCAAGGGGAAGATGCAGGGAGCCAGGAGTGCAATAAGGTGCATGAAGAGGAACATGTGCTTACCACACTGCTTTATCTACTTTCTTATAGTGCTGAAGGAACAGAAAGGTCTCCTGCTTGGAGCTCTGAAGTTCACCCATGTCCCCCCATGTTTTGGTTTGGGCTTCTATGCTGGAGTCACCCTCAGCAAACAGCAAACTGGGCCACATTTATTCCTCACTAGCTGAAATACCCGGCGTTGCTCGGAGTATTTGTAATTGGAAACTGGGATGTAAAAAGACTACAATGTTTTTTATTAATACAAATTTTGTTTTTATTGTATATCAGTACATTCCATAAATTACTATCAAATTAAATTACCACCTTTAATTCAGCCTCCAGATCCTCTGCTCTTATATTTGTCTGGAAGTGATTCTAAGCATTTTCGCTTTTTACGCGGCATAACGAATAGGGTTCTTTTTAAGAAAAAAACAGTGTATTTAATTATGTTTGCGCTACACAACACTAAGCTCTCTGGTTATCTGTATTATTACATCATAACTATGTCACAGACAACAGCATGTGTTAACCTGCTGCCCAGATGATGTTATGTGAGTTGTGTAGTTGATGTTAATGAGCTTTAAAGAATTTCACCCCTAGGGGGTGTAAGAGGTGAGATTTAAAAAATTTTCGATTCTTACCCTGATTAGGACCCTAAAGCCTATAACTGTACCAAATTTCAAGTATCTAGCTGAAACGGTGTGGAAGTAGTAAGGGAACATACATACATACACACATACACACACACACGCATACACCATTTGACTTTTATATATATAGATTTAGGAGGAGGATGAATAAAACAGCCAATGAAGACAGCATGGTCAGGGCACCAGTGGTTCATTTCTGCCATATTTCCCCAATTACTCATACCCAGCATTCAATAATTAAAAACATTACTGGGTCTTTACGGCATTTGAATCTGAAAGACCATATGCTCCCAAACATAATGGGATAGAAACATTCATGAATATATAGAGCTCTGTTAATGAGTTTTTGGAATAAAATGGATAAGGGAATAATACATATTTCATAACTACAGCCAGTCCCAACTATTTGTTATAAATATTCATTATGGATCTCATTATTATGGTAGCCCCTAACTGAGATCAGGGCCCTATTGTAACACATACTGTGAGAGAGTCCCAGCCTTTAAGACCTTACACTCCAAATAGACCGACAAACAGACAAAAGAGGGACAAACTGAACTGTCCCTAAGTCACAGTCAGCATTAGAACCCCACACTCCTGGCTTTCAGTCTAGGTAGGACGCTGTCCGCTAGGTCATGCTATTCGCCGAGTCCCGATTGGAATAACTCCTGATTTCTACTAGAGGAAGTGGGTGGAGAAAGGGTCTGAGCCGAGGCAATGCCCATGGAAGTCAGTGGAATCTCTGATCTCTACGCCTTGGCTCAGACCTGATTAATGTTGCCTTTTTGGTGGTTATTAAATCATCCCTAAACCAAGCCTATGTTTGTAAATTTTGACAATTATGTGATGAAGGTGTTTGATTAATAGTTTTCAGCCTAGGGTTTGTTTACAACCGTTTGCTTCAGACATTCAGCATTCACTCTCCATCTTGTGAATTGTCACCATTGTTTCTGCTCCCTAATAGGATGAGTGAAAGTTTTAGAGAAAGAGAACAAATACAGAATAGTGAGCTGTCAGGACAGCTATTTTGTGCTATAAATTGTACAGCTTCCTGGATATGTGGATGTTTAAAAAATGCCTGGCAATCATCTAAATACACACAAATAATATAACCTCAAGTGAACCAAACTCAGTGAGTTTAAAAAAAGTGTTCATAAATCATTGTTTGTGAAATACTCAACTCACTACCAGTGATAACTGCAGAGACAGCATAGTTCATGGAGACTGCACTGGACTGGATGTCAGGACGCCTGAGTCCTGTTCCTCACTTCAACATTGATCTGCTGTTTTGTCTATTTAGACCAATGGTGCCCAACCTTATTACACAGGAGAGCCACAAACCCAAGCACAACCTTGTGTGCACCAAACAAATACTGTTTCATATGTATTTAGAAATAAACAATCTATGTACAGTATTGTCTGTTTAAAAAGAAATAAAGAAAACAGTGCATAAAAACATGAATCAGAATTCTAGAAGCACAGGGGAAAAAAACAGTGAACACAACTAAACTAAAATGATGTAACCCTGATGACAAAGTGCTAATGAATCAGCCATTAGTATATTGTGTTGAAGCAGACCGTGGGGCCCTGTGAAATGCTCTGGTGGGCTGCCTATGGCCTGGGGACCATTTGGGTACCTTTGATTGAGACTGTAAGCTCTTGGGAGCTTTTACATAGCACCTAGTACATTGACATCCCGGCTAGGAGCCACTGCAAGGACAGTCCTAATACCGAATTGACAGACATTTCACAGTTTGCTCCACATGTGTACATTTCTTACTTCTTTACATTTGGATTCCAAAAAAATCTGCATTTTTTAATTTTTTTTTACTTTAAAACAAAATCTTAGCAAACCAACACGGACAGTGTTTATTCACATGGGATGAAATTCACCTGTGTAGAGGATCAGCATAAGGCCCGGGCAGCATTTACATCAGACTTAAACCAATTGTTTTCTGCCCCTCTGCACAGGGTCAATTTCATCCCAATACAGTTAGCTGGGTCTATTGCTTCAGTAGCAAGACCCATGACCCAGCCATTACTTCTAATGGCTCTTCAGCACTGCAGCAGAATTCCTGTGCTTTGAAGCTGATCTGCTTGGCAAGGCACTGACAAACTGAACATTATTTGAACACATGTGGCTGGAATAACCTTTCCCCATGGATCAAAATGGGGAGATCCTACCAGCCTGTTGTTTTGGGGCTACTTGCTGTCCTGCACAATCACCGCAACCAGTACCTGGATTCACACAAGTCTAAATTCTGTCTATTTTTGAGGTCACCCTGCTCTCTCCATGGAGGCAGGAGCATTTCTCTGTAATTACCCTTTTTCAGGAGAATTTGCCCAAACACCCATCTCCTCTAATTGCTGCTTAATCTCCAAAGCAGAAAGCAAATCAAGACAAGAGAGAAGAAAAGAATGAAAGCAATTAGTGTTACTGAGATCTCAGATAGTTTGGGACAGGAAAAGAAACAGAAAAACAGCCAGCAACCTGCAAGGAAAAACACAAAGGAAGGAAGAGAGGCTGTGGAGTTTGTGTTCAGTCCTTAAGAAGTTCAGAAGAAACTAAATGTAAGCTTCCCGGAGTCACACACAGAGCTGGGGCCTGAGTGTATTGGACACATGCCACTAGATACAAGACGCTTCCGCGGAGATCTTGTGAGGGGCTGCAGAGCCCAGGGCTCACCATAGTTTAAAGATGTAGTAATGGCAACAGATTATGGTGTGAGGATGATTGCTCTGTCACATGCTCCTGTCACACTGGAATTTCTGGGATACAGCCACAGAATCTCAGCACCCAACGTGAGCCCCAAATGACAGGGCTGCAGCAGGCCTCCTTGCAAACCCCCCTCCTCTCAACATTTTTCTCTCTGATCACCAGGAGTTTCTATTTCCAAAGCTGCCTGCGCTCTCTCATGCCATAGGGCTCAGCTCAAAGAATGGAACCCAAAGGCTTCTGAACTGAATCCAAACCTTCTCACATGCTCAGAAAACCCAATATGGTTTGCTTCTCTCCCAGCCCCCATTTTTATGCACAACACAAACCCCACAGTAGCTGATCCCAGATGAATGAGTTATAGGAGACATGAATCAGAGAGGTAGCCATGTTAGTCTGGAATAGCAGAGGTAACGAAGAGTCCTGTGGCACCTTAAAGACTAACTAAAGTATTGAAGCATAAGCTTTCGTGGGCTAATACCCACTTGGTCAGATGCAAGCAGTGGAAGTGTCCAGGGGCAGGTATAGATAAGTAGGCAATAAGATAAGATAGGAGACATGGTTTCCAAGAGCCTAAGTTATTTGGTTTGCGCAAATCCACCCCCCTTTTATTTAACAGACCCTGGCAGGCTGTGTTCCATCCAAAATCTTTGCCCTGGCTCCATGCTACAGCTGTGCCAGACCTGCAAAAGAGAACCACTCTTTTCCTTTCTGGCACATACTGGTACCTTTGGTGCAAACATCAGCTACACACTGAAACAAGGCCCAACAGGGCAGAATTGGGCCGATTTCACCTTAATCATCCATAAAGGATAACTAGTTATTTGCATTTATCCCCATAGTAACTGGGATGTCAGTAGGATCTGTGGGCAATAAATAGCCAATCAGATGACCTGTTTCCACGTATAGGTCCCCACAGTTAAAACAAACCCCAGAAGTCGAGAAATCTAGAAAGCTAACGGAAACATGGCAGAGCAAAGCTGACTCTAAAGAGGATGTTTCCTAAAATTCTTCATAAAGTGTCTGATCATCTTTATGGGAAAAATTAGCTTGTGGCCCAAAACAGAGACGGATCATATCAGATTCTTCTCCAAATCTCCAGGGTCTGGAAATCTCACAAGACCAGGCTTCCTAGTAAGAGTTCCGGAGGAAAATACAGCAAAGGTGATCCAGCATTTCATCTTTTAGTACCAACTGAAAGTTGTAAGTGCCAGGATGCAAGGAAAAGGAGAAATACCCCGTGAAAGGGCAGTGTATCAATTGTGGTTTGATTCTGAGGTTTAGACAACGGTTTGAGTCACTCTTTGTTTGAACAGATGCACTTATGGAGACTGATTGTCTGTCTCAAGGCTTTTGTCTGGCTTATGGAATGGTTTCTATATACTGTGGGTCCTGTTCCACAGAGAGCCAGAGAGTGGTAAGAGTTTGGAGGAGGCACCAGGCATCAGTCTACATGCACATTGCTTCAAGGGTCACTGTACAAGTAGTTTTCTTCATTAAAAGCAGTTTAAGTTTTCCAAGCATGGAGGCCTTCCCTGTCATTACTCAGCACACAGTAGATGGAGCAACGCTCACTTTGCTTGTATTTAAGGATTGGGCCTATAGCATGTAGTACAAGACAGCCCCATTTCATGTCTCTGCTCTGCTTACATAAAACAGAGTAAAGAACAGGGGATTACAGTGGTTTTTTAGCCTCAGCATTCCTTCCATTTGAGTTTGTGACAGACCTTTCAGGATAAATCCTGCTCTCATTTTCAGACAGGTCCAATTTCCAATCACTTCCCTCCAGCATCACCGAGAACAGGATTTTGCCCTTAATGATTGGTGCAAATGGGATTTATTGGAACTATAGAAAACATGTTGCCTCCATTAACGTCCAGCCAGATTAAAAAGTGCTGCCTATGTGATCTTGGGCAGATGAGGGAGGGTCACCGTGACACATCTCGTTACAAAAAGCCTTTGCTCCAAAAGGACAAGTAGTTTTCAGATTCACAAGAGTCTACTTTCTCCCTGGAAGTATCAGCCTGAAGCAGTTTGCTCTGTGCTGTTCAGAGGCCTTCGGCAATAGGCTGGGATCCTGGAAATGGTTGTTAGGATACGGTCTGCACAGGTACTGTAATTGGATTTCTGGATCCTAATGAGCTAGACTGAGAGTTGATGCAGTCATCGGGGAGACACAAGCACTGAACGGGACAGCCACACGATAGCACAGACACTGCAGAGATCTCACTCCATCTTAGCTGGGGACTGAGGTGGTGAGGTGTGTTTGCAACCACTTGGAAAAACCCAGAGAAAACCAGCAGTTTATAGCAGAGCAATTCAGTTGTGCTACCCCGGCAAGCAGCGGGCGATGGGAAGTGGCTGCCCAGGAGATAACTGTCACGTCACCAACAAAGGTACTGACTCCGACTGGGGAACAAGCAGCAGGAGCAGATGGATTCTAAGGAACAAGAGTCCAGTTTTACACTCCCAGTACATGGAATAGGGAGTTCCAGGCTGGCATTTTCAAAGAGCCTAAAACAATGAGGTGCCCAAGTCCACCTTGGAAGTCAATGAGAGCTGGGTGCCTAACTACCTGAGTCTTCTTGGAAAATCCCATTCTAACACACTGGCTGGATTATCCCCCAGATGCTTCTCCTCCCCACCTACCAGCTGGACGTGCCTTCATAACCAATGGCCCTCTGAACACTGCTGTGAAGTAAGCCAGG